>OU342665.1:6345000-6970000 GCA_910589605.1 Chrysoteuchia culmella | reverse complement strand
GTGGGCGAGTCCGACTCGCACTTGTCAGGTTTTTTCGCTTAGCAAATGGATTCCTGAGACAAATCGTGGCCTCGACTCAACTGACTTTCGTTTATGGATCGAGAATCCTTTCACCTCGGTTTTCCATTTATTGCTTTATTAGGGTTTAGGGTCAAACGGGACGATAAATATACGAAAACAGTTATTGTAACTCTGCTTTCTAATAATGCGGATCTTTGGGTCCGTAAAAATTGGTGTGGAAAAGACCATGTTTTTGAACAAGTTATTAATTAACCTTTTTAAGTCTCAAATGAATAATACATTAATTTACATGCAACAAATAAACACAATATTGAAAAGAATAAAGAAACAAGTATTAGGGTGATTTGACATTTACACAATTTTCACACATGGTATACGTGAAATAATGTTAAAATGTTTTATAAATTGCGAAGAAAAAACATGAAAAAAGCAACTTAATCTAATTTCATTTGAGGATATAGGCCTGTCGTCACCAACATTAATCATGAATGGAGAAAATAAAAAAAGTAACTAATGTTTTGAACGACGTGGAGACTCTTACCCTTCATCATACCTGATGTTAAGTATTGATAAGGCTGAAGATGGAAGCGAGCCTCTCCCGGAATCCTCAATCACTGAGGAACTGGCTATCTTATCTCTAACTGCCGGAACACAACAATGCTGAAAACATTGTTGTTATGGCGTCAGACTTAGATAAAATGGTGGTAGCTAGCCAGGCGGACTTACAACAAGTCCTACCACCAACCAAACCGAATACAATATGTACCCCCGCTGGCAATCGAACCCGGGACCCCTGGGTCTGATACCGGTGGTTGGACCACTAGACCACTGAGGCGGATCAAACTAAAAAGCTATGCTCCAACACATCAGTTTACCAGCTGTCTGCTTCGACACCCTCAACCAGTGGGCACCCTCAGCCAGTGGCCTACAGTCATCTTTTCGAATCCATCATGTCATAAGAACGTTTTGTTTGCGTTTTGTTTTCAATACTCTTCAAATTCGTACCATGACCCTCCACAATGTAAAATTTTGTTATACCTGTCCATTGAAATATATCAATGGATTTGAAATGTCTGCAATAAAAACGTGCTTATCTACACTCGATGATACTTTATAATGGCGGACTTAACTAGGCAACTACTGAACATTCGCCAGAAAAATATCTATATCGAAATACTTATGATGTATTTGTATAATGGAAGTTTCTAAAGACAACTATCATAGGTCCATGTACTTCTTTATGCTGTGCCAACGAACAAATTGAAGTTGTCAAATTTTTACACACTTGACATTTTGAAGGCAGATAAACTTCTGTCGGAAAATAAGCTTACTTTAAGAAAGTCGTAGTACGAAATAGCATTAGTATGATTGAAACAATACTGCGCCAAGAGATAGCGGTAAGCCCTCAGGAGATTTTTATTATTAGATTCTGCATAAAATTTGGTCCAATCAATCGTCAGAAAGCGTTTTCGCACAGATTTGGGTCCGAAATGAAAAAAAAACGAGTCGACTGAAGAGAAATTCGTTTGTTATTTTAATTGAAACAACTGAAGATCTACTTCAGTTCTTATTCCTCGCGTGATTCCGATTCATGAATTAATATAGTATTTTTCTTTCTGAAAAGCGTTTTCATTTCAAGAAACATTTCGATTTATAAGATTAAATAAGTTTTTAAAGTTGGATTTATCATTGTTTGACATATCAGTTGTAAAACAAAGTTACAGAACGTCTGTACTTATTCGGCTTTATAAATTTTTATGTTGTTTGTTATTGGCTCTGAAATCATTTTTTTAGAAGAAGCCCCGGGAAAAGTAGGATCTTTGGAATATGCTTCAGGGTTTTTTAGTTTTTACATGTTAAAATAGCACTATAATTTTTCCATTTTGAAACTTTTGCATTTACAATGCAACGAGTATTTTATATTAAAAACTAAAAAAAACAGAAAAATCGTTTAAAAGTTTCCCAGGTGGAAGATTGGAAGACCAGGTAGCTCAATCGGAAGTACAGTAGACTGAACATTCAAAAGTTGCGGTTTCGAATCCCGTCATGGAAAGTTGTGAGGGGTCGATTTTGTTCTAATTAAAATTTTACGCTATAATAAATTGTTCTAAAACGCCTAAAAAACAAGACTACTACAAAGTAATTTACAACATACAAAAGACGACTGATGTCAGACTTAAGAACATGTAAAGCTTGACGTCAGCCGTTATTATTAAAATCGATTCGAATACGATTATCATATCTTCGTAAATCACAGTGACTTACTCGTATTACTACATAATATCTCCTCTAGGGATGTGCTATTGACCTTTGCACGAAGATCCGAATAATTTCCGTCCACTCATCGAACTGACTATGCATAATCTACAATCGGTTGCCATGGCAACGTGATCGGCAAAATTGGATGTTGAAAAGGGCCTGTTAATTTGATTGTTCGCCCACGCCGATGCTTTTGATGTCAAATTATGTTAGCATTGAAAAGTATGACGCAAATATTTGTGTATTACTAGTGCCGGGTTAATGGATAAGGGTGCTTTTCCACCAGTGATATTGTGCTATACTACGTTTATGGATGCGTTTGTTATCGAAACCCACCGCTGCGCATACTGTGCACGGGTACACGAGTACGCGCGCATTTTGGCTGCGGGTTTATGTGTTTGACAACGTAAGTCTACGTTTCCACTGCAGGACACGCTACACACGAATATTCAACGTCTATCTACAACTGGTAGCGCAGCACCATTCATCCGTGTACAGCGTGTACCGCGTGCACAGCTTGCATGCCGTTCGCGAGGGCTATATTCGAGCAAGCCACGCGTACCAATGACGTCAATTCATGCGTAGCGTGTCCGTAAGTTGCAATTTCTGGTACGCATTTGCGTGCGGGTTCGTCTAACTAAGCTATGTTTTTTATATTTATTTATTTTATTTATTTGTTGTTAATTCAGACATATGTCCATAGAATTTGTTAGTAACAATGAACTTAAGAACTATGTTAGTAAAATAAAATAGTATATAGGGCAACATAATTACTCTAGATCCGTTACTTCATGCACCAAGGACATGAAGCCGGATCCAATGCTTCAGCATAGTGCAGTCCACTCGACCAGCCAGAACACTTAGAATGCTGTTGTTGCTGCCGCGCACTCGATGGAGCAGGGAAGCCACTCGCTTCCTCATTATGGCCGGGATATATGAAATTACGTTTCCCTACTGTCGATACATCGCATAGGTCGAGCTCCGCATATTTCTCGCATGGCTACCTCGCGACGGCGCATCATCATAGCACATCTTACTGCCTCGCTACAGAGCTTAGCATCAGTGGAAAAGGTCACATAGTTTCGTAGTTTAGCGTTTACATCGTAGCATAGCTGCATAGCACATCTCTGGTGGAAAGGTAGCCTAACACAGTAAACAAGCTATATCCTAATTTGGAGTTTTTTACGTTAATTTTACGGATGAAAATAACAGAAAAGGCACCTTTGATATCGATAATTGATTAATAAATGTTTGCTCAAATGAAAAGGGTGTAATTAGCTCTGACTTCATGCTAGATTCAATTATTAACAAATGGCGCTTTTTTATTCAATTGATACGGATAATCAGAGAATTATTGCTGTAGCAAATATACATCAATAACTCCGTGATTATCCTTATCCGTAAGTAAATTATCTCATTTTCATGTCAAATTATCCAATATGGATTAAATCAGTTGCATTTTAAAGTAGGAACTATTATAAATCCTACCGAGCCTTGCCAGCTCAGTGGTTATAGCAGAGGGCCGGATCCAAAAGGTCGCAGGTTCGAGTCCTGTATGAAAACAACTTTTGGCCGAGTCGATTTTTTCTAAGTAATATTTTTCGTATTTTAAACGCAGCACAATAATATTGTCGCCCATCTTTTACGACAAAACATGTTGTTTTCTTCTTAAATTCTCTTCTTCATAAAGGCTCGACAAATTTTTTATGCAGTGTGCTTTGGCCAAAAGGGAACCCTTTTGGCCAAAGCACACTGCATAAAAAATTTCGGGATATTTTAAAATATGAAAATTAGCCTTTCTTCTTTTTGTTTTCATTCCAGTTCACACTTTATCCTCCTGCCGGCCTACCATCATCTATCAACCATTAAGTCATAAGAACGTTTTGTTTGCGTTTTGATTATATTGAAGTTGTCACATTTTGACACACTTCACACTTTGGAGGCGATGATTGAGCGAAGATCTCACAAAACTTCCGTCAGAAAGCAAGCTTACTTTAAGAGGTTCGTAGTACGAAATAGCATGGTAAGATTTAAACAATACTGCGCTAAGAGAACGTGGTAGACTCCCTGTTCGGAATAAGACACCACGCCGAATGACGCTCGCAAGTGTCATGATTTCAGAAGAGTTAGAGACTAATAAGAACTTAGTTTTCTTAAGCACATTCTTCGATTATAAAATCGAAAAGCTTAAATTTAATTGATGGTATCAAACCTGGAGCTCTATTTTTGATTCACTCGACTCGAGGATTCTACTGATTTTCCATATTCCGTAAAAGCGATCTTGCCCGTATATACATAGCTTCGCTTTTTGCCTGAAGTACTGCCTCCCAACACGAGCGCACGAGGGGCAAAGCGAAAAGCGTGCTGTGACTACGCTTGCAAGGACGCTAATCGCCTGATCGCCTCCCCGTTCGTCTCGCCTCTCGTGCGACGAGTATCTCAAAAATAGAGGTCCAGGAGCTCTATTTTTGATTCACTCGTCTCCAGGATTCTACTGATTTTCATGCGACATTTGATTTTCCGTATTCCGTAAAAGCGACCTTGCCCGTATATACATAGCTTCGCTTTTTGCCTGTAGTACTGCCTCCCAACACGAGCGCGCGAGGAGCAAAGCGAAAAGCTTGCTGTGTCTACGCTTGCAAGGACGCTAATCGCCTGATCGCCTCCACGTCCGTCTCGCCTCTCGTGCGACGAGTGATTCAAAAATAGAGGTCCAGGAGCTCTATTTTTGATTCACTCGTCTCCAGGATTCTACTGATTTTCATGCGACATTTGATTTTCCGTATTCCGTAAAAGCGACCTTGCCCGTATATACATAGCTTCGCTTTTTGCCTGTAGTACTTGCCTCCCAACACGAGCGCGCGAGGGGCAAAGCGAAAGCGTGCTGTGTCTACGCTTGCAAGGACGCTAATCGCCTGATCGCCTCCCCGTTCGTCTCGCCTCTCGTGCGACGAGTGATTCAAAAATAGAGGTCCAGGAGCTCTATTTTTGATTCACTCGTCTCCAGGGGGGCAATTCTCACGCTGAGATATGTCGAATTCGACATTTTGCAAACCATAATTTCTATGATGAAAATGTAAGTAAAATGTCGACCACTGTCAAAAACCTTTAGTTTTAATGATCTTTGACAATCCTATAATGTCGAAGATTGTTTTCAGTGTGTTTATAATAAAGATTTTTGGGTCCAAAATATGTCGAAGGCGCGAGAATAGCCGCCCAGGGGCCCAATTCTCACGCCTTCGACATCTCGAATTCGACATTTTTTGGAGTCAAAAATCTGTATTAAAAGCTCACTTAAAGTAATCTTCGATACTATAGGATTATCGAAGATAGTTGAAACTAAAGGATTTTGACAGTAATAAATATTTTACTTACATTTTTAATAAAGAAATTAAGGATATAAAAATGTCGAATTCAAGATGTCGAAGGCGCGAGAATTGGGCCCCAGGATTCTACTGATTTTCATGCGACATTTGATTTTCCGTATTCCGTAAAAGCAACCTGGCCCGTATATACATAGATTCGCTTTTTGCCTGTAGTACTGCCTCCCATCCCCACACGAGCGCGCGAGGGGCAAAGCGAAAAGCGTGCTGTGTCTACGCTTTCAAGGACGCTAATCGCCTGATCGCCTCTCGTGCGACGAGTGATTCAAAAATAGAGGTCCAGGTGAACTAAGAAAAAGTTCTACCACCAACCAACCCGAATATAGCGACCCCTGGGAATAGAATGGGGCCTCTGGAGCTGACTGAGAGTTAGGTACCACTAAACCACAGATGCGGTTAAAATATTTGCACTACTTTTCATAAAACTGTTTTCAGCTCTTGTGAATTGTGAGCAATTTCAAATTTAATCAGCTGATGAGGTTTAAAGTACTCTTATTTATAATGAACGTCGATTTGTGGTCATAGAATGAACTATATTAATGAGTCTGCGTTGACAACGACAGTCTCATTCATCTATCTGCCATTGAGCTTGGCTAAACTAAACTTTGGAAGTTAATTGATATTAGGCTGTAATAGAAGGCTTACAAACTTGGCTATTACAGTATTGACAAAATGGAAGGGATATTCTAAAGTATTTGATACTGAAAGAATCCTAACTAATAGAATAAATGCGAAAGTATGTTTGTTTGTCCTTCCTTCCTTAACTAAGCAACCAATCGACTTGATTTTTAGCATAGAGTCAGTTTAAATTGAAAGGATGGAGAGTAATATAGGCTACAAGTGCGAGTCGGACTCGCGCACGAAGGGTTCCGTACCATTATCTATAAAACATATCACGTTTGTTGTATGGGAGCTACTTAAATATTTATTTTATTCTGTATTTTTTTTGTATTTTCTGTTATAGCAGCAACAGAAATACATCATCTGTGCAATTTCCAACTGTCTATCACGGTTCATGAGATAGAGTCTGGTGATAGACGGACAGACGGATGGACAGCGGAGTCTTAGTAATAGTGCCCAGTTTTACCCTTTGGGGAACCCTAAAAAGAAGAAACTCAAAAGCGTTTGATATCTATTCATTTTACGAGGAAGATAATACAAGACGAATAAAGTTTATGATAGCACTCTCGCATCGATAGTCTGATGGTAAATTAAACTCCCTATATATTTAAGCAAGTCGTAAAATGGAACGGTTATTAAACTTATCGTTTACTCGTTAAATCGCATTATGCATTTTAAAACAAAACGCTGTTTGTATATCGAGAAGCTTTAATATCGATAAAAGTTATTACTGACGCTTATCGGGAACCGGGAACCGGGAACGTGTCTGTTCCCTTATTGTTGTGCTCTTCGAGCCTTTTTTTTGTTTTTACAGAAAATTGAATGGATTCAATCTCCTTGTTACTTTGCACTTATAAAGGGTTGAATATGATGCTTTCGTGAGCTTTAGGGAGTTTAAGCAATGTAATAAATGAAACAACAAATATAGTTAGGTATATGTTGCTGTTGATTGCTTCACTTATTATACAGGGTAATTTTTCAAACACTATCCAATTTTTTTAGTTCAAATCAGAATCTGTAAGTGAACATCTTTATCGTAGAAACATGGCTCGAAATATGACAAAATGTTTTTGACTCTTCATACAAATGAGACTGATAAAGTTGTTCGCTTACCGATTCGGAGTCGAACTTAAAATTTTTGATAGTATTTAAATAATGACCCTGTATTTTCAATAAGCTGTGAATGGTGCACTTAATGGGCCATATTTTTGCTAAAAAGTGTGGCCGGCAACTACATACATGTTGCTCTAGCGTAAGCCAGCGTGAGACAGCAATAGTTGCCAGCCAGAAATTGCAGGAAATTAGGGCCCGTTTAAAAGCACTATAAGGCTAACAATCTATCTATTTGATTTGATAAAGATCGTTTCGGGTCCTTAGAAGAACTTTGTAATATCGAAAGATTTGACAATGTTTCTCGAGGCAGCCTCTCAATGTCGATTACGGGTTTAGATTTTTGAATGATAAGATTAATGAATGATTTTTTGACATCAAAGAAATTAATTTATGAAGTAAATGCCTACAATTTATGCTAAGGGATGGGTATATATTTTAATGCTGATTAAATAAGAATTAATTTTAATTCGTCATTTGCAAGCAGGATACCACTGCTAAATAATGTATGCTTACAATTTACCAACAATTACAAATATTGTATGAAGATTTTTGTCATTTAATTAGCTTTGTCGTAAAATCACAAAAAAAAATGATTAAAAAGGAAACTTGACTAAAAAATCAAGATCGAAAGGTTTATTGTAATCAAAACGAGTTCTTATATAATTCCAATGAAAAGTACTTATCACTGAAACCTAAGGAACTGCAATAACTTAACATAAATTAAAACTAAAACTTAATATCAAGGACCGGTTTCACAACCGGTAGATAAGTTCTGGATAGCTTACTAGTAAGATAATTTAACATACCTATTGTTTATTACAAATGTCAAATGATGATTTACCGCCAATCACCGGTATCAGACCCAGGGGTCCCAGGTTCGAATCCCAGCGGGGGTACATATTGAATTCGGTTTGGTAGGTGGAAGGACTTGTTGTAAGTCCGCCTAGCTAGCTACTGCCATCATAACTAAGTCTGACGCCATAAAACCAATGATTTTTATGCATTTTTGTGTTCCGGCAGTCAGAGATAAGATTGCCAGTTCTTCAGTAGTTGAGGATTCCGGGAGAGGCTCGCTTTCATCTTCATCCTTATCAATACTATCATCAGGTATGATGAAGGTAAAGAGTCTTCCCGTTGTTCGTAAAAAAAACTGTTATATAAGCTGTTCAGAACTTTTCTGTCGGACGTGAAACCGGCCCTTAGTATATTACGTTATTGCAGCGAAACAATAGAACAAAAATGACGTGTCTTAAATCTAAG
This sequence comes from Chrysoteuchia culmella, assembly GCA_910589605.1. Classification (NCBI taxonomy): domain Eukaryota; kingdom Metazoa; phylum Arthropoda; class Insecta; order Lepidoptera; family Crambidae; genus Chrysoteuchia; species Chrysoteuchia culmella. The sequence goes on along the minus strand of OU342665.1, from coordinate 6,961,343 downwards.
TCAAACGGCCACCCCTTAAAAGTAAGCATCCAAGTCCATCCACTTAAAACAAAAGCCCGAACTAAATAAAGAAATTAATTAACATCTTACGGCACTGTATCCAAATAAGACTAAAGCTTTTTTTTAATCCCGGTCCTTTTTTCCGAAGCGGCAGAGCGGGTCTTTTTCGCCAACAATTCCGGTATTCCGGTACTCCGGAACAGTATTAGCATATTAATGAATGGACGTGCCGGTCCACGACTGTTCTCGAAACTAACGCTTGTAATTACTTTTGTCCTGACTCCGGTACCGGTTTAGTGGTGTAAAAAACCGGAAAGTTTTCTAGGCGGGTTTCCGCAGTTTATCTTGCGGTGATGTTACTGTCTTTTCGACAGATATGAATAATACTGAGAGTTTGCAAATGGTTCTTTTTTTCTAGTTAGGATACTTTGGACAGTGTTACACGTGTGTTATTTTGATTTATTTAATGATTGCTAGTAATTGAATCTCTATGTGATAAATATTAAACAAGAAAATATGCAATCCAATGCATTAGTGGATTGGGCCGGATTCCCAAGGATGCGGGTTCGAATCCCGTCAGGGCGACATGAGATTAGTTGCTTTTTTCTAGTATATTTTCTTGTTTAGTATTTATCACATAAAAATAGCATTGTAAAATGCAAAATTATAAAATTTATAATTGCATCTCTAATAATTGCTGTTACATGACATAGGTATACGTAATTTAAATTTATAAATTAATGGGGATTAAAGCTGATAAATTTCTTGTGGCTGTTCTTCTTGTCAGATAAAAGATATCCTGAATGGCTGGTAGGGGAAAAAAAGTTGCACGACTCGAAAGCACTTATCTATAAGTCTATTTCAATAAAAATATTAGGACTTAGACTTTGACTCAAATTACGCAACAATTCCTTTTTATAGGTAAAAAATAGTATGCGATTCAGTTAAGAATAGGACAGGCCGTTGGCTAACTTTAGACGCGAAAGTACAGTTTGAAAAAAAGTATTAATTAATCGATATAACACAATATTTTTACAGATATGACTTCGGTAATGTCGAATTTACATTACGAAACTATTGTCATGCATGATGAAAGTAATTTCACGAAACTTTTTAGTGTCGTGAAATTAATGCATTGTGAAACTTGATGTTTACACGTACATTTGTTTATAAGAATTGATGAATTGAGAATAAATTTTATGCAATAATGTAAATTTGGCTATACATAGTTTAACAAATTTTATTTTATACTAGCTGTGCCCGCAACTTCGTTCGCATGAGAGCCGGAACATCGATTGCAATCCTTTCCGACTAAATTGTTGGTAAGGCGGTCTTTTTAACCAAATTCAAAAAAGGAAGAGGCTATTGAGTCGCCCATATATATTTTTTTACTTTTTGAAGAGAATACTCCAATGGAAATCCGGTCCAATGCTCTAACCGCTGAGCTACCGAGACTTGCGAACCACCGTCGAAGTTCTCTAATACTTTTATAGTTTTAATACGCTGTAGGCCAGTGTTATCGCATCAATGCTAGGAATATCCTTGCATTCGAAAGAAACATCTTTTCAGGTGTTTAACGATCGATTAAGATGCAACAGCCAATAATTTATGATTTTTTATTTTTTGCATTTTTCAATGCTATTTTTATACTTATGATAATTTTTAATAGAAAAATATTGGAAAAAAATAACTCGGCCACAAGTGAATTCTCAGATGGGAATCGAACCCACGATGTAAAGTAGCTCAGCGGTTAAAGCATTGGACCGGATTACCAAAGGTCGTGAGTTCAATTCGAAAAGTCAGCTTATGTAGTATTTGTTTTTATTGTTTTCCAAGAGTGTTAAAAGTGTTTTAGATAATAAATTACAAAAAAAACACGTTTCACTGAAATTCTTTTCATATTTTTTTTTACAATTTAATATAAGTTATCTCAATAAGTCCACTAGTTATCAAATCCATATAAAAACAATAAAAATGCTTATTTAATAACGATTAAAATGACATAAGCTATGTTGTTGTACCAAGAACTTGGTATCTGTACCAAAGCTCCAAGGTTGTTTTCCTTTAAAACCTGACCTGCTGTTGACTACATAAAAATACCACTTATATTCGCGACACTTTGATAAACTCCTCCTTTTTTGAAGCCGCTTAAAAATTTATAAAAGAACCAATTTGTTTAGAAATAACGACAAAATATAAACACTACTGCACGCCATACCGCTAAAGTAATAAAAAGCCGCTGTGACGGCGGTGCAGTCACACGCGGCTATGAGATGAGGAATAAGTGGAATGTATGAGGATTGGTGACTTACGTGATATGATGGGACGGAGAACTCGTCAATGTGCTGGTAGTCACATGGTACTGTGATCGTGGAATGAGATGAGTATGAGCTGGTTGAGATTTGGAATTGATGAGCTGACGAAAACGCGCACTGATCTGAAGAATGTCACTCAGGCACTGATGGGGATTTCACCCACGCTAAATACACTTAGTTACCGGCCTGGATAGTAAAGAGAGAGAGATATCATGAGAAAGGTAGTAGAACGTAATTGAGTATACGTCGCGTGCGCGGGTCAGAGCAATACGATACACTCTTGTACAGTGGCGACCGGGGCATCCGCGTCCGCGCCACCGTTCTGTCACGGTTCGAACGCGTGCATGAGTGAATGAGTCAGTTCGTCACGCCCCTGGCGGGAACAGCCGCAAAAAGGATGTAGCTAGTTACGTCAAAATATATTTTTCAAAAATTAAAATCAACAGCTGTTGCTAAGCAATCAAACTCTGAACGACGCGTAAACTCCAACTCTGCCTTCTGCATACGCGCGTCACAATATAAATTTCTCCGTCCGTCCTCTCTTTAAAACGTAATTACTTTTGATAGAGTTCACCGATTTTGATAAAATAAACGCCTATACGGTAAGTTGAGATACGGACTTTAAACATAAAAACAATTATATGAACTTAGATCAGTGGTTTTGGTGTGATGCTCATTTAAACACTCAGGCATACAGACAGACGGACAGACATTAATTATAAAAATAATAGAAATTGGTTCTCTTGCTTGTTCTAAGTCCCACTTACAAATTTAGTATTCTTAAAACTCACGTGAATATCAAGAGTGGCTGTCGGTTTTTGCCTCACATCAAAAAACTAAAATAGTTTTAGTGTGTTTTCCATGACTTTGTATGTGTGTGTGAGTCTGTATTTTATCACTTGATTATACAAATATGATGAGCTACGTACCATGTTCAGATCACATCGCTCAATGAAAGCTCGAGTATTACCTAGGTCCAAAAAGATCAGAAAAAAATAATAATTAGAGCCTCATATTTTTAAGGGTTCCGTACACAAAGGGTAAAACAGGACCCTATTACTAAGACTCCGCTGTCCAGCCTCCATCCGTCTGTCTGTCCGTCTGTCACTAGGGTTGTATCTTATAAACCGTGATAGTTAGACAGTTGAAATTTTTAGAGATGATGTATTTCTGTTGCCGGTATAACATTAAATACTAAAGAACAGAATGAAATAAATATTGAAGTGGGGCTCCCATACAACAGACATGATTTTTGCCGTTTTTATAGATAATGGTGGGAACCCTTCGTGCGCGAGTCCAACTCGCACTTGGGCGGTTTTTTATTAATCTGTAAAAAGTTAATTGTCATTATATTTGACGACCAGTCTGGCGTAGGGGTACGAATTCCTATCTTCTGCGCAGAAGGACCCGGGTTCGATCCACGATCAAGACAAATATTTGTGTACACGAACGTGTCTATTTGTCTTGGTCTGGGTGTTCAATATGTATTGTATATGGATTTACAAATAATAGTTAAGAAGTTATTTATAACCGTTATAAAGTATCCATACACAAGTTCTTATGAAGCTTGGGCTAGATAATAATTTGTGTGATTGTATAGGCCCTGTCTCAGCAAAATTAACTTCTGGGTCATTCGTTGATGGTCAGAATAACCCAGAAGCATCGATATTCTGACAGAGCCAAATGAGTGAGTAGACACAACAAAAACACAATAATTAAACATTAATGATTAATTAAAAAAACAATATAAAAAAACAATAACATGCAACAATTATTTAAATAAAAACTAAAACGGGACATTAAAATAAAATAAAAAAGTATTAGGCACTAAAATTACGACTCCTTTGCCGAAACGGAATATATAAAAAAAGGAAACACAGTAGTTCGATTGGCTATTTGATCCTGACCTTATGACCTTTTACATTTTATTTGATTGATTGATACGACATGACATCTGACATGACATTTGTTTGGCATTCATTAACATTGTGGAAATTATTTATGAAAAATGTTTTAAAACGTAAATAAATTATTTACCTCACGGAAAGCATAAAACAGACATAATTAAAATTTGGTAATTATCGCAGTATCATGAACGCGATACGGAGAAAATAATAATATTTAAAACAAGCAACAGTATATTTTAATTGTAACTGAATCTTGAAAATCGTTGGTAAAGTTATATTCCAAACGAGATGCGAGATTTCACGTACGAGGAGCATGCCGCTTTTTCGAACGAGAAAACTAGCATTCGTGTAGCGTTCGCGCTGCGTTCGTTTTCGTTATGTTCGTGCACGCATGCGAGCTTTCGAGAATCATCTAGACTAGAAGCATTTCTCGTGCGTGAACTCGCATCGTGTCAACCAATCATAACAAAAAAGTTACTTTTACATTACACTTCGTCTAGACAAACCTGTATTAATATACATACTTATATTGTTCAGCTGTAATAATTAATAAGGAATAAATATTTTGATCAGCTAAATATCAATTTGGTCAGCAACTCGCTTTGGCTTACCTAGTACTTGCTGACCAAATAGGTTTTCTTGCTGAACAATCAATTATTGGTTAGGTTAGGTTAGAGTTTTTTTGCTGATCGATTAAATAATACCCTAATTAATATACATATATACATACACTCATGCCATATATCCGCTGTGGGATAGGCAGAGATCAAAGGTGCATCTTGAGAGTGAAATGCCATTTGATAAGAAGGCTAGCCCCTTAATGAAACACTGATATTCAGTTGAATTCGCATTTCAGCTGTGTAGTGTCGGCTCAGAATAGCACTCCCTCTCATCCCGTGAGTGTCGTAAAAGGCGACGAAGGGATTCAGAATTCAGGAGATGGTCAGCAGCGTCTCCTACAAACTTGGCCATACTGCGATCGCCAACCTGCCTGCCAAGCGTGGCGATTATGCCCCCCCCCCCCCCCCCCCTTTTGAGCGAGGCCTTTACCCAGCAGTGGGTGTTATGTGGCTGAGACGACGATTCAGTTGAATGCCTAGACCGATCGTTGATTAAACTATCATCACTTAACGTTCAACTAGTTGGCTTATTGTTAGTTAGTCCTTTGAGGATAGCTGGCGCTAATTCAGCCAGGTGATTCAAATTTAGTTTATTTTTTTTGCCCCTGGAGTGCTGGTAGTCTCAAAACAAATATAGCGTCAGATAGCTCGCATCGGCTGGCAATTTTATGTACTTTTTTTCGTTACCATAACTTACAGTATTTTCAGTGTGTATTATATTGATATATTAAAAACATGTGATAAAAATATGCCTGATATTACTCCGCCGACTACAAGTTTTCACTAATAGTTTGAGTCTATAATGACATCTCATTGAATGAGACGGCTAAATATGAGGTTCAGCCAAGTCGTTAAACGTTTTATTCAACGACATGGCTAGTTGTCCTTTAGCCATTTCATTGAAAGCCGGCGTTAAATTAACGGGCTAGCCCTCGCAATTCAACGGCTGATTTAACCAGTTGGCTGCGACATGTATACATCTTTCTCATAGCCAAACTTCAACCACGCCAGATGTAGACAAAACTTCATTTTATTACCTTTCTAGAAAAATATTCTAGAAATACTAAGTCGACGTAAAGTCCATAGAATGTCCGGGCCTAAGGTGTTGAAGTTTCTACAGTTTTTTTTCGCAGCTGCTTTTTAACAGCCCGGGGCAAAGTCTTTTAGCCGCACCACTTTATATGACTACTGCCCGTCTTTCACTCAATAAAAGCCTTGCGTTTTCTTTTTACGTAACAACTTGTGAAAATAAGGTTGATAAAGAGTTTCATTTCACTTTGGGTTGAATTAAGTTTTTGTGTATTTTTGTATGTGTTTTAAGATAAGATAAAGGTAAAATATTCTTTATTGTACACCATGATAGTTTACAATTGTTTTTTATGAAATACAATTGGCGGCCTCATCGGTAAAAAGCAAGTTCTTCCAGACAACCATAAAGTTGAGCTGGATTAAAACCTGAGTAGAATTGAGTAGTTTAGGGTGTTCTACATACACAATATTTACGCTTAATAATGCATAAACGCTATAAATACAATACATAAACATACAACATAATATATATAGTATATATCGTCGTCGTCGTCGTCGTCTCAGCCACATGACACCCACTGCTGGGTATAGGCCTCTCCCAAGGATCTCCACGACGATCGGTCCTGCGCTGCCCGCATCCAGCGGCTTCCCGCGACATTCACTATATCGTCGGTCCACCTTGTGGGGGGCCACGGAGCGTCGTCCGGTGTGCGGTCGCCATTCCGGAACCTTTCCGCCCCAAAACGGCCATCGGTTCTTTTTGCTATGTGTCCCGCCCACTGCCACTTCAATTCAATACAATTCAATTCAAAGAGTTGATTGCAATCATGTGGTTACAATGGTGGTATATAACATAAAGACATTACCATAACATGAACCCTGCTAAAGTATAGCAATTTAACTTAATATAAAAAATCCAAAGAAAACAATTATTAAAATTTTCAATGAATTGTAAAAACAAAACAAAACGAATTCTTTGGGTATTAAACAAACATTGAGATTTAATAATAATTAAAAACATTAGTAAAATAAAAAAACTCAAAGAGACAAACATTAAGTAATTCAGCTGAGCAATCCTTCGAGCGATGTCAATAACTTTAGTTCTCCTGCGGATCTCCTCAATTCTGATTCGATCACGCAGGGAAACGCCGATTATAGCTCTCCATCGCACGCTGAGTTACCTTGAGCCTCCTTATCAGACCCATAGTTAGCGACCACGTTTCACTGCCGTAAGTCATCACTGGCAACACACACTGGTCGTAGACTTTCGTCTTGAGACACTGAGGTAAGTTGGACGCGAAGATTTTACGGAGCTTCCCGAATGCTGCCCATCCGAGTTGGATTCGACGAGAGATCTCTTTCTCAAAGTTGGACTTACCTAACTGGATTGTCTGTCCAAGGTAAACGTAATGGTCAACAACATCTAGTGTAGTGTTCCCAACGTGAACTGTAGTGTGTATGACATGGGAATTCGACATGATTTTCGTCTTATCCATGTTCATCCTAAAACCCACTCTTTGGGAAGCACTACGGAGATCTTCGAGCATTGTGTTTAGGTCCTCCAGGGTCTCAGCCATAAGGACTATATCATCGGCAAAGCGAAGGTGTGTCAGATATTGGCCATTTATGTTGATGCCGCGTCCTTTCCAGTCAAAAAGCTTAAAGATGTCCTCTAACGCAGCTGTAAACAGTTTCAGAGAAATTACGTCTCCCTGTCTCACACCTCGCTGCAGTTGGATGGAATTTGTGCTCTGGGTCTGTAATCGGACCGATATGGTGGCATGTTCGTATAAGTACCTTAACACCTCGATATACCTATAGTCCACTTAGCACCTCAGGAGAGACTGCAGCACCGCCCAGGTCTCAATCGAATCAAAGGCTTTCTCATAGTCCACGAACGCCAAGCAAAGTGGCAGATTATACTCTTCGGTCTTCTGTATAACCTGGCGTATGGAAGTGGTCTATAGTGCTGTTGCCATAGTATATATAAACATACTAAAATAATAAATACCATTAACGTTTTAAAGGGTTTGCAACGAAAGTATTTAATATTACCTACAATAAGAACTGACTTAACTTGACTTTCAGCATTTGTACTTTTTAACCGCCTCTGTGGTCTAGTGGTAACAACCATTGGTATCAGAACCAGTGGTCCAGGTTCGATTCCCAGCGTGGTTGCGTATTGTTTTCGCTTTGGTTGGTGGTAGGGCTTCTTGTAAGTCCGCCTGGCTAGCTACCACCATCTTATCTGGGTCTGACACCATAACAACAATGATTTTTAGCATTGTTTTGTTCCGGCAGTTACAAACAAGATAGCCAGTTCCCCAGTGATTGAAGATTCTAGGATAGGTTCGCTTCCATCTTCAGCCTTATCAATACTTAACATCAGGTATGATGAAGGCTAAGAGTCTCCCCGTTGTTCATAAAAAAAGAAACAAACAAATTAGTTGTTGCCATTTTATTCATTTTGTCTTTATGTGTTTAGCACGTCATGCATATTATTGTAGCGAAACTTGCTATTTGGGTCAAAAACAAAGACATACAAAATATAAGAAAATGGTGTTTCGCTTTGAGTACTACATAAATTACGAAGTGCATTCATTTTATTTTTATTTTAATTCAATTTTCAATTTCCTTTTTTTTATTATTTTGGCTCAAAAAACAAATTGCAGTCAACAATGATACCAAATAATTGACGACCTGTTTTTCGCAGGGGTACTAACCCCGCCTTCTGCGCCAGAGGTCCCGGGTTCGATCCCCGGACAAGACAAATATTTGTGTGCATCAACATGTCTATTTGTCTTGGTCTGGGTGTTTAATATGTATATTAAGTATGTATTTACAAAAAAAAAGTATATAAGTATGTTTATCCGTCATCTAGTATCCATAACACAAGTTCTTCATGAAACTTAACGTGGGCTAGATAATTGGTATGATTGTATGCAAATATATTATTATTATAATAAAACTAAGGCATTTTGTACACATAAGCATTTAGTAAAAAATGGTAATTTTGATAAAATAAATAAATATTTTAATTTTATTTCTTTGTTTTGTATAGATTCTTTAACCAAACTTTACCTCAAGTCGGAAACTGAGAAGTAGCAATGGCCTATAGCAAAATTTATGCTAAGTAAGTCCTGCATTCATAATTTGAAGATCCCTCAGACATTTACCAATAGATCCCTCAGATATTTGTGTTTGTTTAGGTCTTTAAGGGGCCATCGAAGATCTACATTTAGGTCCAAAAGCTTATAAGGATCCATCGAAGGTCAAATAGTTTCTCAGATTTAGAGCTTTGAAGTTTGATATTTTGACACTATCAATTGTTTTTTTTATTTCATTATTTGCATTTTCAGTATACGCAAATACATGAATGTGTTATGTGTGTGTTACACAGTGTCTGTTCCTTTCTTTTAAGGTTTAAGTAATGAAATATAGAAAGAAGACAGTGGTGTCCATCAGCCAAATATTATTTTATTAAATCACACGCGTATGAGTGAGATTGCTATCTCTTTTATATATACTTAATTTTAATCAATATTTCATGTTTTTATTGCTTTCATCAACCACTTTTTTTCATTTCTAATATTATTTTGATAGTTGTGATGTTTGTTACCCAACACACATTAACATCTGTTGTAATTTTTTGAAAGGGGTAAAATCATAATTTTAAAGAAGAAAATATACTACACGGTAAAAACAGATTTCTTATAAAAAGACAAATTGCTTTGGATTAAGACATATTCATTAAATACAAGAAAACGATCCTCTCCCTATAGACGCTAGACAACAATTTCTTCGTGGTAGTAAAAAATATTCTCAATAATATTTAGTTGTTACAAGAATAATAAATTTAATCCAAGACATGTTGTTTCATTCAAGACACCGCTATTTGTACAGTCAAGTAAGTGGTATTCTTCATACGAATAATCTTCTATATCTCTTATAGACTAAACTTACTTAGAATAAAAAGAATAATAAATTTAACCCCACACACGCAAAAGATAAATCTCAATCAAAGTAACTTGTCATTGATTTAAGGTAATTTTAATTTGATGCAAGAAGATGGAATTTGATTGATATAAATTTAAATAAGTCTTGAAATAAAAATATTTATCTTAATAAATAAGAAAAAAATTGTCTGAGTAAAATAAAAATATTACATTGGCCTAAGTAAATATATTTTTAGAATAAACAAATATTTCAAGAAATTGGTCATTCTTACTTAAAGAAATCCTTTTTTACCGTGTAGAAAAAAGCAACTAGTCTCATGTCGCCCTGACGGGATACGAACCCGCATCCTTGGGAGTCCGGCCCAATGCACTAACCAATTATGCTACAGAGACCTATGAGGACACGTCGATTTTTTCTAGTATATTCACCGTTCTACGGTGTTGGCCACCGTCGCTTCATCAATGAGAGAAATATCCTCGCATTCGAAAGAAACATCTTTACAGATGTTTGACTATCGATTAAGATGAAACAGCAATAAAATAAATAAATAAATAAAAATAATCTTTATTCATCTCATACTCATACTAATAAACACCATTTCAAGGCTTAACATAACTAGACATTGTTTAGTATGAGATCTGGAGCCCGAAAAAAGTTTGAAATAAACTTGTGGTACGGGTCACCAGGTCTCACCCCGAGGAATTTACTCATAAAAAATAACTACTTAGAAAGTATGAAACAAGTACTTACTAAAATATTTAATTAAGTAAAAGAGTGAAGAGTGTTAGTTAGTCCTCTCGATGAGTAATCATGTAGATGTATGGATGTATGTGGAGAGGGTGTGTGTGTGTCTTTTATAACCGCTAGGTTTAAAATGTAAATTGTGTTGTATTTAAACTGTAAATTTTATGTAATAGATATGTAATTTAATGAATAATTTATATGTATAAGTTATAATATAATACATAAGTAGAATTGTAATACCATTGATAGTTCGGATTATCAGATCAATCTTTGTGATGTTGCGTGCTATTCGGAAAGCAGCTTGATTTCCACTTTAGAAATCAACTGATTATCGATAGCAATGATTCTGTATCGTTCTGTGTGCAATCTAATTATAACTTTTTAATTTTGCATTTTACAATCCTATTTTTATGTGACATGAGACTAGGCTGCTTTTTTCTAGTATATTTTCTTGTTTAATATTTGTCACATAAAAATAGCATTATAAACAGATGTTTGTGACAGCATGACAACAGATGTTTATGTGTGTTGGGTAACAAACATCAAAACTTTCAAAATAATATTAGAAACAAGACAAGTTGCTTTTTTCTAGTATATTTTCTTATTTAAAATTTTTCACTAAGTCACTTTGACCGTCGTAATAAGTTATCAAATTCACTGACTCGTGTCAAAGTTTTTAGAAGCTTTTCCCTGCGTTGTTCAACACGAAATGACTTATACATTACTTTCTGCTTATAAGAAAAGTTTATATGTAATCCATGATTAAATAACTTTGTACAAATCATGTTCTTAATTCAATTAAATATAAAATTTATATTATATTCTAGTTTTCTTTTTGCAGAGATCCAAAAGCCCTTTTCTGTCACAGTTACTTATTGCAATTTATTGTTATTTTGATGTAATTAGTTTTGACAAAGTCATTGGAGCGAAATAGCAAGATGAAAATTGTATTTGTCAAGAACAAAGTAAATTAAAAAGCTTTTACTTACTTGTTTTTTATGTTGATGTTAAAATCTAATTTTTTGCTTTATTTATTATTTACATGTTTTCCCTCGCTTTCGTGTGTAAATGACTAATGAAGTTTATTGTTCATATGTTTTATATAATCATCTACATATTATACCTTTCTGGTGGTATTTAAAAATTCTTTTTATTTTTTTACTAATTTTATTTACTTCTTCTTCTTTCTTAATTAATGTGTTGCTCGCGATAAAATTCGCGAATTTTGCCAATGTCAAGTAAATATATTTTCTAATAAATGGAAATTGTACGGTAGATTGAGTTAAAAATGGAGCCTCACAACACGTGTTGTAACGAAAAGAACTCGGGTGAAACTCCAATTTTATTTACTACAAGAAGACCAGAGTGACGGATATTGTCTATCAGTGTAGCAAGCTGAAGTGGCAATGGGCTGGGCACATCAGTCGTAGAACCGACGAGCGTTGGAGCAGACGAGTTCTTGAATGGAGACCACGACTCGGCAAGCTTAGTGTAGGACGCCTGCTAGATGAACCAATGACGACCTTAGAAAGATTGTGGATAGTGGCTGGATGAGGAGTGCGCACCTTCGGGGAAGCTTACGTCCAGCAGTGGACTACAATAGGCTGAATGATGATGATGATTTACAACAAGCTTCCACTCGGGACTTTCTCCGCATGGACATTCTAGAAACATTTAAACTACAAAATACGATACGGTATACAAAACTATTATTTATTTTGGTTCTGTGTGCATCCACTCCATTCAGCTGTTTATGCGTAAATTGTGTAAGTATAACAAATATCCAAACATTAAAACATTTACATTAAACAATTTTAGTAGTTTATATTAATCTGAAAGTAACATGATAATGAAGTTTTTTTTTCTAAAACTGACTATAAAGTTTCAGAACGTTTACCGAAGAGATTCCACAGCAGGTACTTATGTACTGTGGAATCTCTTCGGTTAACATAAAAACCGTTTGCTCCAGTTTTACCTAGGAACTTTGTTCATTAGCATTGCACCTATAGCCATTCAAAGTTTAACTTCGAGATAATTGCGACTATTAAATTTCTTAATTCTTAGTAAGCGGTATATGGAAGCGTTAAAGAAGTTCTACAATTTGAGTTTAAGTACCAATTAGTGAATACAATTTTAGTTTCAATGTTGCTTATATTAAGGTCATAAATAAGAGCTTCTAAAGTTTAGTTGCTGAGAGAATGCACATTTGACAGGCTTTTATTATTTCTTTGTAGTTTAGCTTCTGACGGCAGCGATAAACGTACCCGTGTTCGTTCGAAAAAAATCTTAGGGGTACCTTTACCCAGGCTAACAAGCATTAGAATGAAAGAAACATTTATTTTTTAATCGCATGACAAACACACAGACATAACAATAAGTACACGAAACAAATGCTTCCGTGAGAAAGCTATGTGATGGCCAAACTGTGCCCAGCTCAGTATAGGTATGCAGCAAGCGGCGCTGCACACGTTTACAGACACTACACACATACAAAATTACACAATAACTAATAAACAAAAACTACACAATACATATCCTATCCTAATCCTAACTAATATTATAAATAGATTTTTGGATAGAGATAGTTGAAAGGACGAAGAGTAACATAGGCTACGGGCGGAAGGTAGTACAGAATATTATATGTTTTAATGTCATCCAAATCCGATCAGCTGTAATTACGTGAGTAGGCTTATCATCAAGGCTTGCTGCGCGCAAAGCACGCCTACACAGAGCACAATTGCGCTTCCGCGTGAGGAAGGCTTTGCCCCGTTTGGTGAGGGCCTCTTAACCGCCTCTATGGTCTAGTAGTACAACCACCGGTATCAGACCCAGGGGTCCCGGGTTTGATTCCCAGCGGGGGTACATACTGTATTCGGTTTGGTTGGTGGTCGGAATTGTTGTAAGTCTGCCTGGCTAGCTACCACCATCTTATCTAAGCCTGACGCCATAACAATAATGTTTTTAGCATTGTTGTGTTCCGGCAGTTCGAGATAAGATAGCCAGTTCCGCAGTGGCTGAGGGTTCCGGGAGAGGCTTGCTTCCATCTTTCAGCCTTATCAATACTTAACATCAGGTATGATGAAGGCTAAGAGTCTTACCCGTCGTTCATAAAAAACAGGTAAAAAGCGGCCTGTATAAACTGCATAAATATTTTTATATTTTCATACATATATACATATATTCAGACATATATAAAATGTGTGAATACACAGCCCAAGGTAAGTTTCATGAAGAACGTATGTTATGGTTACTAGAAAACGGATACAAATACTTTTATCTTTTTTTGTAAATATATACATAATATACATATTATACACCCAGACCAAGACAAATAGACATGTTCATGCACACAAAATATTTATTTTGTCGGGGGATCGAACTAGGGATCTCTAGCGCAGATGGTGGGTATACGTACCCCTGCTCCAAACAGATCGTCAAATAAAGAAAAGAAACTTCCTAATAATTCCGGCTTTTTTAATAAAAATGTCGATCGTTTCCGCACTCGATCGTTACGTTTTATAAAAACCGCCATGAGGCTGCCCCTCTCAGAACTAATTTGATTGATGAGCTTGGCATAATCTGTCGTTGACATGTCACGAAATAACGTGCTATTATGCTAAAGTTTACGCTTATAAAATCTTTTAATAATAATTAATATTCAGGGGTTTATCCGCAATTTATACAGTACAGAAATATAGTAATAAGATGGATTTAAAAGAATTATGACTACATTTTAAGTACGACTTAGTGTCGGAGACCAAGATCCATTTTGACAGACTGATTATCTAAAAATGAGTAACAGATTCCTGAAGTATTTCGATACCGTCACACTGATTTGGTATTATGTATGTGGTCGCTATTTAATTTAGTATCTCTGGAAACATTCCATAGTGATTAAATACTCTTTGAATATTTCTATACAAAGTAGCGCCACTGGAACGACTAAAAAGCATTTTCATAGAGTTTAGTTATCTTTTGGTCACAGAATAATTTTTAAATAACATGAAAAAGTATTCTGTGAACAGAACGTTTTCGCTGAGCCAGCGAAATAAGTAAGTACATTATAAGCAAAGGTTCCAATTTATTTCAATATTCTCACGGGAACAGAAATCCACGCTAATGATACCGCGATCTGCCACTAGTAATAACATCGACTTTGTAAATGATTGAGCTTATCAGATAACATACCACTCACTTATTTAACTCGTCAGTAGGAAAATAAGACATAATTTAGACATTTTATTGTTGTGAAACCGCCGGCGGTCTTGCGATACTTTATGAATTAAATCCGAGATAAATATCTTCAGCACTTATGTTACGGACATCAAAACCAACTAATTTAATACAAAGTGTGGTAAAGAAAGAAATAATATCTTGTCTAGATAATGTAATCAGTCTAGAATCAAAGCTGCTAAAAGATTCAAAAGACGTCCGCCGAAGTAGAACGGCGAAAAATTGGAAATTTTTTCATTGAGTTTTCGAAATCTTTTGCAGTATGACAAAGTTTTAGCGTCATCTGGCGCAGTCGGAAGCATTTTTACTTGTTAAAGTTTTGTGTTTATGGGCCGGTTTCACCAACACAGAAAGGTTCTGGATAGCTTTTGATAAGAAATATGTCAAATTATCTGTTGGAAAAACTATCCAGAACTTAACTGTTGGTGATGAAACCAGCCCTTAATCACATACCTACCTAAGGGCACTGTAATATTGCGTTGATAAAATCGGCACATATAGATCGACCACTTAACTGACGGAACGCACGCGCGGTAATAAGTGTCTTTTTTCACATCCCATATTGTTTGCAGTGTTTTTATTCACATTCCTTTTCGACGAATTTAATTTGAGATTTATCTCGGAACTTGTAACCACGCGTGTGTTGATGCCAGCCCCCACTTACTTCTTACCGCGCGTGTGATCCGCCAGTTAAGTGGTTGATCATTATATTTTTTATCTTTTTATCACATAGAATTAACGTATCGCCATATATTTTTGCGGGATTTGCAGCACATCAAAGGTGTACCAACTTTGAGACTTAAAACTGTACGAACATCATTCTCATAGCTACACCTCATTAGCGCCACATTTTGCATCGGTTGAGTTTAAGATAGTGTCCGTTCTTCTTCCTCTTACTGGGTGAGGATTAGTGGCCACCTCTGTGTCAGAGTTTATCAAGCCGCCTCTAAGGCCTCTGAATTAGTTTAAGCGTCTATTAAATATAAAACGCCGGCTTAAATATAAAACTAGGCGTGCCTCAAGGCTCTATTTTGGGCCCTTTCCTGTTTCTAGTATATATTAATGACTTGCCTTTCTTTGCCAAAAACTTATGTGAGATTGTCTTGTTTGCGGATGATACTTCTTTAATATTTAACATTGATAGGAATAAAACTGATTTTGAAGATGAAAACAAAACACTCTCAATTATAATAATCTACAGCTGAATGCAAAGAAAACTAAATGCATTCTTTTTTCTTTACCAAATGTTCAGAAAGTACCCATGGAAATTGTTATGAACAATGAAAAATTAGATTTAGTAGAATCAGCAGTCTTTCTGGGTATAGTTATACCCAGAAAGACTGTTGATTCTACTACAGTTCATAGTTATGAACTGGAAACTTCAATGGAGTCCACATATTGCAATACTAGCTGGCAAGCTTAGTTTTGCTGCCTATGCTGTTAGAAAAGTCAGACAACTGACTGATATAGAAACTGCTAGGACTGTGTACTTCAGTTATTTTCACAGCATCATGTCGTATGGTATTCTTATGTGGGGAGTAGCAGCTGACATTAATACAATATTTATACTACAAAAACGAGCTATAAGGGCCATTTATCAACTGGGTTCCAGAACATCTATTCGGGAAAAATTTAAAGAAATTGGTATACTGACAGCTGCTTCTCAATTTATTTTAAATTGTATTCTTTTTGTACGGCGTAATATCAACCTGTATATCAAACATGGTGATTTGCACGATCTCAATACTAGAAATAGAAATAAACTTGTTATGCCTCGGTACTGATTAAAGTAGGTCCTTGGATCTTTTATGGGTCTAGGTATAAGTATCTATAATAAAATTCCAGATAATATTTTGGATTTGCCTTTCGAAAAGTTTAAGATGAATGTAAAAGATTGTCTTCTTAAAAAAGGATATTATACTATAAAAGATTACTTGAATGACGAGACAGCTTGGTCATATATATTTAGTTTTATTTTTTCGAAATTGTAGTGTCATTCAATTAATGTTTAGTAAAGTATTAGATTCAACTTTTAACACAGGTAGCTTGGGTATGTCATGCTCTCTGTAATCATTTCTGCGGTGGTGTCGTGTGAGGCGGGTCGCTACGTTCCCTAAAATATGGTTGAGCGAAGCGATGGCTGGTTCATGCGTCATGCTCGTGAACGGGTGCTGCCAGCGGGATGGGTCTGCTCATGTTTGCTTGTGTTAAAATGTGTAAAGATATATGTTGTTTTGATTTTATGTTATTTATGATGTTTTGAGTTTAGATGCGTGGCACTGCTTGATCAGAGTAAATAAAGGTAAATGATGTTTTCAATTACTCCAAATATATATAAAAAATAAAAATATAAAAAATACTTTAATTACGCTTTGAGATTGTGACCCAGCTGATGCTTTTTTTGCTGTTGCCAATGTATTTTTTTATATTTATATAGTTTAACATAAGTACCTGAAGTACGTCATGCTCACTCAATTGTTTCTTCGGCGGTGTCGTGTGAGGCGGGTCGTTCCGTTCCCTAAAATATGGTTGAGCGAAGCGATGGCTGGTTCATGCGTCATGCTCGTGAACGGGTGCCGCCAGCGGAAATGGGTCTACCTCAGTCTGCTTATCTTAATGCTGTGCTTAAAGCCTAAATATTTTCATCTAAAATAAATTGATACTGACCTGTATGTACCTCACAACTTGCAAAATAGTAATCTTGTAATGCGAAAAATGTTGTAATGTATGATAGACAAGTCTTTCTTTGCCAGTTAAAAATTGTTTACGGTTACAATAACCATAAAATGTAATATTTTTACCGACTTCAACAAAAAAGGAGGGAGGTACTCAATTCAACGCGTATTTTTTTTAATTTTTTTGTCTGATGTATGTATACCGATTACTCCGGTGTTGGTGATCCGATTTTAATAGTTGTTTTTTTGTTCGATCGGGTACACTGTCAATTTGGTCCCATATAAGTCTCATTGAGATCCGATGATAATCTTCGGAGATATGGGGCCTAATGTCATGGAAGTCATGAAACAATTATATCATCCAGGTAATTGTTAGATTCTTGTTCGAGCTGAAGTTTCACGCAATACTTATAATTCTTTTTTTATCTGAAAGAGAATGGTATATGTGTGGTCCCATATAATTTTTACGAAGATCTGGCTAGTAGTTTTCTCATAATCTTGAAAAATATCAATCACCTTTTGGCAAGTAGTCGTTTACCTAGATGACATTGTTGTGTATGGGCTGATTTTTAGTGTAAGTAACGGCACATGATGTAACTAAAAAATCTGAAATAAAAACATTTTATAAAAAAAATCAAACCAACTTCAAAAAGTAAAAAATAAAACTTTTGGAGTCGGTGCTAGCTAGCTAAGGCCAAAAAAATATATAGTTAATAGAAGTGCAATGTAGAATGCCCTGGCTGGCACCGACTCCAAAAGTTTTATTTTTTACTTTTTGAAGTCGGTTTGATTTTTTTTATAAAATGTTTTTATTTTAATTAGTATTTTCCTTTTGTAATGGAAATTGACCTTACTGATATGTTAAGGTCACTTTTCAATTTGACGACTCTGTATGAAATAAAACAGGGAGAAAAAACAGCCCTTGACGAGTATCTTGCCGGTTCTTCTCGTTACAAGGTCTCCCGCCGTAGGGTTTGTGAACCGATGGCGTAGCTTCTTTGACGTTCATAGGTGCTTGTAACAGCCTAGACTAAATAAATGATATTGACTTTGACTTTGACTTTGATTACACCACACGGTATACCGGGCCACACCGGTCTATTATTTCTATTCGTTAACCTAAAAAATCCATATCGATATAGGCCAATATCGATAGTCAATATAGATAGTTCAACAGCACTATTTAGGAATAGAATAGAATAGAATACTTTTATTTGCATTTGACTGAGGTACATTACAGTTGTTATTCTATAATAAGGCCCGGCGACCGGGCCACCGCGCACGATGTACCGTGCAGTGTAATAGACAGAGTTCTAATTAGTGCCACCGGCAACCTTGCCACCGAACCGGTATACCTTGTGGTGTACTAGATGCTTTAACGACTGTAGTCAAATGACAATAGCCGGGACCGACGGTTTAACGTGCTCTCCGAAGCACGGAAGCGCTTACTTATAATGCTACTTTACGGTCACCCATCCGACACCTGACCGGGCCGAACGTTGCTTAACAAACGTGATTGGATACGATCAGTCTGTCAAGCGTGGCCATGAGTGCTTCATGTTTTCCGTAAAGAATAGTGAAAGGTTGCCAGCCTACAATAGTTTCCGAATACCTATTGCCTGTCTGTTGATAGTCTTTTACTATTTACACTAAAAACCGAGCAGCTGGTAACATATGTATTTTTGCAACAGTAACATGACAGCAACACGACAGCGATAAGTCACGTATTACCATAGCAACCGCACGTATTACCATAGCAACCGCACGTATTACCATAGCAACCGTGCGGTTGCTACAGTAATACGTGACTTATAGCTGTCGAGTTCCTGTTGCAAACATATGTAATAACCCCGCAGATGTTATTTTTTATTTTTATCTTTGTATCTTAAAGTAATGTGCACAGATATATTGAACCTTAGAGAATGTTGTGTTCTGAGATATACGTGCAGTTAGAAATAATCTAAGAATACAGAATCGATTGCACATCAAAAGTGGGCCAGCAAAGGAAATATATTTCACTGAATCTGCAAAGATTCTAACGCACGAACGATAAGAGTGGACTCTTAGAAGAGATGATTCGTGAAATTCTTCTTAGCCTCCTATAAATCTTCTGGAGCCATTTATTCTGCTAATGTTGCTTTACAAATTTCGATCACGTACAAGTTGTAATGTCAGAATTTCTATCTAATCTCGTAGTCTATGGATCGGTTAGGGATATTTATTTCAACGAGTTCATTGCTAGAGATAAGATTTTGTTCCTACAGTTTAAAGTTGTAGAAAAGTTGCATTAAAAAGGGTGGAAGAAGAAGACAAAAATATTATCGCGGCAAAGTATTTTTTTATTTTGATTTTTCTTATCTATGGTAAATGTAAAGAAATGGATCAGTCTAGGATCAGAATGTAGGCTCCACGGGAAAAACAATTAATATCAATAAATTATTAGTAAGAGAAAAACAACTTTCTATAGTTTCAATGCCTGCATTTCTTTCATTTAATGCTCTTTTATACTAATATTGAAACAACATTATAAACATATTCTTTAAAGTTACTTAAAAATATACTTTAGTTTTATATTTTAGTTATTATTGTAAAAAGTATAAAACTTTTGACTTTACTATATTAGGCATAAACAATCTATGTCATTGATATTCCTGGTTTTTGCATGGAATTGATAGGTACTATATCTATCTAGTCCATGGATACTTGAGTAAATTTTAAAGAATCAAAAAAACAAAATAAATAACACGTTAAACTTATTTTTATCTCTAAATTGCCCTTTAACTAAAGGTTGCCTGAAAGAGATCGCTGACAGCGATAAGACCGCCTAAATTGTACATTATCATGACCTGAAAAGTTTAATTTAATATTTAGTTTGTGTGCGGAATAAAACGTATTTATTATGGAAGTAACTCCTTTTAAACAAATTTTAATTATATAATATTAATGGCTTTTGAATGTATAAACAATCACATGTTTAAACTTATTGTAAAACTTTAACTTATTTTTTATTAAAATTAATAGCGTATGTATCAAACAATCACATGTTTAACAATAGCTACAACACGATTAAAAAAAAATTGCTATGGCTTGTTATTAAAAACTTGTCAATTGACAACGACGGTTTTTGACATTTGGCGCGCGTAATTCTAATTAATGTATTGAAATAATACACCAATAAGCCGATAGATAGTTTCACAAAAAGTGACATTCTTTGTTTTTCCCGTGGAGTCTTCAAATTCTTTTTTATGTAATTTTAACATACTCGTAATAAAAAGATGCTGACAATTTTAATTCTCGTATTGGTCGTAATTGCGAATGGCTGTAGGTTTTTGCCAAAAAGTACCCTGATCTACTTGTACACTATAAAAGAAAGTTAGGTATATACGTTACTTAGTAGCATCTTCGTAAGCAGAATCAAAGTCAAGTTCTTAACAATAAAAATATATTACTACTTTTTCACAACCTCAAAAATACATACTTAAATGTTAATATCAGAAAAATATAATTGAATATAGTCTCTATTCTCTGACTTTTAACCTTCGTTTTCAAGCAATAAAAGAGAACTGCTAACTCCCAAATACCTTTGGGCCTTCGAGTCCTTTTGTTTTGTATCGGTGTTGGGTTTATTCGGCCTCTTTTAAGGCCCTTATTATTTCAGGGACAAATAATAAAGGTTGAGAATGTCTACGAAAAGACCTTTTCTACGAAAGCGTTTTTATTCAGCCAGCCTAATATAAATTTTGTGCGGGAGAAATTAGTTTCTTCTACCGTGTATTTTTTTGCATTAGGATGTTAGAAAGGCGGGTTAGTTATAGGAAATAGAATTTATTTATTTGCTCAATACAGTATGATTCATTGAGATGGATGACAATGTGTGTTTACTGTGGTCTACTGTATTCTACCTTAAATATTGTAGGCATGCAAAAATTATATATTCATTTAATATATATCATCAATAAGTCACTTTAGACTAAATATTTTCGTGTAATTTCATAAAATAATATATAAATTAACGTGATAAATATTAAACAAGAAAATATACTTGAAAAAAGCAACTAGTCTCATGTCGCCCTGACGGGATTCGAACCCGCATCCTTGGGAGTCAGGCCCTATGCACTAACCAATTATGCTACAGAGACCTGTCAGGGCGATATGAGACTAGTTGCTTTTTTCTAGTATATTTTCTTGTTTAATATTTATCACATAAAAATAGCATTGTAAAATGCAAAATTAAAAAGTTATAAATATAAATTAACTTTAAAGTACTGAATAGTAATACAAACAGGGATAATTATTTTGATCAGCAAAATACCTTTTTTATGAACTGCGGGGAGACGCTTGACCTTCATAATTATTGATGTTAAAAGTATTGATAAGGCTAAAGATGGAATCCTCAACCACTGAGTAACCTAGGACCTAGGACACCTGTTTGGTCATCAACTCTTTATGGCTGACCTACTACTTGCTGACCAATAAATGACTGATTAGATTGGAGTTTCTTTGCTGATAGATTTTATAACAGCTATTACATTGTTTTAAAAAAAATATGAGGTTTGCTGGGAGAGGATGCCAGTGTGTGTCGAAGAACTGTAACGCACACGCAGTCACAAGCGTCCAATACAATATTTCAGAATAGAGTTCTTAAAAAGCGTCAATTCGGATAAAGTGTCCGAACTTATTTTGTCCCAAAGGTCAGTAATTTCTCTCTATTTTAAGTACTAAAAGGTTTTAGATTATTGTTTATTTAATTATAATTTGTAATTTATTATTTATTTTAAATGGATACAATTTGAAATAAATAATAAATTCCGATCTAATCTTACTATAGAACCCAAAAAAGTGCTGGGAATGGCAAAAGACTTTTTCATGATAATAATAAGATTTATTGGTTCAAGGCCTTGTGACTAATTTCTAAAATTTTTATGGCTTTACCTAAACTTTTGTAATAAAATAAATCGTCTGCCCGTCTTATTTAAGACATTCGAAATTAACTTCGAATAAAAAGTTGAGGGATTTAAAACACAGAAAATTGACGATGATGTATTTGGATGAGTAGGTATCGTCCGATGAACTTCATGGTGGGTTTTTGTAAACTCGCCACTTATGTAAACTTGTCACGTTTTCAAAAGTTCCAAACATTGAAAGTAAATTCGTCACAGGTCACATTATAGGTTCATTATACGAAAATGTAAAAACAACTTGTACTACTCGAAGCGTATGGAATCATTACCACTAACATTTTATTTTTCTTCTACGACCCTATTCGGGTATGGGGAAATATTTTACTGTAGGGTGACCTTACGTTAACGCACTTATTTCTGATGAACTTAAAAAAATGGAAAAATATTTTGTATAAAATTTATTTGCCAATTATAATACAACTTAATTCGAACTTATAATCGAAATTCTTTAGTGTTTTTAACTGCAAATCCTCTGTGGACTATATAAGATTTCAAACGTTGAAGTTTGACTGATAAATTATGTTTCGTATTCGTATATCGACCTGCGTGGCGTAGAGGTACATAGCCTGCCTTCTACTCAGAAGATCCCGGGTTCGATCCCCGGACAAGACAAATATTTGTATGCATGTACATGTCTGGGTGTTCAATATGTATATCCAAAAAAAAGTATATAGGTTAGTATCTTTATCCGTTGTTTATGTCTAGTCTTATGAAATTTACCTTGGGCTAGATAATTCGTGTGGTTGTATGAAGTTTATTTACTTATTATAAAAAAAAATATGCTTGTAATTATTTTGCAAATGTGATTTGCTTGCAATAATACGTGCAGTAATCAGTCAACATAGCAATTAAGTAACATTTATCATTATCTTAGTTCCATAAATTGCCTTGGTTTACCTTTACCCGTACGAAGTCACAGGCAGCTGTTAGTCATTCGATAGAGAGAGAGAGATTTTTTTATTTTCACAAAACCACACTACATATGTACAACACAGATATTATGACAAGAAGATAATATTAAACGAACAAAAATATATAGTTATACATAATAATAAACAAAAAAATTAAGAAGTATGGCCTTTTGACTAATAGAGACTCTGCCTCAGCTTGTGTTGCCATACCACTAAATGTGTCACGGCGACGCTGGTATTCTGGCAGGGTCCGTGATAGGACCTAGAGGTCATACACAATAATCTTCTGCCAATTAATTTAGAGTTAATAGTCTAGCAATTCGCTACGTTTATTGCAAGTAAAACTCGTTTCACTACCAACTCAATTTCTATATCCAGCCTAACACACAAAACCAAAATCATACACCTAAGCATAAAGTTTCTTCAACGACAAAACCGCCTAATAACCGACAAAACAAACAACAAACACTTAAAACAGCCGCGTAGGTACGGATTCAGTATTTCTATTGCCTCCCAACTGTCCTAACCAAATAAAACGTGCCGCCACCCTACAAACAACCGGCAGATATGGACTCCTTTTATTTATTACCTACTTTATAAAAATACAAAACCTGCAAAATCTTATCACAACGGTATAAGGTCCAGAATTGCTTGACAAGTCTTTTTTTCACTTCCTCTTTACGCTACGGTTACAAACTTGTGTTGTACATAATATATTTACATAGGATTGTGTTCTGTATAGTTTCAGCTGATTTAGATTCGGCAATATTGAAGTTATTCTCCCACACAGTAAATAAAGCAATTCAGAAGTATTTATTTACAGAAAATGATTTGAGTATATACCTACACAATTGCTGATTTTCAAAACAGTCATAGTTTCGTTTCATTTCACATTTTATTATATTATTATTTAATTTCATATTACAAGAAAAATAAAGTTATTCTAAATAGCGCGTAAATTGTAATTTTTCAGTTATTCGTAAACTGCGGGACTGCCAACATCTATTAGAAACTTTCATGTCTTAAGAACGTTTTATTCTTATTGAAGTTGACACATTTTGACACACTTCATACTATAGAGACGATGGTTGAGCGACGACGTCACAAAGCTTCCGTCACAAAACAAGCTTACTTTAAGAGATTGGTAGTACAAAATAGCATATACGATTGAAACAATACTGCGCTATATGATGGCGGTAAGCCCTCTGGAGTGTTAAACGTATATGTATTGTTCAGGATTTTTGTGTTTCTCCCGTTCTCAAGGCAAATTGAAAACTCTACTTATGGTCTTAATCTTTCGATTGAGCTCGGTTGTTTAGAATGTCTTAATAGAAAGGATAGTAGGTAATATAAATATAAATAAATATTCGCATACAATCACATTATCTAGTCCCACGTTAAGTTTCATGAAGAACTTATGATATGGATACTAGATAACGGATAAACATACATATATACTTTTTTTTTTGTAAATACATACTTAATATACATATTAAACACCCAGACCAAGACAAATAGACATGTTCATGCACACAAATATTTGTCTTGTCCGGGGATCGAACCCGGGACCTCTGGCGCAGAAGGCGGTAGGTAGGTTTATGAAACTTACGAGTTTTGATAGCCTGTTCCTTTTAGCTGAACTAGGTTCTAAAGAAACGAAATAAATTGAACCATAAGGTTCATCTATCATGGTCCTTCCTTTTCATTGAAAAGAATATAGCCTGTTCCTTAAAAACATAATCAGAAAGGGATAGAGATGAAAATTTGTACGACACCCAGTCTATTTATCATCTATAAAATAAAAATAAAATTTCTCTCTCTCTCTTTAACTATATTCCTATAGAACTAGTGGCTTTATTTAAGTGAAAATGTCAAAAATTAAATTTATTCGTAGACGAATCCATTGTTCAGCTGTCAAAAAAGGAAAAGCTGATATATAGGAACATACACATACCTAGCGTGACGTACGCGGTGTCGATATACTGAATATAAAATTCAACACTCCTACGCTCGCTTCTAATGTATTAAACGGCCGGATCAAATGTAATCAGACGCAAGGTAGAAAATAGTTGACGAAGGGTCGTTGTCGTTGAAGTGACGTATTTGCCAACCCTGCGATCCATGTGAATGGTGATGAGCTTATACAGTGTATAGAGCCATCTTGCATACAATATTACTTTAATATTGCTTACCAGCTTTCAGTCCCTTCAGACTACTAGTCTTTGTGGCATGTCTATAGGCTTCTTGAGTAGAAGGTTATTTATACACCTAAATTACAAAAATACATTACATTATGTCAGAAAGAATCATTTTTCGGGTCCACCTATTATTGTATCTTTGTAGACAAAATCGTATGTAAAGACTACTCTAAATATGAAATTCAGCACTGCTCAACGCTACTAATGTATTAAACGGCCGGATCAAATTTAATCAGAGGCAAGGCAGAAAATCGTTGACGAAGGGTCGTTGTCGTCGAAGTGACGTATTTGCCGACCCTGCGATCCATGTGAACGGTGACCCGATTAAGCTCTCCCATTTCTAATCAGTTGTTAATAGTCGGGTTTCGAGATAACAAACTGTCTGTAACAGCCCTTAGTTCGATAATCTAGGCTATTATAAAACTATTTAGACGATATATTCATAGCTATTTGTTACCCAAGTATTCCATACACAAGCTTTAACTTGACACTAGGCTGATTGGTGCGGGCGTAAGAAATATTGACATTTATTTATAGCATAACGACAACGGCGACGGCACAAAGATAACAAATATTTAAACAATTAAAAAAAACAAAAAAATGCTCATAAAATAAAAACGACTGAGCCGAACTGAACCAAATTTTTATGGAACCAAATGGCAACTATTCCGCATCGAACAAAAAAGAATCACGTAAACGGATCAGAAATGTCGGCGTAATCGGTGTATAAACTTTAAAAAAACATGCAAACCTGAATTAAGAACCTTCTCCTTTTTGGAAGTCGGTTAAATAAGTAAATGATAAAAGAATACATGGTGGAGGATATATGATATATCTTTATGCTAATAATAAATAAATAAATAAATATTTCCATACAATCACACCAATTATCTAGCCCACGTTAAGTATCACGAAGAACTTGTGTTATGGATACTAGATAACGGATAAACATACTTATATACTTTTTTTTTGTAAATACATACATAATATACATATTAAACACCCAGACCAAGACAAATAGACATGTTCATGCACACAAATATTTGTCTTGTCCGGGGATCGAACCCGGGACCTCTGACGCAGAAGGTGGGGTTAGTACCCCTGCGCCAAACAGGTCGTCGAATAATGAAGGATATGTCCTGATCTCTTCTGATTTGCTGTCTACGGAGTCCACAATGAGCTATTCAAATTGAAAATTCTTTATATTACGAGTATTATAGGTACTTTGTGGAAATCAAAAAAAGAAATTAGAGTTCAAAAATTAAAAATTAAATTGAATGTAAGGAATTTTATTATTTTTATTCTGTCATACCATTTTTCAATAGTTTAAAGCTATGATAAATTTTAAATAGAAAAAAATTCCATCGAGTCCCATCTGGGAATTCACTTGTGGTCGAGTGGTTTTTTCCAATATTTTTCTATTTAAAATTTATTACAGGTATAAAAATAGCATTAAAAAAAGCAAGAAATTCAAAAATAAAAAAAAAGTTAAAGCTTTGTTTAGACGTTTGATCGTTGATGATCTTAGGTTTAACATTCGAGTAAGAACCCACTGTCATGAAACAAAACTAAATATTTTTTATCAATATTCAGTATAAGGGTGGAAAAAATCTATGGGCCCTGGAGGGACTACCTAAAATCTTTCAGTTAGCTCATTTAACTGAAAGGAAACATTCCTTTATTTTTTTAAAGAAACACAACTGCATTAAAAAAATACGCTTTCCACACCATGGTATGGATCCAGCTAAAATCTGTAAAAAATAACATTCTGTACTTTTATACCATCAATCGATAGGGTCATTCAAAAGGATCAACTCTCTCTAAAAAACATGGTAAATTAAATTAAAGGAAACACATGAAAACTCAACTTATAATCTGAATGGGACGGATAAAGCACTTTAATACAAGGCTTTTTTGAAAAATTTACAAAAATTTTAAATGCAGTTTTGTTTATTTAAAAAAATAAAGGAATGTTTCCTTACAGTTAAATGGGATAACCAAAGCATTTAAGGTAGTTCCCCTATAGGGCCCATAGATATTTTCCACCCTGTATATCTAAAACGATACAGTTTCCTTTGGGATAAAAGTTATAATATTATTGTCATGACAAACAAGATTTTCCGTAACTATACGAAACCACGACCTAAACTAAGTTACATATCAGGCTTATCCCATGGGGTTTAAGAAAGTTTTGAGTAATAACAAGTTACTAAATCTACGGTAATTTATTAAAATTCTGGGTTAAGAAGTTAAGATTAAAAAAAATATTAAAGTTAGATCTTAAGTTTAGGCTCGCACTGTTCATTGGAATAAAACAACTTTTCCGGATATTAACGCGCTATATTTCACGAGGATGACATCCCGTGACCACGGCAGCTGAAAAGGTGCCAAAACGTCGGGAAAATAAAAAAAAACCCAAATGCCTAAAAATACGGACAATAGCAACTTAGTTCGTGAAATATAGCGCGTTTAATATCCGGAAAGTTTTTTACTTCATTTTAAAATAACTTTTCAGCTTAAGAAAATTAGTAAAAAATGGTACGGTATTATCACTATGTTTAACACGTTTATTGTTCATAATTAACAATAATGGTTCATACTCAAAAATACATTGAAGGTTGCAACATAACCCAATTGCCAAATGCAGCAGCAGTGCATTAAAATAACCCTTTATCGTATATCGTTCATTCAAAAAGTAGCAAGTAAGCAAAAAATTGCTTCCTTTGCCATCTGTAATGTATTTTTGTAAAAACTCTACGTATACTAACAAAAAACAATAATCATTTACGTTTTGTAGAATATAACTTAACTTTTATGTAAATAATCAATATTGCAAAAGTTACGATACAAGAAAGATACAACGTAACTCGCAACGCCTTTTTTGTAGTCGGTTTAGGCATTTCTATCTAACTACTAAGTCGGAAAAAGGGAAATGTTGTTTTTCTTGTAATAAATTAATCATAAACCTTTTTTTATCGTTATTCTTGAATTCACTTATTACAATTACACAGGTTACCTTTCTCACGATATTATATAGTTTTATTTACAGAATCGATTCTATAATTGTATAAAATCAAAAAGAAACAAACAAATAAATACGGTACGTCCTCAATTACTGGAAAACTAAAATTGTACTAAAATTGTAAATTAATATAATACGATAAAAAATTGTGAAACGCCGAGAACTTGAAGTTATTAATTTTAGTGGCTTATTTCCACTTGCAGGAAAATTGGCAATATCTCGATTTTGTTAAATCTAGATTTTGCGAACAAAAATGTTAAATTTTTTAATCTAGACTTAATATTGTGGCACTTTCGTATGGGATTAATCTGGTTTTAATTAAATCCAGATTTAACAAATTTTGCTGCAAGTGGACCTTATTAAAACATAGTAATAAGCTTAGTGTAAAGAAGATGCTACGCCGTAGCATCAGCTCGTAGAAAGTGATATAAGATAATATTCCTATTATTATTATTCTAAGCTTCTAGCCTATTGTTCCACATTACCGCACTATATTTCTGTTTCTTAAATCAATAAATAAAATCTTCATGATTTAATATAATGAAAACTATTATAATGAGCAGAGAACATAAAAAAAAATCCAGCACTCTCCGTTATTTCCAAGTATTTTCCAGAAGAGCTTTCGTTACTTTGAACGCTCAACCATTTATATATTTTTTTAGGTTTTCAGTTTAATTTTTTAGATTTACTCTGTGAAAAAATAATCAATACTACTCATAAAAAGTTTTTAAGTTAATGATTTTTTTTTAAATACCTACAAATATAGAAATTTTGTACAAATATATAATATTTGTAGGTATTCAAAAATAAAAAAAAACTTAATAACCTCCAAAGCGTAAGGAGGATGTTAACCAAAGTTACTATTTTTATTGTACAAGAATAATCAAATTAATCCGCATGCGATAGTTGCGTAAAAATAACGTACAAGGCTAATTTCAGGCTGTATTTCTCGAAATATAAAAAAAATTGCCAATATCCGTAATGTACCTATATCTGTTTTATTTTTATCCTCAAACTTATTTCCGACACTGAAACTTGAATTTAAAACAAGGTAATAATTTAAAAATAAATCTGAAACTTACCAAGAAAACAACACGAAAATTTTCACATCACAAAAATCTCATAGCACTCCACTCAATTTGTATACACCGTTCATCGTTATCCGCAGCCAATTTAGATGCAAATCTTTGTTAGAGTATCGAACATAGAATTAATAACGAAATCACGTTTATTCGCCAATATCGATATCGCACGGAGCGCGAATATTCGGAGGCGAAGCACGTGCTTTCGCCGCGACGAGCGGTTGGTGACTAAAGTAGACGCTGTCAGCGCATCGCGTCGCTCAAATTCAGATGTTTCCTGCATTTTTACTGCATACTTCTTTTTTTTCTGACATGTGATTGAGCGAAAAGTTTAGATGCCATTTCGTTAAAGTATAAGATTTTGATCCTGTTGAGCTGAACCTTACTGTGCCGATAACGTTGCGGTGCGAATAAAATCCTAAGGTTTGCTGAGGTTGGACGAATTTTTCCCAAAGCTTTTCTATGAAACGTTTTATAATGATTTAACTATTAAATTTGATATGTTTTTTTAATTAACAATTAGCGGTAGTGTTTTCATTTTATTAAAGAAGTTATTAATACATTATGAAGAAATATATACAGCTACCAGCATCTCAGTCGAGACTTCGTTTGCGTCCAATTCTTATATTGAACTCTCGGTTCTACCGCCCCGCTTTCTAGGGATTACTATAAATTTTGGCGTAAGTAAAGGGCCAATGTCCTTCTTGATGGTCTGTTCTGTGTATATCTGTGGCAAAATTCATCAAAATTTGTTCAGTAACTTAAATAATTATTCAAATGAAATAACTATTAATGTTCTATCATTTGCGATATAAACGATTTCTGTATAATTATCTGTTACTTTTTTAAATAAAGCTCCCTAAAAAATCTCTACTGGTCTACCGGGAAGTTCGGCGAACTGTACAAAGGAAATGATTGGCCTATTTGTGTGAGTCGCGCAAAAAACGTGTGACGGTTTACCCACCTAGCATGAACACCGCTATATCACGCGATATGATAAAAAATAATAAATAAATAATTCTTACACTCACAGGCTTGTGTGTTATGGGATACTGGGTAACGGATATAAATACATGTTATCATACATATATAAGTATTTATGTGTAGAAATATATATAAACATCTATGGCTCAGGTACAAATATGCTCGTATTCATCACACAAACATTTGCCCCTACCGGGATTCGAACCCAGGACCTCAGAGTAGACAACACCCTGGAGCTGGTGTACAATCGGGGAACTTCCCGGATGATCAGTAGCGTTGAAGAAAGGTATCTCAAAAAGTATTAGACTTATAGAAAACGTTTATATCACAAATAAAAGAGCTTTAATAGGTATTTCATTTTATAAATAAATTATTTCTCTAACCTTAATACTTTCCGAAAAAAAATTCTCAAAAAAACTCTACTGATCAACCGGAAAGTTCTTCGACTGTGCGTACACTCTACCACGGAGGTCGTCAAATGATGATGTATATGGCGCATCATACTGTCTTGCTTACTCCGCTAACATATGAGCGGGACAGTGACACATTATCAAGTTATCGAGTCGATAAAAACCGCTCATTCTAGGGCTACTGTAGGCCTAGCACGAATAACTTTCGAGTAAATATCGAGAAAGTAAAGTAAAAAAATGTATGAGATATTGAGTAGCGTTCCTACCGGACGTAAATGGAACTACATTTTTAACCGACTTCAAAAAAATATGAGGTTATCAATTCGTGCGTATGTTTTTTTTATGTTTGTTACTTGAGTACTCGGTCATTTATGAACCGATTTGAATAATTATTCATCACATGACTATCTCACGGAATCGTTTCAGTTATGTAACTAGGTACTTATTTTCTGTTTCATTGGATGTAATTCTGAGTTTTTGTCATGTGATTTCAAAATAATTTTCTCTTTCTTTTCTAATCTTACCCTACTAATATTATTATAGTGATAGTTTGAATGTTTAGATTTTATGTTACTCCATCAAGCGTTAACGGGTCATGGGATTCGAATAATATTTGCCACACATGTAGTTTATAGCCTGGATTAAAACATACAACATTTTATTCCGATTTTCCCTCGGGAACCACACGGGTAAAACCGCGAGCGACTACGAGTCTTTCAATAAACCAATACCTAAATAATAAGACTTGAATCCATAATTAAATGTATAACAATAGATATCCGTGGGCAGTGGAGGGTTAATCTATAATCAATAGCTTTAGGCCATCGAATTTCAGCGTTCCAGCTTGTAATGAAAATATGAAAGCCTGTCCGCTTTTTGTTGTGGGTTCATTAAGGGACTTTAAAACAAGTTCGGGTGATGAATTGGTGTTACGAAGCTTGAAGCGATACATTAAGTACTAAATCCACTGTTAGCTACACTTACCGTCAGATAAATCGCACCTTTAAAAAATCTGACTTTTAAACTTAGTTTAACCTTATTTGGAATCAATTTATGAGGGAAATGTTGGATATCATTTGAAAGGTAGCGAAAAGGAGTACCCAAAATAATTAAACTATTTTTTTTTTTTTTTTGAATAGAACAAAAAAAAGGTTAAAATTTACAAAACAATACCACTCCTTAATAATGTTTTTTGTACAAAAACAACTTAGAAAATATATATAATATAGAGGAATAAAATTCCATTTTTTTTAAGTCACATTTTTTGTTATTTATTGTGTTTTGTTATAAATCTTGTTTATTAAGTTTATTTATTGGGCTTTCAAACAAGGCTAATATTGGTGGGAGTACAACCCGTACACGCATTTGTAAAGTGTTAATAACGTTTAAGAAAATTTTAAAAAGGTGCGATTTTTTTGACATTGAGTGTATAACATCAAAACCGCTATATCACGCTATATGATATAGTGCACCATGCTGTCTTGCTACCACGATAAGATGTGAGTGGGATAGTGACATTTTATTCAGCTACAAGTTTCGATTAAAGCCGCTCATGTCAGGGTTACAGTACTTATAATAAGCGCTTCCCGGCAAGAAAAATGTCACGACACATATTGAGTAGAAAATTACATAATTACAGCATTCAATAGGTACCTACTGGTATTTCATTTGTTCGGCTGCAAAAATATCGTTATTGTGTTCCGCATGGTTACTGCTTTAAGGCACTAAGTTCTCCTTTTCACGGAGCTGTTTGGATCCGATCACCGGCGTCAACAGTGTTACATTTTGTGTTAAAGAGTAGACGTGTACGGTGTCGCGAGAAAAGCGTATTAATGTGTGATGTGACTTTTCATCGGTAAGTTTTACATTCAAATATTCGAATTAGTTAGTTATTTTTTCTTATTGTAGGTACCTAAGTTTTATAAGACAGCTCATCTATAAAAGTAATGGTGGTGATTGCATTTTGATGTATGTTTGATAAAAATAATTTCATGTTAGATCTAAGATTAATTTTTCATATTGTTTGTGGCCAAAGACTGATTGTTAATCAGGCCAAACCTTAGAAAGAAGTTCGTTTTTTATGTGTTTTTTCACTGAGAAGTTTATAATTTGTTACTTTTTCGTTATTTTAATTAATTTGAAGCCTTTTAATAAAAGTAATGGTGATTAGATACATTAAAATGTGTATTATTTTTTAAACTACAATAATTTTAATCGAAAAAAGAGTCATAATATACATCAAATTAAGAGTTTCTTAAAACATATAAATAATCTATTTACACATAAATTTTCAGTAATCTGACTATTATAGTTTTTAAATTGACGTATAAATGAACAAAAAACTATTAAAGTTACATTTTCCCGAAACAACAATTTCTGTACGTATTGTGACACTTTTTTTGCCGGGAAGCGGTATGTATATAAAATGTTTTTTTTATATATTTGCCTTTGTTTACTTATTATTACTGGTGATGGTAGTAGTAGTTTTCAGTGTGATGTTTGTTAAGGGAAGGGTCAGTCCTCATCTAACGGAATTTATTTTTTATTTTTATAACACAAAATAGAGTTGCAACAGATAAAATAATTGATAAGACATATTATTGCTTACATGATAAGCTGCTCCTCCACAGATATGTGTAAACAGCATAACAGCGCCAGTTATTTACCTATATAAAAAGAGGAACTTAATAATAATAAAAAGAGTGTTAAAACTTTTGCTAAATACAAATGATGGATTGACAAAATAATAATAATAAGAAAATAATCACAGCAATAATAGAAATTGATTGCATTTAAATACATAGAATTGATAAGGCTGAATTAACAACGAAAAATAATTACGTACTCCCGTTGATTACGTCGTAAAGTTCAAAGTCAAATGAAGTATGTCTGTTTTGTAAAGCTCCATCTGTTATTGAACGTACGTCGAGTAGAGATGGAATCGAGTAAATTACTCAACCAAAGATCAGTGACGTAAATCCGGTCAGGTGCAGCTTGGCGTTACGATAACTTTCATACATATCAAGGCGCCTCTTTACGTCCTTACGTACAGAAGTGTGGTTGTTTTGTCCGGTACCATCTACTACTCGTTTTTTTAATTTTAATCCTGAAATGAGAAATCGAATTGTAGATACCAGTGGCAGAGCTCGAAATAAGTCGAAGGTAAGCCGGACTAAAATTTCTTAAGAAATTCTCATATATGTATGGTGGATCGCTGGGGTGGAAAGTCGATGGTAATCTTCATGTACGGACCCTGCGCCACTGGTAGATACTAAAAAATAACTCAAATGTACGATAAGGAATGTATGCAGGTAAAAAATATAAAGTTTTTGAGTTAAATAAAAAACATTCCTTTCTAATTTAATAACTATTAAAAGTTACGCGAGACATCGCTTTACATCCAAATATATAATATCATTGTCTACATCGCTATACCTATTTTTTTTATGTACAACGGGGAGACTCTTGGCCTTCATCATACATAATGTTAAGTATTGATAAGGCCGAAGATAGAAGCGAGCCCGGAATCCTCATCACTTAGGAACTGGCTATCATAACTCTAACTGCCGGAACACAACAACGCTGAAAACATTGTTGTTATGGCGTCAGGCTTAGATAAGATGGTGGCAGCTAGCCAGATGGACTTACAACAAGTCCTACCACCAACCAAACCGAATACAGTATGTACCCCCGCTGGGAATCAAACGGCACCCCTGGGTCTGATACCGGTGGTTGTTACCACTAGACCACAGAGGTGGTTAAATATCTCACTCGGCCTATCTCACTGAGTCACAACCTTTACGAACCAAGTTGTCCTGGATACTCTGTTTTGTGAATTATGAACAGATACATTGACAGTGATGGTAATTTATTGACATGTCAACGGCAGTGCAGCTCCAAATGGGGAAAGGATTCGATTGTCAATTTTGGTACACAAGTTTGAATACATTTTGTTTGATGAAAATGCTTAAATTTAGTAAATTTAATGGCTTTATTTATGGTTGGATTTGTTGGTTTCTTGTTTACCAACTTAATAATAGAAGTCAGTCTGTATTTATTACTTTTTAATTTTGCATTTCACAATGCTATTTTTATGTGATAATTATTTAACAAGAAAATATACTAGCAAAATCTAGTCTCATGACGGGATCCCGTCAGGGCGACATGAGACTAGTTGCTTTTTTGCTAGTATATTTTCTTGTTAAAATTTATCAGACAGTCTGTATGTACGTAATATTTACAGCCGCAGTTTAGACCTCCATCCACACAATCATAAAAGACTAGCGGCGACCCGTGGTTTCACCCGCGTGGTTTCCGTTCCCGTGAGAACATTGGGATAAAAAGTAGCCTATATTACTTTCCGTTCTTTCAACTAACTCTGGGCCAAAAATCAAGTCACTTTGTTCCATAGTTAGGGTGTGAAGGAAGGACAAACAAAGACACTTTCGCTATTAACCCTGAGCCTCACATTCGTCATCAGCCATTATTAACGTCCCCACTGCTGGGGCACTGACCTTCCTTATGAATGGATAAGGAGAATGGGCCATGACCCACCACGCGTGGGTTTTCGTCGTCGTCTCAGCCACATAACACCCACTGCTGGGTATAGGCCTCCCCCAAATGCCCCCCCATTTGGCCATAATCGCAGGCGGCGATCGCAGTATGGCCAAGTTTGTAGGAGACGCTGCTGCCCGTCTCCTGAAGGCCGAATCCCTTAATCGCCTTTTACGACACCCACGGGATGAGAGGGGGTAGTGCTATTCTAAGCCGACACTACACAGCTGTGGGTTTTAACCACTGCAAATGCACCCAGGACCTACAGTTTAACGTGCGTTCCAAAGCACGTAGGAGCTCGAGATTAAATTTTTGGTCACCTATCCCGTGAACGACCATTGCGAAAGTTGCTTAAACTCAACATTCGCAGGCCGAACGCGCGAACTACTGCGCCACGGGCTACTCAATCCTAATTCCTCATGCCTCACATTAAAAAGTATTTATTAATAATTTTCCAATAAAGCCTATGCCGTTCAGGAATAATGTAGCTCCCGACCGGTGAAAGAGTTTTCAAAATAGGTTCAGTATTTCTAGTTTTTTTTATGAACAACGGGGAGACTCTTAGCCTTCATTATACCTGGTGTTAAGTATCGATAAGGCTGGCTGAAAATGGAAGCGAGCCTCTCCCGGAATCCTCAATTACTGAGGAACTGGCTATCTTATCTCTAACTGCCGGGACACAGTGCTGAAACAAAGTTATTATGGCGTCAGACTATAATACATTACTGATTATTACAGAGATTACTATTTTTACACAATCAAACTGAAAAACTTACAAACATTACCTCAATACAATATTAGTTACCTATAGAATGATAGACTAACTAAAAACGATATTTGTTAACGTTTTCTGAGCTAAACTCCTAACAATCCTTTAAAGCCGTTCTTATAAAAACAGAACAAAACCAAGTTCTAGAATAATTTTTCTCCAGAAACTGGTACAAGCTGACGCGTTTCCTTTATTACCTCAATATAGGTACTCATAATATTAGTAGCTATACTTATCTAGATTATTAGGATAATTAAAAACGGCATTTGTTTACGATTATCCGAGCTAAACTCCTAACAATCGTTTAAAACGACGAGGTTTTCTTATAAAAACAGAACGTAACAGAGATCCAGAATAAATTTTCTCTCCAGAAGCTGCTACAAGCTGACGCGTTTCCTTTGTAATTCCGCCTAGACAGTTTCTTCAAATGCAGACTAATTTGTTCTATCTTAAAGAGCAAATAGCGTTCCTAGTTAACGCTTTGTACTATTAACAATAAGTTAAGGCAGACATTATGAAATGGAAAGCCGTTTTTCGTTAGTAAATAATATGAGTGGTTTTCGTAGACCTATTATATGTATGTGTATTATGTAAAACTAGCGGATCCTCGCGGTTTTACCCGCGTGGTGCCCGTTCCCGTGGAAATATCGGGATAAAATATAGCCTATGTCACTCTAGAGAAATGTAGCTTTCTAATGGTCTAAGAATTTTCTAAATCGGCCCAGTAGTTCCTGAGATTAGCGCGTTCAAACAAACAAACTCTTCAGCTTTATAATATTAGTATAGATGATAATATTTATTATATTCAAATATTATTTCGAGAAGCTGTGTGGCGCAGTGGTTCGCACGTTCAGTCTGGTATTGTAAATTGTAACGGTTAAGCTACTTTCACGATGTTCGGTGACGGATGGGTGACCAAAACTGAATTATCTCGAGCTCCTCCGTGCTTCGGAAGGCTCGTCAAGTTGGTCTCGGCTGTATTTGCAGTCGTTAAAACCCACCAATTCGCATTAGGCTCACTTAGTGGGTATGACCCCCTTAGCCTATGACCCACCAGCCTAATGTGTGGAGGGCTATGATTTTCTCCTCATCTACCCATGAAGAAGGCCAGTTCCCCAGTAGAGGGGCCTTTCAAAATGGCTCATGACTTTGACTATATAAAAAAAAAACAATAATTCTAAAAATACAGTAAGCGGGAGTGCGTCGGGTATAGGTGGAGTCGGGAGTGAGTACACTCCTTGAGCCACTTCCTTGAACTGAGTTAAATGGATACTAAAGATCATCTATTTTCGTCGTCAATATAAACTACAAAAAAAATACAACCTGTTCCAACATTTTCAAACCATCAGGTACCTACAGGAAAATGAGAGAGAAAAGATATTTCATTGTTGTAAGCATATATGAGAAATTACAATTATTATTTAATGTCGATCTAGCACGCTGTGAAATTAGTATCCCATCAAAAACATTTGTATGTAAAAATGTTATGCCGAGACGTCACCATATAACAGTTTAATGTATGCAGTAGGTACTACCTAAGCAGCTAAACAGTAAGACCACTTCGCTGAAAACTCAGCGAAACTGCCTACTTCCATAAAACTAGGTCGTTTTTTCAGTGCTTGATGTACACAGTCGTCATGTTTGCTTGTGTTATTGATCATGATCGTGATAGTAGATACCTAGTAGTGATTACAAAAAAAAACACAAAATTAATATAAAAAAAGAATAATAAAGCTTTCTTGGTTGCATAAAATAAACTTTAAATGGATTAGTAGGGTAATAAAAATGTTGGATGATGTGGAGTTTTAGTGGGTCAAAACAAAAACGAAGATAAATCGTACGCTAATGAAAACCTGCCTTAAATATTTTTAAAGAGAACCATTTTACGACCAAATTACTTCAACAAAATAAACCGATTACTAACCATACCACATGTATGTAAAAGCTACTGTAAAATAAATGAAGTTACAATGTTATGTGAACCGATAAAGGAAGTAGAAAGAATAGTACTTTAACTTTTATATCGTTGACAATGGCACCTGGGGCTTACTATCAAATACTATAGAAGCTCGAGTTAGTAAGAACTTCCCGATCGATCAGTTAAGTTTTTTTTTGGATAATGTTTTTTCGTAATGTATTAAAATGAAATATATAATTTATTATTCAAATGAAAACCTATGAATGTTGTATTATTTGTGGTTAAACTCCTTTTATAAATCTAATATTTCTTCAAACAACGCTTTCTAGCTGCCGGACTAAAACAAGTATTTGTTGGGCCCAATTTTTTATCGGATATTCCAGTGGTAGAACGTTTAAGGTCTCGTCATCACTAAGATCCCGGGTTCAACACCTCACCGAGTCAATATATATATATATATATATATATATATATATATATATTTTGATACATTCCAGGGCTTGTAGTACAGACGGGATACATATTCTTCGTATTTTAAGATTACATCACATTGTTGATCAGATACAAAAAACCGGTCAAGTGCGAGTTGGACTAGCGCACCGAGGGTTCCGTTTAAACTTTCAAAAATATTTTTATTATATGATGTAACAAAAAATTTACAGTTTTCGCATTTTTTCCTTTATCTGTAGGTACTATAAGACGTTACTTCGTACCAAATTTCAAGATTCTAAGTTTACGGGAAGTACCCTGTAGGTTAGGTATCTGCGGAAATTTGCGGCATAAACGGCTGTATCTTTTGATTTTTTCACAGCTCCAAGGGACAGTAGACCTGAGTATTAGATATAAAATTCAGTTTGATACCTCCACGCGTTCCTGAGAAAAACGGACTTGACAGACGGACGGACGGACGGGCAACGAAGTGATCCTATAAGGGTTCCGTTTTTTCCTTTTGAGGTACGGAACCCTAAAAATAAAAAAAAATCCTACTAACCCAGAACAATCAATACTTTTTATGAAGATTTGGACCTAGGTTTCTTAAGTATGTCTTATCCTTGAGAACCTCTTAACTCCAAGAACAGATGTAGCTAAGTGAATTGCAATAGTAAACCCGTGTAAACTTTAGTACCGCTACGCCTTAATAAAGTGTTATGTTTATAAGTGAAACAGGTGTGACTCCCGTTGACTGTACAAATGGTGGATTACGGGGTTTCTAATTAACTGTTGTATTCTTTAGTTACGCTTTTACAGTTACGAGCCATATTTGATATTAATAACCGAGATCATTCAGGCTCCACTTATTTTTGGGCGTTCTCTGAAAGTGCCGGCTTACAAAAATAATTGCTAGTTATGGTTAGAACTTGTCGTTTGGAGCAATCGTTGATATGGCACATAAGTTGTAAAAGTAACACATTACCTTACTGCATAATAAAAATACTTAAGATCAATTTTCTTTATTTTCAGAAAAAATACATAAATGTATGAAAATGACGAATATTTGAATTTGTGTACATTGACTTGAGAGTAATCCTACAACTTTTGTGCTATATAAACTATTGCACGAAACGACTAGTTCTAGGCATACGTAACATTTTTTTTGTTCGCCGGCACTTTCAGAAAAGCCCCAATAATTTATGGAGCTTGAATGATCTAGTTTAAATTCTACTGGAATATTTTGTCATAAAACTACCGCTTTCTGGAATAATAATGAGAAGCAAAACAAATGAAAGCTGCATTTTCAATCCTGCACATCAACTTTACTAACGCATTGCAACGAAATTGCGCACTAACTATTGCAGTGTGAAAGGACGCAGCTGGGTACCAAGCGGACTGAGAACTGTATAGTACAGGGTTTCTCAAACTATGGGTCGCGATCCACTGGTGGGTTACGAGCGAATATTGAGTGGGCCCTATTGAAACACACTTTGAAAGAAGATAGATAGATAGATAAAATCATTTAAAGAAGAAGTTGGAACCGCGTGTATGGTCTAGTGGTACAAACACCGGTATCAGACCCAGGGGTTTCAGGTTCGATTCCCAGCGGGGGTAATACAATATATATATTGTATTCGGTTTGGTTGGTGGTACGACTTGTTGTAAGCACGCCAGGCTAGCTACCACCATCTTATGTAAGCCTGATGCTATAACAACAATATTTTCAGCATTGTTGTGTTCCGGCAGTTCGAGATAAGATAGCCAGTTCCTCAGTGGCTGAGGTTTCCGGGAGAGGCTCGCTTCCATTTTCAGCCTTATCAATACTTAACATCAGGTATGATGAAGGCTAGGAGTCTACCCGTCATTCCTAGAAACTAAAAAGACACCAACCGACAGTAACATTCCAATAACAAATAAGACTGCATTAAATCGTCTCAGAACTCGTCACTGGGTCCTCGAAACGAGGTCTTAAACTAGGGTATCTGAGAATTTCCAATTTTTGCTAACTTTTCCCTAAAACAGCCTAGAGGTGGGTCCCGAGTTTGGAAACTTGTATTATATAGGTCGTAGCTCAGACAACTTTTGGAACCACTGATATAGTATAAGTGCATACTATTTCGCCGGTTGTCTTGATTTTTAATTAAATTTGTTTCCTTTTTCTAATGCGGAAGAAAAATATTGTGTTAATTTTTTCTGTGATTGATTGTCAATTGTTTTTCCTATGAATACACAAAGTAGCCATATTTGTTTATTTATTTTTATTAAAGCTGCTGCCCGCGATTTTTTCCCCGCGAACCGATTATCGGAGCGTTGTAAAATAGATTTTTCTCAAAAGCTTGGAAATATGAGCATTATTTTGTCAACCTTCTTTGAGATAAATCGATATTGCTGTATTGGCCACATACATACGAGCAGCGGCCAGCAAAAGTTGTATGAAAATGTATATCTGTCGTGTTTAGCGGTCAAATAAATTACATAGTTACTCATATCTGTCGTGTAATAAAAAAATCGAACGATCTTTTACTCCGAAATATGTCAACCAAGGAGATAACTTATCAAAGGTTTAATTTTTTCGAACTGGCTTGATTTTTTCGAAATAGAAAGCTGTTTTAGAAAAGAAAAAAACAACAAATGAACACTTTAACGCGGGAAAAAATATTGTGGTTCGTTGTTCGTCTGATTTCGAAAAGTAGTTTATATTCCGCGCATTATTTGAGAAAAGCACTATACAAACCTTGGTCACAACTAGGCATTCATGGACTTACCTATGTGTGCCTCGGTTTCGCCTCAGCCCACATATACACGTTCGTCCATCAATGTCTCTTTTGCTGGCCGCTGCAGGAATGTACTATTAACTCCTTAAAAACAAGGATTTCGAGTACAAAAATAAAGTATTCTGTTTGTTTAATACTATTTTGATAGAAATTTGTCATCTTATGATTTTTTTTTTCTCGTCGACATAGACGTCGTCTAGTAATAATAATTTTTATTATCCACTTAAGGGCATAAAAGCCACGGTCTAGCAGTTTGCACGATTGTCGCGCATTTTTCGAATGCATTCATCGCTGGGAGTCATAAAGAGAGTGAAATAGCAGCTGTGTAATTGTTAAAAGTGTTTGATAACTACTGAAGGGATATCGCGCAGAAGATTTTGCGGGCGGCCGATTATTTCAATAATATGTAATGTAAATTGTTTAAAATATTATGTTCAATACGCTGGGCCCAAAGCGAATAAAGAGCGTCAAGTTACTTAGGAAATAGACGGGCTCGGGACCAAGGGCTTACCTCCCTTCTAGCCACAGAGGAGTTTGAGCCTGTTGGTTACCTATCCCACGACCCAGGCCAACCCTCCAAGCTGCTTGATAAAGTATTAAATATCATCATCATCCATTTTACCCGCCAATGTCCTTCCTCACGGATGGATAAGGAGATTGGGCCATGACCCACCATGCGAGCCCAAAGCGGATTGGTGGGTTTTGACAACGGCTTAACGTGCCTTTCGAAGCACCG
Organism: Chrysoteuchia culmella; assembly: GCA_910589605.1. NCBI lineage: Eukaryota > Metazoa > Arthropoda > Insecta > Lepidoptera > Crambidae > Chrysoteuchia > Chrysoteuchia culmella. The sequence continues at coordinate 6,919,112 of OU342665.1, read as the reverse complement.
AGGAGCGCGAGATGACGTGGGGCATACTGAAAGTTTTGCGTATCATTTTACCAAAACAACATGTGAGCGAAATTTTGTTTTTATTATCTTTTAAAGTATTTGCCTTTACATTTTAAACAATTTTTTATTTGATCGAACCATTTCTGAAAGCACGATAACCACTGATCTGATGGCATGTTTTTTACGTACTGATTGAACACCATCACAGCCTCTTCTGCGTTGTAAAAGCGACAGCACTTACTCAATCTTAAATTTTTGAGAACAGGATGCCAGCTCTAGTTTCTATGCAGAAAGGTTCATGAGCTTTACTTGTTTTGTGTCCAAAAACGACTTTGTTTCTTGGCTGAGCGCGAAAAAGCATTATGAAAGTGGAAGACGGTTCAGTCGTATCGGTCTCTTCTCTCGAACTCTCTCAAGCACTGTGGGCAAAAAGTTGTAGTGTTTCAATCGGCATTGGCACTACTCTGGTCGTCAAGAGGAATCGCGAAAAATGGAACCGTACAAGTAAAAAAATTGCAGCAATTTTTTTTATCAAAATCAATTTTTTCTATTTGTCTACTTTCGAGCAGCCATTACAAGCCTGTTGATTTTTCTGTGGTAAAAACAATAATTCCGCGGTAGGTATCCCTTAACGATGTTATAAATAGCATTTCAATTCATCATTTTAGTGCGCCCATCAGCACGAGCCCGATTTTATTCTGAAGTTAGTTCGTACGGGTTCCAGCGACAAAAAAGTTGTTAATTTTTTATGCGTTATCTTAAACTTTTTTAATTTGTCTCATACAAATCCCCAAATGTTTCCGAATCATCCAATAGATGATTCATCTGTTTTTTTTAAGAAATCCGGTGACATTTCCTAGATGGTCACAGTTGAAGGTCGTCGTTCGCAACTTCCGGTATTCAGTGAAACAAGTCTTCAACTAAATGCAGCTAACCACCGTCTGATGGTGCTGAGATAAGGTGCTTCACACCCAAAAGCATTTTACAATCTTGTGTCACAATCTGGTGGAGAAAGAGTACTTTCAAAATCATAGAAAATTATCAGGTTTTCACTGAGAAAGGGGAACTTCGATGTGCAATTAAAAAAATATATATGATTTAACCACCTATCTTTTTATTTCAAACTGCTAAGACTGTATCGTTTAAAAAAATACATGATTCGAAATTCGAACCGTTACTGATTGCCCAGAGTGCAAAACTTTCAGTGTGCCCTAGTCTGGACCCTAGTACTAAACAATATTTTAAAGATTACGTCCCATTGAAGGAAAACAGCGAAGCATAACGGTCCACTTCTGAAACTATCTCGCTTCCGCGAAGATATATCAAATATTTCAATAATAAATTACAATATTTTAAATATGCAGTATCAGTAATTTTTTACGTTCCGTATTTTTTTGCGCTAGGGCCAAAGCGGATTGAAGAGCGTTAAATTACTTAGGAAATCGCCGAGAGTCGGGACCAAGGGCTTACCTCCCGTCTGGACACAGAGGATTTAGAGACTGTAAATTTTGGTTACCCATCCCACGACCCACGTTGCTTAACCATAAAATGTAATATTATAATTAGTATTTTCTTTTTGAGATGGGAATTGACGTTACTGATATGTTAAGGTCACTTTTCAATTTGACGACTCTGTATGAAATAAAACAGGGAGAAAAAAATAGACCTTGACGAGTTTCTTGCCGGTTCTTCTCGTTACAAGGTCTTCCACCGTAGGGTTTGTGAACCGATGGCGTAGCTTCTTTGACGTTCATAAGTGATTGTAACAGCCTAGACTGAATAAATGATATTGACTTTGACCTTGACTTTGACTTTAACTATTGCAATAGAAGGCCAAAACTCCTTGATAAAGTGGTTAACATCTTCATCACCCATTTTAATGCTGCTGGTGCACTGGCCTTCCTTTAATGGGATTGAAGGGTCTTGACAACTACAAATAGAGCCCGGACCAACGGCTTAACATGCCTTCCGAAGCACGGAAGAGGTCGAGATGAGGAATGTTTGGTCACCCATCCTGTGACCGACTGTTGCGAAAGTTGCTTAACCGCTACAATCGCAAGCCGATTGCGCGAACCACTACGCCACCGAGCTCCTAAAGTATTAATATGAAACGATATTTCCTATGATGACGTACCGTCGAAGTAAAACAACGAAGCATAACGGACCACTTCTGAAACTATCTTGCTTCCGCAAAGAAATATCAAACAATATGCTCTTCCAAACTTTGTTTATCTCTCCTTTTCGCAGCCCCCTTGACTTCCGTTTTGCATGCACTTTCCGTAAAACGTTATTGCTTTGTTTTTTTAAAGTTAAATTAAAAAAAATTAAGAGCCAATTTGTATCGAATAATGAATATGAATCTCTAATAGGAACACGACCTTTAGTCCATTGATCAAACAAAGAATTGTCTCCAAAGATTTAGGACGGGTTATACAAGTTCATGGTATTAGAACAGTACATATATAACATTTTAAGCGTGATGGCATTATTATGAAATTTTAAAATTCACAAGTCCTGTGACTAACTGACTGATATATCAACGCACAGCCCAAACTACTGAACCTAGGAACTACAAATTTTGCACATACTAGATAGGTACCTTATACAGTGTAGACATCCACTAAATAAGGATTTTCAGTAATTCCACCGAAATATGGCAAAATAGCGGATTCGATATGAATAAATATTTATCTGTTTGAGCGTTTCTGATAATTCCACTCCTGAGGGGTGAAAAGAGGGATGAAGTTTCAAAAGTCTTATATTTTCAAAGTAAAAGTCACCTTGTTATTCAGGTTTATGGTTGAAAATTTAATACAAATAAACCATCATACATTTTGTAACATTTCGAAAATCATCCCCTATGGGGCAAAAGCGATAATCTAAAATTCAATATGAGTGTTATTATTGTTTAATAGGATCTTGAATGAAAAAAGTAGCACTGATTTTGTATACAAAAAAGTTTCTATGTTATAATAGACGTAGCAACTTTGATCGCGATAGCTTTGGAATATTGTTCAAATCAATATTTCGCGACATAAAATACCATTCCCATCCCTTTTTTAATTGAATGAAATTGTGTTTTCATAAACCACTTTTTAGAAAAAAATACTCCCATTGGACCCCCATTTCAGTCAGAAATTTCAAAATTTCTCTAAATCCACTTAAGATTTTTATTTAGTTTTTATCATTCAGCTATATTACTTCAATAATACTTCAATGGTTTTTACACCACACGAAAGGTCTTAATGATGCGAATAATTTAATTGAGACTTTTATTTTCATTCGCTGTAGTTATATACTATAAAGTGATTTCGTGGCTTTTTTTGCCAAATCTGAAAAATCGGTCTCGCTTCCGCGTGCGTCGTTTTATCATTGATATCTCGCTTCAGTCACTTAGCGCCTTAAGATACATTTTTATTCTAATAGATAGCGCTACCACGCGAAATCTGCGCGATAACTTAAATCCTCACGGATGATGTCACGGGCGGCAGGCTAGTACTCAATGTACAACTCGGTCTTTTGTTTAATATTACTTTAATATGCAATGTCAGTTAAAGGTAAAGGAGCTGATCCCGACATCATTTCATCAAACACCATGAGTTATATTCTTATGTAAGTATTCACATATTAACGCAATCACTGCCAAGAGCTTATTAAAAAAATCTCGTCAGATGCCTTACTAATCTTTCAATAATATTTCACTCAGTTCCGAGTGGGCGGCATCAGTTCCAGCAGTAAATGTTTTAAAAGACGCTATTTGAAATTAATTAGATACATAATCAAAGACACTTCAATTATCACTGTAACCAATTTAATCCATAATAATCGTATAAATTTGATTGTCTTGAAAACCTTCTTGTTAATCTTCTTACGCTCCTTATGTCACTTTCCGGGCTACTCTCACGGTAAGTGAGACTAGGACATCTGCAAAATAAAGAAGAATAATTCACACTATAGCAGATAATAGGCTGATGTTTAATTTGTCATGTGCTTTTAAGAGAATTATTAATCCTATGGATTGATGCCACAAAGGCTTATACAAGTTATTAATTTTTCTATTTAATGTAGTTTAAGTTCTTTTTAGGAACAACGAGATGTTTCCCTTGAGTAAAATTAGCACTCTTATTATCTTCTTTATTATCTTCAGTATTTCCGTCCTTGTCGTCATCGAAAGTTGCTCATGCTGGGGTTCCATGAGGCTTTAACACAGCAGTGTTTATGAAAAAGAAGTCATCATTAAGAACTTACTTATAGATCTCCCTAGCAATGAGATCATTGTTTTTACACCTGATGGTCCATAAGTTCCAGTATTTAAAACCTTCGCGGTAGAAGATCTGTTGGGCACACGCGGTATCATCTCGGATGTCATCATCAAGGAGAGCTGGGGACAACATAAAAATTATAGTAATGAAGTCATATTTTATGCACAATAGACCTTGGAACACTTCTTCTTCTTAACGTATGAGGATTAGTGGCCACCGCCTCTGACTTGGCTTAATGACTGTTATCAGATGACAACAGCCGGGACCGACGGTTTAACGTGCCCTCCGAAGCACGGAAGCGCTCAGTTGTATTTCCACTTTAAGGTCACCCATCCGACATCTGACCGGACCGAACGTTGCGTGCCAAACGTGGTAGATTACGATCAGTCTGTCCATCACAATCCATTATAAAAACCGGCTTCAAAAAGGAAAATAAAAAATACCTAATAATAAAACCTCATAATTACAACAGAAACCGTCTTTAAAATATACTTTTTGTTGGTGCCAGCAAGAACGAAAAAAACTGAACGTAGGCACTTACCTATAAGTAGAAGTACAATGTATTGTAGAAAGCACTATCGATGCCCTGGCTGGCACCGACTCCAAAAAGTATATTTTGAAGACGGTTTCAATTGTAATTATGGGGTTTTATTATTTTGTATTTTTTTACTTTCATTTTTATATTTTCCTTTTTGAAGTCGGTTTTTTAAATTTTCATATACTTTTTTTCTGTGTGGTAGATAAGCTCAGTACCTACTTTTTACAATGTTCATCGTGAGGAGCATAATTGCTTAGGAATCGTATCGCACCCGTGATATACTGAGTATTTAATAATTCCGTTGACCACGTGTGGTCTTTATCATCCGTTCCACTCCATCAAATGGTGCTTTATGGAAGCAATTGCACGAGTTACTTAAGAAAACATCAAAATCGATGTAGGTGTGCCTATAACATTTGAAGAGTTCCCTGGATTTCTCCAGGATCCCATCATCAGATCCTGTCTTGATGACAATGGAACCAACTTGAAAGTATACCCTTTCGATCAAAAAATAATTATTCAAATTGATACATAAATGTCCGAGTACTGAGGTTACAAACATAAAAAAAACATACGCACGAATTGATAACCTCCTCCTTTTTTGAAGTCGGTTAATAAAGACCACCCACTACATATGGATTTAAATACTAGTGTTAAAATTCATCAGTTTTGTAACAATTTTCTTAGAAACTTTCTAATATCAAGTTTTATGAAACTTGAACTATAAAACGGCAAGAATAAAACGGTAAACCAGTTTGTAGCGCTGTTTGCAAAGATTCCATCAGGATGCAACTTTGTTAGTTAAGGAGACTTTGTATCGTCGTCCTGTGTTGAAGGACCAGGCTTTTTCCTCAGAGTGTCTCCTTGTTGCGTACTCTCATTTTTAATTCCTCGATTTCATTTATATATTTTGTTGATATTAGTTCATCAACAATAAGTATCAGTTTTCTGTTAAATAGCGATGCAAACTTTAATGGTGCATGTGTATTTTACAAGAAGTAGTTTTGATTAATATACAACTATTAAACTAAACTTCTTCTTTCATGAACTTATTTCAAAATACCACAAAAAGGTAAGGTCCTACCATATTTCATTTATACATAATGAGGATAAACACTAGAACAAAATAATTTGACTCCAATCAGCAATATTTGACTACCAGGACAATTTATTTTTTTATTTTATTCGGAACAACAAATAATTACATAGTGAAGCTTACTAATAGAAATTATAACAAATCTTTACTAAGTATGTAACCAACTACATTGCCCGCAAAGTATTATTAAAAGACTTAATTTAACAAAAACATGCCTTCTTGTGTCAGAATGAGATTCCTCCGTAAAAAACAAATAATAGGTTAGGTTAGTATTTAAAAGGTTTCAACACAATACGTTCACTTATACTTGCATTAAATTTAAGTTACAGTGATTTAGTTCTTTTCTATTGATCATTTTCTATCATACCTATATATAGGTATGATAGAAAATGGTCAATAGAAAAGAAGATCCCAATTTCGACCGAAATGTATGAAATTTATTTTGACTACCTCTTCATTGACATAGATCTGTTTAATATGTCTATTGGTAGTTTAAAAAATTATGTACTATCAAAATTACAAACGAATAAAAGATAGAGAAGAAGAAGAAGATATTGTATGAAATTTAATACTTTAGGCAGTTTCTACTTTACGTCCAAATGATATCAAAATCTAGCTGCTATATAATAGCTGCTCGCACTAAAGTACTTACATTCACAAGCTACATTGCAATCTCCACCTCTTTTCCCCTCTCGACACCATTTGTTGGGAATCTGGAAAAAGAAACAAAACTATTAGACTTAAATTGCAACAGGTCTCAATGCTCGGAAGAAGAAAGTATATCAATGAAGTTTAGCAGTATTTTTCTTTTCATATCAAAAATAGATAAAATTTCGCCCAAATTATATCGCGTCGCGTTGGGTGCAGGCACCGGGGAGGCTTGGGAAGAATAGCAAGTGCTGCACTGTTTGAGTTGCCCCGCCAGTGCATTTTTCGTTACTAGAGAATTTTCTCCGGTTCCCTCAGCACCTGCCAACACCATTACGGAGTCTATTTAAAGATTTCCAGGTGTATATCAGTGAGATTTATAATGGGTGATGATGATTATCTCTTGAATCACGGTGTAGCTCATAGATCTTCATCTAAATGATCACATTCATGAGTTCACCTGATCCGCATTACCGGTGCATCGGTGCAATCCCAGCGCCGGATGATTCCTGCGGTGTGTATTTACATTTTCCAATTGGTTCGGTGGTCGCAAGTGCCGGCAGCGGCTGTATCGATGAATGTTTGAGCTTCATTATAAATGCGGATAGATCGGACTTTGGTAATAGACCCTACAAATTGTGTTTACTATCGTCTATTAGCCTAAGGAATTTGCACAAAGCGTTACACCATCTAACGTACTTTGCTTGTCAAAACCGTTAAATCCTTTATAAGCCGTAAACGTAATAGTAATTAATAAAAGTTACAATTATAAAATACATTACGTGTAATGAGACGTAACGAGTAAATGTTACTTTTATATCCATAATCCATAGGTACAATTAATTTTGACTTTTAAGTTTATAAAATAGGAGACATTAAAGAGTTCAAAAGAAGTCATATAAAAATACTAAACGAAAGATGGCTTTGGATTTAGTATTTTAGCTAAATGTTGATTAAAGAATAGATAAATAGAAAGAATAGACTTATGCTGTTTATGAGGAGCTGGATGGTGTAATAGCTTTTAACCACCTCTGTGGTCTAGTGGTACAACCACCGGTATCAGACCCAGGGGTCCCAGGTTCGATTCCCAGCGAGGGTGCATATTTTATTCGGTTTGGTTGGTGGTAGGACTTGTTGTAAGTCCGCCTGGCTAGCTACCACCATCTTATCTAAGTCTGACTCCATAATAACAATGTTTTCAGCATTGTTGTGTTCCGGCAGTTAGAGATAAGATAGCCAGTTCCTCAGTGATTGAGGATTCCGGGAGAGGCTCGCTTCTATCTTTAGCCTTATCAATACTTAACATCAGGTATGATGAAGGCTAAGAGCCTCTCCGTAGATCATAAAAAAAGCTTTCTCTACTATCGGGTCAGTCCAAGTCCAAGTCATCCATGGTTCGGAAAGCATTTAAGCAGTTTCTAATAACATTTTATAGGTGGATAAGGAGAATAAGAGGTGAGGTGAAAAATTTGGCTATTCTATTCTTTCTATTCTTCTATTTATACCTTACAAAAGCTGTATAACCTCTCAGACCTCGGGGTATGAGACACAATAGATAACCTTTTGTTCTCTTGACACCAGTGTCCTGCTAGTAAATGACGAATCAACCACCGCAATAGTAGGCTGAAGGCCATGAACCATTGAACCCTACCTATCAAGTTTATAATTTTTAAAGATTCTCAAAATCTTACCAGCTTTGACGACCTGTTTGGCGCAGGAGTACTAAACCCACCTTCTGCGCCAGAGGTCCCGGGTTCGATCCCCGGACAGACAAATATTTGTGTGCATGAATCCGTTTTCTAGTATCCATAACACAAGTTCTTCATGAAACCTTAACGTCGCTCGTGGGCTAAATAATTAGTGTGATTGTTTGCAATTATTTATTTATTTATTTACCTGATATAATCCATACAATTTCTTTCCACTAGGTGTTACATGGAACGCTGCGGTGTCACGTTTGCTAACGTTTTCGATGAGGCACACCCCTGGAATGATAAAGAAAACATAGTCAACCCTCTAATCAACATCGTCATCATCTATTTTAATGTCTCACTGATGGGGCACTGGCCTTCCTTAAAGATTGATAAGGAGATTGGGCCATGACCCACCACGCGGGCCCAATGCGGATTGGTGGGTTGTAACGACTGCAAATGCAGCCGGGACTGACGGCTAAACGTGTCTTTCGAATCACGGAGGAGCTTGAGATAGTAAATTATTGGTCACCCATTACGTGACCGACCATTGCGACAGTTGCTTAACCTCATCAATTGCAGGCCGAGCGCGCCACGGGCTCCTTCTAATCAACTTACGAAGTCTTAATTATTGTTATTCTCTATTTTGACCTAGTTGCTATTCGAAAGATATTTTGCTAGTAAATATATCATGGTACATAAAGCAAAATAATGTATTTTTTTTAGTTTTTTACTTTATAAACTAAAAAACTGCCTCTGTGGTATAATGGTAACACCATCGGTATCTGACCCCGGTCCCAGTTTGGATATCCAGTAGGGCACTTAGCGCACTTACGCACTGCGTCCGAATCCGTGAAAATATGGATCCGAAAAAATACGGTCCGTCATAGCCGTAGAACTATTTGTATGGTAACTTTCGCACTACATCTGTTTATTCTTCTTCTTTTCGTCATCCGTGCATCCCCATTATGGACTGTATGGACAAACTGGTTCCCTATTGTAACATTATACGTGAAAGAGTAAGTTAGCATCCTGGATTCTACTTACTTCCATCACGGAGACATATTTATGCATATTTTTTATGTATCTCACAACTATTTTTTTTTACAAAACAGAATCAAAATCACGAATCGAGTAAACAAACATGGCTGACAAAAACTCCGTGTCTTGACTCGCGACTTTGGAATTTGTGTTGTGAAATCAATAAAAATTGTGCAGAAATTTGTTCTACGTGGTGGTGGAAGTCAAGGAGGCAAAGATCCTAAACTTATCCTTTCACTGATAGTGTTAAAATAGGAAGTTACGTATCGGATTCGGGTCACAGTGCGTAAGCGACATCCGAGTTTTCGGGATCCGTTTATTCACGGATTCGGACGCAATGCGTAAGCGCTCTTATTGTATTCGGTTCGGTTGGTAGCTAGGCGGTCTTTCAACAAGTCTTGTCTGTCCAAGACCGCCTGGCTGAAGATTCCGCAAGAAACACGGGTCCACCTTCAGGCTTATCAATAGGTACTTAAGGCGATATACGACTGAAGCGAAAAAGGAATGAGAAAAGGACCGATGTTGCAGATTAGGCGAAAAGCCACGAAATTACTTCGTGGTAAATACGTGTAACTATAGCGAGAAAATAAAACTACACAATCCTAAATATTATTGGTGTCGACTAATTAAACCCATTTCCAATAGTATATGACACCCCATTTCAGATAATCTTGTATGTTCGTGTTTTTGGGGGTCATTTCGAAAATCGTTAAGTCGTATTTCTGGTACATGACAAATCAAGATACTAAAAAGTATGATGAAATATATACCTTATTACCAGATTTGTAAAATCTCTAACCGTCCTCTAATTTTATAACAAAAAGTACGTACTTTTTCCGTTTAATGTCTTTACCGTTATCATAAAAAAAATATAGACTATTTAGGTACGCGTAGGTAACTAAAAGATAAATCATTAAACTAATTTTCTTTCTTTCGTTCTTTTTACCCGACGGCAAAGGAAGGGTTATGTTTTTTGCTGCGTTCTTATTATTCAAGTACTGTACAGTAAAACTAATTTACGATGGGTCATTAACATACTTGTTAAATATATTTTTTACAAAAGAAAACCCGATTCATATTACGCTATACATAATCACCAATAGGTCTAAATAATCTGTTTTTTTTTGCCAGTGCTCAATTTTTTTTTAAATTGAGCACTGTCAAAAAAAACAGATCAGCACGTCTTTTTGCTGACAATCAAAAAAAATCCCCCATTTCAAGTACCATTAAGCGAAGGTCGTATTCTGAACACGTACAAAAACACAAGCCGTACCAATCAACAGATTTGTTCCCACGACCGAAGCCACAAGGAAAAACTATTCATTTCGTTATACAGCCACGAGCAATGGTAAGTATACACTATACTATACAACCTTATCGCATTGACACACACGGAAACAAAGCTCTCACTGACCACAAATATCATTCAATATTGTAATGTGACAAGCGAGCCTATCATCATGTATTAGAAATCATCATGTCAGGTTGTTCAGTGTGTCTATAATATTATTGAGCATGACTGTACACAGCTTTGTTTATTTTGAGTAGGTATCCGAACGCAAAGGGATTCTTGTGACGCAAACTCATTTGAATTTAGAAAAACAATTGACGTGTGATGATGAAATTTGAAATTATTATTAGCATTTTATGATTTTGTAATTATTGCATTTTTCAATGCTATTTTTATACTTATGGTAAATTTTAAATAGTAAAATAAAAAAAGAGCATTGGACCGGATTTCCAAAGGTCGCGGGTTCGATTCCCGTCTGAGAATTCACTTGTGGCCGAGTAAATTTTTTCCAATATTTTTCTATTTTTCTATTTAAAGTTTACCATTATTATTAGCATTTCGTCAAAACAAAAAAAGATGAAATTGTAAAAAAAGTGCGATATAAGCGGGTAGCCCGGGGGCCTACCGCAATGTCTTAGCGCAGTGTTGTTTTAATCTTATCATGCTATTTTGTATCTACTACGAAGCTCCTTAAAATAAGCTTCTTTTATGATAGAAGTATTGTGAGATCTTCATTCAATCATCACCTCCAAAGTGTGTCAAAATTGACAACATCAATAAAAACAAAACGCAAACAAAACGTATGACATGATGGTTTCTAATAGATGATGGTAGGCCCGAAGGTTGCAAGTGTTCTATGTTTATGCACGTGACTGTACACAGCTTTATTTATTTTGAGTATCCGAACGCAAAGGGATTCTTGTGACGCAAACTCATTTGAATTTAGAAAAAACAATTGACGTGCTTATGAGTCTAAAGTCGGATAGTTCTCCTGGATGGGATAACATATCTACCAGGTTCTTAAAAATAGCACACAAATTGTTAGTACCAGTTATTTGCCACTTAGCCAATCTCTGCTTTCAATTAGGCATTTTTCCTTGCTCCTTAAAACAAGCAATTGTTACACCTGTTTACAAGAGTGGCGATAGGGATAATGTCAGTAACTACCGCCCGATATCAGTTTTGACATCCATTTCTAAAGTTCTTGAAAAATTAATGAATATAAGATTAATAAGCTACCTAAACCAATTCAACATCCTGTCGAATTCACAATACGGCTTTAGAAATGGACTATCTACTGAGGATGCAGTTACCGCATTAACGTCTCTGATAGTAAAACATGTAGACGGTGGCAAAAAATGTCTCACAGTGTTTCTTGACCTACAAAAAGCATTTGACACCGTCTCTGTTCCCACTCTGATAGACAAGCTCGAACAATATGGTCTACGAGGTGCTCCACTTGCTCTAGTTACAAGTTACTTGCATAACAGAAAACAACAAGTTAAACTGGGGAGCTACATTAGTGACTTAGCAAACATACCCTATGGTGTACCTCAGGGGAGTGTATTGGGCCCGACTTTATTTCTGCTGTACATAAATGAACTTTGCAATTTAAAACTACACAACGCAAATATATTTTCATATGCCGATGATACGGCCATAGTATTTTCAGGAGACACATGGACAGAAGTGCAAAGTACTGCAGAAATTGGGTTACGTACGATAGCAGAGTGGTTGAATGCAAACCTCCTCACCTTAAACGTCTCTAAAACTAACTACATATGTTTCACAATCGACAAAAGAACTCAACCAAAAAATGATTTCCTAATAAAATTGCATAACTGCTGCAACGCCTGCAACCATCAAAATCCATCTTGTTCTTGTTCTTGTCAGACAATTAAAAAGGTTGACTCAACTAGATATTTAGGAGTTATACTTGACCAACGTCTATCCTGGCACTTACATTTAGAAAGTATTATGACCAAGATCAGAAAACTTATGGGTATTTTTAAAAAACTTAGACACGTTGCAAATAGAGAACTACTCAACAGAATCTATGTTTCACTGGCGCAATCCATACTAACATACTGTATTCCAGTTTGGGGTGGGGCCTGTAAGACAAAATTCCTGGAAATAGAAAGAACTCAAAGAGCCCTACTCAAAGTGATGTATTCTCTTCCTTATAAGTTTCCAACAGTTCAATTATACACTCTTGCCGAACTCCTGACAGTTAGAAAATTATATGTCCTTAACTCCATACTTAGACTACATAAATCAATAAACTTCGATCCGAAAATAAACAATAGAAGACGAAAAGACAGAGCTATTCCCATAAAATTAGTTAAAACAGCCTTTGCAGCTAGACAGTATGATAAACAGGCAAACTATCTTTATAACCAAATTAACAAGAAACTTAATATTCTTCCCATAAACTATTTTAAATGTAAAAAAACCGTAACCGCTTGGCTTAAATCCCTTGATTACATAAATACTGAAAAATTATTAACAAATGTGTAAATTAATTTAAGTGGCATAATGAATAATTATTGGCATGAATACATCTGAGAGACCAACCAATCAACACACACACCCATACATACACACACACACACACACACACACACACGCGCACACTTAAGCATGCAAAAATAGTAAAAAACAAAAAAAAAAAAAACAATATTTTTTGTTTTATATTGCTATTATGACCCTATTTTTTAATTTACTTTTTTCCATTGCATTGTTTTAATTAAACTTACCTGACAGACAATGAAAGTGGAAGAGCGATGGCTTCCTGATACAGGTATTTTTATACTTACTAGGAATGTCATCTCAATTATTGTAATCACGTGGTTTGTTAACGAAATAAAGCATTTTGTATTTTGTATTTGTATTTTGTGTGATGCTGAACTCATAATTTGAAATTGAAATTATTGTTAGCTCTTCGGCAAAACAAAAACAGGTTGAAATAAAAAAAAGTGAGAAATTAGCGGGCAGCGCAGGACCGATCGTCGGTCGTGGGGATCTTTGGGGGATGCCTAATGCCTATACCCAGCAGTAAGTGTCATCTGGCCAAGATTTTGAGGACCTCCGTAGTAGATAAGTAAAGGTGTGGCCTACTCTAAGGTTCTGGGTTCAATTCCGGTAGGGGCAAATGTTAGTATGATGAATACGTGCATTTGTACCTGAGTCAGGAGTTTGTATATATTTCAACAAAAAAGATATATTTATATATGTATTATTAATATGTATTTCTATCCGTTATCCTAGTATCCCATAACACAAGCCTTACAATATTTACATTGGGGCTAGGCTAATTGGAGTGAGTGTAAGAAATATTATAATAATATTAATCAATTTATTAAGATGATGACTTGATAATGATGATGAAGCCTTAAAAACCCTAAATTTTGATAACGGTAGTATTTTATTCATAACGTTTTCTTCTTCTTATTTATGTTATGGTGGCAACGCATAGCACTGTCCCAAGTACCTATTGAGTTTTCTCAAATCCTTTTGCCTAATAAATCCTTATCCTAAATATTATAAATGCGGAAGTGTGTTTGTTTGTCCTTTCTTCACGCCCTAACTAAGCAACCAATGACTTGATTTTTGGCATAGAGTTAGTTGAAAGGACGGACAGTAACAAAGGCATTTCATCCCGATATTCCCTAGGGAACCGGAACTACGCGGGTGAAGCCGCGGGTGGAAACTAGTATTATTATAATTCATAAGTTTAATAAACGTTTTAATAAATTACTTTATTACCAGGCAAAGAAACTGACCTACGTTCACGTTTTGTAATTTGATATGGGTAGTTAACTGGTAATTCAGAAGTTAATCTTTTTATAATTGCGCCATTTATTTTATACAGACGGACTATTTAAAATTCATACTTGTAACAACGTATAAAAGTATCGCGCTGTCTGTCTATTTGTTTTCTGCCTTATCACGTCTGACACAAAGGACAAATACTCGGGAACTTTATATATTACCCGTTCAACCAAACGTATATAACCGCCTCTGTGGTCTAGTGGTACAACCACCGGTATCAGACCCAGGGGTCCCGGGTTCGATTCCCAGCGGGGGTACATATTGTATTCGGTTTGGTTGGTGGTAGGACTTGTTGTAAGTCCGCCTGCCTAGCTACCACCGTCTTATCTAAGGCTGACGCCATAACAACAATGTTTTCAGCATTGTTGTGTTCCGGCAAAAAAAAAAACGTCACGAGGGAAAAAGTCGGGGGTTAAAAACAAGGAAGTTTGTATACGAAACTGATGACCAAAGGGACAAAGTCACGGGTAATCGTTAGTATAGTAATAAATTAAACTAGATTAGCATAATATACTTTAATGGTTTATAATACAGCTCGCGCGACCACTTCGAATCTTGCTCAGTACTATAATTTACATTTTTTAGATTAATATGCAACTTTATAATATATTGTTTGGAAAATGAAATAAGTACTAGTAACTGGGCAGGTATTTGACCACCATCGTGCTTAATAAACAGGAGGTGTGAAATAAATTCGATGTGTCCTCATAGGTCTCTGTAGCATAATTGGTTAGTGCATAGGGCCGGATCCCCAAGGATGCGGGTTCGAATCCCGTCAGGGCGACATGAGACTAGTTGCTTTTTTCTAGTATATTTTCTTGTTTAATATTTATACAACATTTTATTCCGATTTTCCCTCGGGAACCACACGGGTAAAACAACGAGCGGCTACGAGACTTTCAATAAACCGCTGAGTCGTGACCGATTTGAGATTTAAATAATTACAACTCGCGTTAACTATTTTATTCAAAATTACTGAAACATTGTAGGAGGGATTAATTAATTTATTTTGAATTAAATTCTGTTGTTGAAGTGGAATGTTGTTCTTTTTTTTCGACGATTTGTGTTAAATGCCGTACTTACTGACCTTTGAGTGACAAATACAGTCATTTGCAAATAAGTCGGGCCACTGCGTTATTTTTATACGTTATCAGTCATTTTTGATGATGATTGATGTCCCCACTGGCCTTCCTTATGGATAAGGAGATTGGGCATGACCCACCACGCGGGTCCCATGCCAATTGGTATGTTTTGATGATCGCAGGCCAAGCGCGCGAACCACTGCGCCACCGGCTTCTCGTTATTTTTCATACAAATATGCTCATTTCACGGTCTAATTTAATAAAAAATGTGTACTTCTGAAAAGATTTATATATCAATGGCGAGATAAAACGTTTAACTTAGCAAAAAGCATTTAAAACA
This sequence comes from Chrysoteuchia culmella, assembly GCA_910589605.1. Classification (NCBI taxonomy): domain Eukaryota; kingdom Metazoa; phylum Arthropoda; class Insecta; order Lepidoptera; family Crambidae; genus Chrysoteuchia; species Chrysoteuchia culmella. Next base: position 6,903,292 of record OU342665.1, on the reverse strand, counting down.
TCCAAAAAAGTATTTGATTTCCTAAACCTTCAGTAAAACGAATGTTTAATTCTGATTCCATACAATGTTGTAGGAAACCCGCGGGATGATTTAATTCATTTAAAATCACCTAGAAACCAACCGAATTGAGTGAATTTGTTTTTCTTTCATTGCGAAAAATTGCAGAATGTTTTCTTGACTTTTTGGGACTTTTATTCGAAAGTCGTGTATTCGACTCATACATCGACGTTTATATGAATACGTAGTTACACAGTTGTGTGTATGTTTGTTTAAAAATAACGCAGAGGTCCAATTTATTTGCACACGACTGTATATTCAGTCTTTAACTATGAAGTTGTCGATTTCTATGAGGATTTTAAAATAAATTTCGTTTGCCACAGTAGTGGTGTCAGTGTCGTAAGAAACTCGAGTCTTGGAGTATTATTTCATAAGACTTGAGCTTTTTTTGCAGACTCGAGTCTTATAAATAATACTTAGAGCTCAAGTCCTTCAGAATTTGGAGTCTTTGTAAAAGGACTTGAGTCCTGCCAAAAAGAACTCAAAGACTGAGTCTTTTTAAAAGAACTCATGACTGAGTCCTCTAAATCCATAGCTGTAGTTTGAAGTAAATAAAATAGCAATTAACAAATTATTGAATTATTAGGTACGTAATTATATATACATATATATATATATATATATATATATATATATATATATATATAATCAAATAATTCTTAATAAAATTTTATAACCAAACGACGAAACCGATTGGGTGAAAAAACTATAAGGGCTTCAATGTGCCTGTCTTCCTGGCTCAATATACTAAAATAATATAATTATATATATATATATATATATATAATTTTATTAAGACGTTTTTTAACTCGCATTTTGATTCAGAAAATCGTCAGTCTTCAGGTGGATACTTTTGATCAAATTATTTGCGTTTAATGCAAATGGATGACGATAAAATCACCCAGTATTACCTATTCAAATACACCAACTCAAGTTCATGACTCAGTCTAGCTCAAAGAACTTAAAAGACTCGAAAGGACTTAGAAGACTCAAAGGACTTAAAGGACTCGGGACTCATGTGACTAACGAGTCCTTGTCTTGAGACTCGACTCAAGTCTCGAAATTAAGACTAAAAGACTTGAGTTTTTTACAACACTATGTGGCCGAGTTATTTTTTCCAATATTTTTCTATTTAAAATTTACCATATGACAATATATTACAAAAAGGGTAGGTATTAATTATTTAATTATGGATTTTAATATAGCAGTTAATTCAATAGAATTAAAGTCCAAAATCAATTTACGTAAATGTTAATCGTTTCTCTCCTTGCAGTTATTTTTCAACGGAGGCGCACTTGCAACGATTGAATTCACTTTAAAATTCATTGAATCGATTTAAATTTCAATGTACTTTGAGTTTTAGTCCTTTGTGGTCTAGATAATGCCATTTTAAAAGTTGTGTTTTAATTGAAAATAGAAAAAAAACCGCTTTGAGGAACAAAGTATTGAATTTATCTTGTACTAATGGGACCCCGCGGTTTCACCCGCGTAGTACCTTTTCTCGTGTGCATATCGGGATAAAAAGTATCGTTTGTTGTAATCCAGGCTACCTACTATCTGTCAGCTAAATTTCATCTAAATCCAATGAGTAGATTTTGCGTGAAGTAACAAGCCGTCATTTATAATATTAGTAGGATGGTGAAGTTCTTATTATTTAAATGTGTTCATAAAAAAAACAGACAAAAGATTATAATAAAAAAATGTTACATTTTTGTAACGAAATGTGAATGGGTGATATTCATTCAGTTAATTAGAGAACTTCAGCTTAAACTGGGATAATAACTATTGGCCATAACACAACTTAATAATATGACATAGCTATAACTTTTTAATTTTGCATTTTACAATGCTAAATATGCTTCTTGTTTAATATTTATAACACAGCTTCTTAAATGTATAAAAAAACTGACGCCTTTTTTATTTAACATAATAATTGTGTTTTAAAAACCCTCACTGGATTAAAGTTTTTCTAATTGTTTTGAATCAAAATAATTATTTCTGTTTACTGAATTTTACATACTTCAAAATCAGTCAGTACCTAAAAAGTTGCTAGAAAATTTGTACCTAAACAAGTTATATTTAGATATAAAATAAAACACTTACAATTCCCCAAAAATATATCAACGGGCAATGCGACTTTTATAACTTCACGAACCAATTTGCACCTTGTGTCGAAACGTTTACAGCTCACATTTGCACAGAACAACAAAAAAACAAATGAATACACACAAGCGTTTCTCATGGTCATTATCACTCTTTGATCGAATAATACTATGTGAATACGAGAACAAGTTTTTTTTATGCCGTTGAAAAACATATACAATGGAAAATAATGTTAAGGAAAAAATTACCGAAGTATAAATATATTTACAGAGTTTTATCTTCCTACAAACTTTCGCGAGTAATACCCGACATTCCTCGTCTCAGCAAGAGCTCGGCAGGAGTCTAACACTCCTATCTATAGTCAAGTCGAGTAATGTCTTGTGTAAAAGTCGTTATTTGAAATTGTCGTCTTTATGCAATAAACAAGAATTTAAATGAAATAAGAACTTTCAAAAGTAAGAATACTTGGCCAGGTATTATAAGCACATCTTAAGTTATTCCTTTGTATACAATACAAAGTTCAAAGTATTGTATAAAAACATCAATTTTAAATAACGACTTTTACTCAAGACGTTACTTGACTTGACTAATAGAGACGAGTGTAAGTCTCGAATGCGTCGCGGTGACGAACGCTCTCTGTGAAAGTTCTGTATGCCATAAGCTTGTGGTATGTTGGCGGGCAGCCCTATCTCTACTTATTCGTCAACTGGCGAGCGTGAAACTCGCGAGTGCGGGAGTTGGCGTCTTCCATTTTTTTGCCGTCAACTCGCGCGCTCCTACTATTTACAGTCCGCGAGATCTAAGCTGAGCTTTGCATTTGAGTGAGTGCACATAGATGTACTAGTAGCAACACCTGTTGCTTTTTTGTTTTTGTTTTTTTTACACTATATCTACAAACTATCTATGTACACTCATATAAATGCAAAGCTCAGCTTAGACCTGGCGGACTATACAATCGAATAAAAACGTAGCTCTCCGCACAAAATTAAGCGAGTTGAGCCAAAAAAATAATTAAAAAGTGGGAAGGTGCCAACTCGCGTGTTTTACACTCTGCAGTAATAATTATTATTTTTTTAAAGGAAAAGGCTAAGATAACGTACTGTATGTACATATATTTACTGTGATCAAACTAACCGGTAATTTAAAATGAAGCGTGGCTCTTAACGTGATGTAAATAAATGCTATCAGCAATAATCTACTGCAACTACTTCACGATGTGATTCCGATTACTTAGTCATTAGAATTGAAATCTTGCGTCGTTGATATATAATTGAATTTGGGTTAAACAGACCTTTACAGCAAGGGTTAAAATGTCAAGTATTCATTGAATATTCTGCATATATACCTATGTTTTGAGTAGTAACAACATTAGCAAAAACAAGTAAATATTCGTCAAATGTTTCTGATCATTTTACTTACATTAATTTGTTATCGTTACATTTATGTGTATCTATGTGTATCAGAAGCCACACTATCTGGAACCTAATTCTCCTTTTTCCTACCTACCTAACCCAACCTTTAGTTGCAATCATATTTCAATATATTGAAACTCGATTGAAATAGGTACTGTTGAGTCGTTATTGTTAATAATTCTAAGACAAAATTAACTTTTTAATAAACTTGTCCCAAACTTGACCTTGCCGCTTTTTGTTTTTATGTAGACTTCACTTAAAAAATATACTAAATTTTATCATATTGCTTTTTCTTTTAATGTATTTATGAATACAGAATTAAAATCACACTAGCTTCCGCCCACGGTTTCACCCGCGTGGTTCCCGTTCCCGTGGGAATATCGGGATAAAAACTAGCCTATGTTACTCTACGTCCTTTCAACTAACTCTATGCCAAATCAAGTCAATTGGTTGCTTAGTTAGGCCGTGAAGAAAGGACAAACATACACTTTCGCATTTATAATATTAGTTAGGATATTATACATTATAATATAGTTAGGGAGCTATGTAGTGTTGGCTTAGAATAGCACTACCCTCTCTCATCCCGAGTGTGTCGTAAAAGGCGACTAAGGGACTCAGCCTTCAGGAGATGGGCAGCAGCGTCTCCTACAAACTTGGCCATACTGCGATCGCCAACCTGCCTGCCAAGCGTGGCGATTATGGCAAACCACCCCTTTATGGGAGGTCTATACCCAGCAGTGGGTGTTATATGGCTGAGACGACGACGATAGTTAGGGAGCTATGTAGTGTTAGCTTAGAATAGCACTACCCTCTCTCATCCCGAGTGTGTCGTAAAAGGCGACTAAGGGTCTCAGCCTTCATTAGACGGGCAGCAGCGTCTTCTACATACTTGGCCATACTGCGATCGCCAACCCGCCTGCCAAGCGTGGCGATTATGGCAAACCCCCCCTTTTGGGGGACGCCTATACCCAGCAGTGGGTGTTATATGGCTGAGACGACGACGATATAGTTAGGGATAAGATTAGGATACTTACAGTTACTGAGGAAAGTCCTCGTTATCACATTCGTTCCTAACAACCGCGATACCAGTTTACACCTTGAAAATTTTACACAATCACAGGAAAACACACAGACACTAAATAAAATTACTAATCCTAATCTCATTATTCAATCCTTTTTTTTATAATAAAATAGGAAGTAAAACGTTATTTTAACTAACCCAAACAAAAGTGACCTGTACAATGATAAACCTGCTACTTGATTGAGGAAAATTATCTGTAGGTACTTACCTAAGAGATATAAGAAAATTATCGTACAAACATATATTATCGCGTGTATTATACGTCTTGATTATTCCGTAATATTTATAAACATATTAAGTTTATCAGCAAACGGCGATATTACGTATCAATCTACCAATATTTATGTAGGATAAAAACTTAATAGGATCTAAAAATAGCACAGTAAAACAATAACATAATATTCAGTTATTTGACGAGCTAAACATCAATCAACAATATTGTTGACGAAAGAAGATACACTTAAACTATTGTTACTAAAATGATTGATACAATAACATAATCTACGAGTATTAAATGAAATCGATTCTACTAGCTGTACCTAGCATGCCTTGCAATGCCACTTTGTAACTTTATTTTTGCAAGAACCGATTGTTTGTAAATAATCGAGGGTAATTATGAACCGTCGAATTATTGCAAACGGAAAATTGAATTTGCAATGAAACTGATGATTTTTCAATTATTTATAAATAATCAGTATCTCTTCGTTTTAATGTACGTATGCGAGTGACGAAAAGCATACTTCGCGCTGATTGGTTGAAATATTAACAACATTAGCAACGTAAGCAAAGCGTGCTCAGGCGTGTTTTCAGTGCTAAATACCAGCTTTTATAGGTTTGTTTAACACACAAAGTGAAAATTCATCGAAAATGAGTGAAACGGAGCCTTCAGGTGAAGAAATAATGACCAAACAGTGCTAAATAACTTTGAATTTGTTGATGAACCAAAATTAACACACGTACTACTTAGTTGCTTATGCACGGGCCAATGAGATGGCCGCATACAGTAACACGTATAGGGTAACCTACGGGTACACCGAGCAGGGATTAGTGCATTTGATGCGGGTTCGTTCACAATTAAACGTTGCTGAAATCGTTTGTTTATAAACTTCCCGCTGGACAATGTCTATTTATAAAGAAACAAAAAAATATCTGTGTTTTGTAAATCAAGATTAGTTTAGATTATTTACAGACAATCGGTTCATGCAAAAAGACGGTGACACATTTTGGGACAGGTAGGTTATGTGGGACCCGAAAGGGCCAAGAACCCTCGCGAACATCCCCAGACAACCCTATCCAATGAAAAGAGCGCCTCAAACTGCATGAGAATTTTTCGTACCTACGATGACGTCAAACTTTTTACTTGCAAGGTAGGTAAACATTTATCGCCTATCTCGATATAGGTCTGTAACCCTAGCAAAGTTACATCACAATCTGATCAATGGATTCGGAGCGCATAAACAACAAACTTAAAAAGATTTTTATGTGATTAACAAATAAGATAATGTACTAAAAAAAAACAATTTGTCTCGTGTCGCTCAAACGGGACTCGAAGCCGCACCCTTGGGAATCCGCCTAATGCACTACCAATTTCCAAAGGGCGGGTTCGTATATTTTCTTAAAAATCCTGCTAATACCATAAATAAGAAAGTTTTTTGTTACTCTGTCACACAAAAACTACTGAACGGATTCGGGTGACAGTTGGTACACAGATCGAACAATACCTCTATTAAAACATAGGTTACTTTTATCCCGATATTCCCACGGGAACGGGAACCACGCAGGGGAAACCGCAGGCGGCCGCTAGTATTATAAATGCGAAAGTTTGTGAGGATTTTGGATGTTTGTTAACATCCAAACTCTATTGAACCGATTTGGATGTAATTTGGCACACAGATAGAAGAAAGCCTGGATTAAAACATACGCTACGTTTTATTCTGAAATTCCCACGGGAACGGGAATTACGCTAGTTTGTGACATAAAAGTAGCATTGTAAAATGCAAAACTTAAAAATCTAATTAGATTGTTTTTTTTATTCATACATATAGTTTTTTTATTATAAGATTAATTAAACCTTTTTACATAACCCACGTTTAATTTAAACGGGAATGTTTATCAGTTTAACTGTTTCTGGTCTAAAGTTCCGGTGGGTCTCCTAGTTCAGGTAATTAAAAGTTTTAATGCTTCAACGCCTGAACTACAGGACTAGACTGAGCTGGTAAGAAGTACGTACTTTGATAAGTTATGTTGCTGGTTGAGAAAATAGTTGGGTTAAGGCGTTATACGACTGAAGCGAGATAGTAATGGGAAAACGACGAAAACTTCGAAATAAATAACTATAGATAAATATGGTAGCATCGTTTAGTTTAATTTATAGTATAAATAACTATAAATTAATACACGATGCTAAGTATTATTGGTCTACTAATTAAAACAGTTTCCAAAAGTGAATGTAACCCCATTTGAGAATAATCTTGGATTTTCGTATTTTTAAGGGGCATTGTTTCTGGTACACACGGGAAGCTGCTTCCCGGTTGACGAATAGAGTTTTTTAAGGGCGATTTATTAAAAAATGTAGTAGATATAATACAAAATGTTTGTACCACAAATAATAGAACATTAACAGGTATTTCATTTGATTAATTAAGTATTTATGTAACCTTAGTACTTTCCGAAAAAAAGTTTCTCAAAAAAGCTCTACTGGTCGACCGCGAAGTTTCCCGATTGTACATTACAAATCTAGATAAAGGTATGAAGAAATATATATCTTACGAACAGGGGTCCGATTCTCGCGCCTTCGACATCTCGAATTCGACATTTTTTGCAGTCTAAAAGCTCACTAAAAGCAATCTTCGACATTCTAGGATTATCAAAGATAATTGAAACTAAAGGAAAATGATTATGAAAAAACTACTAGCCAGATCTTCGTAAAAATTATATGGGACCAAATTGACAGTGTACCCGATTGAACAAAAAAACAACTATTAAAATCGGATCACCAACACCGGAGTAATCGGTATACATACATCAGACAAAAAAATAAAAAAATAAATACGCGTTGAATTGAGTACCTCCCTCCTTTTTTGTTGAAGTCGGTAAAAAACAAGCTAACTTAAAAAGATTCGTAGTACGAAATAGCATGGTAAGATTGAAACAATGCTGCGCTAAGAATGCTGGCTCTTTTGAAACCAGTTAATAGAAGATTATGCACTAAGGGGATAAAGCAGTGTCACGGGCAGCATAATCAATCCTGAGCGAAATGAAGGATTCTGTAGTTAATCTGTAATTATGGTAAGAATCCTGAATGAAGCGGAGGATTCAAGCCTGCCCAAGGCCAAGACACTTTTATCCTCGAGGAGCATACTCTACTTTATACACCTACTGTGCCTAGTAACGTTATATAAAAAATAAATTATAAAGCTAATAAATGACAACAATTTAACAAATCTCGGAAAAAATATCGAAAGGATCGAAAATCACAGATTTTATTCTTTAGATTATATAGTTCCGTAGGCAATGCAATGATAATTTTCATTATATTATCTGTGACCAAGAGATAAGACTATACACATTCACAATTTGATGATTTGACATGTTTTCTGATAATAAGTAAGATAAAAGCACGGAAATGAAACAGATAGCTATTATATTATATTCAAATGAATGCACACTGCCACATAATTCCAATTTCAAATGTTTTCTTGGTGCTAGGGACCCCGATACATACAGTCATGTTTATATTTTCATAAGAGCAAAGTCTCTTTGAAGTGTCAATTTAATAGTTAGAAACTCCTTGGACCAGGATGTTATTCCTTGAACAGCCTTGTTTTTTTTTTCGAAACTATTTTTGATAGAAGTTTTTGTTGACATTTTGGCGTTCCAAATTTGAATGGTATCATAATTACCCAAGGGAAGTTCCATACAACATTCGCTCCCTCCGGGCATTAATAGCTTACTTTCAAATTGAGAGTACTTGATTATTTAATACGTGCTATAGATGCAGGTGGTGTATAAAAATATTTTAATGTTATATCTGGCTACCCCAGAGATATAAAAGTCATTATAATAAAGCAAAAGAAAAACATAAATATACATATTTCGAGCATATGTTAACTTAACAGGACATTTCAAAAGACATTGCATTCCATTATTGTTTCAATGGAGATAGCGGCACGCATTAATTTAATAAATTAAAAACAACTGATATCATTTACAAAATGTATGTTTGAATAAACAATGCAAATGCAAATGGTATGCATCACAAAACATGAGCATCAGGTTTTCCAGAATATTGGTATTTGCATTACGAGGATTTTCATTGCTCTTTTTGAATGGAACATTAACAAATTGGCAATTATTGAAAACGTTAACAAGTAGTGTTTTAATTGGTACTATTTAATTGATAAGTCTGAAATAATTATGAACCATTGAGGCTTGTTCTCAATAATTATTTCTATCAGATTTTTTCCGGATAAGTGTAGTCATTATTAATAATAATAAAATAATAAAAATCTTTATTGCATACGATAGATACAAAACAATTACAAAAAACAAACATACAATAGGCGGCCTTATTGCTACATAGCAATCTCTTCCAGGCAACCTTGTAGATAAATACGGTAATAGGGGGAATGGGTGCACGAAGGAGAAGAAAATGTATACGAGTATATTAACAAATAGATGGATACTGAAAGTTAGAAAATAAATGATAATTTATAAGTTAGGTGAAAGAGAAAGGAAATGTCTTCTAACGTGATCGCCAAAGGATTTTTCTCAAACATGCATGGAAATGTTGTCATTATTTTCGAAAAAAGAACACGCGAAGTATCGAATTTACGGACAAAGAGAATTAAAACTATTGCAGGAGCGTTTTTTGAATTTGGAACATTACAGAGAGTATTTTATAAGTTAGGTGAAAGAGAAAGGAAATGTCTTCTAACGTGATCGCCAAAGGATTTTTCTCAAACATGCATGGAAATGTTGTCATTATTTTCGAAAAAAGAACACGCGAAGTATCGAATTTACGGACAAAGAGAATTAAAACCATTGCAGGAGCGTTTTTTGAATTTGGAACATTACAGAGAGTATTTAACAACTCCAGCACGCCGTTTCATACAACATTGCTGGAGCGCTGTAATGTTCCAAATTCAAAAAGACACTCCTGCAATGAATTTGATTTTCTTTTAGTAATTATTAAATGTATAATATAAAAAGTATGTTTTATTTCCCTGTATTCTTTTGAGAAAAGCACTATATATGCCTCGGCGGAAATGGCAATTGCCTGTCTCGTATTAGTGAAGTCCTCGCCTACGGCTCGGCCTTCAAACTCATACTCGACCTGCAATTGCCTATTTCACGGCCTTTGCAATAATGTACTATTAGAGTTTGAGCCTTTCTGATACCCTCTGGTAGTGCGTTCCAAAGCCGGACCGCGTGCACGGAAAAGGAATAGGAATAGAAGTTGGAGGAGTGACGAGGAATTTTAGGGAGAGGTTAGAGGAAGAACGCAAAGTACAAGGTGAAGATGTGGTATGAAAAGAAAAGCATTCTTTGAGGTAAGATGGGGAAGTTGGTAGAAAAAGGATAGAGTAGAGAAGCTTGAGAGTGTGTAAGTCTTATTATTGTTTTAATCTCGTAAATAGATTTCTGTGTGATTCTCTCAAATAAAGTGATTTTCTTTCTTTCTGTAAACTTTATGATTTACTAGAGCCACCTGCGATTTTCATAATCATGTATTTTTTCCTGATATTTTAAACTTTTCAGGGTCTTAAATTTTTTTTTCGCCTTAAAAATTCAATGATTAAATCCTAAATCTCTCTCTTTATGAAAAATCATCGCAATCCCACTGGTAGTTCGGTAGCTTTACCCATTCCAACACTAATATTATTTAAGATAAGTAAAAATGTTTTTTTTTTTTACTTTTATTAGTTTAAAAAAAATATGGTCTTTTAATTTTTTGCATTTTTCAATGCTATTTTTATGCTTATGATAAATTTTAAATAGCAAAATATTGGAAAAAATTAACTCGGCCACAAGTGAATTCTCAGATGGGAATCGGACCCATGACCTTTGGGAATCCGGTCCAATGCTCTAACCGCTGAGCTACCGAGACTTGCGAACCACCGTCGAAATTCTCCAATACTTTTTATATTTTTAATACGCTGTAGGCCAGCGTTGTCACATCAATGCTAGGAATATCCTTGCATTCGAAAGAAACATCTTTTCAGGTGTTTAACGATCGATTAAGATGTAACAGCCAATAATTTAAAAAAATATTTTTTTTTGCATTTTTCAATGCTATTTTTATACTTATGATAAATTTTAAATAGATAAATATTGGAAAGATTTAACTCGGCCACAAGTGAATTCTCAGATGGGAATCGAACCCATGACCATTGGAAATCCGGTCCAATGCTCTAACCTCTGAGCTACCGAGACTTACGAACCACCGTCGAAATTCTCCAATACTTTTTATATTTTTAATACGCTGTAGGCCAGAGTTGTCACATCAATGCTAGGAATATCCTTGCATTCGAAAGAAACATCTTTTCAGGTGTTTAACGATCGAACAGCCAATAATTTATGATTTTTTTTTAATTTTTTGCATTTTTCAATGCTATTTTTCTACTTATGATAAATTTTAAATAGAAAAATATTGGAATAAATTAACTTGGCCACAAGTGATTCTCAGATGGGAATCGAACCCATGACCTTTGGAAATCCGGTCCAATGCTCTAACCGCTGAGCTACCGAGACTTGCGAACCACCGTCGATTTTTTTTTCCAATATTTTTCTATTTAAAAAAAAAATTGGTCAAATAGGACTCTGTCCCTGAGTTTTTTTTCTAGTATGAATTAATTTTAAATTTTAAAATGGAATTGTTATCTACTGCAAACATTTAAAACCATAGGGTTCTAACACATCAACATTCCAACACTTTCAGATTTATTTTGTTAGTATAAGACCAACAAAAACAATCCTACTATCTTACTTCCTACTGATATTGAGTATGAAATGTTGAATGCTCAATCACACAAAAACCCCTAACGGGGTTGTATGACATTTGGCACACACGTTCTTTTGGGTATATTTATTCCAATATTCCCAAAAGAACGAGTACCACACGGGCGGCTACTAGTAATAATTCGTCATTTTGTAGCAGAACACCGGTTTCTTATCTCATCGTATGAGAATTAGTGGCCACCTTTGGTGTCAGAGTTTATCAAGCCGCCTATAAGGCCTCTGACTTGGCTTAACCAGCCAGGACCGATGGTTTAACGTACCCTCCGAGACACGGAAGCACTCAATTGTAATGTCACTCTACGGTCACCCACCCGAAACCTATGACTATTAATGTAACAGCAGGTCAGACTCGACAGTTTAACCTTGAGAGGACTAGAACAAAAGAGAAAGAAGGAAAGAAATAAAATAAAAAGAAAGACGTCTATTTGCGACATGAAAAGCCTAAATATACCTGTTTGACCCAATAACACGAAAAGTAACTACCTATCTGGGTTTCTGCTCGAGCTTTCTCGAACTCTAGAAAACGCGAAAAATTTGGCTTCATTCGAGACGAGAAAAAAATGACTGGAACTCTCGAGTTTCGAATTTTAATCGCGCTAGACGACAAAATATAAGAAACGGACTTTCGGACGAGTTAATTAATGCGCTAATATTCTAAAAGCCTTTTTTCTAAGACAGAAGTAAGTTTCCTAATTATTTAATAGATAAACTTTGCTTCTAGACTAGTCTAGTCTAGAAATCACCATCTTTATGTGTGTACTTATTAATAGTCGCAACTATTAATAAGTACACCTATTCCATGTTTTGTTTGATTGCCTGATTTAAAGGCTGAAAAATTAGGCTACTGTTTGTTAGGTTAGGTACTAATAGCTTCGTCAGTAGAGTATTTATTCATTTGATGATTATTGATTACAGTCATTCTTAAAATTAGGTCTTATTTGACATTAAAGGAAATTAAGTTCTGCCTGTAATCAAGAACCCCATTCAAGATAACAAGAATAAGTCTAATCGAATATCAAGCTCCCAAAAGCTGTTGAAACGGGTGCTCTGTTAGAATAGAATACTTTATTTCACAAGGTGGTACATAACAAGATCATAATTTCATTGTATTAAAATTAATAGCTATGCCCAACACTGTTGCTTATCAAGAGCATGCCTCACAACGCAGTCAACAGCGCACATTAGGCATACCCTTGATGCAAGCGCTATGTCAATTGAAAGAGTAGCGCGCGTTCGCTGTAAGTTTTTTTCATCGTCATTGTCTTGGAATTGTGTTCAACAAAACTGTCAACACCGAGTAAAATGCACATGTTTCAATAAGCTGTCAGAAACTCAAATGACTACGTTGTCTTCGCGTTCATGGATGCATTAAATAATTGAATGTGCCAAACGAAAGTTGAATAGAAAAATGACGTCGAAACTTGACATAAGCTATTGATTGTGGTGGAAGAAAAGAACCAACAATAGTTTTTATTAAAGGACATATCCCAATATGGGCCACGTCTACGTCATAAAAATTACTGATTCTGAGAAAAATACAGTTAATTTTATATAATTTATGAAATGTGTGGTTTTAATAAAAAAATAAATCAATATTTTTTTACTCGAATTAAGGCGTCAAATAAGAAAACTCCACGTAAAAATACTGTCAGTGTCACTGTCATTGAGTTTTACTGTGTTCGACTTTGTAATTCTATTGACTGACAGTGACAGTGACAAAAATACATCTTCCGTCATGATGTATTTTTAAAGTGTTTTCGCATTATATTTTTTGTTCCTTCCAGAAAACAAAGTTATTAGAAAGAAATGGAATAGTTAGAAACTGTTTATCGTGTTTTTAATTATTTTTTGGTATACGTGGCCCAGACTTCATACATTTTTGGACATCTCCTTTAACCAGATTTCAATAAGACTCGAGACCCGAGAAATCTCGAGAAAGAAATATGACAAGAAATCAGAAACTTTACTACCTATGTCGCGTTGCGCGCAGACCAGCGTTGCAGTGGCAGTCTCCTGACATGTTTGTAACATTCTGCTCAGGCACGGCCTAGTTGGCGACATAAACGTGTTTGTACACGGTTTTGGTTATGTCATAGTGGTTTAATAATTGTTTTTTTTCGTTTGTATGCGTCAATTATTTCTTTTTTCCTACTTTATTTCTATTTATTGCCACAAGCACAACAAACATCAACAAAGGAAATCAGATGGAAAAGATAAATAAGGAAATGTTGATGCATATTCTTATATTAATTTAAGGGCGACGCCAATGAGGAGCTGCCTCAGCTGCGCTTTTGCAGCATTACGCAGAATGCCGTAGAAGCACTGGTTTTCAGGCAATTCTTAGGACGGAATGGTATAGTGGTATAAAATCACATAGATGGCGCCTTGCCTCCCTGGCAGAATGGTTACAAAAAAACCATTAAGTTGTAGGCAAAGGGAGCACTTAATATAATAATACCCACTTGAGCGCTTAATATAATACCATCTCACTCTCTAGAAGACTCGTGGTGGCGCTTGACAGACTGATCAGACTCGATCACGTTTGTTAAGCAACGTTCAGCCCAGTCAGGTGTCGGTTGGGTGACCGTAAAGTGGCATTACAACTGAGCGCTTCCGTGCTTTGGAGGGCATGTTAAGCCGTCAGTCTCGGCTGTTAACATCTGATAACAGTGGTTATGCCAAGTCAGAGGCCTTATATGCGGTTTGATAGACTGACACCAGAGGTGGCCACTAATCCTCATACGATAAGAAAGAAGACTCTCTTGAGATTTTCCTCTCTTTCTAATGACTCTGGTAATTTTATAAAGGGTAAGGCCAAACTTGCTGTTAACTGTACCTACTGACCAATGAAACTTTCACACGATAAGTCTGTGCCAGACTCGACAGTAATCCGGTGAATTTATGCGGTTTGGAACAAGATGGTGGCAAGTTATCACCTTATTTGGTGTTCGGTTACTGGAAAATTTACCGGTAAACTTTTTGAGGAGATAGAGAAGAGATGTAAGTGATTTCGAAAATTTTTTGAGGTTGAATGAATGTACCGGTTCCATATGTGTAAAAAATGTTAGTAAGTACATTTACGTCCGTAATTAATAACAAGTTGCCGTGTATGTACATATGTATAGTGGTTTCGTTACCTAGCAAGCGTCGTTGTCTTAGGCATATTATCAAAAATATCATAGGCAACTATCTCTTATCTATTTATAGAGATAGGTTATTAATTTCGGGCGTTAAGCTACAAGTTTTCACGAAAATTTTGAGTCTTAAAATTACTATAACAGTCGTTGAACGTTATATACATTCAACGACTTAACTAATGAGCCCCTAACTTTGTCATATAATGCCGGCGTGTAATGAACGGGCTAGCTTTCCAATTAAATGACGTATCTAACCAGATGCCTGCGACAATAAGTATGAATAACAAACGGACTTTATCATTTTAATTCTATGTAATTTTTCACTAATTACTTTTCCTCTTCACGACTCTTTTTTAGGTGGTTACTTGGTGGTAGTGTAGCGATATCAAATGTATCCACATTTAATTTGAATACAATCAAGATACCAAAATGTAATGCTCCTTTTGTATTGAATTTACATTTTTAAACCTATAAACAAAACAACATCTTACTTTTAAAATAACAAGTATTTTTTTGCATTTTTGTTGAAATTATATATTCTCGAAGTTTTTTTCCGATTCGTACTGGTCTTTTATTTATGATAATCTTTGGAATACTTGCCAAATACACTGGCAGAGGAAATTTTATAGCCATAATAAAGCCTCTGTAACTGTATTACTGTTGCAAATATTTCATTTTCGCATCTCTGAAGTGAATAAACCTTGAAAACATAAACATATGATTTTGGAGGAAACAAATATTTTTCCTTAAATTAAAGTTATAATAATGCTAGGTTAACAAGCGTAAAGGGCTCAGCGGGCCTACCAACATTTATTAGAAACTATCATGTCATAAGAACGTTTGGTTTGCGTTTTGTTTTAATGGAGTTGTCACATTTTGTCACACTTTGGAGGTGATGATTGAGCATAGACGTCACAAAACATCCGTCAAAAAACAAGCTTACTTTATGAGATTTGTAGTACGAAATGATATTTAGCAAGCGGGTCCGTTACATGCATTATTTTTTCTTCTTTCGTTTCTTCTTTTTATTTCCTTCGTCTCATTTCTTCTTTAGAGGCAGCTGGGACGTGGACGAAGTAACTGAAGTGATTGATATTTAGCAATAAGGCCGCCTTTTTATTTCTATCTTTTGTGATTTTTATCTTTGTGTGCAATAATTGATTTTATTATGATTTTCATTTGAGCAATCAAAGCGAACAGATTCTCTTCTCAAATTTGAATCAAATTCTGAACACAATGGACCCGACTCAAATAACTGCAGTCCCAATGCACATTTGAGACACAGATGCCTTATAGCTATTAGGGTCCATTTATATTCAAATAGAAACTAGTAAATGAGTTAAGAATTGGATGAAATAAGATTAGGTCCCCATAATTTACTTAACGTGTAGATAACTACAAAATATGGATTTTCAGAGATATCAGGATAGTGAAAAATACACATTCGGCCCTGATACATGCATTATTTTTCTTATTTTTTTCCTTCTTTCTTATTTTTTTTCTTCTTCTTCCTTCATTTAAGTCAGCCAGGACCTAAGGCATAACGTTCCTTTGAAGCACAGATATATTTCTTATAATTAATTACATCCACTCGCCTTTGTCCACTTCTTTAGAATTTTTCTACTCAAGGTTGTCTGGACATTTAGCAATAATATGGCTGGCTTTTTGTATGCTTTCTTTCTGTTTTTGTTTTCTTTTCTTTCAAATTTGTATCTTTGTCTATAGTAATATTATAAAGAGGAAAGATTTGTTTATTTGTTTGCATTGAATAGGCTCCGAAACTACTAAACGGTATTGGATGAAATTTGGTACACAGATAGTAGATAACCTGGGTATGAACACAAACTACTTTATATCCTAATATTCCCACGGGAACGGAAACCACGGGGGTGAAACTGCGAGCGGCCGCTAGTGTGCAATAAAGTCACATAGTCACATATAAATATAATTTTCATTTGAGCAATCAAAGCGAACAGATTCTCTCCTCAAATTTGAATCAAAGTCGAAACACAATGGATCCGACTCAAATCGCTCCAGTCCCAATGCACATTCGAGACACAGATGCCTAGCAATTATGGTCCATTGATATTCAAATAGAAACTAGTAAATGAGTTAGGAATTGGATGAAATGAGATTTGGTCCGCAATGGATATAGTTTCTTAATACCTGTCCGTTTGAGGTTATTCTTTTTTAATTTGTGGCTGGCTGAAAACTTGAGGTATAAAACCTCATTTGCCGCCACTTCACCCTCTTGTGGAGTGAAAAGAATTGGAGGTTTTACTTTTTTTTTATTTGTATCTGTCCAAAAAGTTTATATTGAGGTTTAAAACCTCTTTGACACAATACTATCTACGTACATCGTAAGTTTTGGCGCGCACTGTTCATTGAAATAAAACAACTTTTACGTGATATCAAACGCGCTATATTTCCATGAACTAAGTTGTAATTGTCCGTATTTTTTGTTTTTTAGGGGTATTTTGATTTTCCCAAATTTTCCAAAATCAAAAAACTCCTAAAAAACCTAAAAATACGGATAATTACAACTTAGTTCGTGGAAACAATACTATCTGCCTAAGAGTGAAAATAATCTTAAATTGAATGATGCTGCACTATTCTCACGGTGTGCGTAAGGCAAGTAACAATAAATATTATTACACAACACTGTTCAATCCCAAATTAAGTGGCTAGAGCTATGGATCACATTGCACCAGGTGCTCCGATAAACACACTTATACATACATAATAAACACCCACACACACCTTAGTTACAACGAAAACATATAAGTGTGTAAATACACTGTCGATCGTCGGTCTGAATTTCAGGAGATCCCAACAGATTTAATTTCAAACACACAAGTTAAAGAATTTTTGTTAAAACCATGCAAAATAAAAATTATATTTAACCCTTTTTATATTCTATTCTTTTTTTTATTAATCAACATAACTCTTGTAAATGAGGGAAGACTCCGGCAAAATGTGTCAACTAGTAAAACATGGCTTTCACCACTGTGTCGGAAAGTAGCTTTCTTCGCGCAGTAGGGTTGACAAAATTATTATTTTAATCTTAAAATAAAAAAAATTAAATTATTTTGAATACCTATATGTTTTTTCATTTCCTATTAGTTTGTTTTTTGTAAGTTGAAGCTGCTGTAGCGCAGTGTGTAGCGCGTTCGGACGGAACGGACGCCAGCGGGCCTATCATTATCTATTAGAAACTATCATGTCATAAGAACGTTTTGTTTGCGTTTTGTTTTTATTGAAGTTGTTACATTTTGACACACTTGACACTTTGGAGGCTATGAATAAGCGAAGACGTCACAAAACTTCCGCCAAAAACAAGCTTTCTTTAAGAGATTCGTAGTACGAAATATCATGGTAAGATTGGAACAAAGCTGCGCTAAAAGATGGCGGTAGGCTTCCAGAGTCCTGACAACAATGGAATATCTATATGTCTTATTTTTCGAGACCTGAGAGGGTGATTTGTCTAGTCATATAAAACCCCCTATGCACCAGAATCAGTTTCCATTTTGCTTCATATTTAAATCAGCCCCATTTTGTTTATTACTGTAAATGAGTATTACCCAACATTAAGAAAATCGTTGCCCTTGTATCTTTTTAAAATTTTATGTCCGACATTTCTTTAGAAAAATAGACCTTCCTACCAAAATGTATCTCCTTTGTGGCAGCCCTGTGCTTCGTAATTAGAATCAGCGACCTCCTCTATTTATTTGGATCCAATTTAATTATCACCAAAATGAAGAAAATACATTGCTCTAAATTTCTTTTATAACTTTTCAACCCTTCACTGATTTTTTAACCGACTTCCAAAAAAGAGGAGGTTCTCAATTCAACCGGTATGTTTTTTTAAGTATGTACACCGATTACTTAAAGATTTCTAATCCAATTTGCGTGATTCTTTTTTTTCTTTAGATGGGCTATCCTTATGGTTACATAACAATTAAATTAAGTTTGACCAGAGTTAGGAGGTGTGCGAGGGCAATAAGCTTTTTAAAAACTATTGTTGGATGGGTGTTACTCGCTTAAAGAGCTGAGCAAGACTGATATTTATTATGAACAGAAGTATACAAGATGTCTATTGTTATTACTAATACAATCATGAGGTTATCTAATTAATTCATAACATGAGTAAGGAAGTCGATTATGATAGTGGTAATGAATGCGGTAATTGTCCTGCTTCTTGGGACGTGCTATCTTGTTATTGCGATGTGGTTGGTTACACCTAAATAACTGCTACATGACTCCCTAAGCGAGAGGCGTACCGAAGGTTGAGCTGGCTGCCGTTGTTGAAGTTCTTCAGCGACGTCTTCCAGCAAAACTGAGGTTGTCTTTTGTTTTCGCAACTACCAGAACTTGTAGGTTAATGTTGCGATTGCTGCAGCGGTGAGTATGATGTATAGCATTACTGATGACCAGCTAGGTGATGATGATACCAATGGTGCTGTCGCTGTGTGAGGGATTTCCTTTGTCTTCTGTTTCAGATTTTTCAGGTCATCCAATTCGACGGCTTCTAAGTCAATTGTTATATTTGACGAAACTGGTGTTTCATAGGCACGTGGTAATGGTATTGATTCCCTTATGTTGATGTATTTTTTATGTGTATCCAGGGTTCTATCTGCTAGCTGTATGGTGCACCTGTTGTCGTTGGTAATTAAATAAACACCTTTTACACGTTGGTATTGTACATCGTTGCCGCAAGTGGTTTTTGCTACTTCTTCCGGTTTCATTATGGCTAGACTTATTAGTCAACTCGCCATGTCGAACCTGGCCGACCGGCGAGTTGACGAATTTATGCGGCAACTCGCCATCTCAAAATCTAATAAATCAAGCTACGACTGGCAAGTTGACCATTTTAATTTGTGATAATGCGTCATCTCGCCATCTCAAAATCGAATAAATCAAACCACTTTTTATCAAAATCGGTTCAGCAGTTTAGGCCTGAAAAGTTTTGCATCATTGAAGTGGCAGTGGGCGGGACACATAGCGCGGATACATAACCGATGGCCGTTGGGCCGGAATGGTTCTCAAATGGCGACCGCGCACAGGACGACGTTCCGTGGCTAGGCCCCCTACAAGGTGGACAGACGATCTAGTCAAGGTCGCGGGAATCCGCTAGATGCGGGCAGTGCAGGACCGATCGTTGTGGTGAACCTTGGGGGAAGCCAGCAGTGGGCGTCATTCAGATGACATGATGATGATAATAGTACCTAAGCACTTTTTGAGATATAACGAGATTTGAGATTTTTGAGATTGTATGTGTAAATCTAAGTTTGTGGACTGTTATTGTGTCTAAATAAATAAATAAATAAATAAATAATACATTATAAAAAATCATTCATACAAACACTATGAAATTTTGGCTAGGTAAAGGCAATCGGTACGTATATGTGGTTACGGAACCCTTCATGGGCGATTCGAACTCGCACTGGCCGATTTTATTATTACTTTAAGTATTCCACAGCATGGTACCCCGACTGCAATGAGAGCTTGATTTTTATCTTTTAGTTCGTTGTTGGCAGTCGTGTTTTTAGTTTTAATTATACATTTTATGTCATTCCTCTTAGTGATTAGATATACAAATTATATATTTTTGAAATCTACTCGTCGAGGCCTTTTAATCCCATATTGTTATAACTGAATAAAAAGAATTTAAAACCTTTAATTTTTATATGGCGCCACACGTCTAGGCATTCAAATGAGGTGGAATAAAGAAACAACATACATACTACACACATTAACACTAACCTCATTACACTCCTAGGGCAGTCGTGTAAAAAAGGTCGTGTAATAAAGTGACTTGTACATTTTAGATATATTAAAAATCATATTTACTTTAATTTGTTAAAAATCGGCCAAGTGCGAGTCAAACTCGCACATGAAGGGTTTCGCCTCTCACCCAAGGTTGCCTGGAAGAGACTGATACGTAGCTATAAGGCCACCTATTGTGTGTTCCTCTTTTTTGACATTTTCTCTGTATGTGTTTGTTTTTGTATCGTTTGCAATAAAGTTTCTATTATTATTATTGCCAAAATGCCATTACAATTTTTCGTCTGCAAAAATAAGTTTGTTTTTCATAGTGTTTGTATGAATGCTTTCTCATCCAAACATCATCACAAACTTTCGCCTTTAATTATTTTAGTAAGATATGAAGTAAGATAGCTTTGTATTATATTTATTTTTATTAAACCATTTTTCTTTTGTGGGAGCCCTACAATCCGTAATTAGAATCAGCGACCTCCACTATTTATTTGGCTCCAATTTAATTTCACCACTTCATTCTTGCGCCCGGCAGTAAGGGGTGATTTACAACGACCGATGCGTTAGTCTGTGTGGGCCGTTTGAATGTTTTACATTCAAATTACAAAACTTATTCGAATCTAAGCACATATTTTTTTTAATTCTGCTTACATAAAAATTACTTCCTATTGAGACTGAATTTAGGGGAATGGATTGTCAGGGTAGTTTCCCCCACCTTCGCCATCAAAGCATTTAACGCGGAAACGCAGTTTTTCATTTGAGTTGAGCGCGCGCGTTTATGCATAAGACAAAATAAAACTTATGCGACAAAATGGATTTCAATGCGCAAGCGAATCGGATTCGCATAGAATTTTAAATGATTCAAAAATACGACTCCAGCTGATTAATTAATTACTTACCAATGCAATAAAAAATTTGTTGTATAATTTAGGCTATCATACCGTATGAAAATATGACAGTAATGACAGCGACGAAATTAGTTACTAGGCGATTTTAAGTTCGCTAATGAAAAAAAAAACAAAACACTTTTCTTTCATCTATATTTCTTCCATGTGCAATAGTCTTTATCAAGATGTTTAACAATCTCCACAATGGAACAGCTCCAGAAGAAATCTAATTTAATTGTGTTTTTGCGAACATCGGCGGAACGAGTGTCAACCTTCGTTAGATCCGAGTTTTGGGTCAGATAGTAGTAAGTACTTACCTACTTATAAAACGAGCAAGGAAAGAAAGGCAGTCTCTTTTTTAATTTTTGTTTTTTTTTACAACTGGGCAGGCATTTGACCGCCGTCGTGCTTAGTAAACGGGATGTGGTCTAAGGTGTAACATGCTTGCCCAGAATTGTTTATACTATTAAAAGTTTATATGTTATAAATGTTATAATACGAGTATAATAATAATAATTGAGTATGTACTGTACATTCATAGGCTCTATCTTTAACAATGATCAATTGTAAATAAAAAATATTGGAAAAAAATCAACTTGGCCACAAGTGAATATAGATAAAAATAAAAATAGCATTTATAATTTCAAAAATCATAAATAATCTTAAACTAGTAGCTGGCACATTGTTTTCTTTTACTCTCAGGCCAGAGATATACATAAAGAAGTAGATAGATAAATAAAACGTTTAATTTAAGTTTGCGTTTAATAATATTGTACCTAATTTAGTACTGCAAAGAGTGTGGCCGTAAGTGTTATATATATTTCGTTGTATTACCGATCGAAGTACAATCCGTGAAAAATTCACATACCTTGTTTACCTAAAAAAGAACGTAAGAATTGAGTGTATTTTTAAACAACAAAACCAAAACATCCCACGAACTCCAAATAGCGTCGGAATTTGCGAGAAATTCATTTGGAATGCTTTACAAATGCATTAAGTAAGCCTTTTAATTCTGCAAGCTTTGGGGTGGATTTTGTAAATGTAAAACAGGTTAGCTAGAAAAATAAGTCGAAACATAACGAAATATAAACTTATTTTTCTGTAAGTTTTCATTTTCGATGTCATAACATAGATATATGATATATGATAAATTTTAATCCTAATCCTAACTAATATTTTAAATGCGAAAGTGTGTTTGTTTGTCATTCCTTCTCACCCCCTTACTAAGCAACCAATGACTTGATTTTTGGCATAGAGTTAGTTGAAAGGACGGAGAGTAACATAGGCTACTTTTTATCCCGATATTCCCACGGGAATGGGACCCACGCGGGTACATCCGCGGGCGGCCGCTAGTAGAAAAAAAAAAGAAATATTCGACTCGGCTTACAAGCTATAGCCCGTCCGTCCCGTTTGAGAAAAAACTGCGTTAAAAAAACCGACTTCAAAAACTAAAAAGCAAAAAATAAGCCTTTTGGAGTCGGTGCCAGCCAAGGCAAGAAAAATAAAAGAATAGGACTTAAAGTAGAATGTCTTGGCTGCCACCGACTCCAAAAGGCGGAAGTCGGTTTTTTTAACGCAGTATTTTTTTACTTTTTAGTGTCTGTAATAGGCTGTTTTATAAACTACAGCAGGGTTTTTCTAGATTAGATAAGGTTTCATGTACATTATAAACTAAATTATCGTAAATACTACCAAGTCAACAATGAAATGAAATATATAAAAATGCTTATAAGATAAAAAGTACTTGATCAAACGAAACCAAATTTTTATGGGACAAATTGGCAACTATTCTGCATCGAACAAAAAAATAAACATGGAAATCGGTTCAGAAATCTCGGCGTAATCGGTGTACATACATAAAAAAATATATACCAACCGAATTGAGAACCTCCTCCTTTTTTGAAGTCGGTTAAAAACTTGTGAGTGCGTTTATACAAATGTGCTATTTGTTTAAGATTATACACTCGGTTAAAACCAATATATCAGATTCACAAGGCAGTTGTGATAGGGTAATTTGTAAATCATCTAGGTTGCTATATACGCTCCTAATATTCTGCGTGATCACAGTAGGATTAGTTCTTAAATCTAGTAAATAGTTATGTAGGTTCTCGACATTACAGATCATCGAATCAGCTATTTCCAAGTTGTCCAAATCATGAAGAGTATTTAAATTACTATCTATATTCAGGTTTTAAAATACGTAGATAGTATTTCCATAGAATTGTATAAACACAAGTTATATTATTTAGAACTTTCTATTCATTTATTGCGTTTATAAACATGCGTCATGCTCGTGAACGGGTGCCGCCAGCGGAAATGGGTCTGCTTGAGTCTGCTTGTCTTAACGTTATGCTTAGAGCGTTAATATTTTCATCTAAAATAAATTGATATTGACTTGTATGTACCTACGTCACGTATGTATGATTTATTTGCGAGCTGAAAATTATTTACGGTTAGGATAACCTTAAAGAGTTTTATTTTTTTATTTTAGTATTTTTTGTGATGAAAATTGACCTTACTGATGTGTTTAAGGTCACTTTCCGATTTGACGACTCTGTATGAAATAAAACAGTGAGAAAAAAACAGCCCTTGACCATTTTCTTGCCGGTTCTTCTCGTTACAAGGTCTCCCGCCGGCCGTAGGGTTTGTGATCCGATGGCGTAGCTTCTTTGACGTCTATAAGTGCTGGTATTAGCGTAGACTGAGTAAATGATTTTGAATTTTGATTTTTTTTTATGTAGATGTAGGCGAGCATTAAGAAAGGATTTTTTGATATACGGGAACGGGAACCACGCGGGTGTAACCGTGGGCTGCCGCTAGTCAATTTATAAACTCTTAAAAATGTGGTCAAGTGTGAGTGCTTTAAATTAGATTAAATTGTAAATTATATCTCTGTAGTGCACTCCTCAGAAGGATTGTGGTATTTCTTACGGCTTTAGCAATATTTTCTATCCTGTAGGCCTAAGATGAGAACCGCGACAAAAGTTTCTCGACGCTATTATGTCGCATAAGAGCACTGTCTATCCCGCTCACACCGTACTGATATGAGCGCGCCAGACATCGCGAAATAAATTCGAGATGTAGTCGCGGCGCTCATCTTAGCCTTGCAGATCAGTTAAATGGAATTTTATCACAAAGAGTGGTCACATAAGAAGGGCCAGTGGCCCAGCAGTGGGGTTATTAAAATGTCTGATGCTGCGGACGATACAAAAGAGTCACTCCTCTGTTTAAGCACGATTTACTACAGCAAAAAAAGGGTGTTCGAAATTATTTTCGATAGCTTGTGTTGTGGCACGCGGAATAATAAAACTTGTCTCATTTCCCAGCTACACGCTCCGCCTTACCTGAAAGCATGCCGGCACAAACCGCTTTGCGCAGGCAAGATGGAGCTTATAGCCGGGACAATCCACTACGTCTTGTTTGCGTGGGCATGCTCAGGTAAGACGGTTCGTGCAGCCACGACATCAGACGTCATAGTGTCGCACGTTCAATGACTCAAAAAAAAGAAAGAAAAAGGTTTTTATAGAGCAGTACTATTAAATCAATGAAATGTTGGTTAGGCTGAGTTAATGTTTATGCGAGCAACGCTGCACATACTCGACACATTTTTCCGTCCATTGAATATCCGTGGCAAGTATACACGTCGCATCGATACTTATCTGTGCCACGACCTTAAAAGTGAGTTGTCAGTGTCTATGAATAAATAGTAATTTTTAAATATGAAAATCTAACCCTGACCTTAAAAGTGGATGCCTTAAAAGCTTAAGAGTATGTTGAAAAATTGACGATTATATTGACGACTGTCTCTGAATTCATTGTAATTTATAATATGAAAATCTGCCCCACTTGTATATTATGACGTATTTCGTTTTCAGAAAGGTATTTTTATATTTTTTGTACAGTTATTACCATGATAACTAAAAAAAAAGGAAAAACATATTCGTTTAGAACTACACAATAAGCAAACGTGACTTCAAATAATTAGCCAAAAAAAGAGGTTTGTTAAAACACTTAAGGTTATTAAGGTATTATTTATAAAACTTACATTCTTTGCCTTTTAAATAACACTAACAAACATAACCTTTAAATTACAATTCAAAACAAATATATCAAGATAATAAAGCTATCAAAAACTCAAGCCATAATTGGAGTTTTGGCCACAAATTGTTCGGCTACGTCAGTAACGCGGCACTGTGAGACAGAACAAGGGGTGGAGTGTCTCTTCCGTTACGGGTCACAAATTGTTTTTGTGTCTGCTCTAATTATTTCCACTTGATGACTTTGGACGAAGACCGTTAGTAACTAGAAGGGCTTTTGAAAATCATATTAATGGTAAAAATGAGAATAAAAAAATTATACGGTTTGAGTATACTCAAGGTCAGGTGAAAATCGGATATACAAAATCACCTTTGTAGTAGAAATTTTAGTTTTGTACACAAATTATCCAGTTACACTTACGTTTATCGCGGCACTATGAAACAGAACAAGAGGTGGAGTGTCTCTTCCGTTAAAGGTCACAATTGTTCTATTTTTTCCGATTGATGACTATAGATAGAGGAAGACTGTGAGTCCACTAAAAGGGCCTATGGGAATTTATAAATTACAAGTGTAAATAAAGAAATAAAATGATTTGGTTATAATAATGTCAAACATTTGTGCAATATTGCGCAAATTTTTGACATTTAAAACCATCATAATCGTAGGCATTTCGGATTAGGTCACGAATTGAACTTCAGATTCGCGTATCGATGCACCATGAGATAGAACAAGGGATGTATTTTCTCTTCCGTTACGGGTCAAAAATAGTTTTTAATCTAATTATTTCCACTTGATGACTTTTAACGCAGACTTTTAACAGACGCTTTTAACTTGAAGGGCATTAGAAATTTGTGATAATTTAGGCATTTACATTGTTTCAAATAAAGAAATAAAATGATTTCGTTTTATATAATAACATAATCGCAGGCCGATTGCATTAACCGAGGCTCGTTTTGGGGAAAGGCATAGCATTCTTTAATAAAGTTCCACAAGATGTTCAATATTTGATGTAATATAAATACCAAAGAACAATCTGTTGATGGCCAAAGCTACGCTTGAAGCTGATAAGTTATTTGATAATAGTGTTGATAATATCTCGAATTCTTATCCGCGTAAAATCTTCCACAAGCTTTATATCTACACTCGGTTTGCGCAACCCGCAGCCACAGTGTAATAAAAATGCAAACTTGTCAACGTGTATTATATCACTTTTATATGCCACGTAATTATTCTGTGCCCGAGCCGCGATGTTGCGAATTTAAATTTGGGGGTCATGCTATGTTTTTGATATATGTTTTATTTATGCAGTATGGAACAACAAATGCACTTGTATTTTTTTTCTAATATTATGTAACTAGCTTCCGCCTGCGGTTTCATCCGCGTGGTTCCCGTTCCCGTGCAAATATCGGTATAAAAAGTGTTTCCTTTCAGGGTATTACTATCTCTGTGTCAAATTTCATCCAAATCCATTCAGTAGTTTATGCGTGAAAGAGTAACAAACAATCAAATTGATATACTTTCACATTTATAATATTAGTAGGAATGCTGAAACTGGGAATCAGAAGCAGTTAAAAGAACATACTTTTTCACATTGACTTCAATGCAATTCAATATCATTTATTCAGTCTACGCTGTTACACTTATGAACGTCAAACAAGCTACGCCACTTATATATTACTATTGCTTTTTCATGTCCGACTCGACATTTCGACATTAGAATCTGAGAACAGTCATTAAAACTATTTCAAAAATAATCTAAATATATCGATGTTAAACACTTGCTGGATACAGCATTTGGTGGTTTCGGCGATATTCAAGTCTTTGTATCCGTGTAAATATACTGTTTTAGTAAAGCCTGGGGGCTTACCGCTATCTCTCATTGCAGTATTGTTTTAATCATACCAATACTATTTCGTACCACGACCCTCTTAAAATTAGCTTTTCAAGCATTGACTTATATATTACTATTGTTTTCAAAGTGTTAAGTGTGCCAAAATTTGACAGCTTTAATTTGTTCGTTGGCAGGAACAATGATTATAGAAGAAGATGAAGCTGAGATAGTTGTCTTTAGTAACAAATATATCATAAATATTTCGATATACTTAGATATTTTTCTTGCGAATGTTCAGTAGCTGTCTAGTTAAGTCCGCCATGAATTATCGAATGCGAAGCCAATTATTATCGAATGTAGAAAAGCACGTCTTTTTTAGGAATTTCATATCGATAGATATAACTCAATGGACAGGAATAAGAGATTTTTTGCTTTGTGAAGGATCATGGTTCATGGTACGAATTTGAAGAGTATTGAAAACAAAACGTAAACGAAACGTTCTTATGACATGATGGATTCTAAAAGATGACAGTAGGCCCCCTGGTGAGTAAAAATTGTCCCACCACCGTTCGCAATATTGATAGGACTTCGCAATATTGGTTTATAGGTTAAAACACTATATAGGTTTAATGGTTAAAAGTTACAGATTTTTAAGACCAGTCTTTGAGCTCTCATGAGCATGACATATTTGTGTTTCAGTTAATTATTTAAATTATTTCAGGAATATTATTTTTTTAATTACACTTCAAAGAATAAACTCCATACTTGAAGACTTGTGGTAGAGTGGTATGTACACCAGTTTCAAGGTGTCGCCTACTCTGAGGTGCTTGGTTCGAATCCCGGTTGGGGCAAATGTTTGTATGATGAATACGAGCATTAATGTACCCGAGTAATGGACGTTTATATATATTTCTTAGTTTATACACATAAATACTTATATATAATTATATGTTCGACGACCTGTATGGAGCAGGGGTACTAAGCCCACCTTCTACGCCAGAGGTCCCGGGTTCGATCCCCGGACAAGACAAATATTTGTGTGCATGAACATGTCTATTTGTCTTGGTCTGGGTGTTTAATATGTTTATTATGTCTGTATTTACAAAAAAAAGTATATAAGTATGTTTATCAGTTATCTAGTATCCATAACACAAGTTCTTCATGTAACTTAACGTGGGCTAGATAATTGGTGTGATTGTATGAAATTTATTATTATTATTTTCTAGATTTTTTTTTCTCAGCATCCGCTGGTTTACCTATAATTACGGGCAAGGCCAAGTAAATTATAGGGTGAGGTGAGTTAATGGTGTATTTAATGTGGTTTGATTATTTTCATCCATTTGTAGGAACTTTCGTACGATTCTGCAGGTGTTTAAGATGGCGGCTTTTTGTAATATATTCATTATGTTAGGTTTCAGGTCAATGATGTTGAGGCTTTGACTCAGATTATTGGGTACTACCCCTGTTGCAGAAAGAACTATTGGCACAATATAAACTTTTTGTTACTTCCAGATTCGGGTTAATTCTTCCTTTAGATCTCCATATTTAGAGATTTTTTCGGATATTGTCTTTTGTAGGTTATGGGTGTTAGGTACTGCAATGTCAATGAGGTATGTAGTTTTGTTTGTTTTATCCTGTAGTATGATGTCCGGTCTGTTGTGATGAATTGTCCTATCAGTGAGGATAGATCGGTCGTAGTACAGTTTATGTGTCGTGTCTTCTAAAACAGTTTGGGGTGTGTATTTATGGTAAGGAGTGTTTGGTTCTGGTGTTAAAAGGTTGTGTTTGATTGCCAGTTTTTGGTGTATTATGTGTGTTAGTTGATTATGTCTGTGTGTGTAGTCAGTTTGTGTGAGATTTGTGCATGCTCCTGTTATATGTTGTATGGTTTCTGGTTGAGTTTGACACTTGCGGCATTTATCATTTGTTACTGTGGGGTCTCTTATTATATATTTCCTGTGATTTCTTGTATTAATGACTTGATCTTGTATTGCTATTAGAAATCCTTCGGTTTCGGGGAATAAACTCCCTGTTTTAAGCCACATGTTGGATGCTTTTTTATCAATGTGAGGTAGGTTTAAGTCATGTGGGTGTCGGCCGTGTAATGTTTTCTTTTTCCAGTCTTCTATTTTCTTTTTATGAGGGTCTATGTTCGTGTTGGTTTGTTCTGTGTCTATTTTAAGCGGTGTGTAGTTATTGTCGTTCTTAACGATTGCTTTATGAATATAACTAGTTTGTGCTTTGGTTTTAAAAAAAATATTTAAAGTGTGGACCTGTTTCTGCCATAAACACTGTATATCTATTAAACCTCTGCCACCATCCTCACGTTTGATTGTAAGCATTTCTATTGCGGATTTAGGGTGCAAATTGTTGTGTTTTGTCATTAGTGTGCGTGTTGTCCTTTCTATTTGTTCTATGTCTGTTTTAGTCCATTTAATAATTCCGAAAGAGTAGGTAAGAATCGGGATGGCAAATGTGTTTAGTGCTTTGATCAAGTGTCTTCCAGAGAGTTGTGATTTACAAACCGCGTTGACTCGTTTCTTAAATTCTATAATAAGGTTTTGTTTTATGGATGTGTGGTCCAGTCCTTTAAGTTGTTGAAATCCTAAGTACTTGTAGTAGTCAGTGTGGTCTAGTGCTGCTTTATTGTTTGTGTCATCAACTGCATAGTCACCGAGCCGGATTTTACCTCTAATAATATGTACAGTTTTACATTTATCTAGTCCGAACTGCATTTTAATATCCGTACTAAAATCTGTGGTTGTTTTAATAAGCTGTTTCATTTCTTTATCATTTTTTTGCGTATAATTTAATATCATCCATATAAATTACGTGTGATAGAAGTGTTTCTGAGGTACCATGTTTAAAGGAATAGCCGGCTCGGCCACTACTCAGTCTGTGGGAGAGTGAGTTTAAAGCGAGGCAGAACCATAGAGGACTCAAGGAATCTCCTTGATAGATACCTTTTTTAATAGCTATTTGTCTGGTTACTATGTCATTATCTCCGTTATACAAATGAAGGGTAGTCTTCCATTGTGGCATTATATTTAAGAGGAAGTTTACTATAGTCGGGCTTATCTTATATATCTCTAATACTTTTATTAACCAAGAGTGCGGTATACTATCAAAGGCTTCTTTATAATCGATAAAGGTTATTATTATTATTATTATTATTATTATGTGTTTACATCCGTTATCCTAGTATCCCTAACACAACCCTTAAAGTGTACTTTGAGGCTAGGTTAATTAATTGGTATGAGGGTAAGAAATATTTATTTATTTATTTATTAATGAGTAACTTTAACATATTTACCACCGGACAAAGCTAACCCAAAATCTGGCAAAGGATACACGGAAACAATACTCCAATAATCCCAATCTGGAAATCAAGGGAAAGCTTCTTAAGGAATAGCTGTATCGGCAATATTTTAGCCATAACACTTGCGATCCTTAGACCACAGCACATAGCTAAGGGAGTAACACAACTTCATAAAAAAATACATAAAAGCATTCTACTTTGAGCTTCTATTCTTTCATTGTTCTTGCCTTGGCTGGCACTCAAAAAGGCTTATTTTTTTCTTTTTAGTTTTTTAAGTCGGTTTTTTTAACGTAGTTTTTTATTATTTAAATATTAGTGTCTGTAATAGGTTATCACTATTATGAAAACAGACCTTTTTACCATGTTTGTATTTGTTGTCGAGTCCCCGATATTTCTGCGAAGTTGCATGTGCCATTATCACTGTGTAACTGAGTAAGTGATTTTTTTTAATGACGGGAAGACTCTTAGCCTTCATCATACCTGATCTTAAGTATTGATAAGGCTGAAGATGGAAGCGTGCCTCTCTCGGAATCCTCAGCTACTGAGGAACTGGCTATCTTATCTCGAACTGCCGGAACACAACAATGCTGAAAACATTGTTGTTATGTCGTCAGGCTTAGCTAAGATGGTGGTAGCTAGCCAGGCGGACTTACAACAAGTCCTACCACCAACCAAACCGAATACAATATATACCCCCGCTGGGAATCGATCCCGGGACCCCTGCGTCTGATACCGTTGGTTGTACCACTAGCCCACAGAGGCGGTTAATATGACCATGAAAGTTCAAAATATTATTCTGTAATAGGTTGTTATATAAACTACAGTACGAATTTTTCAAGTTTACATTAGGTTTCGTGGGTTCGTTCCGTTTCCCACCCTGAAAAAACAAAAACATTTGTGATTGTTCCGTGTCTGAAAGTGAAATTTTAACATCGAGATACAAGTTCCTATACAAATGCTCGGCGCCCCGCAACCAGTTGGAGTGACGACCTGCGAATGATGGCAGGCAAGAACTGAATGCAAAGAGCTGAGGACCGGGCTCAATGGCGTGAGCTAAGAGTGGTCTATGTCCAGCAGTGAACTTCTACAGTCTGAGACTGATACAAATGCTCAGCTCAGTTTGCCACGCCGTCGTATTTATCGTATTTATTTATATCTCACCCTTATTTCTTCGTTTATTCGTAGATTGCTTATGTAGCGGTTTTATTGAATCACTATCGATGGAGAGTAAATAATTTGTATCAAGATGAGGAGTAGTTGAAGTACTGATTTTGCTAACATATTTACTGTGCATATTCTCTCTTTATCCTCTGATAATGTCAGTGAAAAGGGTCTTCTCAATTTCCGTCCGTACTGCCTTTTGAATCACTTATGCAGTCCCTTTCGCACTCACTAAATTCCTGGTCAGCGTGAAAGAGACCACATTTAATTCAAAGTGAGGAGCGAAGATAAGGCCTCACAAACATTTCCCATTAAAATAGTTGGTCACAGTTTGTGGGAAAATTTGAAAGTTGTCACCAAATTATTTTACCGGCGACCGTTGCATGGATCTCCAATAATGTCGAACTTTGTTTTAATATTAGCAACCAATATGTAATTTATGAGCTACGTACAATGATTTGGGTTATTAGGAAACTTGGAATAGACATTTTTCAAGTAGTCTATATATATATTCTGATGTTTTGTAAAAAATTTAAACAAGAATGATACTAGAAAAAATAACTTGTCTCAGGTCGCTCAGACAGGACTTGAACCTGCACCCTTAGGAATCCGGCCCAATGCACTAACCAATTATGCTACCGAGACTTATGAGAACACGTCGAAATTTTCTACTATATCTTTCTTTTTACGCTGTTGGCCAGCGTCGTTTACTAGAAAAAATATATTTAAAAAAAAAATACTTAAGATGTGCTTAAATATACTTTTCGGTTTTTTTTTTATCAATCTTACCCGATAGTTACTTTGAACCTCTCTTTATTGTCTTTCCGTACCTCAAATCATAACGACCAATGAAACCCAACAGAATTTAATTTGTAACATTCGTATTGGTTCCAGAAACTCTTCGATTGCAGGTAATTAGTCGCCGTAATTAGCAACACAACTTCGTGTTCGTGGTTTTTTTTTTATTAGAGACGGTTATTTTTCAAAGGTTAGTTCATTCATTGTAAATGAAGTAGAACGTCTTAGTAATAACAAATATATTTTAGTCCGCTTCACTAGGTACCACCATCGTATCTAAGTCTGGACGCCATAACAACAATATTTTCAGCGTCGGTTAGAGATAAGATAGCCAGTTCCTCAGTGATTGAAGATTCCGTGAGACGCTTTCACCTTCATTTAATATAACTCGGCCACAAGTGAATTCTCAGATAGGAATTCATTTGTGGCTGAGTTGATTAAATCCAATATTTAGTATAAAAATAGCGTTGAAAAATTCAAAAAATAAAAAAAATACATATTTTTTTGCAATATCACTTTCACAAGGCAGGTACGACGAAGGCTGTCTCCCCGTTTTTTATTAAAAAAAGGTCTAAGTAACATATTGCTAGAACTGTAAGAGAATCTTACTTACTGCTGTAAATACTTGCTTACTATTTACTTATAATGAATAAATGTATGTGTTGTCTTGTTTCCACAATATATGCAGTGTGGTTTACCCTGTTGCAACAGCAAAGTGACGCAACGAACCGTGGCAAGCGGTGGAATGGAATAATGTTAGCGTTACTGCAGTTCGTGAAGATTGTATTATTAGTCATATCTGATATTATCTTTATAATTACTGTATTTTTAAGATCCTTTCGGCGAACCAAGCTGTTGGTAAATAGAGGTGTCGGCGGAAATAAACTTGGTACCGATGATCGGCAGGCTGATTTTCTGACAAAAAAACCACCTAGCAACCAGTTTCTTCGATGTCATTTCTGTAAAATTTTCGTACAGAGAGGTTATTCTCTAAGCAAACATCCTTCATATTGACGGCTGCAACAGCAGAGCGCTCCTTTTCCATACTATTTGACAGCTGATGTGACGTTCAGTCATGACAACTGCGTTGATGTTTGCTTAAAGAATAATGCCTCTATATGCAGCCACAACAGCGACGAAACTGAGGCTGAACCGAGTTTTCGTTAGATAATCAGCTCTCCGAGAAAAGTGATTTTTATTATGTACAATGATATCGTTCAAAGCTAATTCGGCCTACCATTCGGGGCATCCGCTTGGCTATCTACCACCATCTCGTCTACGCCTTAACCACAATATGTTCAGCATTGGTATATTCCGGCAGTTAGAGATATGATAGCCAGTTCCTTAGTGGTTGAGGATTTCGGAAGAGGCGCGCGTCCACCTTCAGCCTTATCATTACTTAACATCAGGGCCCTTATTCACTATGACCACTTAGCGATTACTTGCTCAAACCACGCCAACTCATATAGTCTCACTCACAAATCATATAGTTATTGTACAAGTACATGACACTTATAAACTATATGATTATTGTAGAAGTACAATAACTTTAAAATTTGTAATTATCATAGACAAAACGAATTTTGAAAATGTCGTAACCACGTACGAGATTGGCGTGGTTTGAGCAAGGAATCGCTAAGTGGTCATGTGAATACGGGCCCAGGGGTACTAACCCCACCTTCTGCGCCAGAGGTCCCGGGTTCGATCCCCGGACAAGACAAATATTTGTGTGCATGAACATGTCTATTTGTCTTGGTCTGGATGTTTAATATGTATATACATACATAGTATTTACAAAAAAAAAGTATATAAGTATGTTTATCCGTTATCTAGTATCCATAACACAAGTTCTTCATGATACTTAACGTGTGCTAGATAATTGTTGTGATTGTATGGAATTTTTTTTTTTTTTTTTTTAGAAGATTTAGCTTTCCTACCCACTACTGTAAATATGTATTTAGTACGGTAATAAGCAAATGCTTAGCTGTATTTATAATAAATAAATGTATGTGTTATCTTATTACCATAATATATGCAGTGTAAACCCCCTGCTGCAACATCAAAGTGACGCAACGAACCGTGGCAAGCGGTGGAATGGAATAATGTTAGCGCTACTGCAGTTTGTGAAGATTGTGTTAATAGTAGTATCTGATATTATCTTCATATTGTATTGACTAATTGACGGGACTAGATATTACTGAGTAATGTTGTTCCTTAGTTTAATACACCAAATCTGACTTTGCTTCTTTTGCTTTTTTTTTTAACTAAAACCTAATTTCCAATGAAAACATTGGCATTGATAGAGAAAATTTCACGTGCATTGAGATTTTGCAAAGAAGTACTTGTTTCTTTTTGTTATTTTTTTTTGTTAAATTGGAAACGTAGTCAGTTATGTCATCACATTGAAAAATAAAAAATGGCGCCTTACGTGCTTGGACTATCTACACCCAACGTATTTTAACAATGGTTTAATTAATAGATACAAAAGGCCAATGTAGTTAAATAACATAATTTAAAACAGCCTTGCTCTTTTACAGACTTCAGCTAACAACTTGACATACTCGTAAAATGAAGAGGGACCTACTTTTTAATTTTAACAAAAAAGCCCAAATCCGCCTGAAACACTTCACAAGCAATTTTTTTTTGCCGACCGCTAATTTCAAATTACCATATATACCGCTGTAAACCCATCGTCAGCAATATGAGAACTCTCCCTAACAAAACATAATTATGTTTGAATTAATTGGAATATATTCCTTTTGTGTTTCGTCTATTTGTGTAAAAATTATGTAGGTTGCTCTTGGTGTTGCCATAGTGTATCCTCAGGTGACTTTTAGTAAAATAGATCTTTCTACCATTAACGACAGTTAAAACTGTAATAATATTAAGAAAACATTGCAGGCAGTAGTTATGTTATATTATTTTTATGTTTGTTACGTTTCACAATAATATTGAAGCTTCACATTACCGACAACGATCGAGGAGCAAAGTGTAGACCTAATTTTAAGTGCTCACTTCCCAGGTCACTCACTTTTTAGGTGAAACAAAAATTATATGTAGTGTTAGTGACTAGGGAATACAATCCCGACTCGAGATCGTAAAGTCGAGATCCCTCGGGATTAAAAATGTCAATCCCGTGGGATCCCGAAATTTTTGGGATCTCGTCTAGTTAAAAAAAAAATCACATTACTGAATACGATGAAAACTGCTTGTTTGTGATAGTGAGGTTAATTAAAACAAAATATTTTTTGAAAGAAAACAAAAGCCTTTATTCTTTACTATTACTAACTAAATAATTAACAGTTCTACTAACATGAACATAATCAAAACAAAAGTAGGTATGGTATAGCTCAAGGAGATTAAAAAGTAGTTACGGGTGATTTTGAAAGTAACTTCTTAAAAAACAAAGTGCATCAAAAGTACTATCTGCTAACCGGCATCTAATATCCGTTGCAATGTAGCCAGCTGCTGAGAATGCCCTCTCCGACTCAACACTGGTTGGCAACAGCGTGACTAAGCAATTATATGCAAACTGCAAAAATCTCCCCTTGATCCTCCAAACTCAAATAAATCCATTTCTTTTTTTATTACTGACTCTTTATATCTAAGCTTGTGGATCTGGATACACGTGTAAAAGGACTTTTAAACGCTCGCAGAGTTTCTTCTAATTCCTCTTTAAGTGAAGTATTAGTTTTTAAATTTAAATCCCGATTGATCCCGAAAAATTACACGGGATCTCGCGAGATCGGGATCCCGCGAGATCGGGATTGCATTCCCTATTAGTGACATTGAAATGAGTTTTTATGCCAACCGAATTGCACCCACTGGTGGTTGTTACCACTAGACCAGGGATTCCCAACCGCTTGGGGGCGTAGAATGTTTTAAGGTGGGGCGCGGCGCGGCTTCAGCTGTAAGTTACTATTTATTAAAATAACTAACGTTTAATTAAAATTGTTCATATTCTGCCCCTAGGGGGGGCGTAGTATTTTTGCAAAATGTTGGGTTTGGCGCATAGGGTAAAAGGTAGGGACCCCTGCACTAGACCATAGATATTCATTGCCACAGAACCGGTTTAAATAAATAAACATTAATACACATGATGTTATTCATAAATAATATCTGTTATAGAGCAAATAAAACTGCCTAATATCTTTCACTCTACAGAAGTAGTAAACAAACAAATTATGAAAAATATTTAAGGCTAACACGTATGATAATAAAGGATAGATTTTGGTTTTTGTCGATGCTTGGTGTGTCTTCAATGGAATTTGCTCTTGTCCTTTCCGTTTCTTTTACATTCCAATAACAAACAAGACTGCGATAAGTAGTCTCAAAACTAGGCTTTGACTAGGGTATCTGAGAATTACCAGTTTTATGCCACCTTTCCCGAAAAAGCCTAGAGGTGGGTTCCGAGTTTGGAAACTTGCATTAGATGGGCCGTAACCCAGACCACTTTGGGAACCACTGGGTTAACGCATTGGGCCGGTTGCGAAGGTTGCGGGTTCGAGTCCCGTCTGAGCGATATGGAGACTATTTGTGTTATTCTAGAACCTACCATATTTTCTAAATATCAAGATAATAATGATTAAGAACGTTCCATCTTAAAAGAAAGAAAATTACGGCATAAAAGTCAACTCGTATTTCTACGAATTTAAAAATACAATTTTATTTGTATTTACAAGCTATTTCTTTCACATCGCATTCCACCCATTACCAAGTTTGAAGCTACCGTACCATTACCGTGTCAGAGGGTCTATTACGAAAGACAGATTGCGGATTTTCGTCGTACGGTAGGGTTCAGTGAACTGGGCTTTGGACTTTATTTTTGTGACCAACAGAGAAACGCTCATCCTTCATAATGCCTTTTTTATAGTGAGGGAAATGCGTTTACGTATACACCTTCCGCTTATGATGTGCGGACGGCGATTATGTGGGACTCGCCTAAGGCTATAACCACTAAACCCATCACTACTTGTTCTCCTACCGCCGCCGTTTGGTCACGGGGGGTGATACCTGATGTATATAAAGGCTGAAGGTGGAAGTGCGTTTATGCCGGAATCCTCCACCACTGAGGAACTGGCTATCTTATATTTGACTGCCGGAAAACAAAAATGCTGAAAACATTGTTGTTGTGGTGTCAGACTTAGATAAGATGGTGGTAGCCAGCCAGCTGAACTTACAATAAGGAATCAAACCCGGGACCGCTGGGTCTGATACCGGTGGCGTTACCATTAGACCACAGTCGCTGTTAAAAACGAACAAAACAAACGTTCGTTCGATTAACGTGTTTGGCTTTTGGAGTAGACCCCCCACATGAAATAAAAGGAGATACCTCGCAGGCGCCCTAATTTTAAGACGTAACACGCGTCTTGATAAATTACTTATGCTATGACAATTTGGTTGAAGCGACAAAAGCGAAGGTCCATGAAGAAAGTATCATAGTCATTACGATATGATATAACACTTAAAGTCCAAGTCAAAGATGAAAAACAAACTATCAAATTAAAATTATATCAAAATAATGTTACAATTACTTTTTTAAAAAAAAAATGATACTTACGCACTTTGTCAAAAACGCATCAAAAACATCCAGTCAAAGTCCAAGGTTCATTTAATCATTTAGCTACAAACTTTATGGTGCTATTTAACCGAAATATATATGCTGAAAATTTGTGGCCGGCAACTATATGCATCATACTCTAACGGGTAGATTCAGCGTGAGATGGCAATAGTTGCCGCCCAGAAGTTTCAGGAAAATATGGCCCATTTAGAAGCAACATTATTAAAAAATACGTATGACAAACAGGTATTTCTCCTAAAAGGAGACTGCAAACCTTTTCGGGCGTGAAAATTTGCAGCGAAATCTAACAAATGACAGGCGACCTCGCGTCAGCGCTCATAAGTTGCTAAAGAGGCCATAGTTGTTTAGACCGCATCACTACTCAAAAAAGTCCAAGGTGAAGACAACAATTTTGCTACAAATCTTAATAAGAAAATATAAAAAAATATGACAAAAAGAGACTGCAAACCTTTTCGTGCGAGAAAATTTGCAGCGAAATATAACAAATGACAGGCGAACATCGCGGCAACGCTCATAAGTTCCTGGAGAGGCCTTAGTTGTTTAGAGCTCGTCATGCCCGAGCTTCACCGAGCTATGAAAAGGCAAGGGTGCTCGAAGTGGCCACTCCACTCGCATATTGCGCTCTTTTCGCCCGGACAAAAAATGGAAACCTTCCCACTCATTGTAAGAGTTTCCATTCAAATATAATTTATGTAACGATCTGTTTAGTGGGATTTTATTTTCTTCTGATTTTGTTAAGTGCTGTGCTTTTTGAAATTGTAGTTTGTCTAGAAAAGCTTTATAAAGAGAAGTAATTTTCCAAAACTTTTTTCAGATTATCTTGACATTATTGCAGCCACTTCAGACGTAAAATTCGTTAGGTAAACGTTTCGATTACAAAAAAAAGACTTTTGACAAATTCAGAAGTAATTAATAATGTGACTTTGTATAATGTAATCCTAGATGTGATTCCAAAGTTTTTCTTTTTATTTAAAACAGATTACATCTATAAACGGTGTCACTTTTGTGTGACATATAGGATCGAAGACAAGATATTTCTTTTAGGAGTTTCACCCAAGTTCTTTTCATAACAACACGTGTTGTGAGACTCCATTTTAACTCAATCTACAGTACAATTTCTATTTAATATTAAAAATAGGCATATTCACTGGATATTGGCGAAATCCAAAAGGGAACCGCCACTACATAAAAAGAAGAAGAAGATATT
Organism: Chrysoteuchia culmella; assembly: GCA_910589605.1. NCBI lineage: Eukaryota > Metazoa > Arthropoda > Insecta > Lepidoptera > Crambidae > Chrysoteuchia > Chrysoteuchia culmella. The sequence goes on along the minus strand of OU342665.1, from coordinate 6,863,885 downwards.
TCTTTTATTGTTCTTATTACCTATAGAAAACATCTTTTATAGAAGCATTTTAATCAATAACAACTACCCAGAAAGGTGCGCCCCAAATACACAAGTACCTACGAAAATAGTGAACGTCAGTGTAAACAAGAAGAATTTACTGTTAAATAAGAATAAACTTAATAGGAATCCTTATACCCAATTAAAAATCAATGATTTTTCCATTTCTATAAGAAGCTCGTAAAGTTCATTTCCATATTTCTACCAATATTGTTTGTATCAATATTCAAGAACACAATCAAAACAAGATTCCCTTCAATATACTTTCCTGAGTGTATCCACAGTCAAAAGATACACAGTATTTATATATATTATCTTTTCCTACTTATGGTACGTTCGCGATTCATACCCGATGCGCCTTGGTTCGACAAGACCTCGGCAAGATACGCTCAGTGGTGACGAACGCACGCTGTGAATGTTTGGTAATGGCTAATCTATGTTGGCGAGCAGCCCTACCGCGTGTTGCATACCGCATGACTGTAATAAATAATTAAAACCATCACTGAAAACCACAACAAAATCGGACTAGTCTGAGAATTCACTTGTGGCTGAGTTGGTTTTTTCCAATATTTTTCTATTTAAAAATTATCATAGATCGGACTAGTAGTTTTGGAGATAAATGGCAACATTGGTTTACACAAACAAATGCTTACTGCAGCGCCCCATGGTGAGTTGTCACCGTAACATATTTCTATTGCACATGCACCAATCAAACTCGAACCCATCATTGAAAACCGCATCAAAATCGTACTAGTAGTATTGGAGATAACCAAGACTCACTTCAGGTCGTTGAGCCATCGGAGTAAGTAAGTAAGTATTGGAGATAAATGGCAACATTGGTTTGCACAAACAAACATACAAACATCCTTTTACCCCAAACGCATAAACCTTCTTCGTTCCATTGTGAGTAAAAATTAACTTTTATCAAGAAAGATACTTGATGATTCTTTTACTTTGGTGTAACGAAGTAGTCTACTCAATTTGTGTTTTAAACATGGCTTTGAGTAATTATTTAGTTGGGAAGCTTCGATTACGGTTGACTGAGGGATATCTTCTAATTGAAAAGAAGTTTAAGTCACAGAATTGAATCAAACTTTTAGATTGACTGTACCTAATTCGATCAAATTAATGTTTGCCACTTTGCCTCGATTGTAGGAAATGTTTCACTCTTTTAATAAAAGGTATCAAAAGGGCATCCGGAGGGTATCAAAAGGGCTCAAACTCTTAGATCATTTGGCGATCAAGTTAGAAGTAATTTCCTTTCACTTTCTCATAATTTATAGTTACAATATTACCTTATCTCCTCTATCAGTATTTATGTACTCGTATTAATAACTTCTCTTCTTCATTAATTTTCTTTATTTTTGCACCAGTTCCCCAGTTCCCTATTATAAAGGTATATATACTCTCTTTCACCCAAGGTTGCCTGGAAGAGATTGCTATGTAGCAATAAGGTCGCCTATGGTATATCGACTATTTGTTTGGGTTTTCTCTGTATTCTTATTTGTTTTATCGTGTGCAGTAAAGATTTTTTTATTATTATTAAAAAGCCGTGTGTTCTAAGTTTTAGATAAAAGCTGTTTTTCCCATAACCCATTCGTTGTCTTAAGGCGGTACCCTGACCGAAAGTGGCGCCGCGTTGGATTTTATTTAATGTAGTAATTCTAATTCACAATTTTAATAAAACTTTACGTGGAATTTTTAGAGCCCATTTTCTTGTATTTTTAGAAGGTATCGCTACATCTCGTCATAGTCATTCGTAGAAGTAGATAGCAAATGTGTCAAAAACGGCCACTTTTAGCAGTTTTGCTATCTACTTCTAGCAGTGACTACGAGGGAATGTAATGATACCGTCTAAAAATACAAGAAAATGGGCTCTAAATATTCCACGTAAAGTTTTATTAAAATTGTGAATTAGAATTACTACATTAAATAAAATCCAACGCGGCGCCACTTTCGGTCAGGGTACCGCCTTAAGTAAATATGTATTCAATTACTACTTAGATATTGTACGAATTTCTCTTTTTCCTTTAAGGCTGATTGGTTAATACCATAAGCAGCGCATTGTTTTTGTATTTCTATTTCTTTTATTTATATATTAAATAATTTTGTTTTTAAATGTGATAACAACATAATTAAAAGTATCCGTGTGTGAATTGTATGTACAAATCTTAATCTGTTATGCTTGTTAATTAAAATTTTGTGTCATTGTTCAAGTACTCTGTTGTTCTTTTTGCTACTGTTTTTATTGTATAATTTAGGGGACTCTAGGTTTACTTTTAATCTAACTTTATGTTAAATGAAAGAAAAAAAAAATCTGCTATAAAAATGATTTGTCAGTTTAGTTCATCATAACCAACTAAAGTGTAATAATAATAATTAAATGATTTATTCATAAGTTCTCACTAAGCTAAAAAAAAACACAGTAAAATGACATGAATAAACTAAGTGAGATGTGCAGGACAATTTTGAGTTTGTCCGTATAATACAATATTAGAGGAATCATTTTTAATGTAAAATCGATATGTTTCTCGATTTTTACAGCAAACTTCTATTTTCACAGCAACTGTAAAAAAAATTTTCATTTCATACTTCATATAAAGGCTACTCTCCACTAAAACTGACGTTCATATTTAAACTGCACACGCGAAAGAGCACAATAAGCTGTAAGACAAGCCTAAGTATCATCTCTCATTGTTTTCGGCAATTCGCAACCACAGCTATACTGGCGTAAAGTCCACGCGACGGAAGAATGGGCGACGTTTTTGTTATGGACTAGTACGATCTCGTTGGTTCGATACCCTTTCTTCTTATCCACCTCCTCCTTAGTACTACGATCATCTTGACGTGACTAACTCGACTATCAATATATTTACTTAATCATAATATGCATCCTCCCAGCCGACGGCGACCGAAGGCGCGGTCCCGGCTCCATAATGAAACGTACAAAACTAAATGCGTGCAGTTAATTTGCGTACATACATGCGGAAGCAGCGGTGCATTGATTTTAATATCAATCTGTAGTAAATCAGTCTATAGATACCAATCTAATAAGTTAGGTAGGACTGAACTGTAATTGTAGGCTTTGCATTGGCAGAGATAGCTATGCTTGTAGTCCATGGGGATAGAAGACAATGTTTTGTTTTTTTTTTGAGTCCACTCTATAAAATCCAAAAAGTAACTGACAGGCCTGATGGCGCATTAGTACGAATACTGCCTAATACATTACGGGTCGTAGGTTTGATCCCTAATCGAGACAAATACTTATATATGGTCCGTGTATTAAATATCTAGTCAAGTATGGACCAGTAATTCGAAAAATCATATTTAATCATAACTTCTTGATATATCTCAAATAAACACACATTCTTCAGTTGCATAGCCAATACAGCAGTGTGCACCCGTTCCCACGGTCGCAGGCTTTCGTTCCCGCTATGTCTAACAAGTGCAACTTATGTCAATACCACTGTCTGCTTTGCGACTTAATTAACTGAAACAATACGGCTTTTTCACTCTGTTTTTCGCGCTCAAATGCATTGCAGTTTCGTGTTTTCACTCATTTCAAGTTGGGACGTTTTCGTTAGAAGTGTTTCGTTGTTTTTATAATTACGTGCTTTCGTGCACAGAAAAGTGTCATTAAAGTATATCAAAGCCGTTTTCATGATTCCAACTACTGACACTTCTGACGACCTTGACGGTTCTTGACTGTTGACGACCTCCGTGGTAGAGTGGTATGTACACCGGTTTCAAGGTGTCGCCTACTCTGAGGTCCCGGGTTCAAATCCTGGTAAAGGCAAATGTTTGTATGATGAATACGAGCATTCGTACCTGAGTCATGGATGTTTATATGTATTCCTACACATAAATACTTATGTATGTATAATTATATGTATTTATATCAATTATATGTATTAATATAACGGATACATGGGCGTTAATACGTAAGCAATACATCTATGTACACTCACACAAATGCAAAGCTCAGCTTAGACTTCGCGGACTAGTACATAGTACTTATTACTACCACGAGCTCTATAGTCGGAAAAGGTACCCCCACTGATAATCGAAACCGAGCCCTCTGCATCTGATACAGGGTTCTACCACAAGACAACCATAGAGGCGTTAAAAAGGTTTTTTGATCCTTATCAAAACTCCATAATTTACGCTACATTCTAAAAATCAAATGATCTACTTATTTCTTGCTGCAAAGATCTAAGAAACCGACTTAAATGCAAGACATCTGCAGTTTGCAATTGCATTCCAGTTTCGGAATAATTGAAATATTTACAACGAACGAACTCACCCGAGAGTGCGCTTTCGGGCGCTAAATTAAATCGTATACCGAATGCAAGTTGTTAAGTCACGCCGTTTGATCCAGCTGTGTGCTATATGTTTAAATTATAAATGGAATTAAGTTATTTATTTTACGGTTTAATTATTTGGGAACTAAATCGGTACTTTTGAACCGTGTGTGTGTATTAGCCAGTCGCGTGCCGCACGACCCGAATTGGGACGTTTCAAAAATATGCGGACGTGCCGGAAGCCCACTTTGGGACGATTACGTCACGAAATTTTAGAATGCATTTTTAAAAAAAACTATTCGATAGATTTTTTTGAAATTTTTATTGAGTATCTAGAAGGCCGAAAACTAAGGACGTACAGAAACAGATTTTTAAAAAAGTGAATAAAAAAATAATTAAAAATAAATACCTATTCAGTAAATAAATAAATAAATAGCGTATTTTCACAAATGTTTGAACAGTGTTAGTTTATGTTTTAAATGATAAAATGAGATAAAAAAAGAGATAATATTATATAATTAAATGTTATTAACCGTTTTAAATCGATAAATAGTGTATTTAAGTGATAATTAAAAAAAAAATACGAAAAATCGTCTTTACGCGCAAAATTACGCGACAATTTTGCGCGTGCGCATGGTTATTAATTTATTACCACGTTATTTTTAATTATTTCTAAAATATTATTGTTTTAATAATTTTATTAAAGTATTAGTTTTATGTGAAAAATATTTATTTTATTCGTACCTTCGACTATTTTCCTTATTTAACATTATTTGTAACAAGGGGAAGTTGGGCAAAAAAAAAATATATATATTTGATGATTAATTAATAAAATATTTTGTGTCAAAGGGGGTATTTTTTTTTATTGACACCTATAGCAAATTTCCCGAATTTTTTGGATCAATAATTAGATTTTGGATAAACCTAAAAGTTTTCTTTGTACAATCCAAAGTTTGAGTCACCGATTTTTCAGTATTATTTTTTTTGTTAAGCGTGGTTTTACCCATATTTCTCGTAAACTAAATGTTTTTAATACTTGAAAATTTGTACATTTAAAGAAGAAGATCTAAGCTACAAAATAAATCTAATTTCTAAGCATTTGGTTCAGTAGAAGCTAAGAAATAAGATTTTAAACATATACGGCGCTTCAGAACGCTAGCGTTTTTTTACGCGTCAGCTTAGGCGTTATTTAGGTGCACCTTCGTTTAGCTATGGTATAAATAAAATATATGGGGGAGGGTGAGTTTTTTTATTGATTATTGTGAGATATAATATCCTTTTGTAAATAAAATAAAAATATGTACAATTCGAGGCTTTATTTCACAATAATAACACTTTTTGTACCAGTACGCGCGGAAAAACGCGCGAACTCAACTTTGACTATGAATTACAACTCAATTATTAATTAAATATCGAAAAATGAAACATAGAAAAATCGCAAAGGGTCTAAGGATTCCAAAAATGTATAATACATAGTATAGTTTCCATACAAGTTTCTAGAGAAATCGCAGTTATAAGGCTGCGCGGCGGAAAATTGCTGACAAGCGGAAAATGCTGCGGCACGTGCGCACATTTTGCAAAAAAGAGTGCGGCACGCGACTGTTTAGGCGTCACAGGGTTTTAAAAAAAATAACTAATGATCAAAATGCGTTGAAAGTATTTTTTATATAATTAATTGACCATTATTTATAAGGCAAAACCAATGACAAGAATAGCAATTCTTACATATTGTTACGTGAGAAAAAAAATGAAGTTGCGAAAAATACCCTAAGCTGTGGTCGTGAGGCATGTCCACTCTTTTCTAAAGCACCTGTGTAAAAGATACCAAGTAATTTAGTCAGTTTCTCTGTGATGTGATCACCCATGCAACTACACCGAAACATCGAGGCTCTAAAACAAATACTTTGCAAAAATCCCGTTTTTTTTATTCGTCGTCGTCGTCGTCTCAGCCACATGACACCCACTGCTGGGTATAGGCCTCCCCCAAGGATCTCCACGACGATCGGTCCTGTGCTGCCCGCATCCAGCGGCTTCCCGCGACCTTCACCAGATCGTCGGTCCACCTTGTGAGGGGCCTACCCACGGAGCGTCGTCCGGTACGCGGTCGCCATTCCAGAACCTTTCCGCCCCAACGGCCATCGGTTCTTCTCGCTATGTGTCCCGCCCACTGCCACTTCAGCTGAGCAATCCTTCGAGCGATGTCAGTAACTTTGGTTCTCCTGCGGATCTCCTCATTTCTGATTCGATCACGCAGGGAAACGCCGAGCATAGCTCTCTCCATTGCACGCTGAGTTACCTTGAGCCTCCTTATCAGACCCATAGTTAGCGACCACGTTTCACTGCCGTAAGTCATCACTGGCAACACACACTGGTCGTAGACTTTCGTCTTGAGACACTGAGGTAAGTTGGACGCGAAGATTTTACGGAGCTTCCCGAACGCTGCCCATCCGAGTTGGATTCGACGAGAGATCTCTTTCTCAAAGTTTTTTTATTATATTATAGTATAGAGGAGATCTGCAGGAGAACTAAAGTTACTGACATCGTTCGAAGGATTGCTCAACTGAAGTGGCAGTGGGCGGGACACAGCGAGACGAACCGATGGCCGTTGGGGCGGGAAGGTTCTGGAATGGCGACCGCGTACCGGACAAAGCACCGTGGGTAGGCCCTCACAAGTAGGACCGACGATCTGGTGAAGGTCGCGGGAAGATGCTGGATGCGGGCAGCGCAGGACCGACCGTTCGTGGAGATCTTTGGGGAGGCCTATACCCAGGAGTGTGTCATGTGGCTGAGACGACGATCGATATAGTTGCCTAGACTTTCTAGGCTGACAATTTTTTCTTGTAAGTAAAAAAAAAATTAACTCGGCCACAAGTGAATTCTCAGATGGCTGAGAATTCACTTGTTGCCGAAATAATTTTTTCCTATATTTTTCTATTAAAAATTTATCATAAGTATTAAAATAGCATTGAAAAATGTAAAAATTTCAAAAATCTTAAAAAAAGAAAGATATTAAAAAATATGACAATTCCCACTTTTCTGTTTATGCGGACTTAGCCTTTGAAAAAAGTTTTGTCTGAAAGAGAAAAACAATGCGAGAAAAATTCAGAAGACACTTTGATTTTGACTGATATTACTATATTTTCAGCAAATAAGTTTCAGTAGTTTAATATCTCTAGGTATTTAACTACAGCAACTATCTTTCCCAGCATATTGTAAAATCAATTACGTCACAACTTCTTTCCTCGCCTCTGCAATGGAGATTAGCAACAAAAGTTTGGGCTCTACAAAGCACTACAGACAGGTTGATTTTAAAAATGGAGGGCCATTTCATTAAAGTTTGTCCATATTCAAAGCTATAATACCTATAAGAAGAAGATATATCCGAATTTAAAAAGGCGGGCGGTCGGTTTCTCTTGGTGAAAATCGTACCTTTGTTTTTCTTCCTTCATTATATCAGTTAAAGTTCCCACTGATGCAAAGGCTTTAGAATGGCTAAAGTGACTTGTCCGACTGATGAGTAGACTTTTGAGTACAATACAAATCCTATATTTATCGGTGAAAGCATATTTCTTTTTCTTTAGTATCTTTAGTATCTTTTACTTTAGTTAAAGTTGTAACTTATACGAGGAGTCCGTGGCGCAACTTTCGCAATGGTCGGGTAACCAAAAATTTACTATCTTGAGCTCCTCACTGCTTCGGAAGGCACGTTAAACCGTTGGTCACGGCTGCATTTGCAGTCGTTTAAACCCACCAACCCGCATTAGGCCCGCGTGGTGGGTCATGCCCGATGCTCCTTAGGTATCCATACATAAGGAAGGCCAGTGCCCCAGCAGTGGGGACATTAAAAATGGCTGATGATAGATTATTCACACCATTAGATGATAGCAGAAAACGAAATCACCATTAGCAGAGAAAATATTAATATCAAAGCGCATAAATTGTTATTAGCCAAGTATGCCTACCACCCGAATTAGACATAGCAAAGAAAGTACTAAAGCCAATGATATTATTATGTGTTAGTTGAAGCAGATAAACGAGCTCGCATTGTGAAAATCGGGAAGACCCACGGAAGACCCCATAATATGAGCTTTGATTCAATTTGCTATCTCTTTCATTTCTGTGCTATTTCGTGTTTTTTTGTCCTACTTGTCAATCGTCAATGTATGCAGTCGTCATCGCAGATTTCGACGCAAATTACTACGAAGATAACATTATCTATTATAGCATTGACTTCATAGCTTTGACACATTGGTGTACAACGAGCCTAACCAGCCAACGTCGATCGTCGCCTTTCCCGTCTAAAGTGACGGGAAAGAAAAAGAGGTCACTGAAAAAAAAATAACGACCTGACGTCAGCCGCTGCGCCTTTTAATTACGTAATGGTTTTAATAATACTAGCTCTAATGAAGCCGCTAATTTAAGAATCATACCGTTGGGACTGCGAATTAAAAATAAATTTATAGTGAATGTAAATTCTTAATTTGAATTTTTCATGGGATATGCTGTAAAGCCGGCACCTTGAGCAAGTAGATTTTATTCTTGACTCTTTTTTAATTAATGAGAATTTATGCACCGTTTTTGGTTTTCTTTAGTGTATAAAAGAGTTTGAACTTATTACTGGGTTAAAACAGTGACATAAATTTTACACGTTTACACATTATCTTAAGTACTAACTTATGCCCGATTTATACGGGTCAAGTACAATGCCCGATTTTATATGGATCTACATGCAAGGCAGCTTGCAAGGCAAGTTAACTCACTACTGTCCGATCGTTTACACACCACTGTAGGTACTGTAATGCGTGTGCGCTACTTCTATAATAAAAACGATGTTTCAATCGACTGTTCATATTTGTAATGTATCTATACCACTAAAATGTAAACTGTTCATAGTTTTAATTATAATTTTAAGTCTACTAGTTATACCATCACATCTTTTGATCTCGATTGCCTCAAATGTCCGATATGGTGGGAGCCTGATGACCTGTGCTTACGGGTATTTTTTACCTATTTCCGGCATCAGTCTCACACAAACTTAGCTAAGATTAGTACCTAAGATTAGTAAACTAAGAGTGTGATTAGAAATAAAGATTTATTTATTATTATTATTACTCGTATATTATTCAGTAATTATATTAATTCACAATTTTACAATTAATTTTATCTGACAATGCGACCGTCCATATATACGCACGGCGTGCCTTTCTTTTTAATTATATCATAAACAAAATCAGCCAGCCACGGCGGTGTAGCGGCCTGCTTGTAGTACGGAAACAATACGATCTCCACAGTACTTACTAACTTTACTAAATACTTGACTTGTGTAAGTCGGGCATTAGATCGAGTTAGAGTAGAGAGTTATTCTTAGTACTTTGATACGAGTTATTTTAATTTGAAATTAATCAATAACAACATTGTCAAAAGTAACTTAAAGATACTATTCTAAATGCTGAAGATATTCATGAATATAAAAATATACTTACTTACCGATTTTATTCTGAAGGAGCAAATGTAAGTTCTTAAACATAGCGAGCGGTGAAACAAATAATAGATGGACTCATATCAAATGAAGTTTTGAAATAACTCACTTGATCTTGTAAATATCTTAACACCGAAATCTCACGTCATCAAATACATCAACGCGAAATATTAACGCTAAATTATAATCTCTACATTCAAGAGTGTCTCCCTCTCATCTCGCATTTTCACCAGGGGACTTACCATGATCGTTTAGAAAACCATCATGTCGTAGGAACGTTTTGCTTTCAATACTGTTCAAATTAGTAATATGAGCAAAGTGATATTTTGTTATTCCTGTCTAGGAACAAATTTAAGTGGTAAAATTTTGTCACACACACTGAAGTAGGCGGAGATTGAGCGAAGACGTCACAAAACTTTTAGCAGAAAAACAAGCCTATTACAAAATACCGCAGACTATCTATCTTCTCTTCCGGGGCGAGACGGGGTGCTAGCGAGCCCCAACTACCATATAACTCGTTGGGGACAATGACAATGTCCTGTCAAATACTAAGAAGTCTTGTCAAAAGCGGCATTGCGCGAGGTTTCAAGGGCATTGTCCCCATGGTAGTTCCTTCGTTACGCTGTGGAAATAGCATATGGTAGGATTAAATTTATGTCGTGTCGTGACGGCCTAAGAATACAAGTGTCATCACTCCCTTACATGCATGGGATGTCGTAAGAGTCGACTTAGAGGCTCGACGCGTTGAACACCTGTGCGAGAGAAGGAAAACTTGAAACAAACCCTCTACCAACCCGTTTGGCCAACGTGGTAGCAGTAGGCTAATAACCTCCTTTGAACGCCACAATAGGCGTGTGCTAGGAGAGGCCTATGTCCAGCAGTGGACGTCCACAGGCTGATGAGTGAGGATTGAAACGATACTGCGCTTAGAGAAGGGGGTAGGCCTCCAGCTTACCTACTTATTACAACGCCAGCTGCGTATTTATTTCCTTCACCGTCAAGCGTGAAGCTTAGTAAAATCTCTTTAAATTAAATCCTAAGCAAGATAAATCTGCCACCATTAAAATTATTCAAAACGTTGTTCATAAAGGACTTAAGTGTCTCGTAAAATTTCCAACTACGGGTCTTTTTGTAATCTACTTGATTGGGGTTTATTACGTTGGAAGATCGATTTGAATAATTCGAATCGAGAATGGATTTGATAATTTTCGCCCGTGGATTTGAGTTAATGCCGACGAATTAAAAGTTCGTTTTGAACCGTTTCGGTAAATGAGGCAAGTCGTTTCTTACTCAGATTTACCCTTTTTTGTTTTAATAGCGTTTTGGGGATTTGTCTTTTGTTATTTATTGGTTTTGTTAGAAGAAAAGTCATATTTTGTATTTGATAGAATGACGTCAATTGGTGAAAGCAATAATAGAAAAATGGGTAGAGATGCATGATAATAGGTCTTTACCTATGAAATTTCCGAATTGCATGAAGAATTTCGAAGACAGTTCGTTTTAAGCAACTAAACTAAAATTAAAACCACAAAACCAAAACATCGAAACTTTTTTTTTCATTAGTCCCCAACATGAACTGCCTAGAAACATGTTTTGCCTCTGGATTTCTCGTACAAAGACCTCATTTGTTTCACTCGTTCATATGAAAAATAAAGACACATATTAGCAAATTATAATTACTACAAACAAAATAAAAACTAACCTATTTATCAAACTTATCCCTATACAAAGACATAAAATACAATACATACAAATTATTACAACGTACATTAACGTGACATGAAATGTTTTATTGCGATTTGTATGGACAACAACTTCACGAGACTCCATGTGTTTTTGAACAACTTGCGCCCTAGCAATATTATTTAATGCCTAGAGAAGCCTTTTCATATGATCTATGCGCGCTCTGTCATAGTCTCATTCAATCCTGCTACATTAACCCTAGAAGCCTTATCTATTTCAGAAGTACACAAAGCCTTAACATACGTCTCAGAGGCGTGCACATATAATTCAAGTTTTTTATGTAAAAAATACCCTTTTTTGTATTTTTTTTGTAGTGGAAATTTAAATTTGGTATATAAGCTAAAAATAAAACAACACTGTTATGAATAATTACTATAATCACAGTTATTTATTACAAAAATAAAACTAGGTGAATAAATTGGAACAAAAAAATCAACTTCTTCAAAATCAACAGAAACATAATTTTTTCATAGAAATTTTATTTTTTAACGCTAATTAGTTATTCTTAGAGCAAACATTAAAACTAATCAGACTTCGAAAGACTATGTAAACTTTATGAGCAGTCTTCATAGTTAAAAGTTAAAAGTTACGCAAAGCCTTAACATACGTCTCGCAGGCGTGCAATACTTCGATAAATCAAAAATGGCGGGACTTACCTTAATGATACGGACACCGTTCGCTAGCCCCCGGCGGCCACTGAGTTGGCGAAAGAGCACGACGCGCTAGCTTCAACCGTTAGGAAAAGACAAACAATATTCGGTTTCGTGTACGTCTCGCAGACGTAGATTAGGCTTCTAGGGTTAAACCTAAAGATCGGTCTACTACAGAACTTGTTCCCTACCAAATAAAATACTATACGGCGATACCTTTGTAGTCGCCTGTACACTGGTATTATACGCGTGTACGACTAACGGTAAAAACGAACACTAATCTTGTTGACTACTACCTCAATATTTAGATAACGTAGCCAGTAAAGTCCTATGACTGTTATTATCGTTATATTTAGTAATTTTACAATTTATAATTTATTTTATCTGACAAGGCGACCGTCCATATCTTCGCACGACGGGCCTCTCCTTTCTTAATTTTATCTTTAACAAATCGGTGATATAGCGGCCTGCTTCCAGTGCGGAGACATATACGATCTCCACAGTACTAAGGTTAATTTTTTTTTTTAATGTAATACCTGTTAATGTTCTATTATTTGTGGTATACCCGTTTTGTATGCATTTATTACTTTTTAAATAAAGCTCCCTAAAAATAAACTCTACTGGTCAGCCGGGAAGATTCTCGACTGAACTCGTGGGCCTTCCTTTTTTAATGGATAACATAAGAAGAAAGGGAGCCCAATGCAGATTGGAGGATGACGTGCACCCTGAGGCACGGAGGAGCTCAAGATAGGTACCTGCTAAATTTTTTGGCCACCTCTCCAGTGATACCATTAAGAAAGTTGCAATTATTCAAACGCGGTAAGAGTTTGTGACACAGTAGCTATACTGTTCCACAAACTCTTAAATTAAGCAATAGAAGAATAGAGTGCAAATAAAAAACAACGAAGATTGAAGATTTAAAGATTGATTATGATGTAGGCTAAGCGTTTCCCCTTTGTGAATAATAATATCGACCAAATTAAACTACATAAATCCATTCACATATTTACGATAACAGCATTCAGCAAACTCAAACCTGAAATTGAAACAAGTATGATGCACATTCAAATTAGTAACTATTCACATAACAGCATAAATTAACTTTTCGCACGAACACACAAACATTCTATCAATTTGTGCATGTTATGATATCTAAACCCGAATCACCCAATCAATGCCAATGGTAAATTTAATGTTCAAGTTCTATGCGACTCTATTAAGGGATAGTTACACATCCACAAAACTACAGGCAAGTAATAAGTTCTGCTTATCGATCCATAATGATGGCCAGTGCCCCAGCAGTGAGGACATTAAAAATTACTGATGACTAAAAAGTTACCTACCTTAAATGTAAAACAAACCGAGGTCAACAAAGTACGGTTATCTAAAGTCCCCGCTCCGACTTGCCTGCGCAAACCCGTTAGTGCAGGCATGCTTTCAGGTAAGACGGAGTGTGTAGCCTGGACATTAGGCACAGATCAGAAAAATTACCAAAAGGAGCGCTTTTGTCACACTCGAAAAATAATCTTGCATCATAAAAAAAAAATAACCCTGATCATGATAATTCAAAAAGTATACTAGACTAAAAAAGTAACCTACGTCACTTAATTAACATGCTCGACAAACTTGCCTGATACATTACAGTTGCTACTGTATTGACATTATGGAATTTTAATTACATAAATTGATACTCTTATTTATTTCGACAATCTCTACTACAGTACGACATAAAAGAGTAGAAAACAGTATTTTGAGGAACTAATTACCTACCAACTTCAATGTAAGGCAACATGACGGCTGTCAAGATGGTAATTCTGCTGTCAAACCTTTAGCTTCTTCATAATAAATAGTTATTATAAATTTAGAAGTGGAACTAATGAGAATTTACTAGATGGTTGCTAATTATTGACTAGTGGCGACCCCAATTATTGTCTACTCTTTTGCACAGAACATATATTAGTACCTTACGGTACAGAAATTTCACTCCCGAGTTTAGGTATGATAAACGCAAGCGTCCGGTCACCGGACTAGTCTCAATAGGCTGGCACTCGCTCGACTAAACGAGACGGCAGACAGTTATTGTACTATGAACGCTATACGCAATGCAAAAGGTTGAAATTAAGTTGTTTTCAGAATAGTAGGTAAATAACTCGGGGATTTTGCGCCGCTTGTATGGAAGTGAGACAGGCCTGTCTTTTGTGTCGCACTGTATGTATCTGCTTGAAACTGTTTGAGAGCGCGTATCTTATCTTTATGCCAAAAAAGTATCAAAGTTGGCACAATAGTTTAGGCATGAAAATGTTACTGACAGGCAAAGTTACTTTCGTTGAAATTATATTAATAAAGTCTGAATTGAATTTCAGAAGTAGGTGTACAATTATAAAAAAAAAACAACCCCAATTTATTTCAGCACCAATCCATTAACAATGTACACACCAGCAAACCACAACCGTCGACGTACAATCAAGAGCAATGATAAATATACACTATACAACCCTATCGTATTGATACACAAGAAAACAAAGCTCTGTCTGTCCACAACTATCATTTAATTTTGTAATGTGACAAGGTTGCTGCATGCACTTGTCTGTACAACGATGCATATTAACAAGAGTGCAATCATGCCAATAAATCAAACGCACTAACCAAAGAGAAATATCAGAAAAATATTTACTAAAACAATAATCGAACGATAGTCGAATATTTACTAAACCAACATGTATAGTATTTAGTTTCGATGCCGACTGCATTGAATTCTGTTGTCCTAAGAGGTAGACATGTCTGTACTGAGCGAAGCGATTAGGATTTTTTAACCTCGTTTAGGACATAAACTGTATCGTGTTTGTTTTTGTAAGCAGACGACAAAAAGGAACGTTTTTTGTAAATAAAATACAGGGTGTTAAAATACTCATACCGAAGCCGTAATTTATGCGTAGTATACGTCAAATGTATGTATTTTATGTAAGTAATCATTCTTTTTAACATTGTTTAGACCCAAAAAATACACCAAACGTGGTGTTATAGAGATGTGACTATTAAATCTACATATTGAGAATGATGTTTATACGCTTTACTAGCTTCCGCCCGCGGTGTTCACAAGCGTGGTTCTCGTTCCCGTGGGAATATTGGGATAAAAAGTAGCCTATGTTACTCTCCGTCCTTTCAAGTAACTCTATGCCGAAAAGTAACTCGATTGGTTGCTTAGTTAATGCGTGAAGGAAAGACAAACAAACGCACTTTCGTATTTGCTCTGCCAATGCCGCAAAGGATTTATGGGATGAGCGTATGCGCATGTATGTTTTACCATTGCATTACGTTAATATTGACGACGGACGCCCCGAAGTAATAAGTCGATTCTTAATCCTGATTTTCCATAAGTTTTTTTTAACTCTTTGTTGTTATGACGAATTTAACTTTACATTACGTTTTTTTATCTTTACAAAATATATTTCACGCCAAGTTATGGCTGACCCGGCACATGGGGGCAGATGAGGCCCAGGGTACGTATTATATTCGGTTTGGTTGGTGGTAGGACTTGTTGTAAGTATGTGTTGTAAGGCTAGCTACCACCGTCTTATCTACTAAGTCTGACCCCGTAACAACAATGTTTTCAGCATTGTTGTGTTCCGGCAGTTAGAGATAAGATAGCCAGTTCCTCAGTGATTGAGGATTCCGGGAGAAGCTCGATTCCATCTTCAACCTTATCAATACTTAATTAGGTATGATGAAGGCAAACAGACTTTCCTTAGTTCATTAAATAAAAGATGGGTCACCCATCCCGTGACCGACCATTGCAAAACTTGCTTAGCAGACCGAGCGTGTAAACCAATGCGCCACCGATCTCCTCATTTTAATAGTGAGTACTCGACACAAATAAACATTATAAGCAATAAAGCAGGCGCTAAGAAATCGACCGATAAACTTTTGTTATCGCTCCGCTTATCAATAAGAGATGGCTAAACGTCTCACATAAATTGTTGTGTCCGAGATAGGAAAAATCTCATACCGTTAATGTCAAAATATTAACAGCAAATAATTTGAACGTCCCAAAATCTCTAGCGGTTTATTCGGTAAAAACAGATATCATTCGTTTCAATAAAAAAAAATGAGATTTTTTATTTAATAACACTAATGGAGAATACTGGCGGTAATAAAATGTTTGTTTGTGGATAAACAGGGATTTAAGTTCGATTTGCATTTTAATACATATTTAGCATTAGCCTTTCTGATTTATTTGAAACGATGTAAATGACAACTGATTTTCTGCTCAACTATTTAGTTAATTTCGTATCGTAATAAAAGTAATGAACGTAAAGTAATAAAACTTTAATTACTAAAAGAAATACAGAGACAACATTACTTTGAAATCAATCAATTGAAGTAAAGCGCCATCTTGCTTACATTAACCATTATTATACCACAGAACAGAATGTTCTGTGATTACTACCATGATGTACAAAATTACAGCTAAGTATATCTTAAACTTGTATCGTTTTATTGTACTATTTAAAACGTGAATATCTGAACTCAAAATTGTCATTTCTAATTCAAATGATCATAAATCATTATATTTAGTGTTTATCTGGTTTTATTCAATAATAGGTACCTAGAAACATTTTTTTTAATTTCTATCTTGTTCTTGCACCTAATGCACTAACCTTAACAGAAATACCATAAATCGTTCAGTAGCGAACTCACAATTTGTCTTACAGTATAGTTCGACTGCCGCCGACCGGAATGGAAGTCGGCTACAAAAGAGTCCAGTGCACGGGCCAAACTTGAATAAAATCAATAATATTTATGTAACTACACACCTAATCTGGGAGCCTACTGCCATCTCTTAACGCAGTATTATTTTAATCTTACCATGCTATTTCGTACTACGACCCTCCGTAAGCTTATTTTTCCGCTAGACTAGAGGTTTTGTAACGTCTTCGCTCAATCATCGTCTTCAGAGTGTGAAGTGTGTCAAAGACGACTTTAATTCGTACCTTGGCAGGAATAGAGTAGTTTTACTTGTTAAGGTCATGGCACAGTTTTAACCGCCTCTGTGTTCTAGTGGTAACAACCACCGGTATCAGACCCAGGGGTCCCGGGTTTGATTCCGAGCGGGGGTACATACTGTATTTAACGGTTTGGTTGGTGGTGGTACTTGTTGTAAGTCCGTCTGGCTAGCTACTACCATCTTATCTAAGCCTGATGCCATTACAACAATGTTTTCAGCATTGTTGTGTTTCGGCAGTTAGAGACAAGATAGCCAGTTCCTCCGTGGCTGAGAATTCCGGGAGAGGCTCGCTTCCAGCTTCAGCCTTATCAATACTTAACATCAGGTATGATGAAGGCTAAAGGGTCTCCTCTTTGTTCAAAAAACAGTTTTAAAAAATATATAAACAGTCGCTGCATTTGGCCGATATGACGCGCTTACACACACACGCGCCGCCGCTATCGCTACGCAGTCGGCGGCCCCTCGATCTCACTGGTTTTCTCGCGTAGCGGCGCGTATCTGTGTGAGTGAGTTATTTCGGCCGTTTGTAGGCAGTGCCACGACTGTTTAGACTGTGGTCATGGTACGAATTTGAACAGTATTGAAAACGAAACGTTCTTTAAACATGATGGTTTTCTTAAAGAAAGTGGTAGGCCACTCTGTACCGCTTGGTGCAGGGGTTCTGATCATGTCTACTAAGATTGGGGTCGTGGGTTCGATCGCCACGGGTTACAAACTCCTATGAAATTATTTCTTAGGATGATAAATACTTTTTGAGTAGCGGACATAATTTTTTTTCTCCCTTAATACCTTTTTGTCACTAAACCAAAATTTGACCATAGACAGACTGAACTTACATTTTACGCACATAGTTTTGGATTCGTTTCGTTGTCCATGCGATAAAATGATTATATTCTTAGTAATAATTACATTGTGAATTATAATACAAACGAATGCAAAACTAATAAAAGTTATGCACATAATTAGACTTAATTAACGGAATATTGTATGTTTAATAAAACAAGCCCGGAGGATACAAATATTCAATTATGTTTCAATATTTCATAATGATATTGTTCTAACGTGAATTGCAATAAATTTCAAAGCAACCATAATTTTCTAACACTAATTTCAATTATAGTTAAAATACGTAGTGCAATCAAAATAAGGCACGCTACAGTGCGTTTCATACAAGAATTTGATACAGTTTTTTTAAGTTTGGATTCTGTGTTAAAATCATTCTAAAAACATTAGAAATCAGTGAAAAAAAATTGGTTTTGATATGTTGTTTCTAACGCGTTCACGCCTTCTTGACATACAGCGGCACCAATATAGCCAAAAAGGAAAAATACAATACAACTCACTATAAGGGACCCATATACAGAACGATCCGTCGTAACGACCGATCGTTCAAAGTTCCCACGTTGGTCGTTACGATTGGTCGTTACAATCTATCATTATATGAATTTCATATCGACTGCGAAGTACTTAAATCTTTTATGCTCCTCACAAACAGTAACGATTGTTTGGTACGATCAATCATAGTATAAATATAAAATCGTCTGCTATTAATGAAATCGTTAACGATCTTCACATACGCTAACGATTGTTCGTTTCAATGCGGTCTGATGCGATGGAACGTAACGACCGATCGTACCGTATATAGCGCTCTTTAAGCTGTGGTTCTGAGTTGCATTTGCAGTCGCTAAACACTCACCATTCCACAATGGGTATCGTGTAGGGTCAACTAAACTCTAAGCAAAATGTTTATACAATACGGTTGGAGACATTCATAACTTGGAATTGTCAAAATTCAATAATAACTGGCCAAGTGCGTATCGGGCCACCAGCGTATATGGTTCTGTAGGTAGCCTTTATAATAGTATAAAATGATACTTATATTAATTACTCTCTTTTTGACACTAATAAAGACTAATATCGATCTATTCAATGGAATTGTCCTATGACTACTTTTCCAATATTAATATTTTATTTGTAAAGTCCCTCTCACAGTGATAGTTTTGACTTCATTATATTATGCACTACTGTCCGATTTTTTTCTTATAAGCTATCGTTTAACTTTTAGTGGGGGGGGGGTCTCCACTCGAACAAAATTTTAGAATTTAAAGCATAATATTTCAAAAACGGATCGCTTAAGTAATCGAAAAATATTCTGTATAAACCTACAATATTTTTAAAAGACCTCTGAAACAACACCGCACCCTATAAAATTAAGGCGACATTTTTTTTCATCCCCAGGATACAAAAAGGGAATTAAAATAAAAAAAAAACAAGATTTTATTCTACAACTTTTATCGCGTGATCAATATATTTACACACTCATATCAAATCACAGCTTTGTAGAGGTAAGGGTCTCTGAACTAAGCTGCGGATGAACAGACAGACAGACAGACGCACATGGCTAAACTATAAGGGTTCCTTGTTGGTTTTATTACGGAACCCTAAAAATCATAGTCAGCAGCAGACACAACGTTTGGCGTGAACGTCGTGGTCTATAGAGAGTTAGTGACAAATTATTTATTTAGTTATTTTCATTAAAAGTTTAAAATTTTCAAAGATAATTTTTTTTAAACATGATTTTTCCGTAAACATAATGAAATTGTTAAAAAACCGCTGCCGCTATACAATCCTACATTTGATTTCTGCCCAAAAGTATTATGCAAATAACTGATATTGAAGCAAAATTAACTGGAATAGGAGGCCACGTATTCAAAATCTTTATGCCCCATAAAGCGGGCCACTCGCCGTACGATTGTACGGATTCGGACTTGATAATACATTTTATGCGATTACTTCCCGAGATGAATTTCGATCGCGTGTTTTATGACCTGTATTGAGATTCGCTGTTTTGTAGAATAGGTATAATGGGATTTTTTGCTTGTGACATTTCTTACAATATTTATCAATTTCTGATGAGTACTTAGATAGTTTTGCACAGTTCGCAAAACATTAAGCTTTGCAGTTGTACATACTGTAAGATCTTTTCTGATTACGAACTCGACAGTACCAGATATGGTTATACCTTAAATATTACATGGGTAAAATTACTTCCCTGTGATACAACCAGTTGGACATGGCAGTTGTACCCACGAGTCGGTAGCAATCTTACAGCCATATTCAAAGACGTCAATAACTTTTAACGACAGTAGATAAACAATAAAATAAATAATTACTGCTCAATACCACACATTGATCTTATTTCGAAATATGTAGCAAGCACACGTGTGTTATGTGTTTTTTGCACTGTATTGAGATTCACTATTTGGCAGAATCTGTAATTTTTGTGCTTTTGACATTTCTGATGACATCAAAGTAAGCACGGGTCAGTTACATTGTATTTTATTTATATATTTAAATTTTATTGCACATACATAGCAAATTGCGGACTTAATGCCCTTAGGCATTCTCTACCAGTCAACCGCAAAGGATGTAAAGGAGATATCCTGGCGGCACTAAAAAGTAACTGAATTTAAAATAAACGATATTGGACACATTATACATAACAACATTATTGTAAAATGAGTAAGTATGGACATAAAGTAATAAACATATTAATATATATACTTACATATAAAATATATATGTGATACGGTAAATGGTAATAATTTTCAATTATCAATAATGAGGTACCATGATCAAAGGTAAACGTGATTAATAAATTATTTTTACCGCGCATTATTTCATAACTACACCTTACTTTTGATGAATGTAATTAATGTTCAATGAAGTCGGTCAAAAGTATCGAAATTTTCAGCCTTTTAACATAATAACACGTCATATTTTAGTACTTTTAAAGAAAGACTTTTGCTCACAGTTCTAACCTTTCCTAACCTAGAGGTAACTTTCGTAAAATGATAAATTTAATAGTTTTAATCACATTGACCAAATCACATGGTCAGTATTAATAATTACCAGTAATTATTAGATTATGTTGAAGAGCGGCTCCCTCCCAACACAGGTTATACTTAACTTAAAGGGAGGAGTCCACTGTATTATTCAAAGTCTGTGTTTGTCAATAAAGATTATTGTTTATTGTTTATTATTGTTTATTGTTATTATTAATAATTTTCACACTATTAACATTTACCGTGACATATATAAAAAATACCTATATATCATAATATGATATTAGTCAGAGATGACGGAACTAAAGTACAGAACGCAAGTAATGTAAAAACTTTCTGACCCCGGATTATGAGACACAATAGATTTTCTATTGTTCTCTGGACACCGGTGACCGGTTCGAGTTTGATGAATTATGATTCCTATGATTCCTTGTTCTAGAAAAATACTAAAAAAATCGTCTCTTAAACTTGCAAATCGAGTGTCTTTTTTATTATGTTGCTCTAATAAAATGTTTATCACTGGGATAAGCGTCGTAAATGCAAAATTTAAAAAGTCTTAAAAATATTTCTTGATTTGAATCAAAGCTCACGTTCCTTCCAATCTGTGCCGCATGGACGTTATGAAATATGCCCAACTCTGCCTAAATTTTACAGTCGTAGCTCTAAGAGTCCGGGTACTCGAGACGCGCATATCGAATTAGCTTCAATATTAAATCATTAGAACTCATCAGTTGCTGAAGTTAATGTTAAATGCATATTCTTAAAAATGATCATCACCCTCAGCTATGTTTTAACATCCCCATACTAGGTTGAACCCTTCCTGAATAGATAACTGTGTCATGACGTATCACGTGGGCCCAAATATTAAATGAATTGCCTAAAACTCTGGTTAATAAAATTAAAGATAAGAACACCATGCAAATTAAGAAAGTATTATTTAAAAGATAACCTCAAACCCCAACATCAATGGTTTCTTATTAATTATTTAAAATAAACAGTAAAAAAAAAAATATATAGAGCACTGAAAAGAAGCACAAGAGACTTAATTTATAGTCACCCATCCCGTAAACGACCAACACAAAAGTTGCTTAACCTTCAAAAGTCTCGCTAGCTTTACAAGACCTGTGTGCACCTACAAAATTGTAGAGAAAAAATTTAGCCCTAAATAAAGTGACAAGTGGTTAAAAAGGCCTGAATACTAAATTCATTTTCCTCTTCGTCTCTTTAATCAGAAAAAGTTTTTTTTGTGCGTAAGTCGTAAAAAAGATATCCACTTGTTTTTAAGTTCCGTCATTCTCCACAAGGGATTAATCCTTTACAATCTGACCTTTGTCCCGAAACAGGGAAAACTGACGCTGTAAAATAAATTGAGGGTAATCTGTAGACTATTGAACAATATCATTATTATCAGCCTTAGTTATAGATGCATAGGGAGAATGGGCCTTGCATGACCCACCACGGGGGTCCTTGCCGATGGGTGGGGTTTAACGACTGCATATACAGTGAGCAAAAACGTAATATATGTCCTACAGTTGGCTGTCCGTGGTTTTACCGGCGTAGTTCACGTTTCCTTGGAAGGATCGAGATATAAATCTTGCGTTTTTAACCCCCCACGCAAAAAGAGGGGTGTTATTAAGTTTTACGTGTGTGTGTCTGTCTGTCTGTCTGAGGCAGCGTAGATCCTAAACAACTGAGCCGATTTTGATGCGGTTTTATTTATTTGAAAGCTGGTGTGAACGAGATGGTTCTTAGTAGCTATTAGTTTATGAAGATCCGTTCAGCCGCTTGAAGATCATCAGCCCATTTCCTACTTTCATTTTCATTTTAATTACCTAAATACACTGAACATTAAAACGGCTTAGCGATCTGCTAAGCCGTATATATATCATAAATTATAGCTAAGAACCATATTGATTATATCAGCTGTTAAATAAAATAAAAAAACGCATCAAAATTGCTCTATTCGCTTAGGAGCTACGTTGCCTTAAACAGACATATTTAGTCACAATATGAGTCACAGGTCTATCAACTTTCACAGGGACAATAAGACTTCCACTTGACTGTTCGAGTTTAAATTTGATAAATGTAAGCAAATCCAGTGCCGTCTTTAAAATATGGTAGGCTTGACCTGATGAAGCAACCAGGATGGTCTGCAGAGTACCCAACGCATCGACGACTTACAACACACATTATCGTGTTAAGGCTCGTTGAAACGATCTTGGTAAGGGAATAGCCATACAGTTAGTGACTTTGACCTGAGTTTGGGTATCAGAAAATTTGATCGTTATAATCCTACTAATATTATAAATGTGAAAGTTTAGATGTTTGAATGTGTGTTACTCAGTTTCACGGCAAATCGACTGAACGAATTTGCCTGACATTTGAGACACAGATACTTTGTAGCCTGGAGTCCTCTCCAATACATGGTGTAAGTGGTATCCAATGGTTGAGCGAAGCCATGGCTGGTTCATGCGTCATGCTCGTGAACGGGTGCTGCTAGCTTGATGGGTCTACTTCAGTCTGCTTATCTTAATGTTGTGCTTAAAGCTTAAATATTTTTTTCCAAAACAAATTGATACTGACCTGTATGTTCCTCACAACTTGCAGTACAGTAATCTTGTAATATGCGAGAAATGTAGTACGGCACATGTACGGTTCATTAACCGCAAAGTCAGTTTTGCTTGTGCGGGTAATGAACCGTACAATGATAGAAAAGTTTTTCTTTGCCATTTGAAAACTGTTAAATGTTACAATAACCATAAAATGTAATATTATAATTAGTATTTTCTTTTTGTGATGGAAATTGACGACAAATCTGTATGAAATAAAACAGGGAGAAAAAAACAGCCCTTGACGAGTTTCTTGCCAGTTCTTCTCGTTCATTGAATTGTATTCGTTGTTTATTGAATTTGAGTTTGAGTTCGATCTCGATCTCGAACTCGAACACGAACTCGAACTCGAACTCGAACTCGAACTCGAACTCGAACTCGATCTCGAACTCGAACTCGAACTCGAACTCGAACTCGAACTCGAACTCGAACTCGAACTCGAACTCGAACTCGAACTCGAACTCGAACTCGAACTAGAACTCGAACTCGAACTGTAGCCTGGAGAGCAACATAGGATACTTTAAATCCCGATAATCCTACGGGAACGAGAACCACGCGGGTGAAACCGCGGGTGGCAGCTAGTAAAAATTTAAAAGCTTGAAATAAAACCTTAATTCAATATTTAAAAAACCCCTAACACAAAAAGTAGGTACTCTTAAAAAAGTTTAAAAAAATATTTATTTACCCTAATTACTTATTTCTTACGTTTATCAATTTTCATAGACGTCGGGCACCGATATGCAATAATATAGAAACACTACGCAACCTTGTCACATTATAATATTGAATGACATTTGTGAACAGAGAGAGCTTTGTTTCCGTGTGTCTGTGTAGTGTATAGGTAGTTATCATTGCTCGTGACTGTACCTAACCTACCTATTTGTAGGCACTGCGTGATTACTATGCAGCTCATAATAGCGGTCCTTGACGTCTCTGAAAATTAATACACCCAATAAATAAGTAATTAAGGTAAATAAATACTATTTTTAACTTTTTAAGGGTACTTTAACTTAACTACTTAATGTCTTTTCTTCGTACGTTTGAAATAAGAACACTTGGGCTGTCAAGACAAATCTAACGATATCTATCGAAATCCGTTCAGCCGTTTTAGAGATAATATATACATACATACAAGATACGCGCAAAAAACATAACTCTTCCTCTGCAGTCGGGTAAAAAATACCAAACTTTCCCGCTTATTATATTAGTAGAATATCGATGATTAATTCGTTCTCACAATCAAAATTAGTATCACCATTTATTCTCTAAATTAGTTCATAACTAAGCGTAACAAGCCAAAACCACTTGGCACTATTTTGACGAAATAAAGTAACTTCTGGATGCAAATATTATTGCATCAGTCGTGGCTGTATTTAATGGTATAAATAACTTAAAGCTTGGTATACACGTGAGGAGTAACCTCGCTAAATCTGAGTAAAGATAAAGATGAAAAAACTTTAAACCTGAGAGTAATAACTTAGTGTAAAACATGAAAATTCTTATCATAGACCCTTGATAAATTTAAACATTCTTCAGCAAAGGACGTAATCAATGTGAAATTGTGATACCAAGTGGCATAGTTCAATAGCAAGTGGACACATCTTATTACTGTTGAAATTTGTTAAAGAATATAACATTAAAATCACATGCGCTTCTTTTGAATTACAAAGCCACTGAGTTTTGTTTGGTTGGACTACCAGTTAACAACAGTTAACGATGAGATGAGCCCATCTCTCTATAATTTACTGTCCATTTCATTGATAGACCAAATCTTTCTGATTAAATTGGGCTTTTTATTCATTTTACAGGAAGGCACGCAAAACTATATTAGTATTTTCCATCGTAACGTAACAACAACGTATCCGTGACTTATCCCTTTTATTTCACGTTATGTGTCACGTTTTATGTGCTTTAAAACTTAAAAGCTTAGGAGAATTTATAGACGATTCAAATTTCGGCACTTCATCAAACAGCATTTTCGCATACGGCGTAATATCAACAAAATTCTTGTTTATCGGTCAATACGTCATCATTGCACTATTATGCACCAAGCTTAACTGCTATTGGCCGTTATTATCCTGGCAGAGACACTTAGTTGTAGCGGTGTGGGTGCGATTTATGCCACATTGTTTTGTGCCAGTATTTTGTGCATTACTCATGGGAGTGGGATGACCTAATTGCTCAGCTTATGCTACAAGTTATGGGACACAGATTTGAGTTAATCTGATTTAATTAACACGTAGCTTTTCTTAGTTAACATTTTTGAGTTTTAAAACAAAAGATTTTTTTTATTTTTATTAGGTACAATATTCTTCGAACCATATTCGGTTATTATATATTTCGTCGGCTAGTTAATGTATATTGCCGAAAAGTCTCACAACTTGCCGCTTGTAATCTTCTGCAAGACTGTTCTTGTATTTCTCCCTAAGACTAAGCGGAATACTAAGGGACTTCGCAATTCAAAAGAGTTTTGGCAAAATCATCTGTTTTACATATTTCCAAATATTATAACAATGTTGTTTGTGTTGGGTTATTTTTAACTTTCTCAGAAAGTTGTCGGATTTGAAATAAACGCGTTGGCCGTTACAAGATGAACACTTAAATGTAAAACTGGAGAAAACCTATCGTGTATTGAAAACCCAAATATTCTCTATACTGCCTCAGAACTACTCAAGTACCGCCCACTCTCATATAAAGTCACTTCGTCATTTTTATATTCAAGCGCGAAAGCCGCCTCATCATTACATCACAAAAATACTTAATAGATTTTACCGAATACAAAAATTCAACATTAATAGAACCATTGAAGGTGCGTGAAAGAACCGAATTATACGGGGTCTACCCACCTATTATCCAATTCAATGCCTTTTATTTTCAGTGTAAAACCACCGTCAGCTGGAGATCGTCTTCTGTATTGTGGATATCCATTATCACCTGTCTGTGTCTTTTTTATAAATTGACGGAAATATTTTTTGGTGCATTTATTGTCTTTCATGCAGGGAGATTTATTGTTCAAAACTTATCAGTCGGTGGTGAGACCGGACATTAGTAAACTATGAAGTAAAACTAATACAAAAATTAATTGAAAGAAATACTAAATCTGTCAATGAAATGGTACTTAGAACCGGAACCCTTATTTAATACACAAACTCCAAACCATTTGAATTATTTTCCGTCATCCGATTTCTTTTCTCAAACCGTTAAGGGATGTTTCATGTCCACCGCATCGAACTTCAAAATCGATGAAAATCGAAAATCATTTTCGCAATCAGCATCCTATAAAACCACAATAACGACATCCATATCGATTTTAACATTATTTACCGCTTTTACCCCCTTAGGGGTTATTTCCCATAAAATCACAAACTGTAGGTTTATTTATTTGTATTTAATTTCCAACTAAAAGCCTCGTAAAAAAAAAATATCTTTTACTTTGAAAATAAAGAACTTTTCTTACTCAACTTAATCCTTTTTATTATTTTTCACCCCTTTTGGGGTGGAATTTTCAAAAAGAGTGAGACAAGAAAAAGTTTATTTTCTATCGTTAACCTAAATACAAAATTTGAAGTCCCTATCACTTTTACTTTGAAAATAAAGGACATTTCTTAAACAATTTTATCCCCAATTTTAACCCATTTGGGGGTAGAATTGTCGAATCGCCGAGACAGGTCATGTTTATTTTTAATTAACAACCTAAATGAAAGAACCTATCTTCAAAAGTGACAGATTTTCATACAAACTTTCATCCCCTATTTCACCCCCTTGAATTGAATTTCGAAAAATCCTTTCTTAGTGCACCCCTTCACATCATAAGGAGTCTATGTGCTACATTTGGAGTGCGTTGATATATAAGTCAATCAGTAGGTCAGGACTTTGAATTTTATTTATGTATTTACCGTGGTCTAGTGGTATAACCACCGGTATCAGACCCTGGGGTCCCGGGTTCGATTCCCAGCGGGGGTAAATATTGTATTCGGTTTGGTTGGTGGTAGGACTTGTTGTAGGTAAAATAAACTTTTACTTGTGTCCCCCTGGCTAGCTACCACCATCTTATCTAAGTTTGACGCCATAACAACAATGTTTTCAGCTGAGGATTCCAGGAGAGCTCGCTTCAATCTTCAGCCTTATTAATACTAAACGTCAGGTATGATGAAGGCTAAGAGTCCCCCGTCGTTCATAAAAAAAATGTCACCGTCTTTTTGCAAGAACCGATTGTTAGTAAATAATCGAGGGTATTTATTATTATTATTATTATCATTTATTTCAGAAAAGAAGTTCCATAGTTCACATACATTTGTAAACTATACAATTATTGTAAACGGACGATTTGATTTGCAATAAAATGGATGAGTTTTACGAAGAGAGACTGATTTATTTTATAAATAAGCAGTATCTCTTTGTTATATTGTACGTATGCGTATGACGAAAAGCATGCTTTACGCCGTTTGGTTGAAATACGTAACAACGTAAACAACGTGTTCTCGCAGCAGCTCGAGAGTTTTTTTAGTGCTAAATACCAGTTTTTGTTGGTTTGTATAACATGAAAGTGAAAGTGAAAGTTTATTGAAAATTAGTGAAAAGGAGCCAGCGAGCAAAGAAATAAATGACCAACTGGTGCTAAATAACTCTGACTGAATTTGTTGATGAACAACTATTAACACCCGTGCTACCAATCCATGGGCCAATCATATTACCGCGTACAATAACACGTATACGGTAACTACGGGTAACTGTACACCGTACTGCGATTGGTGCATTTGATACGGGTTCGTTCAAAATTAAACGCTGCTGATCTTGTTTGATTATAAACTGACCTTTGTATAATGATTATTTATAAATAAACTATAAATTTTCTATTTTATTGCAAATCGTACGGCCTGTTTACAATAATTCGGCAGTTTACAAATACCCTCAATTATTTACAAATAATCGGTTCTTGCAAAAAGACGGTGACATAATTATATACTTATAGATTATGTTGTTGAATAAGAGACCTTGTAGTTAAATATATCACTGCCCTAGTGATCTAAAAAATGTCACGCTCCCTTAAATCTCTTCTATGTGTACTTTATTCGTCACGAAAGCCTACTTCAGACTTTCACTTTGTATAGAAACCGGGATAGGTCCTCTGGGAACACTCGGCCATTATAAAGCCAGAAAAAATAGCCATTCCACTTATAGCAATAAGGTTCAAAATCGTGTACTGGAATCTTATGGAGTTTCTTTGCAAAATATGTTGGTATATCCAATGTTTGTAGAAGGTATACTAAATGTTTTTCTATGTTATATTATGCTGGAGTGTTACAATGAGATATGTAGTGAAGGTATCTTACTACCACAGAAAATCCAATGCGGCATTTCGTATTTCTACAGATCACTAAATACTCGTAGTTACTATTACAACTACAGCGCGTTTCAAAGAACAGTTCCTTATCCTTTATAAATATTTAATTTTGCATTTTACAATGCTATTTTTGTGTGATAAATATTAAACAAGAAAATATACTATCAGGGAAAATATATATCCAGTCAGGGCGACATGAGACTAGTTGCTTTTTTCTAGTATATTATCCTGTTCAGTCTCACTCTTTGCAATATTAATTCAAATAACACCGGGCAACATTTAAGATGAGTGTGTAATACAAAATGCGATAACGGGCCCCCCCATTTATTTGAATACAATGTTTTAGTCAATACTAATATTATAAAGAGGAAAGATTTGATTGTTGGTTTCTTTGTTTGCATTGAAAATGCTCCTAAACTACTGAACGGATTTGAATGAAATTTGGTACACAGATAGTAGATAGCCTCGTTATATACATACTCACTTTGCAACTCTACACATTATTTAACATATTTCAACAAAGATTTGTATGTTTATGTTTAGGTTATGTTCGACTGTCCAATGAGTACTTTAAAGAGTTTTAAAAATCTATTCCCGTTTCCAAAACTTCGTTTAAGCAGAGCATTACTTGGCCATATCACATTGTATGAAATAAGGTGAAGCTGAAAAATAACAATTTTTACGGATTGTGTGCACTATATAGTACAATAAATAGTGAACTTAAACCCGTAAAACTTTTTATTTCAATGATGAGTGTGCGAGAAACTTAAAATGTGATTATGAAGCATTCTTGTTCAGCCTCTATGGACAAATGCAGTGTTTGCGATACTCATTAAACTCATAAAACTCAGACAGATCTTTGCAGAAATATGTTAAAAAATTTATATAAAGAGTCGCAAAGTGAGCATGTTTGTATAAAAATTACGGGAGGGGCCTTTAAATTTGCCGGTGAGTGTAGTTAAAAACTCATACCTATCAAAAAATTTACGCATATTTTCAATGGTTTCACAACACATTCGTATGGATTTCCGCAAAACTACAAAATAGCAGTCGGCCATTATGAAAATTGTACCCGAAATAAATTCCGTATAAAATCCTTGGTAATGAGCTTGTATAGCCGCTGTGAACAAAACAAACCATTAAACTTATACAATGGCTTAAATTAAAGTTAATATTGCTTAATTTCGCCATCGTAGAAGCAGTTATCTCATGTTTGTTCGGCATTAAACGTTAAAACGTGACGTAAAATTTTGTATGTTATGTTTTCTTTGTGATATTTCCGTCGTGTGCGGCCTAACATAAGTTCATAAGTCCAAAATGCTTTAAAGTTTGATTTTTTTTTATAACTTCAGTTTTCGCTTTACCTCTTGCAAACGACTTGGTTTAAGTGTATTTTGTGCGATCTTTCGAATGGGGATATGTAATAATTATACATTTTATAATTTTCTCAATAATGAACTTCTAAATTTGTGGACCGATGACTTATTCACTTACTCAACATATAAGTAGAGGAATCGGTAAAGAAACGAATGTTTATATGTAATCTTTCTATTGTTTAAATAAAATAAAATAAATTAGAATTGAACCTATGGCCCAAGTTCAAGTAACATTATCAGTGGCATTGCTCCATCATCGGGCCTACCATCATCGCCCATGTTCGTTACTTATGCACTCAAAAACAACTGAACGGGCCATGACCCACCACGCGGGCACAATGCGAATTGGTAGGTTGTACCGACTGCAAATGCCGCCGGTACCAACGCCTTAACGTACTTTCCGAAGCACGGAGGAATACCAGATAGTAAATTTTTGGTCACCCATCCGGTGACCGACCATTACGGAAGTTGCTTAACCTCAACAATCGCAGGCCGAGCGCGCGAACCACTGCGCCACGGGTGATCCTATGATTAAAATATCAATATAATATTTTTTTACTTTAGTAGAGTAAATTCTACTCTACTAAAGTAAAAAAATATTTTCGTTTCAAAAAGGTTAACGACGAATAAAAGCTTTCCTAAATAACGTCAGGTTACTTTATTATTTTATTACTAACTTCTTATTGAATCTGTAGGCACAACCAAATTTTTAGGTCTAGAAGTTGACAAATACTGCAAATGGGATACACACATAAAAACATTGACATCGACTTAAATAAATTTGTTTAAGTGTTAAAAAGATTGAGGCAGGTATCTTCCTTATCAACTGCACTTTCGGCCCACCAGTTACCACAGATATGTATCATCCAATCAAACTCCGGGAAAGTGTGTGTTAAACTATAAAAGATAATTATAAGAGCTATGTAGGGGGTTGGTCCGGAATCATGTAAGCTTCTCTTCCAGTTACTTGAAAGAATGTCCACTGCTTATATACAGGATGGTAAAAGACCCATACCGAAGCCGTAATATATGCGTAGTGTACATCAAATTAAATAAGAATATGTAAAAATAATTCCTGGGAAACAACTTTTATTTTTCGTTTTCAAAAAATTGGTGTTATTTTTACACGCCAAAAAACATGTGCAACATCGTCTGCGTGTGTCTAGAAGATAAGAGTAGGCGGCCGGGATCTAGTTTCTTTGATAGGTTTTGACATTAATTGCGGTTTTGTAACTTTAAACCTTTTAAAATGAATATTGACTTTGATTCTCAATAACTCCTTAACTATCAGGTTCCCAGATATGACCCCATACAAGAAAATGATAGCAACGATGGGGAAAATACGTGGTTTTCGTTTTTTTTATGGGTCTTTTGACAGCCTGTATATTTGAACTCTGTGTCTTTATTGTAAAACATCCGCAACTGTTCCAATGTAAAAAGGAATCAGAACATAGCAGAAACAGACACAAAGACATAATACAAGTTCCGACTCAGAGACTGCACTTATATTCCAGTAAGTATATAGCTGTAAGGATCTTATCATCATCCAGTAGAATATAATAAATTTAATATTAATCATTTTAATAAAGAACTGTTTTAATTGTTACTGGAAAATTATATTATAAAGTACAAAATTACCTTAATGATATTCTCAATTGACATGGGTATTATGATCAAAATAGAGATGCTTATGATAAACTTTAAAAATAGGAAATAAATTATTATACTAATTAATTAGTTTTAACAAGTAGATATAATTGAATATTAAATAAATAAATAAATAAATAATTGCATACAAACACACCAATTATCTAGCCCACGTTAAGTTTCAATAAGAAACATACATATATACTTTTTTTTTGTAAATACATACATAATATACATATTAAACACCCAGACCAAGACAAATAGACATGTTTATGCACACAAATATTTGTCTTGTCCGGGGATCGAACCCGGGACCTCTGGCGCAGAAGGCAGGCTTAGTACCCCTACGCCAAACAGGTCGTCAATATTAATTACTTTTTAACACTCATAATCTGAGATTTCAATAACTTATTTGACATTCACATTACTAGTATCATATTATTAAAACAAACTATGTATAACTTTTTAATTTTACATTTTACGATGCTATTTTTTTGTTATAAATATTAAACAAGAAAATATACAAGAAAAAAAGCAACTAGTCTCATGTCGCATCCCGTCAATGCGACATGAGACTAGTTGCTTTTTTCTAGAATATTTTCTTGCTTAATATTATCACAAACGATGTACTTAAACTTAAAATGCTGTACCTGATTGTAACCACCACCATTGTAACCATTTTCTAAGGAATAAATGATCTGAATCCGAATCATAATATTGCTTCAAATGAAAGTACTGGTCGTAGAGGTCGGAAGTGGAAATTAATAGAAGGAAAACATTAAACAAAAATAAGTGCCGATACCAACATCAATAATAAGTATTTTTCGTGTTAATAGTCTTCAAACCATTATTTCCAAATGAAATTATTTTTAGATAATTTTAACAAAACAGACCTGCTTGTTCTTTCTCAGTACCATCGGCCGTTGCAGCTAAGAAAATAACTTTTTCATTAAGACTGAATAAATTATACCGCGTTTTTTTTCAAAGGCTTTATCTTCGGAAACAGAACACGCCTAAACATCCACAAAATAATGTACTAAACAATTCAGATATTTCTAAGAATAGCGAAACTATAGCGCATATACGTTTGCAATCTCGCTCATCCCTTAGAGATCTCGAGTTACTCCCATCTTTTATTAGCACGTGTAGGAATCCTTCAATATTTCGTATCAACCAACAAGCCTGCAGCAAATAGAATAAAACACAGCAATTTCCTAGGGACCACGCGTGGTTCCGTACGCCCCTCCCTTCACCTCATGTCTGTACCACGTTTAATGCACCTGCGAAACAAGACGTCAATCAAAACTAGGCCTTATTACCCAGAAATAACTGTTACGTGTATTTTTTTGTGTTTTGTTGCGTTTGAATACACATCTTTGCTTCTAAATAAGTAGGAGCGATATTGCAACAAGTCTGTCTGGTTCCAATGTTTTTCTATTTTATTACGTTTGTTGTACAAAGTTTTTATTTCTGTTTATTTTGACGTTGAACTGTATTTGCCCTTTATAACAGACTTTCAAAAAGGAGGATAGGTTCTCAATTAGGTTAGTATGATTTTAATGTATGTACACCGATAACGCCGAGAATTCTTATCCGATTTACGTGATTTTGTTTTTGTTCGATGCGGAATAGTTGCCATTAAGTCCTATAAAAAAATGTATTCAGTTTGGTCCAGTAGTTTTTATTTTATGATCATTTTTGTTAACATGGATGATGTAATTTTTACGATACGTTGTTTATAATGTACATGAAACCTAATCTAAAGTAGAAAAATCCTACTGTAGTTTATAAAACAACTTATTACACACACTAAAAAGTAAAAAATTAAAAACTACGTTAAAAAACCGATTTCAAAAATTAAAAAGGAAAAATTAAATCAGCTGCTTCTCGGCCTGAACCTGTTTTCCAGTCTGAACTTTGCACGTTCACACTTTTGCACTTTGTCGTGGCTTCGAGTCCCATCTGGGATTTCACTTGTGGCCGATTTGTTTCTTTTTTCCGATATTTTTCTATTTAAAATTTATCATATCAGCTTGAACTTCTGGAATCGATTGAAAATCGTGCCAGGAAACTCATTGGAAACTCAGCATTGGCCATGGCAGAACTTCAGAGCCTTAGTCACCGCCTTGCATGTTTCTCGGACTTTTATAGGGTAGGATAGGACTTTGGAGAGTGTGCGGGAGAACTGCACGACCTTGTTCCTCCAGCCCCTTTCCACCATCGGGGTATCAGACACAGGTTAGCTTACCACCCGTAAGTCGTTGACATTCCAACGGTCCGTACCAAGCGCTTTGCTGACACATTTCTTATGCGAACCGCTAAAGAATGGAATGCGCTGCCTGCTCATGTGTACCCCGATTCCTGCAACATAGTGTGAATAGTGAATAGGCATTTCCTGGGCAAGCATGCAACACCATAGACCGCATCCTGTTTACTAAGCACGATGGTGGTCAAATGCCTGCCCAGTTATATTAAAAAAATATGCCAAGGCAAAAAAGATTAAAAAAATAGGAGCTCAAAATAGAATGCTTGGCTGGCACCGACTCCTTATTTATTTCTTATTAGTTTTTGAAGTTAGTTTTTATAGGTGTACTTCAAAATCATTTGCTCATCACTGTTATAGCTGATAACTGATCAGATATAATCATAGAACACACTCTTTCTTGCGTTCTATGGCTTAATTTATTTAACATATCCGCGTACATACATTTTTCATTACTACAACTCCGCGTTACTACAACACTAGATATCATACAAACAACGGATCAAAAAACGTGACCACAAATTTTGACGTTTTTCTTCAACCAACTGACTCGGTTGCTAGGGATGATTGTTGATGCCGTATGCCGTTGTCACAGTAGATTGTGCCGTTTGTGGCAGAGTAAAACGGTCAAGAGCTAAATGAATGCGAGCGGTATCTTGTTGTAGCAACGCGGAGACCAATAATTAATCTATGTCCGCTTAGTTATAACAAATCGCGTGACATCGCGAAAGATGCAATGTTGAATTCTTTTGCCTATTGCCCATTTCAATGACCACCGATTTGAACGAAAATTATGTTGATTCTGAAGGATTGCATTAGCTACTAAAATGCCTAGGTATTTGTATTTCCATAAATAACATCCATAATATAATTTCAAACGGAATATTTAGACAGTTCAAAATTACTCTGGCCAAACACAAATAAGAAAAAAGAAGAAACAACATTGTTATAGAGAATGTGTCAAAGCTTTTCACTACATTGTCCCGGAAAAGTACACAACAAATAAAACTGTAAAAAGTACGTTTTGAAATGAACCGTTTTGGCAGCCATATTACTTACTGCCAAAGGTGAAATAGTTTAGAAGCCCGGAATTCCAACAAACAACCTACGTCTAGTGATGGGACAAAATCTTATTTAGATCGTATTCAATTCAAAAAACGTTTGAATCAAGCGCAAGCAGTGCACATCAATGTGTCAACTGTATATTTTTCATATAAAATATCAATCTATAGTTTTTAAATCTCAAAGAGGGCCAAAAGCTAAAGTTAGTGAGGGGAAACAAACCTATTTGAAGTCCAGATAAAGTCTCGTGCGGCCGATATATCTGCTATACTAATATTATAAAGAGGCAAAGGTTTGATTGTTTGTTTGTTTGCATTGAAACCGCTCCGAAACTACTCAACGGATTCAAATGAAATTAGCTACACAAATAGTAGATAGCCTGGTTATGAACTAAAGATACTTTTTATCCCGATATTCCCACGGGAACGGGAAACCGCGAGCGGCTGCTAGTAAGTTATAAAATTGCAGACTGAGGAAGCACCTATTGATTTGAAACAGTCGATTATCGAAACTTTCGATATCCAATTAGGTATCCCTTAATGAAAACAACCCTACTTCAAAATAGCCTTGCCCCAACATTTACGGCTGACCACGCTTAACACTCGTTGCACCTTAAGTATTTCGTAATAAAGGTTATATTAGTACGAAATTGTGTGTGAAATTTTGCTTAGTTAAAAAGCTGTCCTACAATTAAAAGTTTGTGTCTATTTTCGTTTTTTTTCGGATGCATAAAATACGCGGTTTCACCCGCGTGGTTCCCGTTCCCGTGGGAATATCGGGATAAAATGTAGCCTATGTTACTCTCCGTCCCTTCAACTAACTCTATGCCAAAAGTCAAGTCTATTGGTTGCTCAGTTAGGTCGTCAAGGAAGGACAAACAAACACACTTTCGCAATTATAATTAGTTACGATTTGGATAGACTTCTTTTATAAGGCAGCACAGCACAATGATAAATGAACCTATTTTAAAATTTTATTTTGAATAAGTTGTTGAGCGTAATTAGCATTTTCTATTGACGTACAAATATCAAAGGTCTGGTACACCTAATGTGGAACCCTACCAACCAAACTAAACTATAAAAAATACGAATATAGACACTTGGGATAAGTTGTTAGCGTGATAAGTATTTTTAATTGTTGCATAAAAGTCGATGGTCTGGCACACCTGATGTAAAACCCCGCAGCCCAGGATAAGTATAAGAGATACGAATAGAGCGCCTTGGGTCAGGTTCTTCAGCGAATGAGCACTTTCTGCTTAGGTATAAGAATCGATTTCCTCTTATATTAAATATGTTTCAAGATTGTAGATTTGTGTTTGGCAACGACATGTTCCTTTGTAAATGTTGCTTCTGTTAAAGCTGATAAGTTTCTTGCGGCCGTTCTTCTTATCAGTTAAAAGATGTCCTGAATGGCTGGTAGGAAAAAAAATTGGACGATTCGAAAGCACTTATTCATAAGTCTATTTGAATAAAAATCTTTGACTTTGATGGCAGTTAGGGCGGAATCGTAGATCGAAATCGAAGCAATGCTCTGTGGCTAGGCCCCCGTCAAGGTGGACCGACGATCTGGTGAAGGTTGCGGATAGCGACTAGATACGAACAGCGCAGGATGCGAACGATCGTCGCAGTGGGCGTCGTGCGGCTGATATGATGATGATAACAAAAATTAACTACCTACCTACACCTGATGTGAAACCCTAACAGCCCTTCTAAGGTATAAGAGATACGAATGTAGACAACATTTAATAATTCTGAGGCGGTACGAAGTTCGCCGGGTTCGCTGGGTCCGCTAGTACTTAATTAGTCTGTACCTACAAGTGGTATGGGAGTCAACAATGATCCCATATAAAAAGGTTTGTATTTGAACAGAATAAACAGTCCTCTTAAATCCTTATGGACAATAAAATGTATGTATCTTGTTTTTTTTTACTTTTTAAGCTACCTCAACAAACTTATGAGGAAAGGACTCATTCTTGTTTTATATATGTAAGATAATTTTTTAATAGAAAAGTATTGGAAAAGCGTCTTGGCCGCAAGTTATTATTAGACGAGGTATTTATTTAAATTGAAAATATCATCGTATTAACTTCCTAACTTAATATCTATCAGGCCTTTTAGGCGTTGTTTAGTCAGGTTTAGGGCCTACTTCATAATCTTAAAGTAAGTTCTGAGTAGCTTACTTGACAGAGGATTTCACATTATTTTTCATATTATTAGTCTTTTAGGCCTATTCAGCGTTCAGCGGGCCCACCACCATCTATTAGAAAAAATCATGTCAAAAGAACGTTTTGTTTGCGCTTTTGTTTTTATTGAAGTTGACACATTTTGAGACACTTCACACTTTGTAGGTGATGATTAAGCGAAGACGTAACAAAACTTCCGTCAAATAACAAGCTTACTATATGAGACCGCCTCTGTGGTCTAGTGGTACAACCACCGGTATCAAACCCAGGGGTCCCAGGTTCGATTCCCAGCGGGGTACATATTGTATTCGGTTTGGTTGGTGGTACGACTTGTTGTAAGTCCGCCTGGCTAGCTACCACCATCTTATCTAAGTCTGACGCCATAACAACAATGTTTTCAGCACTGTTGTTTTCCGGCAGTTAATGATAAGATAGACAGTTCCTCAGTGATTGGGGATTCCGGGAGAGGCTCGCTTCCTTCTTCAGCTTTATCAATACTTAACATCAGGGGGTCAATTCTGCTAAATTGTTTTTCATAATCGTCTCTCAGTGGTGTTTCAATAGTAGTGTTTATTTACACTGTTGTAACAAGAACTGTGTAAAACAGCACTACCATTGAAACACCACTGGAATACCATTGTGACTTAGCATTAGCAGAATTGGGCCCCAGGATGATGAAGGCTAAGAGTCTCCCGTACTTCATAAAAAAATGAGATTCATAATACAAAATAGCATGTATAGCAATGTCAATGTCATTAGGTCAACTTCAACTTTTTTGCTATGATGGCTGCGTCTCGTTTTACGTGACGATTCTGCCAAGCCTTCATCATACCGAGTAAAAAGACACAGATTGCGTAATAAGCTAAATGTTCGGTTTTTTAAAGATGTCATTAGGTACTTTTATGTTGGTTATTCAATAAATCAGTCAGTTGCCAGTTCCGGTGTTTCATTGACGTTTCAGTAAGATTGAAACAATACCGCGCTAAGAGATGGCAGTAGGTCCCCTAGGCCGAAATGTAAAAGCCAGGTAAAATCTAATTATCTTTGAGCAAAATGTCAGTGTCATTATAATGACTTTGCGAAGATTGTACTTTTTTATAAGCAGAAGTTTTATCCTTACCAAAGAGTATATAACCACTTCGTTTTATTCCATTCAATATGGAAAACATTCGTACATTGTACAAGGAAATAATAATGTTTTTCATATTTCTCCGCTCCGCAATTGCTAACTAAGCTGATTGATAATTGGGATTTTTATAAAAAAAGACATAAATAATTTCTTAGACCATATCCCAACTCTTTACATTGGGCCCACATATTTCAGTCTTTTTTATCAGAATAGGCCCGCAGTACTATAACATTTATCTAGCCCAAGACAAGTTAGATCGTCAAAGTTACCAACTAAAATATAAATTTAGTATAATATACATTTAATAGCGCAACAAGCTCTCTAAAATCGTTACAGAGAGAGAAATATATACCTAAGATGTCTCAAGTAAATCGTATCGCATTCAATTTAAAGCGAGTTTCAAAACATCTTCCGACTGGAAGAGTCTTCGCTCTCAAAGGTGAAACTTTCATTTTGTAAAAGTATTTTTCATTTAGTTCTCGGAAAAAACGCATTCAAAGAAACATTTAATATCCTGACTTACTTTGTTTTTGTACCTTTAGCCACAAACTCGTCCTATTCCGGGATAATTAACGATATTTGAGTACCTCATGGCGCAGTGGATCGCGTGCTGGACCTACCATTGTTGAGATTAAACAACTATCGCAATGGTCGGTCACGGAATGGGTGACCAAAGACTAATTATACTTTTTATTGCACATAAAAATACATACAAAGAAATGTTTAACAATATGTGGGCAAAGGTGGGCTTATCTCTAAAAGAGATCTCTTCACGCTGACACGCCGAAAATCTTTTAATAATCATCCGATTTTAACATGGCTGTAACAAAATACTTACGTAACCAAACAAATAAGTTTTTTTTTTACCAAGTTTACTTAAAATAATTCATTCAAAATTAAATGATTTTCCGTTTTTTTCCATAAAAACACGTAGATAGCCACTTCCTCAGTGGTTGAGGGTTCAGGGGGAAGCCAATTTTGGTCATAAACCAGAAAGTTGCGCGTTCAAACAAACAAAGCCTTCAGTATATTATTTCATGATGGTCAAGATACAATTATAATTTTAATTCTACCGGAAGCTTCAAGTAGCTCTTAAATCTGAGCTCCTGGAAGCCTCCAGGCTAAATAGATATACTAGGTAGGAGACGAGTTACAAAGATCTTGGCTGGTTAAAAAAAATGTTAAGAAAATGGACCAAAGCTTTTATGTCGCAGTGACTACAGACCCCACTGGAGCTGCATAGCGCCTATATCCCACAAATAATAATAAAAAGTTTTAATTAAATTCTCTACCATCATTTCAAACTTTAACACGGTACAAACCTTGACTTCGCAAGACACATTACAATAAGAAACTCGGAACACCCGAGTTGCAAAAACAAGTAGTCATTTAATAAATTGAACCTGCAACTTCGGGCATGTTTCCATTCCATCTAATTACTGCCAACTTTGAAGCAAAAGTCGTGTATCAAATTATGAATATCGCGAGCGAGAATGAGGAGCTCGGTGGTGCAGTGATGAGCCTCTTCAGACTTTTTTGTATTTTTTATGAACTACTGGGAGACGATTAGCCATCATCATATTTTTTATACTAGGAGAAATGCTTTTACGCATCCCTCGCCCCCGTGCAGGGACGATTCGAAATGTGGGACTAACCTGAAGTAGACGTCCTATACAAGCATAAGCCACGCACTCCATCCCACGCCCCTCCCGTGCCTCCACCCAGCGTATAAGCTCAGTAGAGGCTCGTCATCATCATCATACCTGATATTAAGTATTGATAAGGCTGAAGATGGAAGCGCGCCTCCCGCGGAATCCTCAACCACTGAGGAACTGGCTATCTTATCTCTAACTGTCGGAACACAAAATTGCTGAGAACATTGTTGTTATGGGGTCAGACTTAGATAAGATGTTGGTTGTTAGATAGGCGGACTTACAAAAAGTCCAACCACCAACCAAACCGAATACAAGATGTACCCGCACTGGGAATCGATCCCGGGGACCCCTAGGTCTGTTACCGGTAGGTTTATCACTAGACCACAGAGACGTTAAAAAAATTGTGGAAGTGAAGCAACTTATATTATGGTCGATCACGGGATGTGTGATCAACATTTTGTCACCTCGTGATCCTCCGTGCTTCGGAAAGCAAGTAAAGTTGTTGGTATCTTCTAGGTTTCTACCCACCAATCCGCATTGAGCCCAAGTGGTGGGTCATGCATGACCCTACCTCATAATCCATCTATTAGAAAATACCTGGCCGCAGAAGTAGGGACATTTACATGGCTCATCTCATGGAAGTACCTCAGCAACATTCAATGATCGGTGAATGGGTGACATTTTGGCTACCGCAGCCTGGCTGCCTAATGTGTGATGACTCTAAGTGCGCATATAGACCTAATTTTACAATTTAAAGTCCAAAATTTCTTAGCTTCAGATTTGTTTTAAGGTAGAGTTACCTGACATCTGCACCCAACTAATTATCAATATTGAACTTTAAGGGTCTAATGAAATAGTATTTGGAGTTCTTGACCCTTCTCACTGTCGCTCTGTCTCTGGGTGGATTATGTCCAATTTGAATGATACGGTTTCAAATGGAATGTTTTGAGTAACTGCCGATAATAACTTCTATTTTTAACGTAGGTACCTATTATAGCATACAAAATTCGCACGAACTTGCGTTGTAAAACAGAATTATATAAAACTACTAGCGGCTGCCTGCGGTTTCACCCGCTAGGTTCCCGTTCCCATGTCAATATCTGGATGAAAAGTACCTTATGTTAATCCAGGCTATCTGCTATTTGTGTGCAAAAATTTCGCCCAAATCCGTTTAGTAGTTTTTGCGAGAAAGACTAACAAACAAACAAACTGACATACTTTCGCATTTATAATATTAGTAGGATAGGATTACTTATAAATGCAATTCGTGTTGTGATAAGTCGCAGGTAATACAAAATGGAAACCTTTTAAAAGTTACGTACATCTTATGTTTTGGCGCGCACTGTTCATAGAAATAAAACAACTTTTACGGATATCAAACGCGCTATCTTTCACGAACTAAGTTGTAATTGTCCGTATTTTTAGGGTTTAAGGGTTTTTTGATTTTCCCGACGTTTCGGCATCTTTTCAGCTGCCGTGGTCACGGGATGACTGGTTTGACTTTTAAAAGGTTTTTTTTTCAGAACGCTAGTCAATATAAAGCACCCAAAAACCCCTTGAATAGATAACAGAAAATAAAATAAAAAACAGCTTTACACTCAAATTCATTTACTTTAATTTGATTTGGAGTAGTCAAGAACTAAAAACTCTATACCGACAAAAAAAAGAAATTTAAAAAAGCACCTAATATTACACGAACCTACTCAACGAACTCGCAAAAGCAATTCACGTGACAAAGGGTGAAAAGATAAATAATTTCCTCGCGAAATACTCCTTGCTCGCTGAAATATATTAAAGACTTGCAACACGCCGGGGGACGATGCATAAATCATTCGCAAATATTCTAACGACTAATTGCTTGTCGCCTCGCTGAGTCGCTCGCTTTTCGGGTTTTTATTATTAAAATTAAAAAACTGGATTGTTTGAGTCTTTATTTTATGTAATTAACCGGCTTAAATAAGATTTTTTTTTTTTTATATCGTGTTCTCTTATGGTATAAATCGGTTAATTGGTATAAGGATAAATTTTGTGTGAGTAAAATAGTATCTAAAATTAAAGACAACTCTTAATAAACCTGTTCAAAAAACTTATTCATTGATTGAACTCGCGTCTTGTCGCCGTTTGTATGAAATTAAGGTGAATTTTAGCCGAAAAGTCAAAAACTAATAATTAAAATCAATGTATTGCTGCAAATGACAGCACAATCGTGTCATTTATTTACTTGATTAAGAATCAAACTGACTGATAATTACTTTTATTCGAAGATTGAAAAGTCAACCCTCAAAGGAACATCGCTGTTGTTTCAATAAGGATTATCAGTTCATATATGAAACGACCGATTCAAGAATAAGCACCTTATACACAATATTAACTTAGGTCTTAAGACTTAGATGGCTAGGATTAGGCAATGATCTTGACAAACATCTCCAAACACCAAGAAGCTACAAATGCTCGTATTTATATAACAGACATTTGCCTTATGAGGGATACACCACTGTTATCTGTCAAGATAAAGTGGACAAAATATTATTATAGTCTAATCCATAAAGAGCCTTATGGAGCTTGATGACCACCTGTCGATTCTGTAAATTATTTCGTTGGATAGCAACTGTGAATATATCGCACACAGAAGACCCCTTTTTTAAGCAAGCTTTAAAAATCTAAAGTTAATAAAATTATCAAAGAAAAAATATTAGAAAAAATCGGCGAAGTGCAAGTCGAACTCGCACATGAAGGGTTTCGTTTCCAAGGTTGCCTGGAACAGATTGCTACGTAGCAATAAGGCTATTGGAAAATGTGCTATAACTCTGAAACTACTAAATATATTTCGTTCAAACCAATTTTCGTTGAAAGTTTTTATAAAGATCTACATCATTATATATATTTTTGATTTTTCGATTTCTAATTTTAAAAGTTAGAGGGGGGGGACACAATTTTTTCCACTTTGGAAGTGTATAACTTTCAAATGGTTGACTTTGAGAAAAAACTGTTTTAGAAGCCTCAATGTAAATTTTAAAGATCTATCTAATGATATCCCACACGTATAGGTATGATGAAAAAAAAATTTTCAGTAACTGTTCCATGTATGGGGAGCTAATTCATATATATTTTTTTTGTGTAAAAACCGTAAAGCGGTTTATAGAATACATCTACCGACCACGTTTCAACTGTGTAATCCTCATAGTTTTGGAATAAAGTGGCTGTGACATTTTACCACT
Organism: Chrysoteuchia culmella; assembly: GCA_910589605.1. NCBI lineage: Eukaryota > Metazoa > Arthropoda > Insecta > Lepidoptera > Crambidae > Chrysoteuchia > Chrysoteuchia culmella. Next base: position 6,820,338 of record OU342665.1, on the reverse strand, counting down.
TTGAAAGTGTAAATCTTTCAAACGGTTGATTTTGAAAAAAAAACTGTAATAGGAACTTCAATGTAATTTTTAAAGACCTGTCTATAGATACACCTCAAGTATAGGTTTAATTAAAAAAATGTTTCTAATCCCTTCGGGAAAAATGCTATATTTCTAAAACTGACAACCATATTTCGTTCAAACCAATTTTCGTTGAAAGTTTTATAAGATTTACAGCATTTTTTTCTTTTTTTTAATTTTTCACTCTCTTATTTTCTAGTTTGGGAATAAAGTGGCTGTGACATACATCGGATTGGCCGAATCTATAAGGGTTTCGTATTTTGCCTTTAGGCTACGAAACCCTAAAAATCGACGCGGCTCACAATCTATTCTCAAACGGGACTCGAACCGGCGGCTTTTGGGTTTTCTGGCTCACCACTCTAACCACTGCGCTACTCGCCGACCGAGCCTTCGGTGGTTAGAGTAGTGACCTGAAAACCCAACCTAATATTTTTCTATTAAAATTCATCATGCTATCATAGTATTGAAAATGCAAAAAACTAAAAAAAAACTATAATTATCTCATTAACTAGAATGACTTTAATAAACGTCATTAAAAACATTAAACGAACCAGACTGAAGTTTCATTTAAATTAGGATTATTCAATTAGATAACGAGCCTTTTAAAATCGCCATTTGAATAAACAGAACAACTCACAAGAGTTTTATTTAAATAATTTTTTATTCAGCACATTTTTGAATAGAGTTGGCAGTAGAATTGGATTCTGTCGACTGCGGGGGTTAATGAATAAGTCATTCGCAAATATTCCGGCGACTAATTGGTTGTTGCGGGATCAAATCGCTCGTCTTGTCGCGGTCACGTTGGGAACCAGTCGAAGGCAACGTAGGGTTGTGTTGCTACAACAAAAAATATAGTATGACACTTCTTAGCAAGACTTCTTACATTTCTGCATGTAATATTCATTGTTAATTCAATATATCATTAGCAAATATTCCTTGTTGCTGGATCATATCGCTCGTCTCTTGGCGATCACGTTAAGAACAAGTCGAAGACACTGTAGACATCCTTACATCAACAAAAAAAATAAGAAATATGTTACTAGCTTATTAGAAAACTTCCTAAATTTCCGCTTGTAATATTCATTGGTAATTTAAAAAGATTTTTGCAAATATGCCGGTGACTAATTGGTTGTTGCGGGATCGAATCGCTCGTCTAGTCGCGGTTACGTTTGGAACGAATCGTAGGCGCAGTAGCGTTGTGTTGTTACAATAAAATAAGGACCTCTGTGCTAAGCCGCTGATGGGCAGACAGACAAACAGACAGACAGACAGGCAGACGGCCGGACGGACATAGCGAAACATGAGTGTTCCATGTTGGTTTTACTTTGGAACCATAAAAAAGAAATATGTTATTCTCTTCTTAGAAAAACATCTAAGATTTTCGCGCATGATAAAAATTGTTAATAAAAATAGAGATTACATTCCTAGTAAGTATAAAAATACCTGTATCAGCAAGCCATCGCTTTTCCACTTTTTTCTGTCAGGTAAGTTTAATTAAAACAAAGCAATGGAAAGAAGTAAATAAATAAGTAGTCATAGCAATATAAAAGAAACAATATTGATACTATTTTTGCATGCGTAAGTGTGTGCATGTGCGTACGTGTGTGTGTGTGTGTGTGTGTGTGTGTGTGTGCGTGTCTGTATGTGTGTGCGTGTGTGTGTTGAATGGTTCGTCTCACAGATTTATTCATGCCAATCATTATTCATTATGCTACTTAAACTAATTTACTCATTTCTTTGATTTGTTAATATTTTTTCAGTATTTATGTAATCAAGGGATTTAAACCAAGCGGTTACGGTTCTTTTACATTTAAAATAGTTTAGGGGAAAAATATAAATACTTTAGTAGGTAACTCATCTGATTATGTTACTAGTGTATTAAAGCGTTTAGCTACAGCAACAGGCTTTCATCTGTTAATAAATTCTGAATTGAATAGTACGTAAATGAGTTTTCCCATCGAAAAACATCTTCATACATCTTTTCTTTAATAAAAATCATTGCTTCTTAACACTGCTTTTAAGAGAGTAGGCACTATTATTTCTTCTGAAGCTTTTATAATAAGATTTCTTCGTTCAGAATGATTTAACATTTGTGTGGGGGTAGTGAGAACGAAAGAGTTTTTCTGGGTATGATTACTTTTCTTTGAATAACTTCTGACTTGTGGTCGCGCTCAGCTTACCTTAGGCTTTTGTTACAAAGAAAGTCTTTCAACATAAAACCTTTTTTTGTATTCCAAATAAAAATTGAGGATGTATTGAGGATTATTATCTGTAGGTAAGTACTAATATTATAGATGGTGAGCTTGTTTGTTACCGCGCTAATTTCGGATTTATATGTTCATCAATGACGGATAATAATTGCTGACGTTCTGCTCTCTTTGCACTTTACTTTAATTAACCGATCGACTCGCCAATCTAACAAAAAAGTACGTATTTTTTGGTATAAAACTATAGGACGGTTAGAGATGTTACAAATCTGGTAATAAGATAATTATATATTTGTTCATACCTTTATAAAGTTTTATAAAGTTTCAGAAACAGGATTTTACGTTTTTGCCTCGACATTTTTTATTTTCGAAATGCCCCATTAAACATTATCAAGATTATTCTCAAAAGGGGTTACATATACTATTAGAAATTGGATTTATTAGTAAACACCAATAATAGTATTTAGGATCGTAGATCGTTTCATTTTCTCTTTGCGTTTGCACTTTAAGCTTGCCGTTCCAAGATTAGCCTTTTTTAATAAAGTTCCACAACAAGTGATTGAGCTGCCTTTGCATAAATTTAAAATATATGTAAAAAAAACGCTCTTAAGCAAAGGTTATTACAAGGTAGATGATTATTTGAAAGACCAAAATGCATGGAAGTGATACTAACATAAAACATGACTATTGTAATTGTATAAAAGGAAAATATTCTAATAACTGAGTATAAGAAAATTTTCCTCTTGTATTAAATATGTTTCAAGATTGTAGATTTGTGTTTGGCAACGACATGTTACTTTGTAAATGTTGTTGCTTCTGTTAAAGCTGATAAGTTTCTTGCGGCCGTTCTTTCTTATCAGTTAAAAGATTTCCTGAATGGATGGTAGAAAAAAAAATTGGACGATTCGAAAGCACTTATCTATAAGTCTTTTTGAATAAAAATCTTTGACTTTGACTTTAACCGCTATAGTTATTTACTACGAAGTGATTTCGTGGCTTTTTCGCCTAGGTCAACCACTCGCGCGCGTCCATTTCTCATTACTATCTCGCTTTAGTCGAGTAGCCACTTAACGTAAGACTACTTATTCCGCAACAAAATCAATTATTTTAGTCGCTCAATTTAGTAATTTTTAGTCGATCGGTTTATTATATTCCTTACTTTAAACGCAGGCCCTATTAAAAAGCAAAGCAAGTATAATAATCGCACCATTTTGTCATAATAAACATACATAACATCCTATATACAAGACTGAATAAACTATTATATTTTGAGTTGTCCCTAAGTATTTTAGAGACATTTCTACTGGTAGTAGTGAGCCCGCACATATCGAGAAATCATCAATAACTTTGTGCTCTCTTTCTGCGCTTTAATTTTAGCGCAGACCTTATTAAAAGCAAAACGAGAAAGTATTTGTTCCACGGTTTGTCAACTTGTCATACTATAAACTGTTTTGGGCTTAAGTTGCAAAGCATTGTTGTGACAACACAGGCCCTATTTAAAAGCGAAGCAAAATATATTGACTCCACGGTTTGTCATACTATCATCCTAGACATAAATGACTTTGAGTTTAATTCAAAACCTAGTTTGGTTTGGTGAGCAAATGTATCTCAAAAGTTCTTCAATTAAGCATTATCATGTTGCTGACTTTCTGCCCAATATTCTTTCTCATAACGTCTGAAAAAAACACCTTTGCGTTGAAGTCTCGAGACAACCCTTGTGGTGACCCCATGCATATCGAGAGTTCATCAATTAAGCATAATAATTGCTGACTTTCTGCCCTCTCTGCGCTTCACTAACGTAACTAAGTAGGGTTGAACCAGTTTGTTTTGCGTTAGCCACCGTAAACAGTCCAAGTTGTAGTTTAACTGCCACTGACATCGGATGGAGATAAAGTTGTTTGTTTATACTTTTGACGACGCAATAACTTCGCTAACGAGCCTTTTAAACGGCCAAGTGGTTTAGGAACGTTTTATTGGTCTTTGACATACTTCTCGAGGGTTGGTGAATATTGGTGATTGATCAAGTTTGCTCTTCTAAATAGTATAATACTAGCTTCCGCCCGCGGTTTCACTCGCGTAGTTCCCGTTCCAGTGGGAATATCGGCATAAAAAGTAGCCGTTGTTTCTCTCCATCCTTTCAAATAACTCTATGCCAAAATAAAGTCAATTGGATGTTTAATTAGGGCGTGACGGAAGGACAAACAAACATCATTTTGCACATATAACATAAAAAGTAAGATTTGTTAGAATTAGGTTTACGATGAATATTACAAGATCGTGCAGTGTTTGAATCTCTCTATTTTAACTTTGCATTTACAATTCTATTTTTATATGATAAGTAACTAGATAATAAAAAAAACTGTTCAAATGGCTGCTTTATCTTCATCTTCATATGAATATTTGACAATCGATTTCGATTTATTATTTATTAGGTAACTACATTTTTTATGAAGTTCCCAAGGGACAGAAAAACTTGATCGCAAATTCGCGGGTGGTCTACACTTCGCACACGTCTTCGCACAACAACGTTACGCCTGACCATTTACTTATAACAAATTGATAAATTAATTCATGCATATGGCGAGCATTCATTTGACGGGCATGGAAGCAAGCACGCATGCAAGCAAGCACGCAAGCAGGCATGAAGGCAGGCAATCAGGAATGCAAGCAAGCACGCATCTTCGTCGAGGGTTTTCGCTCACCGCCTCGACCTTCCGCACCTAAGCGGGCTTAAATTACATAGTAATCGTTATGTCAAAAGATATACCGTGTTTTTTTTATTTGTGCCCAAAGTTAAGGTGGAGGTAAGTAGTGTGACGTGTTTAGAACAAAATAATGAAAAAAAAAATTAGGACTAATGATGTTAGGCGTGTCGAAGGGCAAGATAAGTTAGAGAGAGTTAAGAAATTTGTAGTACGAAATACCATGGTAAGATTGAAACAATAGTGCTCTAAGAGATGGCGGTAGGGCGCCCAGGTCATATCATCTACTAAGTCAGAGGTTCTGACAGACAGTGACAATGTATATGTCGTAGGCCGATCGTTAAATTGGGCCGATCGCGATCTGCCTGTGCACATCACGATACGCAAGCATTTCTCGATTTGCCTGCATGAAACCCGCCATATCGTTCGAAGCATAACGTTTGACTATTCGCCCAGCCACGTTTGGGCAAAATGATTCCCGTGTGTTCCCAACATATACCACATTATGGCATTGGAATATTATTATGATCTTTACGTAGGACTTCTTAAGATATTTCAAGATTAAACTAAAAAGTGTACGACGCGTTGACGACGTGTGGATTCATCTATTGCTCACCAAGTGCGGTGACAGGGAACGTTGAAATTTCGACTCCAATGAATACGTCACAAAGCCAAAGACAATATTTCAATACCATACTTTGAGTTGAATTGGAGTGAAGTCGGCATGTACTTGATAAAGCTAATGTGCGAAGTCCTTAGTCGTTCCTTAAAGCAGGCGATACAAGCAAGGTTATGCCATGCCTGAACGATATACCTGTCATGCATAATCTAGCGTGTGTCCGATACAAACTGTACAGTTTTAATTGACATTTTAACAGGCAACAGGCATCATGCATAACATATTGTATGTCTTCATTCCATCACATGTTCTAATGACATTTTGTACTATTTTAATTATGAAAAGCTACGCTGTTAAATGTGCTATTTGTAAATATAAATGAATATTTCTTCTTACTACATTCCAACCTATGTGAGAGTACCATAACATAAGTAACCTATATTGCGAAAGAAAGACACACGTTTCTCTTAAACGAAATGAGACCTCCGCCCAGATGCCCAATTCAAGATATATGAGGTAACTCACTATAGTATTCTATTTTCTGTTCGCGAGATATGTAGTACCACAGCATACAGAAACATACGGTATTTTGTCTTAGACTTTTTATTGATAAAAGTAGGATCAAAGTTAATCATTATTATTGCAGCCGCGTTGTTAAAGCCGCCAGCTTAAAGAAACATACTTTATTTTTCATATAATTTATCTTAATAAAAGCTGATTATTATTATTGCACCCGCCAACTTAGTGTATCCACTAATAATTCTGACTTGTCTTGTCTTGTTTTAGATAGGTAAATATCTATACTTCAGCCATTTTAGGGAAATAATTTTTGTAAACAAACGGCCTATACCGTATAGCCTCAAAAGTTTGTTTTTTATTAATTGCATGTTTTAGAAATATATGCACTTTATAAATAGCTTACTTATGTTGTCGGAGTTTGACATATGGTATTAGTTTACTGAAATATAACATTTATCGTAATAATTTACAAATAACGTATTTGTAGAGTGCTCTAATGTTTGTTTACAAACATTTTTTCCGTAAGAGGGCTGGAGTATAGGTACTACTTTTTCAATGATTTCCCTGCAGTGATCTGAGATCGGGGAGCATGGTGCCAAAAACCCTCCCGCATCTCAGACATACCGGTGCTCTGAATACTGGAAGGGTTTCCATAAACGTTTCTGTGAATTAATGGTAGTAAACCCTCCCGTATCTCAGACGTATCGGTGCTCTAAATACTGGAAGGGTTTCCATATACGCCGCGGCACTTGTACTATTAAGTATTCTGTGGCGGCGCATTCAAGACGCTTGCCGAACTAACCGAGCTCTCGCTAAGACGTGGCTCATCGGCTTTATTACTTGCCAACGGACCTTTCGTAGGAAGATAAAATACTATAAATATCTTTTTACTGTGGTAGTACCTCTGAATTATTGCTGGACGGACTGTACCGTGTGAATTGTGAAGATAATGGAGCCGGTTCTACTTGGAATTAATTATGGTTGAGCTTTTAATAATGTATATTGGTGGTTCGTTATATTATTAGATTATATCTAACAAAGCTAGTAGATACAGGGATGGTAATCTTAAACACGTTTTAGGCATAAACTCCTTTTTACTTTATTATATTGTAATAGTTTTTTTTTTGTGAACAACGGGGAGATGCTTATCCTCCATCATACCTGATGCTAAGAAATGATGAGGCTGAAGATGGAAGTGCGCCTCTCCCGGAATTCTTAACCACTGAGGAACTGGCTATCTTGTCCCGTAACTGCCGGAACATAACAATACTGAAAACGTTATTGTTATGGCGCCAAACTTATATAATATGGTGGTAGCTTGCAAGGAGGACTTACAACCAAATCTCTCTTAAAAAGGAGGACTTACAAAAAATCCAAGCCTATAGCTTTAAATATTAAGCAATTATTGACGTAATTCATTTGTTTACTATGCTCCCAAATTATACACTTCCGAACAAAAACTAATTTTATTATAGTCACTTAAGTACTCAACGTTGCACTTTTATTTTTTTTAACATTGAAGTTTTAACATTTTCATATAATGAGATTACAAAATATGAACTCCAAATACTGCCTAATCTTAATTAATAGAAAACAAAATATTTAAGTCTGCTCATAAAAATAATTCAACACAAAAAACGAAGCAAGTACTCTTTCATAAATAATCCAAAGTAATCAACCCAAAAAAAGCGATTCACCTCAAGTTAAAAAAAACTTTTGTTTACAACCTTCACGGTAAAAAGTAACAAAGTTTCGCCAAAACATTGGAGTCTTTTAACATAATTTAAGCCCGGATGATGTAGGAATAGGCGACCTGCGGGCCTACCATCATCTGTTAGAAACCATCATGTCTTACTAAAGTTTTGTTTTGACTGAAGTTGTCACATTTTGACCCACTTCACTGTGGAGGCATTGATTGAGCGAAAACGTTACAAAATTTCCGCCAAAAAACAAGCTTACTTTAAAAAATAAGTAGTACCAAATAGCATGGTAAGATTGAAACTCAAACAATACTGCGCTTAAGATGTGGCGGTAGGCCCCTGGATTCACAAACTTGTTGAAAAGGGTTGGGATAAGTACCTAAATGTATAGCTTCTGAAAAGAACGCAAAAGCCTCCCTACTTCATACAAGTACGCCCCGAAGCTGTATGAAGTGTCAATGGTATTAAAGAAAATAATCGCCGTGCCGTGGAACGTATTACTTTGCCTTTGAAAATACATTTCCAGGGAATGGACACAGTAAATAATAGCTAAAGCAGTAACACTTCTACATCTAGACGGTCCACTAATACTAATACGCTAGTAATATATAAGTCAGTGACGAAAACGTTGTTATGTTGTTTCGATAAATGAATTATTTTTCCTAGTGAAATAGTTCCGATCGATTGTTGTTTCTTTTTACGATTACCAGAAAGTTATCATGGTTATGTATATAAAAAGAATTTATAGTTAAAACTTCGATGACAGAATAATTGTTCTTCTTTTATGAGACCACACTTTCGTACCATGGTATCGTCAATTTTTTTTAGCTTCTTCGGTAGCTTGTTGTCCGTGGTTACCGTGTTAAGCCTGATTATGTTGTGGCTAAGCAACATTTATGTTCGGTCACAAGATTAGTATCTCGAGCTTCTCCCCTCCATTCTTCCGAAGGTCCCAGCTGTATTTGCAGTTGCTAAAAGCCGTCAATCCGGGTTGGGCTTACGTGATGTATCATTTCCAATAATTTAAGTTTCTTTCAGATGAATTCATAGAATTTAAGGTCAAGTTCAGATACTGCCTTAATAATTCATTTTACTGACTGTGATATGTATAGGAATTGTATGTGATAACTTCAAATAACATTTTTGCATATTTAGAACGAATAAAGGTACAAATTGAATGGTTGATAGTCCTAAAAATGATCTGAAAATAGTCACGAGCTGATTTCAATGGAATTATTTTTGAGAATACAAAATACTTTTTTGTTCCATTGAGTTATTTTTTACATTTTCTTAACAATTTCATAGTACAGTTAACATCATATCAGGTTTTACCCTTGTACGAAAACCGTACCAATTCCAAACGTGGTAAGAGCGTTATTAGTCTATATGTAAAGTATAAATGATATTTTGCCAATTTCTTAATTGGTTAGAGATCTTTGATGATGAATTTTGTATCGAAGCGTTTTTACTTTCATCAATCAAAATTAGCTACGACCAATTTCCTTGAAATAAAAATGTTACAACTGTTATAATTTCAAATATTCCTCATTATTCTTCTTTAATTTATTAAATTATATCATTTTTCGTTTTGTATTTCATATTACTTTAGTTTTTTCTCGACGTTTCGGCACTCTTGCAATTAACAGGTGAAACATTAATGTAAAAAAAAACTTATTTTGTTCAAAGATATAGTCGATTTATTATCGACATTGGTGACAATGTTCAATTGGAATCCACAAAACAATACCACTATCACGGTATCATCATTTTTTTTCTTACAAGCTCATTAATCCCTATTGGGATTGCGCCCGCGTGGAGGATCATGGCCCTTTCTCCTTATCCATCCATAAAGAAGACTAGTGCCCCAGCAGTAGGAACACAAAAATGTCTGGTGATGATGAATGAGCCTTGATTAATAAGACATCATTAAATTAGTTTCAAGCACCTTTTATCACCCTTCTAACTGATAAGAATATTTGACAAAACTAATTCCTTGTGTAACATTTCATTAATGTATCAATTCAGGAACTTCGTAACGGAAGTTTCCCAAGAAAGGCTCCTGTAAAGAGTTCATATGTGGGCCCAAGTCAAAAGCTGATGATCTGTGTAATTTTGTAATTATAACGTAATAATATTTTAGTAAGTGCTTGGGCTACTTAAAATGAAACCTCTATCTCGTGTTCGATGGCAACCATTACTTTGCTTTTAACTTGCCACACTGACTGAATTATCAACATTCACTTCACTCATGGTCCAGGGGAGACCCCAGGGGGTTCCCCCTGGACATGATCTACCTTGGGCAACTGGGGTTACACCTAGGAGAGTGCTTGCCTATGTGGTATTTCCCTCCAGATATTGGTACATCTTTTGTCCTGCCCTGCCTGCCCCAACACCTGTACATTAGAGGATCTTTACAAAGCCACTGATAGTGTCATATCGGAGGCTGAGTTTTGGTCTTCACACATGTAAAAGACTGAGTCGACACGAAAAGAAGAAAAATTCACTTATACCTAAGAGGTCATTAATCAAGCTGATTTTAGTTTAGATCCATTGAGACTCGTGTGCTAAGTGCGAGGTCATTCGATTCCAAATGAATTGGGATGCTTCTTTATTTTGCGAAAAATTTTTACGACACGTGACAGCCACCTACACCTTCTAACAATTTCTCTTCTAACTTGCACCACACTGACTAAATTCTCATCAGTCACTCATAAGAGGTCATTAATCAAGCTGATTTAGATGTAGATCCATTGTGTTTCGTATGCCAAGTGCGAGGTCATTCGATTCCAAATGACATGGGCTGTTTCTATATTCTGCACAAAAAGGTGGCGACACGTGACATCCGCCTTACTTATTCTAGCAGTTTGCTTTTAACTTGCACCACACTGACTAAATTCTCATCAGTCACTCATAAGAGGTCATTAATCAAGCTGATTTAGGTGTAGATCCATTGAGTCTCGTGTGCCAAGTGCGAGGTCATTTGATCCCTAGTGACATGCTACTCGCTCCCTTAACTTTTTATGTGTCGTTTTTGCATTGTAACTCTGACGGAATGTGTGAAATTATGACAAATTGTCGAATGGATGATGGCTATTTATTTGTTGTTTGTTACTCATACAGTCAATGAGTGCTGTACTTGTATGTGTCGCAGGATAATTAGTTAAATCTTTTTTTTTTTAATCCTAGGGATATTGCGAAAACACAGATAATAAGACAATGGTGTTGTCATTTCTCAATCCTACTGAAAAAATATAGGAATTGTGCGAAAAAACGGGCTGCCTTAGTAAGACTGCGAAAAAATGTATTATGAAATAAGAACACTGATTGGCTGATCGTACCATCCAAAACAACATCTTCTCTGATTGGTTGACGACTTGACGTTTCGAAAGCCAATCGATTTTCTCACGTGTAGTAAACTTTCTATGAACCAATCAGAATAAGAGTTGAGCAAGAAAGTAAAAATGAAGCCAATCAAAGTTAAGAATTTCCAATGTTACTAAAGCAACCCGTATTTTTGCAAAAACACTATCGTTTTTCAGTAAGATTGAGAAATGTCAACATCATCGTCTAATTATCCGTGTTTTTGCTATATCCCTAAGATTTTTGCGAACATTCTATTTATCAAATCATCCTACGACATAATAATATGCAAACTGAAAATAAAATTACGAGTATGAATGTGAGAGAAGCTACGCCATCGGTTCGCAAAATCCTACTTTTTAACGAGAAGAACCGGTAAAAAATTTGTGATGGTCTGTTTTTTCTCCCTGTTTTTAATTTCACTAAACTAAGTGCTTTTAATTTTAATGACTCGAGAGAGTTTAAAACATTAGCTAAAACATTTTATCTAAGTCTGTCGAATTAACAACAATGTTTTCAGCGTTGTTATGTTCCGGCAATTAATAGGTAATAAAAGGGCTAGTTCCTCGATGGTTGAGGAGAAACGCGGACATAACATTACTTAACATTAGGTATGATGATAGGTAGCGTCTGCCCGACGTATATAAAAACTGCTGGTAAGCGTTATAAGACTTCATTACTGTAGCTATAGTGATCGCTCATTGCCACCGAAAGAAATGAAATCAAATGCATAGCGGCGAAGCTCACGTTGCCTTTTAAGGCTTCGATTGTAATTGGAAAACGTCTTCCCATATAATTGTCTTCGGTGACGGGCACAGAACCGAATCCATTACAGTTCCACAGGAGGTAACATTACGCGGACCGTTCTCACTTGAGGTAACCCGTCTTGGCACTCGTGTAGGGTGCCTGTGGTTGAGGAGTTCGAACAGATATACGAAATTACTAGAAAAAATAGACTCTGCCCACAAGAAAAATGCAAATTTTGAAAATCCTAAAAAAAAAACATTTTGCCATTTTAATGTTCCCACTGCTGGGGCACAGACCTTCCTTATGGATGGATAAGGGCCTTCACTCACCACGTGGGCCTATGGCGGATTGGTGGGTTTTAGCCACTGCAAATATTACCGGCCAACGACTATGGAAACACGGAGGAGTTCGACTAACATTTTTTCGGTCACCAATCCCATGACCGACCATTGCGAAAGTCGCATTACCGCTACTATCGCAGGATTGCGCCAACGAGCGCCTCTTTTTAAATCATCATTTTTCTTTACTATTTTTATCCATCTAAGCTAAAAATATGTCTTGTATTTGTAAAGCTGTACATGATATTATTGTGGACGGAAACGGACGTGATGTTTGGTTTTTGTTTGAGCAGCGATACCTTCTCTTTGAAATGCACAGTCATTTTGGAATGACAAAATGGATCATTGGATCCATTTGCACTGGCGGTCTGTGCGGATTGCCGCACAGACCGACTCAGCCTTGTGAGCGGTGCGTAGATGTCCATGGGCTTCGGCAGTGCGTGTTAATCCACAGAATAACCCACCATGGGAAGCCAGCTTAAGTATTAGTTTTATTTTGCTGAAATTGCTGTCAATGGGCGTCGGCAGTGCGTGTTAATCCGCAGAATAACCCACCATGGGAAGCCAGCTTAAATCTTAGTTTTATTTCGCCGAAGTTATTACAATTATGGCGATATTTTGATAGATAATTTTATCCCTTATTTGTTCTCCTCCGCAAAATCTATAATTGATTCCCTTTATCCGTTATCAAAGATTTCCCCTCTTATCCCATAAAATCTCAACGCACCTTACCCCTACAACAAGACTCGACGGAATATTGGCAATAACCTCTCGTAGATAATTGAGAGCCGCCCTCTCAGATCGTATTAAGGGATATGTCAAGACGCTCCTGATAATCTGCCGAATGTACCTTCGAATAAACATCCTCGCGACGCTGACGTAGACACCCTAAAACTGAAGTTAATCAACTCTTGAAACGGGGTCTAATAAAGGATGAGATTTTCGATGATTGACGTGTGAGTGGGTGAACAGAAGATAGGAATCAGTGAATAAATATATTTACCCATATATAGCAGACGATATCTTATAATTTGATCTGATTACTTGATGGAGTTTACGCACTTGTATTACGGATATCTTTTAACCTACTGTTATCTTTAAGAATCCATCATGCCATGACCCTCCACAAAGAAAAATTTTGATATTCCTGTCCATTGAGATATATCTATGAATATGAACTACCTACAAAAAAACGCCCTCATCTATACTCGCTCGATATTACTTTGTAAGTAGAAGCGCTCATGGCGGCGCTTGATAGACTGATATTGGATCACGTATGTTAAGCAGTGCTCGGTCCGGCCAGGTGTCGGATAAGTGACCGTAAAGTGGCATTACAACTGAGCGCTTCTGTGCTTCGGAAGGCCGGTTAAACCGTCGGCCCTGGCTGTTGTCATTTGATAACAGTCGTTAAGCCAAGTCTGTGGACTTATTGGCGGCTTGACAAACTCTGTCACCAGAGGTAGCCACTAATCCTCATACGGTAAGAGAGAGTAGCCGTTATTAGCATGATTGACCTAGCATGGTACCTGATTGACTGTGGAGAGCAGTGACCGGATATATAAACATTGTAAGTTCAAGTCCCGTCCGAGCAAGATACCTGTGATTTTATTTCTATCAAATGATATTATCATATTAAAGAAATTGTGAATGCAAATTCAAATCATAAAGATCACTAAGATTTTGAGCACTTTATTAAATACTGTCATTTCTGGCCCAGAAATCGTGAGGTTTCCCAATGCCCATGGGATCTCGTGACGCCACATTCACAAATTTACACATTGTGTTTACAGACACCGCTAATACATTATTCCTCCAATTAGAACACCCATACCCACTGATTGGTCAATCGAGAATTGAACTCTCGTTGGTACAGCATGGATCGTGTGGGAATTTAGATAAGTTAAAAAGTAACATAGGGACTGTGGGCGAAATAAAGTGTTTTTTATTATTATATTATACCAACGAATAATTATGCCTTTTAATGCTTATAATATTATTTTGATTTCGTCACTTTATTTGAAAACTGTTTAACACTTCTAGACATTATGATACAATAAAATTGCAAGTTTTGAAATCGGTTTTACCTTAGAATATACCCGTGTTCGTTTTGTCAGCTAAAAGAGCCTGAAACGGGTGGTAGAGCAAAACTGACAATTCAAATAAAGAATATTTTCATTTTCATGAAAATAATTTTCGAAATCGGTTCAGTAGTTCCAGAGACAACTTCCTACACAACACACTCACAAACTGTACCTACTACTATAAAATATGTGTGTAAACTAAATCCATAAATTGTTAGAATCTGGGGGGCTATCGTGTAAAAAATATGGATATGGACATGGGCTTCATTTGACAGTTAAATGACCATATATAGTAATTTTATGAGCTTCAACCGTCAAATGAAGCCCATATCCATACCCAAATTTTTTACGCGATAGCCCTGTTCCGTAGTTCTTTCGAAAAAATTAACAAGCAACAAAAAGTACCTAGCTGGTATATTAAATACAATATGCTAGGATAGGTAATACTTATCTTTCAGTTATCATTACACAAAGCCTTGACAGCACGCCTACCATCATTTATTAAAAACTATCATGTCATAAGAACGTTTTGTTTGCGTTTTGTTTTATTGAAGTTGTCACATTTTGATACACTTCGCACTTGGAGGCGATGATTGAGCGAAGACGTCACAAAACCTCCGTCAAAAAACAACCTTACTTTAAGAGATTCGTAGCACGAAATAGCACGGTAAGATTGAAACAATACTGTGCTAAGAGATGGTTGTAGGCCCCAGACTTTTTATTTTACTTCTCATTATCACCAAACGATATTGATATATTTGAAACAATCGTTTCAGTATAATGAAGAAGTAACAAATGAAATGTTTCCCAGGAAACCTTTGAAAAGGTACCTTTATCAGTTTTAGTTCTCTCGTTTCATATCTTGTAACAATGGGCTTTGATTCTATATTGTTTCGCCTAAAATTTCTACTTCAAAATACTTGACATATTTACTATACTAAGGCTGATTTTCAATGCTCTGATAAAAAATATTCTTCTGGTATCATGCATTGTAATGCGACATTACTAAAATTTGTTAAGTTATTTAGCGAAAAATTCTTTTCATAAAATTTTGTGTCTACTCACTCATCGGGCCCCGTCAGAATATCAGTGCTTTTGGGTTATTCTGACCATCAACGAATGACCCAGAAGTTAATTTTGCTGAGACAGGGCCTATCAGCAGCACACATTTTGTTTTGTTGTACCTAATATAATTCTTGTTTTTCTGTCTTAATTTATGTGCCTACTTGTCTGATTGTATTACTGTTTTTTGTGTGTGTTGTTAATAACTGATTTCTGTTCTATTCTATTAGTTGCTCAGTTGGCAGTTCAAAATAGGGCATTCTATAACCCTTGCATAGCGTCTGTAACGACACTCGTACAGTCGGAGATCTTCCCGGTTGACCAGTAGAGTTTGTTTTGAGAAACGATATTTCGGAAAGTATCAAGGTTAAAGAAATAATTTATTTATAAAATGAATTACCTATTAAGGCTCTATTATTTGTGATATAAACGTTGTCTGTCAGTCTACTATTTTGGAGATAACTTTCTTCAAAAAAACTCTACTGATCAACCGGGAAATTCCCCGATTGTATCTCGATAACGTCCCACTGTCGCGCTCACATTTTAACCATACCATACCCCTAGCATGAACATCGCTATATCACGCGATATGATATAGCGCTTCATGCTGTCTTGCTTACTCCGCTACGATGAGAGCGGGACAGTGACACGTTATCGAGTCGATAACAGCCGCTCATGCTAGGCCTGCATATAGTGTGACATATCAGTTTTCATGCTATGCCTGGGGGTCAATTCCGCTAACGATTGATACTATTTTGACCAAACGTTAACCAGCCCCCTAATTATCTTATTACAAAATCTATCACAATCCCTTTCAAAGGTCTTGTGATTGTGATAGTGAATTATGAAATTGTGTCACTTATAGTCGCAATCCCTTTCAGAACGAATGATGTTTTAAATGGTACTTCATTTGACACTTCTTCATACATTTAAAAAATATTTTCGTGTGGCACTTTGCTTAGACAGTTTAATTTCGTTCATTAAATACCTTTCAAAACGCGTCCCGATCACAATCCCTATCAAACGTCAAATAGTGACGGCCTGAAGTACGTAAATATCTTTCAAATGACGTATTGAAAGGGATTGCGATAGATTTTAAAATTAGACAATTAACCCCTAGATTGTTATCTGACTCTAACAACCAGCTTCCCTATATTAAGTCGTCAAATCAATGGTAAAATAGTGTCGTATCAGCAACATGTCCATACAAAAGCACCGCATCTTCGGCCCATTACACACTCGCCGGTAATTCCGTCGTGACACCCAATGCATTGTAATGCGACATTACTCGGTCTTTTAGTTTTGTCTCTCTGTCGGAAGGAATATCAAACATCCAAACATCTGAATCTGCTACATCCAAACTTTGACATTTATACCTAGCATCGCGATTACGTCCGCGTGGCATTAGGCTAAATTATGTCCATACCACATCTTATTTAAATCAGTTTAAGTGGTTTACATGTGAAAAGGCAACAGACAGACAGACAAAGTTTCTTTATGAAAGTCGTCTAATCAATGGTAAAAATAGTGTCGTATCAGCAACATGTCCATACAAAAGCAGCGCATCTTCGGCCCATTACACACTCGCCGGTAATTCCGTCGTGACACCCAATGCATTGTAATGCGACATTACTCGGTCTGTTAGTTTTATCTCTCTGTCGGACGGAACCTTTGGGAGTTAAGGCGCGGTAGAAAGCTATTTGGAACTAGGAATAGATCTATTCTGCAGTTCACAATAGTACTGCAACTTTCTAAACTACAATATCGTTACATTTTTCTGAGAATCTAAATATCGTAGAACTGAAAATTAAATCGCCATTCAGACTTGTAAATTTTGATTAATTGACAGTTTTTCCGTCAACTGAGCTACGCGTTGTATTTTCTTTTTCAAATTGATGACTTTGTAGGAAATAAAACAGGAAACAATATAGCCCTTTACGAATATCTCGTTGCTTCTTCTTGGTCTTAACTAGTCATAATACGTCTCGCGCCATAGAATTTTAAGAACCGAAGGCAGTATTTTATCTGCGTTGGCGTTCATAAGTACGGGAACCATATTGAATTAATCAATCTCACTAAAATTTTATAACTTCATTTCGCTAACAATATTACCTTAATATTTACTATGCCCTAAGCCCTAAAAAGCAAGACAACGACAGCAATTGACTGACAGCAATTTCACGATATTTGCTTTCCTCCTAACTATTTTTTTCCCAAGATTTTAGTTTCGTCTACTATACACATATCAAGTCCAACATATTAAGCGTAGCGTATCGTTAACACATAAACCCTATAGGTGTGATGTGTTTACGCTAATCTATACTAATATTATAAAGCTGAAGAGTTTGTTTGTTTGAACGCGCTAATCTCAGGAACTACTAGACCGATTTAGAAAATTCTTAGACCATTAGAAAGCTACATTTCTCCCGAGTGATATAGGCTATATTATATCCCGATATTCCTACGGAAACGGGCACCACGTGAGTAAAACCGCGAGGATCCACTAGTATACACAATATAACTCATTCAAGATTTGTAGTTTCAGTAGGTCGTATAGTTATCGCTATAGAATTATACGTCCCATTTGCATATTGCTAATAAATCATAGATATACATCCATCAAACAGGGCGGAGGCCTCTTCGAATGAAGCGATAGACCCTTTCAAGCGATGTCTGCCCCAAAAACCAATTTGCGCGGTTTTGTACGAAACATAAAAGGCAATTTTATGAAAGGCCCTCGGTCATTAAACGGTGGAAGGTACTTTTAAAACGGGATTTTTCATGGATTCCTGGGCAATAATGTTGGGGTGATGTCGATAGTGCGTAAACACGCCTCTATTTGGGTCATACGGAGTTACGAAGCAGGTAAATTATAAAGAAGAAAAAAATGCACCAAAGGCGACCAATCCTATCTTACTTATGAGAAATTACTTAATTTTTACGTATAGAAACGAGCAATGATATGTATAAACTATACAACCTTATCGCATTGACACACACAAAGGCAAAACTCTCTGTCCACAAAGTCATTCAATTTGTGGTGTGACAAGGTGTTTCTATGTTATTGCACGTGATTGTACATCATTACATCATCACTGTCATCATCAAATAACTAGACTGGGTAGTAGAAGCATTTTCAACGCAACTCGAAAAATCCTGATCATCATAATCAGAATTAGAACTTAATATTATAAATGCGAAAGTGTGTTTGTTTGTCCTTCCTTCACGCCCTAATTAAGCAACCAATCGCCTTGATTTTTGGCATAGAGTTAGTTGAAAGGACGGACAGTAACTAGGCTACTTTTCATCCCGATATTCCCACGGGAACGGTCATCAAGCGGGTGAAACCGCATACGGAAGCTAGTCCGACTAATATCATAACTGCGAAAGTATGTCAGTTCATTGAAATAATATAAATGTTGCTGATACTGCCGTGGTCACGGGATGACACACACACGGCAGCTGTAAAGGTGCCGAAACGTCGGGAAAATCAAAAAACCTGATATTCCCACGGGAACGGAAGCCACGTGGGTGAATGTAAGTTATAACATTTCTTTCGTTGTTAACAATTTCTTCAAGTCTATTTCTCAGATCTTTACTCTTATTAGTTTATCTTATATCTAGACCACATCTGTTAAATTTATCTATATCTAATTGCCTTATTCCATTCTTAGTCTATTTAACATGGTTACATTTCATCTCGCTATGATAGCTTTGGTACATTTCTTACTTTCAAATTCCACATATAGTCTTTAACTAGATTAGTTTTGGGTATTATGCCTTATCTTATAAATTGCTATTCTATTTTTACCTGGGTACATTTATATATATATTTCCCATTTCTAACGCTATACTTTTTTCATGCTTTTTGATGTTTGAAGTTTGATGTTTTTATGTATTGATGTTTCGATTTCGGTTTCTTGAACATTTGATAGTTTTTGTGGCGTAAAAATCCCTCATTGCTACAGGGAAAATAAAAAAACCGATGCGAACCAAAATCAATAGCGCCAAATCCTATCCTACTAATATTATAAATGCGAATATTTATGAGGATGTTTGGATGGATGAATGGATGTTTGGTACTCTTTCACGCAAAAACTACTGAACCCATTTGAATGAAGATAGATTTGTTAAAATTGTTAAAATAAACTGAGCAGAAATCACCATCCCGAATGTTCTTACAATATTTTCCTATCAATCGACACCCTAGTCTTTATTTTAAAGTCCATGATCTACAAGAAGATTTTAAGTATTAGCATCTGTTACGATCAACGAAGTCACATAATAAAATTTACCGAATCATGTTCATCAAAGTTAGCTCTTTTTTATCACTAAATAAGTAACTTAAAACTTTATCATCAGCCAATTATACGAGTATTTCCCCGTTACTTCGGCCTAAGCCATCTTTACGGATGGATAAGCTGAAGTGAACACTTTGATTGATTCGGTTGAGAGATTTAATTGACAAATGGCTCCATTTTGTTTGGTACTAACAAACTACCGATCGATATCTTTTATAACTTTTAAATTTTGTATTTTTCAATGGTATTTTAATGTGATCATTTTACACCCAGACATAGGACAAGTTGTTTTTTCCTAGAATATTCTTGTTTAAAAATTATCGATATCGTCTCCTGAACATCACTTGCAACGCCAAAGAATGGCGATACATCTTGATTGATTTATGTTTGTTTGGCTTTAGAAATTTGGCGGTTGTATCGCTATTTGCTGACCCGTCCTTTGTTAATAATTTACAACCGAGAATTTACAGTTCTCCTCTATTGTTATTGTATAGGTACACCTTTTGTTTATTGTTTTGCATGTGCGGACAGAAAGGAAAAACTACTACAAATATTCCGTTTTAGAACTGATAAATGTATAGATAAGTTAAAAGTGTTTAAAAAAATTTAATAAAAAAACCATGATTGAATTAACATATATGAAACATTTCCGTGGTCACGGGAGCTGGAATTATTAGGAATACTTATCTAATTAATAGTCAAAGTATAAAAAACTGTAATTGCTCAGTGAAAACGGAAGAAAATGTAGTTTTAGAAAATGCAGGCACTTTTGAAACCCTGTCTGTACAGTCTGTAGTGGAGAGCCGATTGGGTTTTTTTTATGAACAACGATGAAGCTTTTTGCTTTCATCACACCTGATGTTAAGTATGGATAAAGCTGAAGATGGAAGCGAGCCTCTCCCGGAATCCTCAACTACTGAGGAACTGGCTATCTTATCTCTAACTGCCGGAATACAACAATGCTGAAAACATTGTTACTTATGGCGTCAGACTTAAATAGGATGGTGGTAGATTAGCCAGGCAAACTTACAACAAGTCCTACCACCAACCAAACCGAATATAATTGTACCCCCGCTGGGAATCGAAAACGGGACCCCTGGGACTGATAATGTGAAAATGGCTTACACAAATTAACTAAATTTTCCAATGTCTTGGCAGTTTACGACATAGGATCACAGGTCTCAGAAATGCGATTTCCGCATGAGTGGTAAGTATTGATAATTTAATAACAACTGACACCAGCAATCTAATGACAACTGACAAAGTTAGTTTACAATAAAAAACTGTCAATATGGCCTAGTACGTAATACCTTCGCCTGCCCCTCACAAAAGACAAACTTTACTACTCCAAATGACAGATGACAGCTAAATTTTCCCTCCAAAACTGACAATCACTGGCCAGATTCGAAATAGGTTCGATCACTTGTGAGTGGTGAGCCAATCACCATTCGTAAGGTTCTATCTGAAGTCCACGCCATTGGGTGTCCGTTACCTTAAGTGCAGCTATTAACACCAGCTGTAAGTCGCACTATCTGTGTATTCCGCATCAGTGGACGGAGGACTTATGGCCTCTACAGGTTCCGATGTGATTCTAAGGTTAACACTGAATAGGTTGGTTCAAAGTGGATACCTACAAGTTTTTTTTTGTTTTTGAAAACTATATAAAACTACTTTATGTTTTCATTAGGTGATGTGCAGCTGAATTGCAACTTGACCAAAACTGTGGGAGATAAGATAGATGTGCATTTGGGTTTATTTAAGTTACTAACTATCGGCTTTAGAAAATCTTACTTATAAGTGTGTTGAATAATGTTTTGAAAACAGTACTAGTAAAAAGAGCGTGATGGAAATTCTCCGAAATATTTCGTCAATGGAAGTGTTATGACGTATGAGACATATTTTCGGGATACTTAACATTTAAGGCACGTACCACATCTGTATTCGACGTTTAGAGGTGAATGTTGATAAACTGTATAATGA
Organism: Chrysoteuchia culmella; assembly: GCA_910589605.1. NCBI lineage: Eukaryota > Metazoa > Arthropoda > Insecta > Lepidoptera > Crambidae > Chrysoteuchia > Chrysoteuchia culmella. The sequence continues at coordinate 6,798,662 of OU342665.1, read as the reverse complement.
CTACCAATCATGATACGCAGGATCTATTTGTCATTGAGGTCTTTCAAATTTTTGTATACCCTGATGAGCTCTTGACTGTCAGTCAGTTGAGTTTCGCCAACACGGGTCGAAAATCTCATGTTGCTATTGGTAGTATAAGCTGTTAGTAACATGGGAAATAGATGAAATTTTCAATTCCGTAAACACACCGTTTTTTATAATTAGCTCCCTACTTTAGATTCTTTCAGCTGCTGGAAAAAATATCAGCGCGTACAGTACAGTTAAGCAACGTTTGCAATAGTCAGTCATAAGATGAGCGACTAATACTATCTCGAGCTCCTCTTTGAAAGAAAGAAAGAAAGAAAAATATTTTATTAGTCTCTTTAAAAAAAAACTTGTAAAAACTATAGCAAAAAGTGTCGTTACAACTTTTGGTCTTAATTTTTTCCGTCTAGCCCCCTTTCGCAACGCCCGATAACAAAAGAGTAACAACTTAAACAACTTAACTTAAAAAAAAAAATATATATATAGGTATATGAAACACAATACAAGTGTTAATAACAAGAAGCAAATGAACGACACCCGCCATCATCACCACATAACTAATAAAAATTGTGATACTTATAATATAAAGCAAGCCGTTCTTAGAGAAGAAGAAAATTGTGATCACCATCCACTGCCACGTAGTCACCACGTGTGACCTGAGGTTTATGTTAAAAACCATCAGAGAGACTAAGTTATCAAAATGTCGCGGCTTAAAAAATGCTGGATATATTAAATACCGGACTTCCATGACACCTCACCACCACACATGTCGTGAAATACAGAAGTGTATGTACCTTTAAATGTAATTTTGTTGTTGGCCTAAAAGATGTTGTCTGTAGTGTTTTTTAAATGTTTGGACAACTTGACGTAAGACAGATTAATTTCTGTCTACACTACATACAAACGAACGCAGCAATTTCAAATTATTCTTAACACACAATAGTTAAGTTTTGATATAATTAGCGACTCGCATATTCTTACTCTTTCACACTAATATGACCTGATACTGTATAACAACTTCAATCGGTAAAAACAACTACGCATGCATTCGGTAAGGTCTTCAAAATTGATCTTCGGAATTCCCACTAAGCTGAATTTCCCGCTTGGTGGGTATTGATCTATTCTCCTTATCCACCCATTAAGGAGGCTTGTGTGTGTGCCTCAACAGAGGGAAAATAATTGAAATGGTTGATGATGTTGATAAAATTGACTTATAATGCCGCACACAACTAACAATTTGTGTTGATGTTGGTATCAAAAAAAAACATAATTTAATGACACAGCTATTTTATTTCAAATTATGAAACCAACAAGATTGAAGGAAAGTATTTCTCATTTAATATTCAACCAACGATGTCTGCCCATATTATATTTCGTACAATTTCTATACCAAATATTGCTTTTACTTGTGAAAGTTTTATAAAAATACGTCAATCTTGCCATGACTAAGGACTTGTGATCCTCAAAACACATTATAATCCCTCGCTTTAGCATCTAAAATTGCTTCAACTGGCGGAGCTGAAACCCCAAAAGCAAGAAAATACCCGCAGATATATTACAGAGCCGCAAAAAAGGTTTTCTTTTTAATAAAAATTTAGATCACTTTAAACAAAGCAATTCATATTCATGAATAGCAATTCTTCAGAGAGAGAATAAATTACACGAGACGACATGGATAGGTACTTTTTCTGTGCCGAATATCTGATGCAGCTCACGTGTCTCTGTTACGATGGTATTGTTACAAATACGTCGAGTACATAGTGACTGTGACGATATCATTTAAGAAGAGAAATTGAGCAATTTATTGGATCATTAGGTAGCTGATTGTATCAAGAACGGAGCTCACTTGTTTAATCCGAATGTTTTTGCGAAATTTGAGAATAGGTACGAGAATCGTTTTCTTTGTTTTTTACTTCTTTTGTATCAATTTTTTTCGTCTTTCAAAAGCTTTGAACTACTAACATGAAAAGAAAATTAACAATAGTTCTTATAATACTTCCGTTTAAAAACTCACCAGATTTGCTAGATTTCAAATCACCAACTTTGTGTTTCAATCTCTCGATATAGTTTAAAGTAACATTTTTGGTAAAAATGTACACAATTACTTTCATATTTTCAGAGCAGTCTTTTCCCTTGAGAATAAAATAATCTTGTAAAAATACTGGCAATAAAACAAGCATTTGTGAGTTTACGAGTCTAAAGAGTTTGAAATTCTGTTTCGGATCTTATGGTGTTACTATGATTTCTCTTTTCTTTGCTAAAAAGGTTATGCTCGTTACGAAGAGTACTTATAGGAAAACACCACTATCAATATTGCACAATTTGCACATACTGACTTTAGGTACTTCGACGGTAAAGATTTTTGGGATTTAATTGTATGATAATTAATTCTAGCCATATTCAAAATTATCTATGATGATTTTATCAGATTGGTTATCTAATGGTCACATTAGTCCACAACCAACCAATGATAGACATCAACTCATCATCATCCACCATTTATATGGCTCCACTGCCTGGGGCATTGGCCTTCCTTAAGGATAGATAAGGAGAATGTGCTATGACCAGACCAATCACGCGGGCTCAAATGCGGATTGATAGCTGTTAAAGACTACAAATACAGCGGGGACCAACGCCTTAAAGTGCCTTTCGAAACATGGAGGAGACAGAGATAACTCAATGTTTGGTCACCCATCCCTTGACCAACCATGACAAAAGTTGCTTAACCGCTACGATCACAGGCCACTTCACCGCCTCTGTGGTCCAGTCGCAACAACCACCGGTATCAGACCTAGAGGTCCCGGGTTCGATTCCCAGTGGGGTGTACACAATACAATATATTCGCTTTGGTTGGTAGTAGGACTTGTTGTAAGTTGTAAGTCCATCTGGCTAGCTACCATCATCTAATCTAAGTCTGACACCATAGCAACAATGTTTGCAGCATTGTTGTGTTCCGGCAGTTAGAGATAAGAGAGCCTCGCTTCCATCTTCAGCCTTATCAATACTTAACATCAGGTATGATGAAGGCTTACGCCCGAAATTAATAACGTATCATATGGATTGGGCTATTTGAGATTGTTGCCTCGGATATTGGGTTCGATGCTTAGCAACCGTCGTTATTTTGGTCATATTAACAAAAATGTCCTAGGCAACTATCTCAGATAGCCCTATCCATATCTACAGATAGGTTTTTACTTTCGGGCGTAAGAGTCTCCTCGTCGTAAATAAAAAAAAAAGGCCTCGCCAACAACTTTTGACCGAAAACCGAGCTCCTCCAGATAAAATATGTAACAAAATAAAAATAAAAACTCCTAGAAAATCGCTTTCCATAGTAGGGGTGTTGTAAACAGCGGTGTCAAGTCGTGTCACTGAGCGACTTTTGAAGAGTTCGCCCGACTGGCGGCTGTTGCCTTGTTGCGTTGACGTCACGTGATTAAGTGGCTTTGCTTAATATTTGTGGGACGTTACGCAGTCATGTTTTATAAAGGACGCCTAAAAGAGTATATACTTGTAACTGTAAAGCTGGGGGACACATGGTATGGAGACAACTTAACATAAGTACGATTCGTCGTAGATCGTAGATTTTTACTTAATAATGAACAACGGGGAGACGCCTAGATTTCATCATACTTACCTGATGTTAAGTAATGATAAGGCGGAAGTGCGCCTATTCCGGAATGCTCAACCACTAAGGAACTGAAAGTGATATCTCCAACTGCTGGAACACAGCAATGCTGCGAACGGTGTTATGGTGTCAGACTTAGATAAGAGGGTGGTAGCTAACCAAGCGGACTTACAGAAAGTCCTACCACCAACCTAACCGAATATAATACTTAACCCCTACTGGAAATTTGCGAAGCCGAGACCTCTGGATCTAATAACTTTGGTGTTCTCCTAGACCACAGAGGCGGTTAAAGTAATGTTGTAAGTGTCGATAGTCTATATATCACTATACTGGTACCCTTTAATTAATAGTTATGACCCTTTAGCTTACTAGAGTTTTGTTGCTTTGATATGTTTGTTAATCAGTCAAAAATAACAGTTTTAAGTCAAGTCGTGTCACTGAGCGACTTTTGAAGAGTTCACCTGACTGGCGGCTGTTGCCTTGTTGCGTTCACGTCGCGTGATTAAGTGGCTTTGCTTAATATTTGCGGGACGTTACGCAGTCATGTTTTATAAAAGACCCCTTAAAGAGTATATTCTTGTAACTGTAAAGCTGGGGACACATGGTACAGAGCCGACTTCACATAAGAACGACGACGATTTTTCTTACCTACTTTATAATGTTGTAGGCTTCAAGCATTCTATAATATTTTAAATTGTTAATTATTACACTGTGCTGGTTTCAGTGGCTATACTAAGTACCTATCATGCCTAACTGAGTCACATTTCCGTATTAGAATAATTAGTGTTTTCTGGTCATCGTGGTGATTGTTTGCTTGTACGGTCCATCAGAATCGCCATTATTTCATTCGAGTAGGACTCTATCAAGGTCTTCTTGCTTTTTATACTATTTCAGTTTGACAACTTATATGAGTACCCTTTACCCTCAATAGATATTTTATGATTTTGTAATTTTTGCATTTTTTATGCTATTTTTTTTTTATCCTTACGGTAAATTTTAAATAGAAAAAAATTTACTCGGCCACAAGTGAATTCTCAGACGGGAATCGAACCTGCGACCTTTGGAAATCCGGTCCAATGCTCTATCCGCTGAGCTACCGAGACTTGCGAACCACCGTCGAAATTCTACAATACTTTTATATTTTTTTAATACGCTATAGGCCAGCGTTGTTACATCAATGCTAGGAAAATCCTTGCATTCAAAAGAAACACCTTTTCAGGTGTTTAACGATCGATTAAGATGCAACTGCCAATAATTTATGATTTTGTAATTTTTGCATTTTTCAATGCTATTTTTATACTTATGGTAAATTTTAAATAGAAAGATATTGGAAAAAATTAACTCGGCTACAAGTGAATTCTCAGACGGGAATCGAACCCGCGACCTTTGGAAATCCGGTCCAATGCTCTAACCGCTGAGCTACCGAGACTTGCGAACCACCGTCGAAATTCTCCAATACTTTTATATTTTTTTAATACGCTGTAGGCCAGCGATTCCCGTCTGAGAATTCACTTGTGGCCGAGTTAATTTTTTCCAATATATTTCTACTCAATAGATATTCCATTGTTCTCAGGACAGCGGTATCCTGCTAGCAAATGACGAATTAACGGGCGGTTTTAATAACTTATCATCACTAAGAGATAGACTTACTAGAGCTTTGTTAGCTGATAATTTTGTCAATCAGTTCCAAACGAGAGGAAGTAAGCCAAAATCATCATTGTAATCTCCCTCTAAAAGTGGGTCCAGATACGTTCTTTTGTCCGTACCTTACCGCTCTTAGCGTAGCGTTCAAAAAACTCTTGACGCAGAATTCGTCGCCGCTATCATAGCGCGTTCATTTCCTTTGAACGGGCGAAAAGCCGACTTGCGATGAATCGAAGAGAGCGTACCTGCATCCGTATCGAAACGCCGTACCACCGTACCGTACCAAACGGGCGTCCAGACTTAGCGTTCTTGATCGCAATGCTGCACGCGGGAAAAGAAATACGAGACGGATATCTGAACCCACCTTAAAGGTTTTTATCGACACATGGCCTTGGTAGCGGGTTGCGACAGCTAGGTAACCGAGCCATATGTAGGTTTGATGAATAGCAGTTCTTCTCATAAACCACTTTTACAGTCGGCTAAAGCCAGAGCGTAAATTACTTTACAGAATTCTCTGTGTACATACGAGTATGTATTACTTTAATTTTGCTTACAACTCTTTATTCCTTTGGGTAGCTTGTAGGGTTTGAGATTAAGAAACTTTTGAAATTGTAAACTTTAAACACTGAATGTCTACTCCGGAAACCATAGATGATAATCGGAAGAATACTCGTTTAGTTCGGAATATTTATCAACATCACACTAAGGACCAATATTTAGTCAATTGTAGAACAAAAATCGTCCGTCTATCGCGATGTTTCTTTCGTAGTAGACCTCCAGGCCCCAGGGGATGGCGATTAACAGATAAAAATTTGTTCTGGGTCTTCACACTTAGGTTCATACCACAAATCAAAAAGTTCGGTAAACAGAATACAAGAGAAAGTAAGAAAGCAGCATATTACGCATTTCGTACGAAACTAGTGTCGCCTAGAAATAGGCAAGTTTCCAAAACAATGTGATGAACTTTAGAATCGTGATCACGGAAATGTACAGATTTGAGTTTGATGCTTTTGTATTTAGTGCAAAAGAGTAGCGGCGTTAGACAGCCAACTTACTACTTCCATACTCTTTCCATTCGTAGGGTCAGCACGAAAACTATCAAAATAGTATCGAGTAAGTGTCGAGCACGTGATGTCAAAAAATATATAGGAAAATGTAGTTCCATTTACGTTCGGTAGGAACGCTGCTCAATATCTTATACATTATTTTACTTTACTTCCTCGATACTTATTCGAAAGTTATTCTCGCTAGTGGTCTGTTGAATTGTGCCACTAGTAGTCTAACACCAAATTAGTACAATTGGGGATCTTCCCGGTTGTCCAGTTGAGTTTTTTTGGAAAAATTATTCTTAAAGCAATAAGGTAATACTAATTAAACCTATATCTATTATTTATGATATTATATCATAAATAATAGATATAGGTTTCTATAAATCTATTACTTTTTTAAATAAAGATTCCTAAAAAAACTCTACTGTTACTTCCCTGTAGACCTACAGGGACGTTCCCCGACTGTCCGTCTAGTATCCAAATACTAAGTATAGATTGATAATTAGTTTTTCTTAAATTGTATTGACTAGTTGAATATTTTTCTGTTTTTCATAAAGGGTCAAGGATTAACATTAAAAAAGCTACATATTAATTTATATTTTTCCTTTTACTAGTTAATAATTAAAGTTATACATTCTACTATTATTTATTGTGTCTTCTAATAAACCAAAAGTTTTATTACATACTTTAATAGGCCCCGATTTCTTCCTTATGAATGTTAAAATATTATTTGCTTATTGACTGCAGAAAAGCGAAATAAGAAAAAGTAGTTTTCAGGATCTGTAAAAAAGGTTGAATAAAACTTAACTCACATTCTATTAAACTTAACAAGCTAAAACAAGATTAGCGCTAAACATGTTTAAAATTGCATTTCAGTAATTTGCTTGAAGATATATGGAACAACGGTGTTAAATTCTGGTCCACCGCGTAGGCGTCGACTCCATTCGCCAGCCGTCGGCATCGATGTCGACTCCATTTTGATAGTCGACGGCGTTTACGTACCAAACAACTTCATCGTTATCGTCCTAACAATAAGACTCTTTTTCAATACTTAGTTAATGCTCGACTCTGTGTGTGACCGAGACAGCTTTAAAGCATCAGCCCTCGCGTGTCAAGTGTTGCGCCCACAGTTCAAGTCGATGACGCTTGCGCGGTAGGGCCACAATTTATACTAACAGCCGCAATGGTCTGCACCCCGACACTCATCGTTCCCATTGACGTGATGTATATGGGAGTCTGCGCGCAATGCAGCAAGATGTAGATCGACCGCTGGTAATGCATGTCCATGCACTCCCATGGCACGTCGTACGCTGTCGCTGGCCATTGGGACGGAAAGGTTCTGTAATTAGCGACCGCACACCAGACGACGCTCCGTGGGTAAGCCCCCAACAAGGTGGACCGACGATCTGGTGAAGGTGACGGGAAGCCGCTGGATGCAGGCAAAGCAGGACCGATCGTCGTGGAGATCCCTGGGGTAGGCATATACCCAGCAGTGGGTGTCATACGGCTGAGAAAAACGTTTTGCAGTAAAGAGTATTTGTTTATACTAACGGCCGCCATAGTCTGCACGCCAACACTCGTCATTCCCATAGCGGTGATGTGTATGGGAGTCTGCGCGCGCTGCAGCAAGATGTAGACCGATCGCTGGTTGCGAACGTCCATGCACTCCCATGGCACGTCGTATACTGAGTCTTTCAGTTTCTCGCTCTGTGTCATAGTTGAATTTAAAAAGAATAGGTTTTAATACTATTAAAATCTATTTTAACTTGAATAGTTATAATTTTAACATAATTTTCTTATATATATATATATATATTTTTTTTTTTTTAGTAAAGCTGTTGGTTTGTTGTATTTAATGCATGCCGTTGTCACCTATAATTAAGGTTTCACTTTGTTCTCAATGTTAATATGTGTGAGTCTTCTTTTTCTTCTTGTTTGGTGTAATCTTGTTGGTGATCCAAATAAATAAATAAATACTTGTATAATGCTATTGGTATCTAATTACTCAAATGGGAACAATAATCGAGATATCAAAGAGAAAGAAAAACTTTTGAAATAATATCGAAGACGTGACGACAAAAATGATTTTATTTTTTATGAACCACGGGGAGACTCTTAGCCTTCATCATACCTGCTGTAAAGTATTGATAAGGCTGAAGATGGAAGCGAGCCTCTCCCGGAATCCTCAATCATTGAGGAACTGGGCATCTTATCTTTAACTGCCGGAACACAACAATGCTGAAAACGTTGTTGTTATGGCGTCAGACTTAGATAAGAGGGTAGCAGCTAGCCAAGCGGACTTACAACAAGTCCTACCACCAACCAAACCGAATACAATATGTACCCCCGCTAGGAATCGAACCCGGGACCCCTGGGTCTGATACCGGTCAGTGGTTGTACCAATAGACCACAGAGGAGGTTAATGTATAGGAAAAGGTAGTTCCGCAGGCTGATTATCTAACTTAAAATTACCTAGCAACCAATTGCGTTGCTGTCATTACTGTCATATTTTCATACTGTAAGACACGCAGTGACGAAACTGAAAACTGAAACGATTTTTAGTTAGATAATCAAATCAGCCCTCCGTTTACGTCCGGTAGGAACGCTGCTCAATACATTTTTTGATGATACGTCGTCGATACTTAGGTACTCGAAAGTATTTTGTGCTAGGCCTACAGAATTATTGTTTAACTACAGTTTTTGTAAATGGTTATAAGAAAATGATAACATACAAACAACAGAATTTCAAAAGAATTATTTTCTCCTTAAAATAAAAATTATTCTTACTTCTGATCCAATTATTTCAAATATAATGGAGATTTGTACAAGTTGTAAAAATATAACAACTGTAAGTGGTCCATATCGAGCGAGAGCGTCGGGTTCCTGCAAACATTGAAAATTTATAAATTCCATTTCTCCACTGTTCAACTTTTGAAAAGATAGAAGGAAATTATTGAATAACAATAAAAGTTATAATAGTAAGCAGTAATGCTTACCCCTTGTGAACATTCTACAAGTACTAGACAGCATGAAAATAGGTGAAACAAATAGTTTAGCCCAAGCAATGGACCGAATAAACTTGAGAATTCATCTGTAAAACTGACAATTAGAGCAAATTAAAATTTATCTTATCATCATCAGCAGCAGGTTTAATGTCCCATTGCTAGAAAATAAATACGCTAGAATCTTTAATCAAACCTACATTAGACACTTCCTATAAATATTTGCGTATTGATCATTTGGCTCTTAACTTTTGAATGCATTGGAACAACACGTTTAGCGTTTTCGGTGGAGTCAAGGTCCTCGCATGTACAGGGTATCATTTATTCAGTCTAGGCTATTACAAGCACTTTTGAATGTCGCCATTGGTTCACAACCTTACTGGGGGTGTAACCCCTTCGACCTTTTAATCAGAACCTCGTTACTAAAGCTACAGCACTTACCTGACTATAAGTTTGTGATGTTCCACGCATTGCACAATCCACACATGAATCTGTTCATTCTCTTGAGAATCAAACATTTCAACGTTCACATTCAGGACCGTTTGATTTTTGAGACAGGGGATTTCTACCACTTGAGTTTTTGGTTTCTTTAGTTGTTGCAGCTCATGCTTTAGTGTTTTTATGTGACCTATTATTTGAAACACCAATAAGCACAAAAGCATGTCATTCGCACATATTGACACTGTGCAGACATAACAGAACCAGAAATTTATATAAGTCGTTAGTTGGTAATGGTTTTGAGGGTCATAGAATGGGAATTCCAAAGTAACAGCAAACTTAGCAGTGTAATTTTCTGGTCGATTTTCGGACGTAACTCCATGCTTGTAGTTAGAGTACATAGGGGCAAGGCAGAATAAATTCATGGCCATCAATACCAGTATGCTCATGATAACAGTAAAGTAATTCGATAGGCGATTGATTTTGTAATTGATCTGGAAACAATGCAAAAATCTATTAGTGATACTCCGCCTGGGAAAATTGATTCTTTTGTAAACTGAAACTCAATATCATTTATTCAGTCTAGGCTGTTACTAGCACTTATGAATGTCAAAGAAACTACGCAATCGGTTCACAAACCCTACAGAACAGAAGACCTTGTAACGAGAAGAACCGGCAAGAATAAATGTATGATTGTTATTAGCAGTTTGACATAATATGATCACACTTACCTCTTTGTTATATTCTCCTAAGTTTGCGAAATGGTTTAAATGAAATTTCGAAATTAAGTTTTTTATGATATTTTCGTATCTTTTGAAAACAGGTAAAGTAACTCGGTACTGAAATTAAATAACGAATAGTTTTATCATTTACCTATATATATAATAACTTTAGTGGTTTTTACATTCTGGTAAAAAATAAGAAACTATACTCGCCAATTCCAAAATAGTAATGATGAAATTCAGTATCTTGTCACCTAGATCGAAAAAAGAGAGGGAACTAAATTTTTCGACAATATACAGGTATAATCCTAGTAATATGAAGCTGGTCTGGATGATCAGGTAACGAAGATACCACGAACTCCATCCAATGTTTGATTCCTTAGGCCAGGCACCAATAGACAGCAGGAAAAATCTGATGATCTTCATGTATCTAAGGGATAGAGGATCTGCTGAAATCCTGCAAAAGAAAAACAAAATATGTTTGCTGGAAAGCTGGCCACTATACGTTGCTATACTATGCTTTCATCTTTTTGATAAATAGTTATATGTGATGCAAGGCTGGAAAGTTGGTTATTAGCGGCGTGTCACCTCTATTGAAATCTGAGCAAGTGGAGGATTCTAGGATTTTAGCAGATAAAACAGCGGACAAATATTGAATCCTGAGCGAAGCGATGATTTCAAAGGTACAAGTCGCTAAAATCTTTTCTGCCGAGCGCAACACACAATTTTTCACCTCACAACAACGAGGAACATGTTATGGTTGTTTCCGCGGTCAACTTCCGGTAAAAAAATCTTTTAACAAAAACTTTACTCTAAATATACCTTATTCGTGTTGTTTTAATGATTTATAAAACTAAAATAATAAAAAAGGGAGTATTATAGTTAATTTGCTTCGTATAAGAGATACAGAAACTTCTGTAACTCCTTACTCAAAAATGTTAGGCGTGCTTATGATAAAGCAGAAATTCTTAAGGCTGGTAAAAATTGTAAAAAGCTCTGGGATACCATTAAAAATATAACCCAATATAAAAAACAAAACAGTGACCCCCTCAAATTAATTGCAGGTGATGACCCAAAGGCTAGCGTTAACAACGTAAACTCATTTTTTGTTAATGTGGGAAAAGATCTTGCCTCACAGATGAAAGGGCCTAAGGTCAATGGATCCTCTCTTACCAACTCGTGTGAATCCATGGTTCTCTTGCCTACGGATGAAAACGAGGTTAAGAATTTGATAGAAGGACTACAGAGTAGTTGTACCGTAGGAGTGGACCAAATATCAGGTAGCTTTTTAAAACGTTACATAAACCTTCTTATCGCCCCTGTCACTTACATCTGTAACCTCTGTCTCGGAACAGGAATATTTCCTGATATGTTTAAGAAATCGGTAATTATTCCGATATACAAAGGTGGCGACAGGGACTGTGTCAATAATTATAGACCCATCTCCTTACTACCTGTGTTGTCCAAAATCCTTGAACGCATTATGAACAAACGTCTGACTAGCTTCTTAGAGTCCCATAACCTGTTATCATCATCTCAATTCGGGTTTCGTTCGGGAAAGTCGACCGATGATGCTGTTCATGAACTCACGGATTTCATTTCTACTAACTTAGATGGAGGCAAAAAGGTGTTGGGAGTATTCCTGGACTTCGCAAAAGCGTTTGACACTGTATCTGTCCCGATCCTTATCCGCAAGCTTGAAGCTATCGGTATCAGAGGTTTGGCTCTTAATCTTTTTACTAGCTATCTAAGCAACCGGTACCAACTTGTTAAAATTGGAAAATGGATGAGTGAAGAGCTTCCAGTTACCCTTGGAGTTCCACAGGGTAGTGTTCTCGGCCCAACGTTATTTTTAATTTATATAAATGATTTATGCCAATTGAAGCTTCCTTACGGTAAAATTATAACTTTCGCTGATGACACTGCTCTGCTGTTTCAGGCTAACTCTTGGACCGAGGTTTTTGGGCATGCGCAACGAGGGTTAAATGCTGTATATTCCTGGTTATCTGAGAATTTGTTGACACTAAATGTCGATAAAACAAAATTTTTAACCTTTTCTTCTAGGCGACAGGTTCTGTCTGATTGCTATTCATTGATGGTCCACTCCTGCTCGTCTACCTCTGATTGCAACTGTCCTAAACTTTTAAAGACAGATTCTATCAAATACCTCGGTGTAATGATTGACTCTATGCTCAGTTTCTTACCCCATATTGAGCTACTAGCTGGACGAATAAGAAAACTAATATTTATTTTTAGAACACTTCGCCACGTCGCTGATTTTCGTGTTGTGAAGTCGGTATATTTTGCACTATGTCAATCGATCTTGAGGTATTGTATCTCATCTTGGGGCGGAGCTGCCAAGTCGCACATAATTAAAGTGGAGAGAGCACAGAGAGCCGTCTTGAAGGTGGGTGCGGCGCTTCCCTTTTTATGTCCAACTACTGATGTGTATAAAGTCTGGGAAGTGCTCACGGTTCGTCAGCTCTTTGTACTGTCAACCATCCTACGTCAACACTCTCAACTTAGTTATGATCCAAGTTTAGTAAGCGACAAACGTCGAAAGGGCTCTGTGTGCCAATATCGTTGTCTAACGACTAATATGTCACATAGATTATTTTGTTTCTTGGGTAGCTACCTATATAATAAAGTGAACTCGATCCTCTCCTTGTACTCGCTTAACAGAAGGGCTTGCAAAATAATAGTGACCTCATGGCTCTTACAGCTAAACTTTGACGAAACTGAAAATCTATTGTTAACTATGGCATAACTGCACCCATACAAACATACACGCATAGATTAACAAACGCATACATACCCCCCCCCCTACCCACACACACAAATACACACTCGCACACACGACACACACACATACATACATACATACACACACACACCACACATACACACTTACTCACACCAGCAACTAGCAAAACATAATAAACATCACTTTAGCATATTTTCTCTTTATCATGTTTATTGTAATCCAAATGTGTTGTTCACTTAAATTAAAATGTAAAATGTTGTATAAAATGGCTCGAGGATGTGGGAGCCTGATGACCTGTAACACAGGTATATACCTAGCTCAGGCATCAGTCTCACACAAACTGTTATTTTACCATGTTCATGTTCCTATAATTAGATTTTGTAAGTTTGTGATGAGAAAATAAAAGCCTTATTATTATTATTATTATTATTCAAAGTTATTTGAAGTAGGAATATATTGTTACTTATAAATAACAATAAAAACGATTCGGTAAATGTTGACATATGTTATAAATAAAGGTTTATGCCACGTTCCGAAATCCAATCATAGGTTGTGAAATCTCACCCAGCCTAATATAAAATTCTTATAACAAATAGTTTATTGTTATTGTTTGTATGAATTAATGAACTAAAATAATATAATAAAACCAAAACGGAGTATTATAATTAATTAAAAGCTATTTAAAATAAGTACATAAAGTAACAAAGAAGTAAACTATACAGTATACTGTAAAGTATACTGTCGCTGTCGCGAGAAAAACCGATGGCCGTCGGGACGGAAAGCTTCTGTAATTGGCGACAGCGCACCGGACGACACGCTCCGTGGGAAAGCCCCCAACAAGGTGGACCGACGATCTGGTGAAGGTGACGGGAAGCCGCTGGATGCAGGCAAAGCAGTACCGATCGTCGTGGAGATCCCTGAGAGAGGCCTATACCCAGTAGTGGTTGTCATACGGCACGACATGTTTTTAGGTATAATTAAAAAAATCGGCCAAGTGCAAGTTGAACTCGCACATGAAGGGTTTCGTCTATCACCCAAGGTTGCCTGGCAGAGACTGCTACGTAGCTATAAGGCCGCCTATTGTGTGTTCCTCTTTTTTGACATTGTCTCTGTATGTGTTTGTTTTTGTATCGTGTGCAATAAAGTTTCTTTTATTATTATTGCCAAAATGCCATTATAATTTTTCGTCTGCAAAAATAAGTTTGTTTTTTATTGTGTTTGTATGAATGACAAAGATATATTTGCGGTTTTGTAATTTTTGCATTTTTCAATGCTATTTTTATACTTATGGTAAATTTTAAATAGAAAAATATTGGAAAAAATTAACTCGGTCACAAGTGAATTCTCAGACGGGAATCGAACCCGCGACCTTTGGAAAGCCTCGTCTCGGTCTCTTTGGAAAGTCTCGGTAGCTCAGCGGTTAGAGCATTGGACCGGATTTCCAAAGGTCGCGGGTTCGATTCCCGCGACATAAATAAAGGACATCAGGCAATCTGGTCCAAAAAAAAAAAAGTGAGCGGCCAGACCCGAGATTAATTTCAATAGATAGTTCCTATTAAGGCCTAAAATAAATGATATGGAATTAACACTGTCACCGCATGAACTGAGTAGCTATTTCGAGTTAAAAATTCTGGACAAATAAAAGTGAGCGGCCAGACCCAAGATTATTTCCAATAGGTAGTTAATACTAAGGCCTAAAAATATGTATATGGACCTAACCCTGTTACCGCATAAACTAAGTAGCTATTTCAAGTTAAAAAATCTAGACAAAAAAAAAGTGAGCGGCCAGACACCAGATTATTTCCAATAGGTAGTTAATACTAAGGCCTAAAAATATGTATATGGACCTAACCCTGTTACCGCATAAACTAAGTAGCTATTTCAAGTTAAAAAATCTAGACAAAAAAAAGTGAGCGGCCAGACACCAGATTATTTCCAATAGGTAGTAAATACTAAGGACTAAAAAAAATTATATGGACCTAACCCTGTCACCACATGAACTGAGTAGCTATTTCAAGTTAAAAAATCTAGACAAAAAAAAAGTGAGCGGCCAGACTCGAGATTATTTTCAATAGGTAGTTTCTATTAAGGCCTACAAAAAATATATGGACTTAACCCTGACACCGCATGAACTGAGTAGCTTTTTCAAGTTAAAAAATCTGGACAAAAAAAAAGTGAGCGGCCAGACCCAAGATTATTTTCAATAGATAGTTCCTATTAAGGCCTAAAATAAATTATATGGACCTAACCCTGTCACCACATGAACTGAGTAGCTATTTCAAGTTAAAAAATCTAGACAAAAAAAAAGTGAGCGGCCAGACCCAAGATTATTTTCAATAGATAGTTCCTATTAAGGCCTAAAATAAATTATATGGACTTAACCCTGTCACCGCATGAACTGAGTAGCTATTTCGAGTTAAAAATTCTGGACAAATAAAAGTGAGCGGCCAGACCCAAGATTATTTCCAATAGGTAGTTAATACTAAGGCCTAAAAAAATATATATGGACTTAACCCTGTCACCGCATGAACTGAGTAGCTATTTCGAGTTAAAAATTCTGGACAAATAAAAGTGAGCGGCCAGACCCAAGATTATTTCCAATAGGTAGTTAATACTAAGGCCTAAAAAAATATATATGGACTTAACCCTGTCACCGCATGAACTGAGTAGCTATTTCGAGTTAAAAATTCTGGACAAATAAAAGTGAGCGGCCAGACCCAAGATTATTTCCAATAGGTAGTTAATACTAAGGCCTAAAAAAATATATATGGACTTAACCCTGTCACCACATGAACTGAGTTGTTATTTCAAGTTGAAAATCTGGACAAATAATAAGTGAGCGGCCAGACCCAAGATTATTTCCAATAGGTAGTTAATACTAAGGCCTAAAAAAATATATATGGACTTAACCCTGTCACCACATGAACTGAGTTGTTATTTCAAGTTGAAAATCTGGACAAATAATAAGTAAGCGGCCAGACCCAAGATTATTTCTAATAGGTAGTTAATACTAAGGCCTAAAAAATTATATGGTCCTAACCCTGTCACCACATGAACTGAGTAGCTATTTTAACTAAGGCATTCAGATAAAAAAATCGCGCGGCCAGAGCCAGGATTATTTACAATAGCTATGTCTTATAGTCCGTTGCGCCAAAGCGCACGGTCGAACGCGCGTCGACGGCGCGTTTAAAAAACGCAGTGGACCTTTAAATTCTTCTATGGATTTGACCCTGTAACTGCGTTTTCTTTCTGCTTCTGCCTGTTCTCTTATTTGTATCTCTGCTAATTCAACAGTATTAAGTATTCTATGATCTCCACAGAGATCGTATTTGTTTCCGCTTTGCAAGCAGGCCATTACGCCACCGTTGCTGGCTGGTTTATTTTGTAAATAGTTTGAATTTGAATTGACAATTCTATATTGATGCTATTCATAGACAGTCATCTTGACATTTTAAAATGGTGGTAACTGAATTACGTTCTTTTAATTATGTCGTTTTGCTTTCGATGCGGTTACTCTGTTCAGCGTCGCAGACATTATATTTGGCGTACTCGAGAGCAGCAATGAAACAGCACAGTTGCTTCTGCGAGAGCTACAAGACCGACAGGTAAGATCTATGAGATGGGTAGTTGTTAATGCAACAATGCCTAGAATCCTAGAGTAAAACCCGCTTATATCATAGTTAACAATAAGCTTTTTTAATTTTGCATTTAACAATGCAATTTTTATTTGATAATTATTTAACAAGAAAATATACTAGAAAAATACCACTTGTCTCATGTCGCTCTGATGGGATTCGAACCAGCATCATTGGGAATCCGGCCTAATTCACTTACCAATTATGCTACAGAGGACCTATGAGGACACGTCAATTTATTTGGTATATTCACCATTTTACGGTGTTGGCCATCGTCGTTTTATCGAAAATATCCTCGCATTAAGGTTAAGTACGTATAATTTTTTTTAGGCCTTAGTATGAACTAACTATTAGAAATAATCTTGGGTCTGGCCGCTCACTTTTTTGTCCAGTTTTTTTACTTGAAATAGTAACTCTTTTCATGCGGTGACAGTGTTAAGTTCATATAATTTTTTTTAGGCCTTAGTATGAACTACCTATTGCAAATAATCTTGGGTCTGGTCGCTCACTTTTTTTTTGTCCAGATTTTTTAAATCGAAATAGTTACTCAGTTCATGCGGTGACAGGGTTAAGTACATATAATTTTGTTAGGTCCTAATATGAACTACCTTTTGGAAATAATCTTGGGTCTGGCCGCTCACTTATTTTTTTTGTCTAGATTTTTTAACTCGAAATAGCTACTCAGTTCATGTGGTGACGGGGTTAAGTCCTTTTAAGTTTTTTAGGCCGTACTATGAACTACCTATTGCAAATAATCTTGGGTCTGGCCGCTCACTTTTTTTTTGTCCAGATTTTTTAATTCGAAAAAGCTACTCAGTTCATGCGGTGACAGGGTTAAGTACATATAATTTTTTTAGGCCTTAGTATGAACTACCTATTGCAAATAATCTTGGGTCTGGCCGCTCACTTTTATTTTGTCTAGATTTTTTTGACTCGAAATAGCAACTCTCTTCATGCGGTGACAGGGTTAAGTCCGTATAATTTTTTTTAGGCCTTAGTATGAACTACCTATTAGAAATAATCTTGGGTCTGGCCGCTTACTTTTTTTGTCCAGTTTTTTTTTAAATAGTAATAGTACTTGAAATAGTAACTCTCTTCATGCGGTGATAGTGTTAAGTTCATATATTTTTTTTAGGCCTTAGTATTAACTACCTTTTGGAAATAATCTTGGGTCTGGCCGCTCACTTATTTTTTTGTCCAGATTTTTTAACTCGAAAAGGCTACTCAGTTCATGCGGTGACAGGGTTAAGTACGTATAATTTTTTTTAGGCCTTAGTATGAACTAACTATTAGAAATAATCTTGGGTCTGGCCGCTCACTTTTATTTTGTCCAGATTTTTTAACTCGAAATAGCTACTCAGTTCATGCGCTGACGGGGTTAGTCCTTTTAAGTTTTTTATGCCTTACTATGAACTACCTATTGCAAATAATCTTGGGTCTGGCCGCTCACTTTTTTTTTTGTCCAGATTTTTTAAATCGAAATAGCTACTCAGTTCATGCGGTGACAGGGTTAAGTACGTATAATTGTTTTTAGGCCTTAATAAGAACTAACTATTAGAAATAATCTTAGGTCTGGCCGCTCACTTTTATTTTGTACAGATTTTTTAAATCGAAATAGCGACTCAGTTCATGCGGTGACAGGGTTAAGTCCGTATAATTTTTCTTAGGCCTTTATTTGAACTACCTATTGAAAATAATCTTGGGTCTGGCCGCTCACTTTTTTTTATCTAGATTTTTTTGACTTAAAATAGCAACTCTCCTCATGCGGTGACAGGGTTAAGTTCATATAATTTTTTTTAGGCCTTAGTATGAACTACCTATTTGAAATAATCTTGGGTCTGGCCGCTCACTTTTATTTTGTACAGATTTTTTAAATCGAAATAGCTACTCAGTTCATGCGGTGACAGGGTTAAGTCCATATATTTTTTTTTAGGTCTTTATAGGAACTACCTATTAAAAATAATCCCGGGTCTGTCCGCCTAATGTTACTTGTGTTTTTGCCCAGAATGCATTATCTTAAATAGCTTCTCAGTTCACGCGGTTACAGGGTTAAGTCCATATATTTTTTTTTAGGTCCTAATATGAACTACCTATTAGAAATAATCTTGGGTCTGGCCGCTCACTTTTTTTTTTGGACCAACTTTGTATGGAGATTGCCTGATGTCCTTTGGTTCCAACCTTTCGTTTTTATTAAGATCTATAGCATATATATTTTTTTTAATTTTTCACTCTCTTATTTCAAAAGTTAGAGTGTACATCTTTCAAACGGTTGACTTTGAGAAAAAATCATATTAGAAACCTCAATGCAATTTTTAAAGACCTATCTATAGATACCCCACACGTATTGGTTTGATGAAAAAAAAAAATTCAGTGTCAGTTCCATGTAGCCCGCCCTTAATTCATATATTTTTGTGTAAAACCGTTAAGCGGTTTACAGAATACATCTACCGACCAAGTTTCAACTGTGTAATCCTCATAGTTTTGGAATAAAGTGGCTGTGACATACATCGGTTTGGCCGAATCTATAAGGGTTTCGTTTTTTGCTTTAAGGCTACGAAACCCTAAAAAGTACCTTACCGCGCTAGGCCCCAAAATGCGATTTTCTACGCGGAAACTGAATGGCAAATCCTCCTTTTCCGAGCATGTGAGCTGAAAATACTCTTATAACCTCTATCTTTAGTAATTAACTTTATCATTCCTGTACTCATGAAACAAATACTTAAGAAACACAGAGGCGTGGTGGGTTGGTCGTGGTCGGGTCGGGTACTTAGAAAACCACCGCTTATTCATTGTAATCGGTTCAGTAGTTTAGAAGTCAGGAGGGAACATGGAATCGGACATACGTTAGTAATAAAAAAACTCCTTTTAATTAATAAAATCTTTTATTCTTTTTAATTAACAGATATTGCCAATTGTTCCAAAACATCATTAATTTCTAAAAATATTAAGATATTATGACAGATTATTTTAATATACTAACACGCTCTTCTCGCTCGACGCGGCAACCGCAACTCTTTTATCAGCGAAAATACAGTGTGACGCCCAGCGCCCTGTAGAGGCGCGTGTCTGTGTGCGCGCGTCATTTCGGCCGGGCCGTATGTATGCAGTGCAAGGACTGTTTATTAGAGTGTGGTAATACATTGTTAACGCAAAGTTACCATTTTATGAGCGAGCAACGAGAAAACCTTAGCATTCATCATACCTGATGTTAAGTGATGATAAGGCAGGTGGAAGGCTAAAGGGTTTCACTGTTTTGTGAAAAAAAAATTTGCTCTTGGAAACAGACTATGATTATAACTTTTTAATTTTGCATTTTACAATGCTATTTTTATGTGATAATTTTTAATCAAGTAAATATACTAGAAAAAAGCAACTTGTCTCATGTCGCCCTGACGGGACTCGAACCCGCATCCTTGGGAATCCGGCCCAATGCACTGACCAATTATGCTACAGAGACCTACGAGAACACGTTGAAATTCTCTAGTATATTCACCTTTTTCTACGGTGTTGGCCACCGTCGTTTCATCAATGAGAGAAATATCCTCGCATTCGAAAGAAACATCTTTACAGATGTTTGACTATCGATTAAGATGAAACTGCCACCTACTTATAACTTATAACTTTTAAAACATGAGACAAGTTGCTTTTTTCTAGTATATTTATTTGATTAAAAATTATCACAACAGACTATGACTTGCGCCTGACCTGCGCCCGACCCACGCCCGCTTTTTGTGATTTTTAAGCTAAAGTTTGAGAAAGATCCACTTCCAGTGCCAAGCTACTCACATAATTATTTCCTGATGTTTGAATAGGTTAACTTTTGCAGCTTTAGTCGAATTGAAGGTAATGTGACAAATGTCTTATTATATGAGTTTTGATATTCTTTTATTATACCTCTTGAAATTGTCTTACCTGAAAGGGTTAATGAAAGGCTTAACTGAGAATCTGTCTCGTATGATAGACATCCTTTCTACTAATATCGAAAGTTTGTGAGGTTGTTTGGACGTTTGTTATTCTTTCACGCTAAAACTACTGAACCGATTTGGTTAAAATTTGGCAAAGAGATAGTAGATAGCCTGGATAAAAATTTATTCTACTTTTTACCCTGATATTCCCACGGGAACGGGAACCACGTGGGTGAAATCGCGGGCGGCCGCTAGTTGCTTTAATAATCTAAATTAAGTTGTCATGAAATGCCATGCGATTAATATCTTACATTGTAGTAATTGAAATGCAAAGTCTTTGATTAAAGGCTGTAGTTGTGTTATTATTTCGTTATATCATTGATAATAGTCGACAATTGGTATTTATTATGTACTAGCTTCAGCCTGCGGTTCCACCCGCGTATTTCCTGTTCCCGTCTTAATATCGGGGTAACACGTATCTAGTCTATGCTACTCTCCATCCTTTCAACTAACTTTTACCAAAAATGAATCAATTGGTTGCTTATTTAGGGCGTGAAGGGAGGATAAACAAACACACTGTTGCATTTATAGATAGAAATGATTATTCTCTATGCAATCAAAGATAAATTAAACTACAATATCTTTCAATGCAATACTATCAATTAGCCAGTTAGTTACTATCAGATAATCATAATGAATTTGTTATTGAAGTAAAAATCTGAAATCAATCAATCAATCAATAATTTATTTATTTGTCACTTCACAAATGCATTACATATATCAATTCATACACAAGTGTCATAGCATAACCTAAATTTGTGAATGACTGGCGCCTGAAATAGGTTTCTTAGAAACTTGTACCACAGGCATTGACTTATATATGAAATCATTGACCACAGGTCACCAGCCTCTTCCCGCAGAAAGGACAAACAAGATAAGATTATCATAGATTATCAGGTTTGGCAAGAGTAGGTATTTTATTATTTATATTTCTTCAATTAGACAACATACTAAACAATATAATCAAATCTAATCAAGCAAAATAGATTTTATTCTAGCAAACACGCAACTTTCCGCTATCCGCAGACATATTGTCATGCTGTATGACAGCCATGACAGTGGCGGTACTGGTTGCTAAGCGATATAATATTTGTGTGCATGAGAACATATCTATTTATCATATATTATTTATTATATCTCAGTATAAATCCCTTGTGCGCGGGCAAACGATGATATCTCGACTTACATGTTTTTTTTTGCCGTTAACGCTTCCTAGGCTTACATAGTAAACATTTGATGTCTCGTCTCTCGAATTCGGGTAGGTTGGTGTCGAAGTACCCAAGTACAGGGGCGTGCATTCCATATAGGCAATTAGGCAGTGCCTACCTCATTCAAAACCTAAATTCCATTCCATTCCACACATATCTTAGCCATTTGAAAAATAGTATACCCATAGTTAAAAGAATCCCTCGAGGAGCTCGAATAACCGTTGCTACACGTCTGTCACAATTAATCCAGAAATGTTACATAAGCAATTCTACTCAAGACTGGCAGAACCTATTTTTATTTTCATACAGCACACTACATATTCTAATAAAAACTGATGAACCGAATCTATCCTTGACACAAAAGATTAAGAATAACTGTGCTGTAAGCTCCTCGCCTTCTCCCGCACCTCTAATCAAACCCTTCAGGCCTTACGGACAAAACATCCTCCAGCTCCAGTAAACCCATATTTTCTCGACCCACCAACAGCAGGGCAAGCATGCCTTCAAATTCAAAACAAAGATGTTATGAATGCCATTTTATCTTTTAAACCAGGTTCGGCTGCAGGTTTGGATGGAATCTCACCCCAACATTTGAAAGACTTAACATCGCATTCTGTGGGTGATGCAGGCGAGCAACTTGTAAATTCGATCACTAAATTAATCAACTTTATGTATTCCGGCAATGTCAATCCAGAAATTGTTCCCATTCTTTTCGGCGCGAACCTCATTGCCCTCACCAAAAAGGACGGAGGGGTGAGACCGATTGCTGTTGGATCAACACTACGACGTCTGGCCTCCAAAATTGCTGTTCGACATATTTTACCAAAATTAAATTCGCAATTTGAACCCGTACAGTTAGGCTTCGGTGTAAAAGGAGGGTGTGAGGCAGCCGTCCATGCCCTACGCTCTTTCCTAACTTACGGACAGCCTGACGTGTTGCTCAAAATAGATGTTAAAAATGCATTCAATTCGGTAAATAGGGATACCCTGCTGACGGAAATAAAACAACATATACCGGAAATATACAATTATCTTCTTCTCAGTTACGCTGATCCAACAAAATTGTTATATCGTACTAATGAGCTGTCCTCAGAAGTAGGTTGTCAACAGGGTGATCCCCTTGGGCCTGCAAATTTTAGTTTGGCTATAAATCCGATAATCAAAAATTTAAATTCTAAATTCAACGTTTGGTATTTGGACGACGGAACCCTAGGAGGTGATGTGGATACTGTGTTTTCGGACCTTTTTGTAATAAAAAATAAATTTGAAGCCATTGGTTTGGAGCTTAATGTTAGCAAATGCGAACTTTTTATAAATAACTGCGACTTAAATTTAAACGACGTAAAACAAAAATTTAATATTTTGGCTCCAAATATTAAAATAGTTGACAGTAATTCCCTTTACCTTTTAGGTTCTCAAATTTTTGATGAATCTATTTCTGAATATACTAATAATTCAATTACTAAATTTCAAAATTCTGCTGACCGTCTCCTTGAAATAAGCCCACATTATGCACTTTGCATTTTTAAATTCTGTCTTTTTGTCCCAAAATTTACGTATGTGCTCCGTTGCTGCTCCTTTTGGAATCACCCAGGTCTTTTGTCACAAGTAGACAACTTAATCAAAATTAGCTTAGAATCGATTCTCAATATGCAGCTGAACGAGCAATCTTGGACCCAAGCATCCCTACCCATCCGTTATGGCGGTTTAGGGATTCGCAAAATTTCCAGTGTCGCTTTACCAGCCTTCCTATCTTCTGTCCATAGTTCAGCAAATCTCATAAGTAAAATTTTAAGGGTATCCCCTTCAAACTTTGAGATTGCTGGCTTGGAAGAAGCTAGAAAAGCTTTTTTAATTGCATGCCCAGGTCAAAATCTTCCAATTTCTCCAAATTCACAGAGGAGCTGGGACGACATAAACTGCAAATTGACATACGACAATCTTGTGAGCTGTAGTACAGGTTCGGCGCGTGCTAGGCTTTTGGCCGTGGGTGCGCATGAGGCCGGTTACTGGCTTCACGCGTACCCTTCGTCAAGTACAGGAACATTTCTTGAGCCTGACACGCTCCGAATCGCAACCTGTCTACGGCTTGGGGTTCCGGTCTGCGCTCCTCATAAATGTCCCTGTGGCAGTGATGTCGACAAGCTAGGACATCACGGACTGTCATGTCAAAAAAGTGCAGGCCGCTTCTCGAGACATGCCGCACTTAACGATATCATACGCCGGTCCCTTGCCACCGTCAACGTGCCAAGTTTACTTGAGCCGACTGGTATTGCAAGAGACCGGACGGTATGAGTTTCATTCCATGGAAGATGGGCCGGGTGCTGGTATTGGATGCAACCTGTTCAGACACGCTGGCCCCTTCCCATCTACATGGAACCAACAACAGAGCTGGTGCGGCTGGTGAAGCGGCTGAAAAAGCAAAATCATGCAAATACAGTTGTCTAGGCTCCGAATATGATTTTGTCCCATTCGGTGTCGAGACCCTTGGTCCGTGGGGTCCTAGCGCTATAAGGCTTTTTAAGGAAATAGCAAAAAGGTTAGTCGACCTCACAGGAGACCGAAGAGCTGGCAGCTACCTCGGACAAAGAATTAGTCTAGCTATTCAAACGGGGAACGCTGCCAGTATCTTCGGGACCTTGCCTAAAGGGACTCCTTTTAATAATATATTTTAGTTATTATATTATATTTTTAAGGTTTTAGTTTTAGGGTCATTGTTCTAGTATATATATCTTTTTTAATATAAACCTAAATAAATATATAATAAGTGTTAAAGTTATTTTATTTTAGTTTAAACTTCTATTCAACACTCACCCACTAAGATTTTCCTTACGCTAAATACTGAATACCTACCGGTAGGCAGTCTCGAAATTGCCTACTCGAAACAAGCAGCGTTTCATACAAAAATACAACTTATTTAGTAAAAGTATTGCTCAAGTATAAACCGCCCACGGCAAGAAAGGCGCTTTTTGTACGTGTAACGTTCTAGCTTAAACTTCCGGAATATATCAGTATAAAGTAAGCAAGCCTACCTGACGAATGAATTTGGTCGCTAATTATTTTGTTGAGGACAATTTTGTTCAAAATTAAATACTTGTGATGATTAACGTATTTATTCAGATAAGGATTAATATCATGTTTATGAAGACAGCTTCTCAAATAATACATTAGTTTAGAACAAATTTTATTATCTTAAAAATGGTTATAGTGAGTTAACCATAAAACATAGACATATTCTGTCGCTGACTTTTTTTTTAGACCTTTTGATGGGGAACAACTTCGTCATACATGATTTTTACGTAACTTTGACCGTTTACACACCGTCCGCAACGGAAGCTCCCAAAAGTAATATTTTTGCCCCGTTTTTTGCAATGTTTTTCATTAATGCTTTGCTCTTATTAATCGTAGCGTGATATTAAATATCTGATTACCTTCCGAGATAAATGGACTATCCAGCACAAAAATAACTTTTCAATTCGAACTAGTAGTTCCGGAGGTGATCGTGCTCAAACAATCAAACTCGTCAGCATTTTAATATTCCTACTAAATATTACGAACCTTATCATTTCGATACCTTGGGGCTCAAAGGGCGTAACCACCATTTTGGCCAAAATGAGTTTTAAATGCCATCTTATTCAGTTTTTTCTGCACTATCGAACTGTATTTTTAAAGTTCTCAAATTCTGAATACAATTGTGAATACGACCCCAAATTTCAAGGCTGGTAATGCTGATTTTTTTGTATTTTTGGACTTTAAAGCAATAATTATTAGGCACCATCAAAGTACTGGACGTAAACGACAATCTCAAATGAAATTGTAGGGCGTATATCCGTATACGCCCTACAACAAAGCCATAAAGAATATATTTCATCATAGTTAATTCTAGTATGTTAAGGTTTAGAGGGTGGAAAATGTTATCGCCGTTTGTATCGAGACCGTTTCTACACATTCCTCTTAAAAAGTTTAGTTATAACCCATGTTAAGGCCCTCCAAAACTAGGTTTAATTGCAAAGCCACAAACATTGCTGTAATGTGCCTAACATTTGACAAAGCTGTGAAGCTTTGCAGATTTTGTAGCTTAAGGTTAGTTAAACCTGTGTAGCAAATTCTTAAAAATAATAATTTAAAATAATTTGTAGTTCCAATTAATTTGTCTTATTATTTATTAGCTTCTTCAGGACTAGCCAACAATCAAGATTGTTTTGCAATATGAAAAGGTTTAGTAGCCTTTTACTCTTATCTTCTGTCTAGTAACTAACTATAAAATACTACATTTATTTTGTCATTAAATAAAAAACTTCCCTAGTTATAAATATCAGAATAGAATACAAGCCTCTGACAGACTAAGGGTTGCCTAATTGACCTATTCTTCTAAAAACAGTTTTAAGTATTGTAATATAAACCCAAAAATTGAATATCTAATAATAACAGAACGATAAAAACTATACAGTTTTAATTTTAAAAGTTGGTGGTTACACACTGCGTTACTAACGCAGCACTCATTTTATGGGGCATAAAAGACAGCGTTACTAACGCAGCAGTCATTTTATGGGGCACAAAAGACATACATGTTTGATTTTGTGGGGCGTATTCACCAGCTAACTTTTTAGTTACAAATATTTCTTAAAATGTTATGTTTTAACATTATGCACCTCAAAAATTAACGACTTTTGGTGTAAGAATCATATTTATAGGATCAATAACAACAAAGTTGTGATAAATACAAATTTTAAATTTTAGTTTTTTGGCTCTCCTGAAAAGTCGTGTTTTGGTGGTTACACCTTTGAGCCGCAAGGTATCGATTTATGACTAGCGGCCGGCTCGGTTTCGTTTGCCGCGTGGAACACGTTACCGTGGGAATATCAGGATAATTATAAATATTTGCATACAATGTGTTTTTCTGATGTATAAGCTACATTGCTGTAAGGTTTCATCTTAATCAGTTCAGTAGTTTTTGAGTGAAAGAGTAACAAACATTCAGCCATCCAAATATCCTCACAAACTTTCAAACTTATAATATTCGGTAGCAGGATAGGATAATTGCAAAGTTACTAGATAGATTTACAGTGCCTACTATTTTGTATAGTTGTAATCAAAATCTATTCTATTTTTATTGTTTCGATAAAATAAAAAAAATCGGCCAAGTGCAAGTCGATCGTGTGCAATACAGTTTATATTATTATTATTGCCAAAATGCCACTATATCTTTTTGTCTGCAAAAATAACTTTGTTTTTCATAGTGTTTGTATGAATGACAAAGTTATATTTGCGGTTTTCGAAAATGTGGTTTAGCTCTGAAACTACTAAATATATTTCATTCAAACCAATTTTCGTTGGAAGTCCTCCTTTCTTATTTTTAAAGTTAGAGGGGGGGGGGGGGGAGGGACACACATTTTTCCTCTTTGGAAGTGTATAACTTTCAACTTTCAAACGGTTGACTTTGAGAAAAAACTGTTTTAGAAGCCTCAATCTAACTTTTGAAGATCTATCTAATGATATCCTACACACGTATAGGTTTGATGAAAGAAAAGAATTTCATTAACAGTTCCATGTATGGGAAGCCTCCCCTAAATTCATATATTTTTTTATTTTTGTATAAAAACCGTAAAGCGGTTTACAGAATACATCTACTGACCAAGTTTCAACTGTGTAATCCTCATAGTTTTGGAATAAGTGGCTGTGACATACATCGGATTGGCCGAATCTATAAGGGTTTCGTTTTTTGCCTTTAGGCTACGAAACCCTAAAAAACAACTTCAAAATATAACTTACAATAAAAAAAACTCTTCTTAAAAACACTAAGTAGTTACTTAAATGACGTAAATAAATTTGTTTCGTTAAGTAATTAATGTTTTAAAAAATCGGTTGTCTGTAAAGTCGGTTTACTGACGATAGTTGAACGTGACAACGTCATAAGAAAATACTGATGACACGCTCACTCAAGTAGGAGAGAGACCACTTCTGTTCTGTGAGAGAGACTGATGTCGAACGCTGCCGAACGCGGAGGCCGATTGTGCCTCTTTGTCGCTCGTTCCGCGCTCTCGCTTGCACTTCAAGCCTTAAATGGAACGCCTCAGTCAGAGCGACGTAACGCCGCATGAGTCATGTTATTTCGTGCGTGCAGCCAGCTTCATCGAATTATACTCACGTCAAAAAACTTAAAATAAAAGACTCCTTAAAAACAATAGTTAGAGAAATATACATTATCAACGTCATCAGTCTTATTCTACTGAGTCAGGATTATAGATGCAAAAAGTATTTTAAACGTTTAAAACCATTTGGTTTTAAACCGTTTTTTTGGTTTAAAATGTTTTAAACCAATTTTTGAGGTTTAATATAGGTTTAAATCGATTTTCTATTAGAATTTACTAACCTTTCATAAAAAACAATTCAGAATAAACTTATTGCATTGTTTATAATATAACTGGGTTATTGAAATGAAAAAAAAACAAAAGCTTTTTTATAATCAACATTTATTTACCATTTACATATGTATATTAAGTATGTATTTACAAAAAAAAGTATATATGTATGTTTATACGTTATCTAGTATCCATAACACAAGTTCTTCGTGAAACTTAACGTGGAACTAGATAATTGGTGTGATTGTATGCGAATATTTATATATTTATTTTATATTTACGAAACATTGTGAACAATTATTAATTAAAAACTATACTTATTATCTTACATATTTTAATATATTGATCAAAATAAAACTATACCATGGAACATTTTTGTTTAAGGTGATCCTCCAATCCTATCGATCGTGACGCGACTCGGCGCGAGTAATGTGTAAAAATAATAAAGGAAATATACGAAGCGACGTTGCCACTCCGTAACGTATTATATTGTACAACTAAAATACACTATGAAATAAGAAAAAGCATAGGTACCTACTTACAGCTTAGGAAAAAGAAAGAAATAAATACGCATATTAAGTTTTTTAATATTTTTTAATATATCGAATGTGTCGTGACGCTAAACGCAAATATATTCACTCGCAAGTCGAAAGTTTAGAACAAAAGCATATTTGGGGTTTTCTAAGGACTCTGGGTGTGGGCAAGTCTGAGAATTTCAGTCCGAGCGCCGTGGACCTAAATCCGCTAAATAACCACTTTTCAACACCACCTCTTATCTTGGACGCGCCCTCCAAGTCGGCCGCTCTTTCCTTGTTATCAAGCCTCAATCCCCCTACTCACCCCCCTTTCTCCTTTAGTTTAGTTTCTGAAGATGAGGTAAAGAAGAGTATCAGGTCCATCACCACCAAGGCTATTGGTAGTGACGGTCTTAGCATGGAAATGATTCTGCCCGTGCTGGAGGACATTGTGCCTGTAATCACTCACATTATCAACTTTTCCCTGCAACACAATGTCTTTCCTTCAGCGTGGAGAAAAGCCCACATCATACCCCTTCCTAAAACTCCTAATCCATCTTCTCTATCTCAATACCGCCCCATTTCCATACTCCCTATCCTTTCCAAGGTCCTTGAGTCTCTTGGTCATAAGCAATTATATCTCTTTTTCTCATCTAACAGCCTCTTGTGTCCTTTCCAATCAGGATTCCGCCCTTCCCATAGCACGGTTGGTGCACTGTTGAACATAACCGAAGACATTCGCAATGCGATGGATCACACTAAACTCACAGCAATGGTTCTGCTAGACTTTAGCAGTGCGTTTAACTGTGTAGACCTCGACCTTCTCATTGGTACTCTTCGATCTTTCAACATCTCTGACCACGTAATTGAATGGTTTCAATCTTATCTGTTTAACCGCTTTCAACGTGTAGTTAATAACGACACTGCATCCGATTGGTCAACTTTATCAGCTGGTGTTCCGCAAGACGACGTTCTTTCTCCCTTACTATTCTCTATTTTTATCAATAAAATATCCAGTGTTGTATCTTCCCCGTTTCACCTCTATGCTGATGACCTACAAATCTACCGACACTTTTCTATTGTTGAGGTTACAGAAGCAATTGGTTCCTTGAATCGGGATCTGGACGCTATTCGGGCTTGGGCAACATCTTTCGGATTACTCGTGAACCCCAGCAAATGATTGTGGGCAGCGGCCGGCTTAGGACTAATCTTGATTTGAAATCTGTTCCACCCATTATATATAATAACAAGATTATCCCTCTTACTGACAAAGTGAAAAATCTAGGCCTTATTATGGATTGCACCTTGTCTTGGTCTCCGCATATTAGTGAAGTCAGTAAACGGATCCATTATTCCTCTCACTCCCTCAAGCGACTACAATACTTCCTTCCTTTTAAAACTAAAATTATGCTGGCGCAATCCCTTCTCCTTCCCCTACTTGACTACGCCGATGTTTGTTATCTGGATGTGACCGAGGAACAGCTGAACAAGCTGGAACGCTTACAAAATCGGGCCATTCGATTCATTTTCGGTTTGCGCAAGTACGATCATGTGTCCGTTTTTCGCCGTCAACTAAATTGGCTTCCCATCCGCCTTCGCCGTGATATGCACATCCTCTCTACCGTATTCAAAATTCTCAAAGACCCTAACTCTCCTCAGTATCTTTCCTCCCGTTTCCAGATGCTCCCTCCTCCTTCTCGCCCCAGGCGGCCTGGCAACACTAAGATGCTTGTGCTGCCTGGAAGCAACACCAAATTCTTTCACAATTCCTTCTCTGTCCGAGCGGTACAGCTTTGGAATAAACTCCCAACAAACTCTCTTTTATGTATTTATTTGTATGTATGTATATTTTATATATATGAGTATGTGTGTATATTTATGTATAGGATAGGTAAATTATGTAGGTATTATATCTATTTATGTGTATATGATGTAGATATTAGTTTCACCATTTTCTTATTTAGTTTTGCATTTAGAGTCATCCGCTTAATAATATTATCATCTCTTACACGTCTCAGGTTGGCTGGAAGAGATCTCTTTTAGAGATAAGTCCACCTTTGTACATATGTCTCAAATTTATTCTGTAAATGTATTTTCTAGTGCAATAAAGAGTATAATAATAAATATCATATTGTAAAACGTCATTTAAACTAACAATAATAAAAATAAAACATGAATATCTTTTATTATTACTTTCAAAGTAATAATTTGTTAATAAACTAGGCAACAGGGTGAATAGAATTAAAACTAGTAATCACGTGGTCACGGTTTTAAACCGTTTTAAATTTATTTAAAATGCGTTTAAAACCACTGACTTTAGTTTAAAACGGTTTATTTGCAACTCCAGTCAGGATTTACTAGGTGTGTTGATTCACGATTCAAGATTCACTGCTGGTTTGTATGTTTAAATAAAAACCAGGAACTGCACTATCTACTCGTTGGGTCGGGATATATGGACGTCGAGCGTAGCGCATAGGAGAATGCTATTATCACTTACTACGCTCGGGTGTAATCGGGGTGCGGTGCGACAGCGATAAAAGCGCTAGAGGGTATCTAGCGGGACAAAGTGTTGCCACTTTAGCCAATTTTTAGCTAGATCTAGCCACATTTACGAAATAGTTAGCTACAAAAAAATAAAATTAGTGGCCAAATTTTTTAGCCACACTTTATAGCTACTTTCAACACTGTTACTACTTAGGTAAGTTACCACTGTTTCAATCAATTTCAATTTGTATTGTAAAACGTACTTAAGCGCATTCAGAATGCAATAATGTTCTGGTAAGTTTTTGAGTTATGAATGGCAAGGCAACCCCAAATGCCTATGGTCTAGGTAATCTTGTCGGATATCTCAGGAACAGAATAGGTCTGCTGATTTTTTTAATTCAATACTGCGAACCAGAGATTTTTTGAAGAAATATTCGAAGACGGGCGCTACCTACGCAATTTCTGAGAATATCCTTCAAGAAATAGGAAAATCAAAAAAAAACAGAAAAAATTAAGAAGCGTTCAACAAGCGTTGAAAAGAAGAATTCAACATCACAAGATTCACAAGATGACATCGATTTTGACGAAATTTTTCAGTATATAATAAAAATTAAAGACTTATATCCCATGTTGCCTTTTTTTTTTTTGTTTAACCACTTTTGGCAACTTTTACCAGAGTATTTTTTTTTCGAAACTAGCTACTACGTACCATAAGTTTAGCCACTTTTTCTTTGGACAAGGTGGCAACACTGGCGGGACAGTCTGGCTGGAGGCACGACGGACGGCGAACGCTCGCAGGTGTCGCACGCGCATTCCGAGAATACCGCGTCCTACCTACATTTTGATTTGTGTACCAATAACTGTTAAGTTGGAGTTTAAGAATTTATTTTGTTTCGGTGATTGCGATTTACCGATTATACGTGTTTTGTGATCTTAAAGTGACTGTTTAATTATTTTCTAACGCCTGCATGTATGACGATGATATTATTAACCCGTATCTCGGTCCATCCCCGACATACTAATTTGAGAAGATTTAATAACTAAGTCGTTCTTCTTCTCTACACTAACTGGCAGCGTTCAAAGCGAATAAACTATATCTGCAGCGAAGGAATTTCTCGATCAATGCCAGCTTTATAATTAATTGGGCCTTTTACTGAAGGAGAAAGACATATTAGATCTTCTCGAAATAGTAGATGGGTCAATCAACTTTTATTTGTCCTGTAAGTAGGTACTATGTTTTGTCCCTGACCAATAATCGCAATTCTTAATAAAATTAAGTGGTTTGTTAGCATATCGCCGTCCCCGGAGAATAAAATGATAATTACAAAAACTCTACTTTTTAGGAAAAATAAAAAACATGTATTTGTCTTTTTCTCCCTAAATACTAGACCCATGCTTATGATTGATAGCTTTGAAAAAAGGTTATTTTATGTATGTTAGATATGTTTTAGTGAATCATGCTTAATTATTAAATTGGAGATATTATTAACGAAATAAAATAATAATCAAAATAAGTCATCGTTTTAGGTCTATAATATCCATTATCATTTTTTTCTCCGTACAACCTGACCCGAGTCAAATATTGCACTCGTTACTTGTCATTTTATTCTACGGGTTTTTAGGGTGCAAGTGATGATGATAATACTTAAATATCATATTATTCTCGTAAATATAGTAAAACTTTTTTCTATTAAGGACTTTAATTGGTTTCCCAATGAAACTATGATAATGGTAATCAACATTAGGTTTATTCAATTCAAGAGTTTGAAAATAAACTGTGAAACGAACGTCTGCTAAATCTCTGTAAACAAAAGAAAACTAGGTTCTCAGTCCTTAAGGCGCTACTCGGAAAAGTATGGACTTTTTGATATAAAGCTGTAGCACGGTTACAGTTGTTACAAATCTGGTAACAACATATATATTTCTTCATACCTTTATCTAGATTCGTATAGTTTCAAAAACACGATTTTATGTTTTTGCCTCGACACTTTTTCTTTTCGAAAAGACCTCTAAAATATACAAAACATCAAGATTATTCTTAAATGGGGTTACTCACACTATTGGAAATTAGTTTATTAAGTGGACACCAATAATATTTAGGATCGTATAGAAGCATTTTTTTTAAATCGCTGTAGTTTTTTAATATGAAGTGATTTTGTGTTTTTTTTGCCCAATCTGCAAAATCGGTCTCGCTCTCGTGCGTGTCGTTTTCTCATTGCTATCTCGCTTCAGCATATTTTTTTCGAGTATCGCCTTAAAATGAAAACATAAAAAAATACTCAAAACACCAGTGGGTAAAATCAACAGTATTATTCTAAATTTACTCTTTTTGTACCTATTTGGTATTACAAAATGACAGTTCAAAGATCACGTTATTATCTACATTATTAACACAGACCTAATTATTATTATTTTTATTACTGATAGTAGTTTTCAGTGTGCCAGCCTACCCTTAGATGCCCTTATTGAGTCTGAGTTCTCAGCTACTCCAAAAATCTGTAAGGTGGTTCACATCAATGTACAAAGTGTCCCTGCACACTATGCTGATCTAGTCTCTGCATTCTCCAATAATCCTAACGTTCATACTATCCTGGTTTCGGAAACATTCTTAAAACCAACAGACGTCTAATCATCTATTTATAGACATCCTCTTTGGTTACCTCAAAGTTCCTTGGTTCTAGGAGTGTTATATAGTCTTAATCTCCACATAAACTATTTCACTAATTTGTAGTCCCTTTTAGAAGAACTGGTTCCCACGGTCGACCACACAATAAGTATGGGTGACTTCAACACCTGCTTGCTCAAGCATGATTTTAGATCACAGCGTTTGTCCTCCATTGTAAACTCCTTCAATCTAAATATTATTTCATCTTCTTCTACTCATCACTTTCCTAGTTGCCTGCCGTCCTTGTTGGACTTTGCCATTGTATCCTCCACGGAAGAGCATTGCGCAGAGCGGATTAAGCATTGAATTAAGGCCATAATGTTGCATAAACTGCCATTTCACATCCCCTTCCGCTTTTCCCTACAATACTAAACAATCCACTCTGCAATACCTTTCCTCCACTAACCCACTACATCACTCTGCCTTTTCCTTTTGGCCTGTGTCTGAGCGTGAGGTTGATGAAAATATTTTGGCTATTAAGTCTAATGCAGAGGAAGTGGACGGAATTAGCCGGCGCATGATCTAACTAAGCATGGGTGGAATCATTCCCATTTTCTGCCACATCCTTTTCGCTTTTTGCTCAACACCGTTACTTTCCTGAGTTGCTGGCGTCTGGCTGTAGTCATCCCGATTCGTAAAACCTGGAATCCCTCTGTGCCCTCTCATTTTCGCCCTATCTCCATACTTCCTTTTCTCTCCAAAGTTCTCGAGCGCCTTGTCCTCCATCAGATCAGTACCCCTATTACGAGTTTGCTTAACATGACATTTACAGGACTCGTGAGCGTAGACTATCGGATACACTGCTCATGTCGGTAAAACAGTCGCTAAATATGAAAGAGACAGAGCTACATTTTACGTTAACGTTTACTGTAACGTCAAGTTTGCCAAACTCGTAATAAGCCTACAGTACGTTTGTCAACGTAAACCATCTGCTTAGTCCCTTCCAGTCCGGCTTTCCTCCGGCCGGGGCATAGCACGGTGACCGCTTTGACGAAAGTGGCCGATGATCACTGTATTGGTTCTCTTTAGCAACGCCTTTAACACTGTTGATTTTGACGTACACTTAGCGATGCTAAGGGTTGTTCTTGGATCGGAGGTAGTGGTTGAGTGGTTCCGAACCTGCCTTATCGGCCGAAGGCAGCGTGTCCAAGTCGAAGACATATTGTCTGCTCCTTGCGACATAACTGCTGGCGTGCCTCAGGGCGGTGTCCTATCTCCTCTCCTCTCTATCTTCATAAACTTCCTTTCACCTCTCCTCTCTTGCCAATATCACTTGTATGCTGACGACCTGCAAATCTACTTTAGAGCTCCCATTGAGGATATTAACAACCTAGTAACTTCTCTAAATGACGACCTTGCGACTATACACGAATGGAGTCGAACACGTTGCCTAACAGTCAATCCTAATTAGTCGCAGGCTATCATTTTCTCCTATTTCAGTAACGCTTTGACTCTACTCTCTCTTGGTTTGCTCATATTACGGATATGCTGCCGCCAGTGCTTAGCGGAGGTGGAAAACCTTGCTCCCTGTGCGTACCAAGATCGAACTTGCGCAGTCGCTTCTCCTGCTAAGTTTGTTCTGTTGACCTCAATGAGGATCTACTAGATAAGCTTCAGCGTCTGCAGAATATTTGTATTCGTTTCATATATGGCTTGCGCAAGTATGATCATGTCTCTGAATTCAGGAATAAACTTGGATGGCTTCCAATAAGACTGCGACGCGAGGAGCATGTCCTTACACTTTTATTTAATGTGCTGTATGCTGTACAGTGCTGTATGTAATATTTTATTAAAATTTTATTCTCGTAATTAAAGGCATGTGTTAAACCTATGAATACTATTGTAACATTATTGTAACTTCGTGAAGCAACTCTATAAAAATCTCACAAAAATGGAGCCGATGTATTACCACCCACAGATGCCAAAATTGGCATAACACTAAGACTTAGATAATAGCAGTTATCCTTTTATTTTCCGGGGACGGCGATATGTCACATTTATCTTATTATTAAGCAAACATATTAATAAATTATTTTAAATAAATCACTATCAAATTGGAATTTTAATGGTTGTCCAGGTGACAAAACATCTGATGTAGAGTTTTTTTGTTTGGCCCCCAGTAGCTTAGTACAGTAAAATATTACTTTATACAAAAAAATACTATGTGGCAATTATTTACGTTTGTACATAATTATTAATTACAATGTCTACTACGATGCTAGCATATAGATTTTTCTTTGCTTCATAATTTTGAAGGATTTTTTTCATGTTCCTTTTGGTCGCTATTATAA
This sequence comes from Chrysoteuchia culmella, assembly GCA_910589605.1. Taxonomy (NCBI): domain Eukaryota; kingdom Metazoa; phylum Arthropoda; class Insecta; order Lepidoptera; family Crambidae; genus Chrysoteuchia; species Chrysoteuchia culmella. Next base: position 6,762,269 of record OU342665.1, on the reverse strand, counting down.
TTTATTATCCTGACGTCCACCGGACAACGGTAAAAAGTTCCGAAATCTAAACATAGATGGCGTGATAAGTGCCTTGACATCAAGTCAATCGATTTGGTGACAACACTTATCCAGCCGCCATCGCCATTTTGATTTCATCTTTGCCGCGGCATCAGTCGGCCGAGTGCGTTTTGAGAAAATGGGTGTCTTTTTTGTGTGTCTACCGGACAACCATTACATAAACGTATGTATTTGATATATCGCAGTAAATTAAAGTGAAAAATATTCTATTTAATCTATATTTTTCACTGCGCGTAAAACCTAATTCAAAATATCATTATTTATTACCAGGAAGCGCAAAGATTAATAAATGTCACTCGGACAACCAAAACCGTTGTCCGTGGGACATTTTGTTTGTCCATAGGACAATAATTATAGAATCAGCATAAAGCAATACTTTTTCTTTTATGATTTTGTATTTTTTGCATTTTTCAATGCTATTTTTATACTACCTAATGGTAAGTTTTAAATAGAAAAATATTGGAAAAAATTAACTCGGCCACAAGTGAATTCTCAGACGGGAATCGAACCCGGGAAAATCCGAGAAATCCCTTGGAAATCCGGTCCAATGCTTGTGGCCGAGTTATTTTTTTCCAATATTTTTCTATTTAAAACTTACCATTAATACTTTTTCTTTTAATTGTTAGTCACTGAACAAGTGCTAAATCATTTATTGTTGTTTAATATAAATTAGATTGATATTTTGACCAATTTCTACTTTGATTTTCGATCCAATGACCTCTGGTGTCAGAGAGTTTATAGTGCATTTCATGATTGCAGTGACGTTGAATCAAATTACCTAGACATTGACGAGGAGGATCCTGCCTGACTCAGTAGAATAAGACTTGATGACGTTGTTTTTTTTTGCCTACCTGCACCTTGTAACAAATAATGTTAAATATGGAAAAAATCGAAGGTATGAATAAAACAAATATTTTTCACATAAAATTAATACTTTAATAAAATTATTAAAACAATAAAATTATACAAATTATTATAAATAAAGCGGTAATAAATTAATCACCACGCGCGCGCGCGTGCGAAATTACGCGACGTAATGACGATTTTTCGTATTTTTTTTTAATTATTACTTAAATATACTATTTATCGATTTAAAAGGGTTAATTACTTATAATTAACATTATAATATTATCCCTTTTTTATCTCATTTTATTATTTAAAACACACACAAACACTTAGAGAAAATTCGTGAAAAAACGCTGATGCACCAAAATTTTTATTTACTTTTTTATTGACATTTTTAAAAAACTGTTGCTGCAGGTCTTTAGTTTAATGCCTTCTAGATACTGTGTATAAAAAATCATAAAGATCTATCGATTAATTTTTTTTAATACATTCTAAAATTGCGTGACGTCATAAAACCTTTTAAGGTGGGTTCAGATATCCGTATCGTATTTCTGTTCCGTATCAGCGCGCAGCGTGGCGGTCAAGAACGCTAGGTCTGAACGCCCGTTTGGTACGGTACGTTAGTACGGCGTTTTAATACGGATACAGGTACGCTCTCTTCGATTCATCGCAAGTCTTCCCCCCTTCCGTAAATTTTATTTCTGACTTAGATACGCTTCTCCATACTTTCTCCACTGATTATAAACACCACATTATCTGTATGACGCTCACGCGCCGCTTAAAAATGTTAAGGTCAGATGACCACCAGCACCGTGGATTACCCCTGCCGTTCGGATAGCCATGAGACGTCGTGATCGAGCGTTTCGAATTTACAAAAGACATCGGTGCAATCAGATGGTTAGAAGAGCTAAACGCCGATACATTCACAATAACGTCCTTGAATCTTCTCCTGCTAACATCTGGAAATTTCTTCGCACGCTTGGAGTTGGTAAGCCTCGTGATCCACATAAACCTTCTTTCACCACTAATGAACTCAACAAGCATTTTTCTTCCGTCACCCCGCTTGCAAGCAGCGTAAGACTTGCAACTGTCTCCAACATCTCTTCAGCTCCCTCTTGTTCAGCACCTGCATTCTCATTTACCCCTCTGAAGATGAAGTCCTGCAAATATGCAACTATATGCGCAGCATGACATTCACAATTTGAATGTTGCAGTCGCGTCACTCAACCGTGATCTTGAATGGATTTCTGAATGGTCGTCCAACTATGGTATTTCCGTAAACGCTGGCAAATGTCAAGCTATTGTCGTTGGTAGCTCGAAACAAATATAAATAATTACTCAACTTTACCACATTAAAATACAATGGCATTGATATACCCTACACTGAGCAAGTCAAAGACCTTGGTTTGACAATTGACTCGTGCCTCTCCTGAACATATTATATTGACGTTGTTTCCATGAAGGTAACCAATGCCCTTAGAGCTCTATACAGGTTTAAGTTCTTTCTCCCATCTAGCACTAAGATTGCGCTTATACAGGCTCTTGTCCTCCCAATAATCGATTACGCTGATGTTAGCAGCACTGTTCTAAATGAAAATCTTCTCAGTAAGTTGGATCGTCTTCTCAACAACTGCATCCGGTTCATATATGGGTTGCGCAAATACGACCATATTTCTCACTACCGTCAGCAACTCAAATGGCTTCCAATCCGTGAGCGTAGGAACCTTAGAGTGTTGTGTACTCTTTTCAACCTCCTCTTCGATCCACTTACCCCAGAATACCTGAAATCTCGGTATTTATCTTTATATATATATATATATATATATATATATTTATTCATATTTATGTATTATGTTTATCTAGAATGTTGTTAGCTTTGATAATCACTGTCTTTTTATTGTTTTTTTTTTCCATTGCCGCCATAATCTCTCCTTTAACATCCTTTCCGGTTGACTGGTAGAGAATGCCTAAGGGCATTAAGTCCGCCATTTGCTGTATAAATAAAAAAACAATAAAGAGTTAATAAATAAATAAGTCTAGCCCGATCAATGAAGCTTTTGTAACCCTTTAGGAAATATATAAAACACGAAAATACCTATGAAATTTATGGGTTTTACTCGATTTCCCCTAGATTCCACCATCAGATCCTGACTTGGCAACAATGAAATCACCTCAGGAGTATACGCCTTTAAATAAAAAAAGAATCATTGAAATTGGTCAATAGTTCGCGAAGATATTGACCCGTAAAGTACGAACTACCAGTCGACAACAATGTGTTTTTTCAGGATTCTGAAAAAACTACTGGTCAAATCTCTGTAAAAATGATATGGGACCACACATAAACCATTTTTTTTCAGATAAAAACAAGAATTATAAAAAAAAATCTGTTAACAACTGGCGAAGTTATGGTAAAACATACATAAAAAAATAAAAAAAAACCGTCGACTTGAGAACCTCCTCCTTTTTTTGAAGTCGGTTTTTTTTTTTTTTATTAAGTTGTATTTTTACCTAAACATGGAAATCGTTAATAACTTTGTGTGAAAAATTCTCAGTCTGAAATTCTTTCTGTATACGTACCTATGTACTACTTAGAATATATATGTAAAAGAATCCAACATTTTTTCGATTTCAGAAATACCTAAAATTTTACTTTTAACATTTTGCTCTATAACTTGTACTGAAAAATTGCTCCGTTGTTTTTTTTTTATATGCTTTTATATGTTCAAATACATAGCTTTTCTCTGTTGTCCAACAGATTTTCCTATACAATATCATAATTCTATTTTTTAGGTAATTACGTCGCGTGAAAAATTGCTCAGGGAAATTAATTAGGTACGTTTTTTAGTTACGGGTTGCTCTATTGTAATAGATTTTTCAATAATCCAATAGAAATTCCACTAAATACATTTTTTTTACCACCTCTAAGTATTGCCGCTGCGCTAGGGCCGGCCGCGCAGCCGCATTCACGCAACCCGCGCGGCCGCGCCGATTAGGGAAATAGCGACCTTGCACATGTAGACATAAGCTCCTATTCACTTTACCACCCGCGCGCTCGCGTTGCATTGGGAAGCGGTATTTCCTGGGTATTTCAGATTAATATTGAATCTAACGTGCGCGCGGTCGCCATGAGCCTGTGGGGCATGAAAAACTATCGAAATGGCCGCTTCTTTTTGCAGTGTTTGTCAACGACATCGATAAGTGTTTCAAACTTTCTCAGCTACTTTTGCAGATGACATGAAAATCATCTCCCTCATCACCTCATTGAGAGATGCTATCTCATTACAGGAGGACTTACTAAGGCTTGACAACTATTGCACTGAGAACTGTAGCTCTATTACGAGTTTTGTCAACGATACTCGCTAGCGTCTAACGTATAGGCATTTGTATGAAAAACTGTTCAGAGCCCCAAGCGCTGAGTAGCTGAACTAAAAATGGTATTATGAGTTGACAACGTTGACATTAGGTGACTTAACAGCTCCTGTTACGTAAGCTTCACGATTCGCGGTCACGTTTTTCATACAATTTGGTATTATGAGTTACTAATTTGGCAGATGCTCCTGTAATTTACGTTCACAGGAGCTGTTACGGCACTCACGGCATTTCTTTTAGTGAGAAGGTATATTATTCAATTAAAATTAATAAATACACGACATATTTTGAAACAAATTGATGACAAGGCCTTTTATAGATTAGAAAATAATTTACGCGGCTGAACGAAACAAAGAACACAATGAATTAACTAATTTGTATTGAGGCAAAATTTCGAAAACGGAAAACATTCCTAACATTGATTTGTCCTTCCAAAAGCGCATTTAGCTAAATTATGCCTACCATTGCACCACACAACTTTAAAATCGACGTAAAGAATTAAAAGACGTCGTAAAAAGTAAAAAATAAGAAAATATAGCTGTATTTATTTTGCAATGATTCCACGTAATAAATTATTATGGAACTTATTTAGTAAACGGCGCCTATGGGCTTATTAATTGAACCGTGGATAACTAAGGCCCTTTTCGGGTCTTAGGATGTCTCTTTTCTCTATAGAAAGTTTTCTATTTTAGCAATGACAATATTTTTTCAATATTTTAGATTGTCCATAATTTTATAGATTACTTTTAGGTAAGCGGTCTATTGTTTTAATGCAAAATATATAAATTTATCGTCGGCATAGTGATTTCATATTTTCAGCCGATAATGAGCAACTACATAAAGATCGGTTATTTATTTATAAACAAACATTTTAGTGTATATTAATACACTGTGTTCTTTTACTATTATTTTATTCTGTCTGTGATGACACTTGACACTTGACTGAATCTGATACTATGATAAAATGTAAAAGGTCATACATAGTCAGGCAGTGAAGCTTTACTTCACATTTCTTAATTTAGTAGGACTATACGCCGCCATGATAAATGTACTCGTTTAATTTCTCTATTTTTGCCTCTATGGTAAAGGTGTCTTTCTGTCCTTATCCTCATCATATAGACAGATAGAGATAGTGACAATTTGACGTTACGTATTCAAATTTATGCCTCGACGCTGCCTTCTCACGTATTTACGTACCAGCTAACGTAGCGTTTCCGAAAACTCATAATACCGATCCGATAGTCGGCGATTCGAGCACCGTATTTACGTTAACAGCAGCTGTCACGTCACATACGTTTACAGGAACAACTCATAATAGAGCTACTGTTTGGATTTGAACCCATCTAAGTGCAGTGTTGTCACCTACATTCGTAAACGTAAGTTGGTGCATTTTGATTACATGCAGTACCTCTATTATAAGTTGTTGTTCTTGTAAACGTATGTGACGTGACAGCAGCTGTTAACGTAAATACGTTGCTCGAATCGCCGACACCCGAATCGGTATTATGAGTTTTTGCAAACGCTACGATAGCTGGTGCGTAAATACGTGAGAAAGCAGCGTCGAGGCTTGAATTTGTAAACGTAACGTAAAATTGTCACTATCTCTGTCTGTCTATATGATGAGGATAAGGACAGAAAGACACCTTTACCATCGAGCCAAAAATAGAGAAATTAAAAGAGTACATTTTTCATGGCGACGTATAGTCCTACTAAATTAAGAAATGTGAAGTAAAGCTTCACTGCCTGACTATGTATGTTTGTACCTTTTAATTTTTTTTTATTTTTTTTATATATAATGGCTTTCTTCTGTTCCTCACAGAAATTCCGCCAACGTCCCGTAATGAAAGATACACTGATTAATTTTGATTTTTACTTATAATTATTCTGCCTTGAGCGTTCTCTATCTTTAGAAGGACAAATAAATATAAGAAGATACACTACAATTTGATGTTATGATGTTTTAAGTATTTCAGTAAACGAAAAAAAGCCGGTTTGTCCGAGAGAGTTAAAAGGGTATTAAGGTTAGTGGGGCGGGGAGTAGAGGCAGGGAGTTGATTGAAATTTCTGACAGTTGAAGATAATATGATCGGAAGTACCTTCTTCAAGACCGCATTCACATATGGAGTTGTCCAATATGTGGATTTTGTGGAGAAACACCGGGGTGCAAACATGACCGAGACGAAGGCGGCTAATGGTTGAAATAACATATCTGGGCAAGTCACGGAATTTGTACTTCCAGAACCAAGGTCTACGCGGAATAACAGTTTGTAAGCTACGGTAATGGCGGCCTATAGCCCTAGAATTACTCTGCCATCTCCTTTCCCACTCGGATTCAAGGATTGGTTTAGCTATTTGGAGGGCATCCGACGAATAATTTTGCAACCTGCATGGACTACCAGTCAGTGTAGCCTCTTTGGCCCATCCGTCTACTACTTCGTTATCGCGAATACCACTGTGACCGGGTATCCAGGCCAAAACTATTTCGGTGTTTTGGAGGAAGCCTTTGTGGAGAAGGCTTTTAATTTGAAGGACTACAGGAGCGGGGGATTTGGATCTAAATTGGTTTGCTAGAAGAGCGTCTAAGCAACTTTTAGAGTCGGTAAAAATAATGCACCTATTTAATTGGTGGGACAGTATGAAGGAAATCGCTTCTAGAATGGCTACTGCCTCGCCTGTGAAGACCGATGCTTCTTTTGGACAAGAAAAACTAAGCACAATACTGTATTTTGGTATCCAGACTGCTGCACCAACTTTTCCCTGTGGATCAGATCAGCCCTAGAGGCGTCGGTAAAGACCGGCAACCATTGCTGCCAATCTTCACCGAAACGTTCTAGGAACTTGATATTAGCTGCAGGATCGTTCTTTCCAATACCAAAATTCAGAATTACATTAGGGCTAAAGGTAAGAGCTTCATAGTTAGTTTCAAAAAGGGGGTAAGAATCAAATTGTACTATAGAATGGGAGAGGGACGACAATTTCCTAAAGCTACTGATAATTCTAGGGGGAATTTTATGGGACCAATAAGAAGACTGTGGAATCAGGTTGGACAATTTTTGAAGGAGCAAACAAAGAGGGTGGGACTTATATTGAGCCATTCTAAAAACAAATCTGTCCGAAAGATATTGACGCCTAAGGTCTAAAGGAGGGTCACCGCATTCGACTTGGAGAGCGATCCCAGGCGAAGAACGCATGGCACCTAAAATTACTCTTAGACATTTTAGCTGAATTTTATCTAATTTATTTAAACCCTCTTTGTTACACGGTTCCAGTAAGAAGGAGCCGTAGTCCATAAGGCTGCGGATAAGGACGTTATAAAGAAGTTTCTGGGTGTATTGATGAGAACCCCACCACACACCCGATAGAGATTTAAGGATATTTACTCCCTTTTCACAGCGCTGCGCTATATCATTGCAGTGATGTGCTCCTGTAAGTTTAGAGTCCAGGGTTAGACCCAGAAATTTGACACTATCTGATACTGGGATTGCCTGGTCATCAATTTTAAGCTCAATAGTTGGAACCTGCCTTTTCCTGGTGAATACCACTGTGTTGCATTTGGGAGCTGAAAGAGTTAGGCCATGGTCGTCTAGCCACTGCAACAGATAACGTAATGCCGAGTTAAGCCTATCAGCGATAACGTCAAGGTCTTTCCCGTGTACATATATACACAAGTCATCCGCATATTGAAGGATCTTGGCAAAGCTAGTCACACTTTCGTCTAAATCATATGTATATAGACTGTACAGCAAAGGGCTGAGGACAGAGCCTTGTGGCAGACCCTGCCAAACGGTCCTAGGAGGAAGACAGTGGCTGCGGAACCGAATTTTTAGCAACCTATCCATATAAAGATTATGGATCAACTGAACAAGCCTCTCAGGAAAACTCAATCGAAGGAGCTTCTGTCTGAGCATCGGAAGCTGAACGTTGTCGTAGGCGGCAGAAATATCTAAGAAGGAACCCACTAAGTACTCTCCTCTTGTGAAAGCGAGTCTGATTTCCGTAGTGAGAACAGAGAGGCTGTCTAGCGTACCCTTGCCTTTGCGGAATCCAAACTGGCTTTTAGCTAAAATGCCCCGAGATTCTGCCAACCATTCAAGCCTATTCTTAACTAGGTATTCCAGAATCTTGCATGTGGTAGGCGATAAAGCTATAGGCCTGTAAGAAGCAGCAAGTTTCGGATTTTTGCCTGGTTTCAGTATGGGGATTACGATTTGGGATTTCCAAGATTGTGGAATGTCTCCGGATTCGACCACATTGTTGAATAGGTTACAGAGGTAGGAGAGGGCAATGGGGCCAAGGTGAGAAATAAAAGAATATGGTATACCGTCTTCCCCAGGAGACGAGTCTCTCAGGTTCCGAATTGCACATTTGAGTTCATCTAAGGAAAATGGGGAGTCGAAATTGGTAGAGGAAGAGTTGAAGGGTTGAAGTGGAGGAGTTTGAGTATTTTCGAGAGGAACGGAGGGGGGGGGCTAATTTATTAGCAAAAGAATCTAGCCAAGGGGATGGATCATTTGAGGAAGGAGAGGGCCCGACAAGTGAGCCTCGGAAACGTCTAATATTCTGCCATACTATAGAAGGGGGACAGCGAGGGGATAAACTTTCACAAAATGCACTCCATCCATTTCTTTTCTTCCGTTTGAAGAGGCGCTTCGTTTTGGCGGCTATCTGTTGGTATGCTAAAAAATTTATATCGTTCATATTTAAATTGTAGTTAATTTCTGCTTCTTTCCTCGATCGTATCAACTCCGAGCATTCCGAGTCCCACCATGGAGGGGAAATTAGGTTACGTTTCATTCGGCGGATCGGAGGGATGTGGAGATCCGCTGCTAAGATTAGAACACCAGCAAAGTGGGTGTATTGGGATTCAATGGAGGCTGTTTGAGGAGGAGAACAGCTCAACAAACGTGAGTCGACCTCTGCAGAGAACTTCACCCAATCTGCTTTGTTGGTGTTATATTTCCGTAGAGAAGGTGGGGCATAAGCAGGAAGGGATAAGCTTGGTTTGGAGATGATTATGGGGAAATGGTCGCTGCCAAAGGTTTCCGGTAAAGTTTTCCAAGTTAACACAGTGGCCAAATCAGGAGAGCAGGCTGAAAGGTCCACTGCAGACCTTTTATCCTGGATGGGGTACACCCGTCTTGTTGGGCTACCATCGTTCAAAATACAGAGGTGGAATTCATCAAACAAATCGATCAAGTGGGTAGAGAACGAATCGCAGGAGTGAGAGCCCCAAGAAGTGTGGTGAGTGTTGAAGTCACCAAGGACTAAAGTGGGTTGCGGTATAGCTGAAAGGACTGCTCGTAGATCAGGTATAAGGGAAGGTGATGGGACAGGGATATAGATAGAGACAAATGAAAGATCTAAAATTTTAGCCGCAACGACATTGAATGCGTCGCTATGGGGGGGAATTGTGAGTCTGGAGTAAGTAAGGTTCTCCTTAATTAGGAGAGCACTTCCGTCGTAGCCATTGGCTTTGTCATCTCTGAGACAGGCAAAACCAGACACTCTAAACCGAGTGTTCGGCTTGAGCCATGTCTCAGAGATAGCAGCGACAGCGACGGAGTATTTGTTTAACAAATATTTAAATTCATGTAAATTAGAGATAACACTCCTACAGTTCCATTGCAGGAACTGCGGAGTGTTCCTCGTTGGCTGGGTTAATTGCGCCATTGGGAATGAGCGAACTAAGAAGGCTTAGTTTATGTGCGACGTTGGGCGGTAGGGCATCGTTAAATCTACATAATATGTCAGTTAAAAGGGAGATCACATGTTCAAGTAGATTATCATCTCTCGATGATGAATATGGATTTTCTGGGTTAGATCCATTGGGTAAAGAGGGAGGGACCTCCGAGATAATATTTTGAAGAGCCACTCTGTCATAACTTTTAGGAGGAGGGGCTCTGGAATTTTGAGTGACGAAAACCGTCTTACGGTATGACATAGGTGACGAAGTTGCAGCAGGGAAAATAGAATTCAAGTTTGGTTGAGGAGTTACGGGGGAAGTGGGGGTCTTAGACATATCCGAGTAAGGTCGTCGCACGGGAACAAACCGTGCGGACGCCTCTAAGTAGGAGATATTTTCTTGGGACATGATTAACTTGATGTTATGTTGCCTTACTATTTCAGGGCAGCCCTTGCTAGTAGCAAAGTGCTCCCCCAAGCAGAAAAGACAGGTAGATTTGATCTCAGGAATGTTGCAGCTATCACCCGGGTGTTCTTGGGCACAACGGTAGCACCTTGGCTTAGAGCGGCATTGTACTTTAATATGGCCATACCTACAACAGTTATGGCACTGGATAGTCGGGAGCTGGTACGTTTCTACGGGCAGAGAAGTAAAATAACAAAATATTCGCTTAGGGAGAAACTGACCTTCAAATGTTAACACTAGAGTTTGAGTCGGAGACCATGTAATGTCACCATTTGAAGACACCTTCCTGTTGAGTCGTCTGGCCTTCAAAATTATTCCACAACCCTCCGGTAGCTCAACCGAACCAATAAATTCATCCAGCGACCAATCTACTGGGACGTTCCGGACTATGCCCATACGTGTGATGTTATATGTTGGGATTAATACCTTGAACTTATATTTTGTGGCAAAGTCTGATGAAATGAAGTTGTTTGCATCCGAACCCGATTTGAATTCCATTTCAATTTTATTTCTACCTACATTTTTGATTCCACCTTTTACAATGTTTTTAACGTTACTTCTATGGACTAATTGACCGAATATGATGGGACGAATGGTAGTCCCTGCAGTTGGATCAGGTACATCCCTACTAACGTGAACGATAAACGGACCTTGGTCATTTGAACTATACTTACGAGATTCTTGGGATAGGCTTGGGTGCACGAATATTGACTGAATGGAAGTCGAGGTATCAATGTCGTTAGCATTCCTAGTTCGCTTGTCGGGGTTAGAAGTCAATTCCGTTGATAGTTTATGTTTACGGGACTCGGATTTTTCTGAAGAAGTTTGTGTAAACATTGGTTGAGAGACTTCAGCGTCGGGGGGGTCAGGGGGATCAGGAGGCTCGGGATTCATGGCGCGGCGGTTTACTAACCTAAGTTAGTATTAAACAGACACTTTTATTGATAAAACACTTATGGCACACCCACCAACAATTTGTTTAGAGAAGAAGCTCAATTTAGAATAAAATATTAGAAGAAAACTATAAAAAACAAGAAATCAATTTCACGAACACGTGTATCAATCAGTTTCGAAACACGGAATCAAAACAAAATAGTTGAAACCGGGGCGCAAAAAACCACCTTTTACATTTTATCATAGTATCCGCGTCAGTCAAGTGTCAAGTGTCATCACAGACGCAGAATAAAATATTAGTACAAGGACACAGTGTATTAATATACACTAAAATATTAGTTGATAAATAAATAATCGTTCTTTATGTATTTCCTTTTTTTGTTCATTATCGGCTGAGAATATGAAATTACTGCGCCGACGATAAATTGATATATTTTGCATTAAAAAAATAGACCGCTTACCTAAAAATAATCCGTCAAATTTAGGACAATGAAAAATATTGAAAAAGTATTTTCATTGCTAAAATAGAAAACTTTATATGGAGAAAAGAGACATCCCAAGACCCGAAAAGGGCCTTGGTTGTCCACAGTTCAATTAATGAGCCTATAGGCGCAGTTTACTACTGAAGTTACATATTATTTATTACGTGGAATCATTGCAAAATAAATACAGCTATATGAATATTATTTACGACTTTGTTTAATTCTTCACATCGATTTGAAGTTGTGTGTTGTAATAGCAGACACAATTTAGCTTAAAATGCGCTTTTGGATAAAAATCAATGTTAGGTTTTTTTCGGAATTTTGCCTCTATACAAATTAGGTAATTTATTGTGTTCTTTGTTTATTTTCTAATTAAAAAAATGCCTTGTCATCAATTTGTTTCAAAATATGTCGTGTATTAATTAATTTTAATTGAATAATATAACTTCTCACACAAAGAAATGCCGTGAGTGCCGTAACAGCTCCTGTAAACGTAAATTACATGAGCATCTACCAAATTAGTAACTCATAATACTAAATTGTATGAAAAACGTGACCGCGAATCGTGAAGCTTACGTAACAGGAGCTGTTAAGTCACCTTATGTCAACGTTGTCAACTCATAATACCATTTTTAGTTCAGCTACTCAGCGCTTGGAGCTCTGAACAGTTTTTCATACAAATGTCTATACGTTAGACGCTAGCGAGGATCGTTGACAAAAATAATAATAGAGCTAATTCAAGGAAGTGTTGTGAGGGACTTAGGCGTGTCTCATGACAGTAACCTTCTATTTGATATCCACATTGACAACATAGTGTCTAAAGCCTCTAGGGCTCTTGGTTTCCTGATGCGCACTTCCTCGGATTTTACCCAAGCTAACACCCTCAAAATACTGTATTGCTCATTAGTCCGTAGCCATCTGGAATTTGCGTCACAGATCTGGAGCCCTAGATATAATGTGTACATCTCACGTATCGAAAACACCCAGAGGAGGTTCATTAAATATCTATGTTATCGTACAAAGGATCGACATGATGCGATCCGCTATCTCGATCTCTGCAGGAAGCATCACTTTCTTCCGTTAGAAAGACGTCGCGTAATAGCGGATCTGGTATTCCTCTCAAAAATTGCGTCAGGTGCTGTAAACTGCCCGGAACTTCTTTCGAAATTGACACTGCGGGCACCCATTAAACCACTTAGATCTAACCTGCTGCTATCGGCCCCCCCTGCATCGTCAAATTACCGACAGAATGCATATTTATGGCGTGCGAGTAATAGTTTTAATTTAGCATCGCGACAAGCAGACTTAGATCTATTTGCAACGAATGAGGCCTCGATCAAGCGAATCATGAGCAAAGATTTTTTCAACGAGACATAATTATGTACTGTTATAGTATTAATTTAGACTTAAGATTGTGCTTTTTGTAAACTTTGTTGTTATCTGTGATGACCTATAATTGGCTTTCTGTTACTAGATAAGTTATCTTTTTTGTTAAACATAGCTGTTGGTCGTCCGAATATAAATAAATAAATAGGATCGGGAACGTATCGAGTAATTACCTAAGGTCAAAAAATGTATTGGAAAATGCAGTTCCGTTTACGTCCGGTTGGAACTTTTTACTTTATACTTCCTCGATAGGAAAGTTTTTCGTGCTAGGCCTACTGATCGCATCGCCATCGCCACTCGCGCGAATGTGTAGAAGTTTCGCGCACGGCTCCTGTCCCGTAATATTGTATTTATAATTACTGTATAGTGTGTGCTAGAAAATATTTTGAAAAGTGTCAATAAATGAAAAAGAAATACCTAAGTTATGTATAGCAAGAAAAATCTAATATTTCGATAATGATACTGGGAACATCAAACACGTACGATTGTAAAATTGTAAACACTTTGCCTTCCCCCCCCCCCCCCCCCTTTTCGGCTTTTAATCACGGCGACGAACTCTGCGTCATGAGTTTTTTGAACGCTACGCTAACGTAGGCGCGGTACGGACAAAAGATCAAAATAGCAAATAACTCAAATATAGGCCTACTAAATACCAGTAAAGAATAATTAAAAAAACTTTAAAGTTACATCCAGTATTTTTTCAAAAACTTTGTTCGTCCCAGCGGACAAAATCAAATAAAACAGTAATTAAAGAAATATAACAACATATGGCCTTGGCAGCGTGTTGCGACAGCTAGGTAACCGTGCCATATTATGTAGGTTTGATGTATAGCGGTTCTTCTCAGAAACCACTTTTACAGTCGGCTAAAGCCAGAGCGTAAGTTATTTTACTGAATTATCTGTGTACAAATCATCATCATCAGCATGTGGCCGTCCACTGCTGGACATAGGCCTCTCCTAGCTCACGAGTATTGTGGCGTTCATAGGATGCTATTAGCCTACTGCTACCACGCTGGCCAAACGGGTTGGTAGAGGGTTGGTTTCAAGTTTTCCTTCTCTCGCACAGTCCAGAAGTCCAGACAATATCACTGTATAAAAATGACTATGACTCGTTATAAAAAGGATGATTTTTGTCACATTTACGGAAGCAAAAACTGAAGGCCAGTGACATAGGATTCACCGGAAACAATAATAATATTTACTTCAATGATCATCTCACTGGCCGCAACAAGGAAATCTTAAATTAAGCTAAGGCTGCTGTTAAAGAGAACAATTATATGCATGTTTGGGTGAAGAATTGTTCAATTATTGTTAGAAAGACTGACACTAGTTCGATTATATACATAGCATGTGCGAAAGATTTAAACATGATAAAATAGGAGCTAGGTTTCTGTTCATAGTTACTTATTTCATATTGTTGGTGAGCTACTATTTCTATTATTATATTATTGTTATTTTATTTGGTTTTATCGATTTAAATCTTTTAGAATGCCACTTTTCTGTGTAATTTACAATAATTCGGGAACACTATACAGCAGTAATATTATAAAAATAAATAATAAATAAAAATAAAATAAAACTTTATTTAACAACAAATAATAACATTGTAGAACTAAAACAATAGGTACTCATTATTGAGAAAAGTCACAATTACGACGTTAACAATTCAGTAGCTCTATTACGAGTTTTGTCAACGATACTCGCTAGCGTCTAACGTATAGGCATTTGTATGAAAAACTGTTCAGAGCCCCAAGCGCTGAGTAGCTGAACTAAAAATGGTATTATGAGTTGACAACGTTGACATTAGGTGACTTAACAGCTCCTGTTACGTAAGCTTCACGATTCGCGGTCACGTTTTTCATACAATTTGGTATTATGTGTTACTAATTTGGCAGATGCTCCTGTAATTTACGTTCACAGGAGCTGTTACGGCACTCACGGCATTTCTTTTAGTGAGAAGGTATATTATTCAATTAAAATTAATAAATACACGACATATTTTGAAACAAATTGATGACAAGGCCTTTTATAGATTAGAAAATAATTTACGCGGCTGAACGAAACAAAGAACACAATGAATTAACTAATTTGTATTGAGGCAAAATTTCGAAAACGGAAAACATTCCTAACATTGATTTGTCCTTCCAAAAGCGCATTTAGCTAAATTATGCCTACTATTACAACACACAACTTTAAAATCGACGTAAAGAATTAAACGACGTCGTAAAAAGTAAAAAATAAGAAAATATAGCTGTATTTATTTTGCAATGATTCCACGTAATAAATTATTATGGAACTTATTTAGTAAACGGCGCCTATGGGCTTATTAATTGAACCGTGGATAACTAAGGCCCTTTTCGGGTCTTAGGATGTCTCTTTTCTCTATAGAAAGTTTTCTATTTTAGCAATGACAATATTTTTTCAATATTTTAGATTGTCCATAATTTTATAGATTACTTTTAGGTAAGCGGTCTATTGTTTTAATGCAAAATATATCAATTTATCGTCGGCATAGTGATTTCATATTTTCAGCCGATAATGAGCAACTACATAAAGATCGGTTATTTATTTATAAACAAACATTTTAGTGTATATTAATACACTGTGTTCTTTTACTATTATTTTATTCTGTGTCTGTGATGACACTTGACACTTGACTGACTCTGATACTATGATAAAATGTAAAAGGCCATACATAGTCAGGCAGTGAAGCTTTACTTCACATTTCTTAATTTAGTAGGACTATACGCCGCCATGATAAATGTACTCGTTTAATTTCTCTATTTTTGCCTCTATGGTAAAGGTGTCTTTCTGTCCTTATCCTCATCATATAGACAGATAGAGATAGTGACAATTTGACGTTACGTATTCAAATTTATGCCTCGACGCTGCCTTCTCACGTATTTACGTACCAGCTAACGTAGCGTTTCCGAAAACTCATAATACCGATCCGATAGTCGGCGATTCGAGCACCGTATTTACGTTAACAGCAGCTGTCACGTCACATACGTTTACAGGAACAACTCATAATAGAGCTACAGGTCCCCAACTCCTAAACTAGGACTAATCCTGTATCTTAGGAGCTGGTGATTCCTCCAAATGCAAAACATAATATTCTCAAAAACAAACTGGCTGGTTAATGTAGTTCGCAGTCTATTGTACTTTTGTTTTATAGTCGCAGTCTATTGTACTTTTATATTATATTTGTTTGTCATGGGAAGTGGAACTGTGTAGCTCTATTACGAGTTTTGTCAACGATCCTCGCTACCGTCTAACGTATAGACATTTGTATGAAAAACTGTTCAGAGCCCCAAGCGCTGAGTAGCTGAACTAAAAATGGTATTATGAGTTGACAACGTTGACATTAGGTGACATAACAGCTCCTGTTACGTAAGCTTCACGATTCGCGGTCACGTTTTTCATACAATTTGGTATTATGAGTTACTAATTTGCAGATGCTCCTGTAATTTACGTTCACAGAAGCTGTTACGGCAATCACGGCATTTCTTTTAGTGAGAAGGTATATTATTCAATTAAAATTAATAAATACACGACATATTTTGAAACAAATTGATGACAATGCATTTTTTTGGTTAGAAAATAATTTACGCGGTTGAACGAAACACACACAATGAATTAACTAATTTGTATAGAGGCAAAATTTCGAAAACGGAAAAAAATCCTATCATTGATTTGTCCTTCCAAAAGCGCATTTAGCTAAATTATGCCTACTATTACAACACACAACTTTAAATTCGACGTAAAGAATTAAACGAAGTCGTAAAAAGTAAAAAATAAGATAATATAGCTGTATTTATTTTGCAATGATTCCACGTAATAATTATTATGGAACTTATTTAGTAAACGGCGCCTATGGGCTTATTAATTGAACTGTGGATAACCAAGGCCTTTTTCGGGTCTTGGGATGTCTCTTTTTTTTATAGAAAGTTTTCTATTTTAGCAATGAAAATATTTGTTTAATATTTTAGATTGTTCATAATTTCATGGATTATTTTTAGGTAAGCGGTCTATTGTTTTAATGCAAAATATATCAATTTATCGTCGGCATAGTAATTTCATATTTTCAGCCGATAATGAGCAACTACAAAAAGATCGATTATTTATTTATAAAAAATCATTTTAGTGTATATTAATACACTGTGTCCTTGTACTATTATTTTATTCTGTGTCTGTGATGACACTTGACACTTGACTGACTCGGATACTATGATAAAATGTAAAAGGTCATACATAGTCAGGCAGTGAAGCTTTACTTCACATTTCTTAATTTAATAGGGCTATACATTCGCCATGAAAAATGTACTCTGTTAATTTCTCTATTTTTGGCTCGATTGTAAAGGTGTCTTTCTGTCTTTATCCTCATCATATGGACAGAAAGAGATAGTGACAATTTTACGTTACGTATTCAAATTTATGCCTCGACACTGCCTTCTCACGTATTTACGTACCAGCTAATGTAGCGTTTACAAAAACTCATAATACCGATACGATAGTCGGCGATTCGAGCACCGTATTTACGTTAACAGCAGCTGTCACGTCACTTACGTTTACAGGAACAACTCGTAATAGCGCTACTGAAATCTATGATGCCGAGCTCTTTGATATGAGATATAGTGTATATAGGTGCGACTGCGATTATGTATCCCGAGGAGATGATTTAGGCGGCGGTGTATAATAATTGAGTTTACTCATATAGCCATTGATAATTATGTTGCAGAAGCCCTGTCTGTTTCCATATCGATTGACAAGCTTACTTCTCTTCACGTTTTTTTTGGTTACTTTACACATTGTCGTCTTCATTCCGACGCATTGAACTATTTTGTTGAGCTTGTTTCTGATCGTTTGTTGACCGGCCTTCTGATAAGTTTCTTATTGTCAGTGATTTTAATGTGGCAAAGGCCCATTGGATTTCGTCGGCCGAAGATGAGCATTTTATAATAAGTGAAACAGAATCTGACACTATCTTGGTGAAATTTGAGCGTGATTTTTTAAGTTACAATGACTTCAATCAGTACAAGAATGTTTTCAGAATTTTTACAATAGGTTGCTAGATTTAATATTCTGTGAATCTATCTGTAACGTGAGGAGAAGTAGCAAGTCACGTACCAGCGGGCCTACCGTCATCTATTAGCAACCATCATGTCATAGGCGATGATTTAGCGAAGACATCACAAAACTTCTGTAAAAAAACAAGCTTACTTTAGGAGATTCGTAGTAAGAAATAGCATAGTAAGATTGAAACAATACTGCGCTAAGAGATGGCGGTGTGCCCCCAGAGGATAAGCATCACCCGCGTTACAATGGCATTTGTTAATGTCTACTCATGAGGTATTAACTCCTGCGCCACGTATCATAAAGCTGTTCGGAAGGTCAACTACAGTGCGATTAATGAAACATTACTGGCTTATGACTGGTCTACATTTTACAGTGACAGGAATATAGAATCTGCTTTAACTGAATTTTATAGTATTGTTATTGCAGTTATTTCTAAACATGCACTTAAATCAAAGTTAAAATTAATTATTAGAAAATTGTTTGTTTCCCAAATAAAATAAAATAAAGCCAGGTCAGTTTTAATGGATTTACCTGCCAAATCAAGTTGGTCTCCGTTTTCATCAACTTTTTATGAAGTTGTGGTCAAGATATAGTGGATTTTGATCGTTATTTTCGATAAAGCGGTTTTCATTTCTGCCGGCACTCCCAGAGTGCAACCCGTTGTTTTTTTACTATACTTCCTCGATACTAGTGGCCTAGTGGTCTGTTGAATTGTGCCACTAGTAGTCTTACACCGAATTAGTACAATTGGGAAACTTCCTGGTTGTCCAGTTGAGTTTTTTTTTTAGAAACGTTTATTCTTAGGGTAATAGTAATTAAACCTATATATTTTATTTATGATATACCACGTTTTCTATAAATCAATTACTTTTTGAAATAAAGCTTCTTAAAAAAACTCTACTAGTCTACTGGGAAGTTCCCCGACTGTACCTACTAAATCAAACCGTCTAGTATCCAAATAGATAATTCCTCCTCATGTCGAATCTGTTTGTCAAAAATTTCGTGCTCTCTTGTCAAAATTTGTTATAATTAAAAACAAAATTCCGTACCAAGTACTATTAACCCTGTACAAAACTTTAGTAGATCCTATAATTTCTTACGGAATTTCTAGTTACGGACGCACCTTTAAAACCTACTTGGATAAAATTTATAATCTTCAATTACGAGTATTAAAGCTTATAGTTAATAAAAAAATAAATAATATGTACAAAAGTAAATATGACGAGCTCTTTAAGTACTGCAAGGTTATGTCGGTACATGACAAAGTAAATTACGCGATTTTAACTGAACAACTAGATAACGTTGCTTCCTTACCTAAAGTTAATCATAGCTTTAACACGACAGATCACGCAAAAGACACTACTCAGGAGTCGTTCAAATAACTTTTACGGGGAAAGAAGATTTTCTAGTGTTCTTCCAGCGATAATTAATAATTTGCCAAAAGAATTACGGGTTATTTTAGATGACAAGAAACATAAAAGTGCGAAACAGAAACTCAAATATTATTTTACTACAAAAACATTGTCTTAGATTTTTTCTTTTCAATAGTCAACTTTTTTTAACATCAGCCTGTGCGCGCGCGTCGACCGCAACGCAAGCAACCATTCACTCCATAATCTTTGATTCACTCATTTGCCCTGTCCGAGCGCTCGCTGGGTGCGTGCGTGTGCGCTATGACGGCATTGTATTTATGTATGTGTATCGTGATTTTTATGCATTTTTTTTGTTGATAATTTGTTTTTGTCTTTATTGACAACTATTTATTAACGCACAGATTGTCAGATAAGGTCTAACTTGCGAGGTCGTTTTAAAACTTTTATTCTTGTGTTAAAGAAATTAAGTACAATTAAGTTTAAAAGAACACTGCTTAGTTGTATTGTTTATGTTTACCACCTACTTTGACGAATACGCGTGGCTGGACAAACCAAATTGGGTTTTAGTCACTCGGTTGTTTTTGTATATGATGTATCACTTTGTATAACTTGAATAAATAAAAAATAAAAAAATATATATAAATTTTTTTATTTTTTTTTGTATTGTCTAGTTGATTGTTTTTCTGTTTTTCATAAAGGGTCGAGGATTAACTACAAAAAGCTACATATTAATTTTTATTTTTCCTTTTACTAGTTAATAATTAAAGTTATACATTCTACTATTATTTATTGTATCTTCTAATAATCCAAAAGTTTTATTACATACTTTAATATTTTTTGTGATATTTAGTGCTAGTCCCCGATTTCTTCCATAGCAATGTTAAAATATTATTCGCTCAGTGATTGCAGAAAAGCGAAATAAGAAAAAGTAGTTTTCAGGATCTGCAAAAAGGTTGAATTAAACTTAACTCACATTCTCTTGCTATATATTTCACATTTATTATGCCAACTGCTACTAAACATATTTAAAATTGCATTTCAGTCATTTGCTTGAAGGTAAATGAAACAACGATGTTAAATGTGTTTAGCGCAGCGTGTTTAGTATACCTATACTTACCCAAAGTTTTATTGAAATCGGTAAAGCCGTTTTTTTTAAATACAGCGAGACAAACGAACACCAATAGGCTATTTGACAGGTTTTGAAAATCCATTTTATATTATGTAGTGGAGTTTAAGGAACCCAGTAACAGGTGTTTTTTTTAATTCTGGTACATATTTGCTGAAAAATATCAAATTAAAATTCAATATTTAAATAGCGCGCCAAAACGCTATTTGACAATATGACGCTGCAATGGGTTCGGTGACGTCAGTTGCCTGTATTCTGCTAAATATCATCCACATACGTAGGCAAACGAGGTTTACAAGCAGGTGACGTCATTATAAACTCGACGAATCAGGAGCGTTTTGTGTCACGTGACAAAAGTTTAAAAAATGCATTTTTATTTACGGATTTTTAAATAAATTTATAATTATTTTCAACTTACGTTAATAAAAAACCATTTTTAAACTCATAATTTATACTGATAACAGTAATTGACACTTTATTTTTCGCATTGTCAAATAGCCTATTGATTTTTATATACAAACAAAATCCACACTGAACAGTGGGTCTAACGCGTATGTGCCGTAGGCTTCGCTATCGACTCCATTTTGATAGTCGACGGCGTTTACGTACCAAACAACTTCAACGTTATCGTCCTAACAATAAGACTCCTTTTCAATAATTAGTTAATGCTCGACTCTGTGTGTGACCGAGACAGCTTTAAAGCATCAGCCCTCGCGTGTAAAGTGTTGCGCCCAAAGTTAAAGTCGATGACGCTTACGCGGTAGGGCCGCAATGGACTGCACGCCGACACTCTTCATTCCCATGGCGGTGATGTGTATGGGAGTCTGCGCGCGATGCAGCAATATGTAGATCGACCGCTGGTAACGCATGTCCATGCATACCCATGGCACGTCGTACACTGAGTCTTCCAGTTTATGCCAACAAGCTTACTGCTACTAAACAAAATTCCAACTCGGATGAGCAGCATTTGGGAAGCTCCGTAAAGTCTTCGCGTCAACTTACCTCCGTGTCTCAAGACGAACGTCTATGACCAGTGTGCATTGCCAGTGATGACTTATGGCAGTGACACGTGGTCGCTAACTATGGGTCTGATAAGAAGGCTCAAGGTCACACAGCGTGCAATGGATAGAGCTATGTTCGTGGTTTCTCTACGTGATCGAATTAGAAATGACGAGATTCGTAGGAGAACTAAAGTAACCGACATCGCTTCAGGGATTGCTCAGCTGTAATGGCAGTGGCACATAGCAAGAAAAACCGATGGCCTTTGGGACAGGAAGGTTCTGTAATTGGCGACCGCGTAACGGACGACGCTCCGTGGGTAGGCCCCCGACAAGGTGGACCGACGATCTGGTGAAGGTAACGAGAAGCCGCTGGATGCAGGCAAAGCAGGACCGATCGTCGTGAAATCCTTGGGGAGGCCTATACCCAGTAGTGGGTGTTATGCGGCTTAGAAGAGGATGTGCAATAGAGAGTATTTAGTTTATACTAACGGCCGCCATAGTCTGCACGCCGACACTCGTCCTTCCCATAGCGGTGATGTGTATGGGAGTCTGTGCGCGATGCAGCAAGATGTAGACCGATCGCTGGTTGCGAACGTCCATGGACTCCCATGGCACGTCGTACACTGAGTCTTTCAGTTTCTCGCTCTGTGTCATAGTTGAGTTTAAGATGAATAGGTTTTAATACTTGTACAATGCTATTGGTATCTAATTACTCAAATGGGGACAATAATCGAGATATCAAAGAGTAAGAAAAACTTTTTAAATAATATCGAGGACGTGACGACAATAATGTTTTTTTTTTTATGAACCACGGGGAGACTCTTAGCCTTCATCATACCTGCTGTTAAGTATTGGTAAGGCTGAAGATGGAGGCGAGCCTCTCTCGGAATCAATCCTCAATCATTGAGGAATTGGCTATCTTATCTTTGCCTGCCGGAACACAACAAAATGCTGAAAACGTTGTTATTATGGCGTCAGACTTAGATAAAATGGTGATAGCTAATCAAGCGGACTTACAACAAGTCCTACCACCAACCAAACCGAATACAGTATGTACTCCCGCTGGGAATCGAACCCGGGACCCCTGGGTCTGATACCGGTCGGTGGTTGTACCACTAGAACACAGAAGCGGTTAATGTATAGGAAAATTTAGTTACGCAGGCTGAATAACTAACTTAAAATTACCAAGCAACCAATTGCGTTGCTGTCATTACTGTCATATTTTTATACTGTATGACACGTAGTGACGAAACTGAAAACTGAAACGATTTTTAG
Organism: Chrysoteuchia culmella; assembly: GCA_910589605.1. NCBI lineage: Eukaryota > Metazoa > Arthropoda > Insecta > Lepidoptera > Crambidae > Chrysoteuchia > Chrysoteuchia culmella. Next base: position 6,739,233 of record OU342665.1, on the reverse strand, counting down.
TTAGATAATCAAATCAGCCCTCCGTTTACGTCCGGTAGGAACGCTGCTCAATACATTTTTCAATGATACGTCCTCGATACTTAGGTACTCGAAAGTTTTTTGTGCTAGTAGGACTACAGGATTGTTTAACTACAGTTTTTGTAAATGGTCATTAGAAAATGATAACATAAGAACAATAGAATATCAAAATAATTATTTTCTGTGATAAATATTAAACAAGAAAATATACTAGAAAAAAGCAACTAGTCTCATGTCGCCCTGACGGAAAATTATTTTCTCCTTAAAATAAAAATTATTCTTACTTCTGATCCAACTATTTCAAATATAATGGAGATTTGTACAAGTTGTAAAAATATAACAACTGTAAGTGGTCCATATCGAGCGAGAGCGTCGGGTTCCTGCAAATATTGAAAATTTATTAAGTTCATTTCTCCACTATTCAACTTTTGAAAAGATAGAAGGAAATTATTAAATAACAATAAAAGTAATAATAGTAAGCAGTAATGCTTACCCCTTGTGAACATTCTACAAGTAATAGACAGCATGAAAACAGGTGAAACAAATAGTTTAGCCCAAGCAATGGACCGAATAAACTTGAGAATTCATCTGTAAAACTGACAATTAGAGCAAATTAAAATTTATCTTAGCATCATCATTAGCACTTTTAATGTCCCATTGCTAGAAAATTAATACGCTAGAATCTTTAATTAAACCTGCAATAGCACTTCTCTCTCTTAACTTTTGAATGCATTGGAACAACACGTTTAGCGTTTTCGGTGGAGTCATAAAGGTCCTCGCATGTACAGAATATCATTTATTCAGTCTAGGCTATTACAAGCACTTTTGAATGTCGCCATTGGTTCACAACCTTACTGGGGGCGTACCCCCTTCGACCTTTTAATCAGAACCTCGTTACTAAAGCTACAGCACTTACCTGACTATAAGTTTGTGATGTTCCACGCATTGCACAATCCACACATGAATCTGTTCATTCTCTTGAGAATCAAACATTTCAACGTTCACATTCAGGATCGTTTGATTTTTGAGACAGGGTATTTCTACCACTTGAGTTTTTGGTTTCTTTAGTTGTTGCAGCTCATGCTTTAGTATTTTTATGTGACCTATTATTTGAAACACCATTAAGCACAAAAGCATGTCATTCGCACACACTGACACTGTGCAGCCATAACATAACCAGAAATTTAAATAAGTCGTTAGTTGGTAATGGTTTTGAGGGTCATAGAATGGGAATAGATAAATAATGGCAAATTGAGCAGTGTAATTTTCTGGTCGATTTTCGGACGTAACTGTACATAGGGGCAAGGCAGAAGAAATTCATGGCCATCAATACCAGTATGCTCATGATAACAGTAAAGTAATTCGATAGGCGATTGATTTTGTAATTGATCTGGAAACAATGCAAAAATCTATTAGTGATACTCCGCCTAAGGCAAATTGATTCTTTTGTAAACTGAAACTGAATATCATTTATTTCTTCTAGGCTGTTACTAGCACTAATGAATGTCAAAGAAGCTACACAATCGGTTCACAAACCCTACAGAGCGAGAAAAACCGGCAAGAATGAATATATGATTATTATTAGCTGATGATTATTATTATTAGCTGTTTGACATAATATTGATCAGACTTACCTCTTTGTAATATTCTCCTAAGTTTACGAAATGATTTAAATGAAATTTCGAAATCAAGTTTTTTATGATATTTTCGTATCTTTTGAAAATAGGTAAACTTAATCGAAACTGAAATTAAAAAACGAATAGTTCTATCATTTACCCATATATATATATATAAAATAACTTTAGTGGGAGAGAACATTGCTCAGAAGTCAGTTTTTACGTTCCGGTAAAAAATAAAAAAAATATTCTCACCAATTCCAAAATAGTAATGATGAAATTCAGTATCTTGTCACCTAGATCGAAAAAAGAGAGGGAACTAAAATTTTCGATAATAAACAGGTACTCTCCTAGAAATACGAAGCTGGTCTGGATGATCAGGTAACGAAGATACCACAAACTCCATCCAATGTTTGATTCCTTAGGCCAGGCACCAATAGACAGGAGCAAAAATCTGATGATCTTCATGTATCTAAGGGATAGAGGATCTGCTGAAATCCTGCAAAAGAAAAACAAAATGTGCTTACTGGACACTATACTTTGCTATACTATACTTTCATCTTTTTGATTAATAGTTATTTAGAAAGTTGGTTATTAGCGGCGAGTCACCTCTATAGAAATCTGAGCAAGTGAAGGATTCTAGGAGAGGATTTCAAAGGTACAAGTTGCTAAAAACTTTTCTGCCGTGCGCAACACACAATTTTTCACCTCGCAACAACGAGGAACATTTTATGGTTGTTTCTGCGGTCAGCTTCCGGTAAAAAAATCTTTTAAATATAATTTATTCTTAGTGTTTTAATGATATAAAAAACTAAAATAATAAAAAGGGGGTATTGTAGTTAATTCAAAGTTATTTGAAGTAGGAATATATTGTTACTTATAAATAACAATAAAAACGATTCGGTAAATGTTGACATGAGGTACAAGACAAAGACAATTTAAAAATAAAGGTTTATGCCATGTTCCGAAATCCAATCATAGGTTGTGAAATATCACCCAGCCTAATATAAAATTCTTATAACAAATAGTTTAATCTTATTTTTATTGTTTTTATGAATTAATGAACTAAAATAATAAAATAAAGCCAAAATGGAGTAATATAATTAATTCAAAGCTATTTAAAATAAGTATAAAATGTAACAAAAAAGTAAATAGCGCGATTTAGAACGCATTTTGACATATTTTGAGGTATAATTAAAAAAATACTTAAACGCGCTAGACCGCAAAATGCGATTTTCTACGTGGAAACTGAATGACTAATCCTCCTTTTCCGAGAGTGTGAGGTGAAAATACTATTATAGTATTATATAACCTCTATCTTTAGTAATTAACTTAAGTATTCATGTACTCATGAAACAAATACTTTAGAAACACAGGCGTGGTGGGTTGGTCGTGGTCGGGTCGGGCACTGAGAAAACAACCACTTGTTCATTGTAATCGGTTCAGTAGTTTAGTAGTTACGAGGGAACATGTAATCGGACATACGTAAGTAATAAAAAAACTCCTTTTCATTAATAAAATCTTTTATTCTTTATAATTAACAGATATTGCCTATTGTTATATAACATCATTAATTTCTAAAAATATTAGGCTATTAGGACAGATTATTTAATATACTAACACGCTCTTCTCGCTCGACGCGGCAACCGCAACTATTTTATCAGCGAAAACCAGTGAGACGCCCGTTCGTAGTTCGTGGAAATATTATAGCGCGTTTGATATCCGTAAAAGTTGTTTTATTTCAATGAACAGTGCGCGCCAAAACATAAGATGTACGTAAGTACTATTTAGTTTATGACCACTATCTTAACTGGAGCCAAACAATTATGCAATTTGGGAGTGTCTACTGCGTCGGGATCTATTCAGAGAGCAAAAATTATTGTCCTTACACCTCTTTTATTGCTTTTAATATTGGTTTATCTTCTGTTTTTTTTATAGTCACTTTAGCTACAATGTTATTTTTCTAAATTGCAGATACATTTACTTGAAGGAACTTTCTACTCCACGTATAGGTATAAGTTTGTTTTCTTTACTAAATTATCTTATAACAAATGGAAAAAACAGTCAATACAGTTCTCGTCTATACATACTACTCACCTCTGTGAACTATTATTGATTGTGTGATTTAATTTTTCATGCCAACTCTTTATGATTTTTACCAAAGCCATAAAATACTACGCTCTAAAGAAATATAAAAATCCTACGTGTTCATTCTAATTCAACAAATAACACAAAGTTACAAGCCATTTTTTTAAGTTACAGGAATAACTAACAAAGGTTATGTGATAATTAATTATTATAAATAGTAACTTAGAATTAACATGCAATGCTATGTTTATGTGTTTCGTTTGAGTATGTGTGTGTGTGTGTGTGTGTGTGTGTGTGTGTTTGAATGAAGGGGGGAGCGGTTAATATATATTTTCTTTTATAAGAGATTCAACATCATCATATCCTAGCCTTAAAAGCCACTCATTTAAAACAGTTTTACACTCGCGTAATGGGAGGCTATAAATTTTTAATTTATTGTTAATCTTATTATATAATACAGAGCTAAGGAATAAATAATGAAGTTTAGCCAAAACAGTAGTAGACCTTTTTACTTTGAAATTATATTGGATAAGCGTTTGTTTAGAGTTAATCTGGGATCATACTCGCAAGATGTATGTTTGCGTAAGATAAGGTTATACACAAATAATTTGCAAACAGAAAGAACTTTCCATAACTCATACAGTTGCATAGTGTGGAACTGAATAGGTTTAAATGCCATTACTTTCAACACTGCCCATTGAGTTCGTTCCAGCTGCAAGAATTGCGTCTTTCCCGAAGCTCCCCAGACAGTAATGCAGTAGGTCAATAAAGATTGAGCTAAAGAAAAATAAATTGTTTTGAGTGTGCCATCATCTGCACAGCCCCTTAATTTGCGGAATACAAAAATAAGTTTCCTGATTCGGGCTGAGACGGATTTCACATGCTCCCGCCAAGACATAGCACTGTCAACGATAACACCCAAGTATTTTACGTGACTGATCCGTGAGATTGGAATACAGTTATAAACAGTACAAGATGTTTTATGTTATTATTTATTTATTGTATCGTATCGATATCTCTCCATTTCTGGAGGTAATTTACGTTTATTATTATTAGGATGTCTGTCCTGTCCTGTATTGTCCCACTGCAAGGCAAAGGCCTCCCTATCCCCCGTTGCCATTCCTTATTCCCCAAAATTTACTTGAAAGAATTAATTGAAATTACCATAATTATAAAATTAAATTAAATACACGTATTTACAAATAAATACAAATACATTGGACCGGATTTCCAAAGGTCGCGGGTTCGATTCCCGTCTGAGAATTCACTTGTGGCCGAGTTAATTTTTTCCAATATTTTTCTATTTAAAATTTACCATAAGTATAAAAATAGCATTGAAAAATGCAAAAATTACAAAATCATAAAATACAAATACATTTCACGATCAAACTCTTAAACACTCAGTCCCATAAGAAATCAGTGACGCGAAGCGCATCTAAGGAGCGCGCTCCCTGAAATTAGGCCACAGAAAGGGCATCCTCCTGCCTAGATTATTAGTGATACAGATATAAGCCCACGCCCGGTTTTTGTGATTTTTAAGCTAAAGTTTGAGAAAGGTCCTCTGCCAGTGCCAAGCTACTCACATAATTATTTACTGATGTTTGAATAGGTTCACTTTTTCAGTTTTAGTCGGATTGAAGGTATTGTGACAAATGTCTTATTATATAAGTATTGATATTTTTTTTATTAAACCTTTTGAAATTATCTTACCTGAAAGGGTTAATGAAAGGCTTAACCAAGAAGCTGTCTCGTATGATAGATAGATCCTACCTACTAATATCGAAAGTTTGTGAGGTTGTTTGGACGTTTGTTATTCTTTCACGCTAAAACTACTGAACCGATTTGGTTGACATTTGGCACAGAGATAGTAGATAGTTGGATTAAAATATAATCTACTTTTTATTCTGATATTCTCACGGAAACGGGAACCCCGTGAGTGAAATCGCGGGCGACCGCTAGTTGCTTTAATAATCTAAATTAAGTTGTCAGGTAATGTCATGCGATTAATAATTGGAAATACAATGGCTTTGATTAAAGGCTGTAGTTGTGTTATTATTTCATTATATCATTGATAATAGTCGATAATTTGATTGGTATTTATTATGTACTAGCTTCAGCCCGCGGTCCCACCCGCGTATTTCCTGTTCCCGTGGGAATATCACGTACTTAGTGTATACGTATAGTGATGTAGTCTCCATCCTTTCAACTAACTCTATGCCAAAAAATAAGTCCATTGGTTGTTAATTAAGCGACAATTCTATCTATAAATGCGAAAAAGTGTTTGTTTATCCTTATAAACAAACACACTTTTGCATTTATAGCTAGAATTGTAGAAATGATTTTTTCCATGCAATCAAAGATATTTTAATAAATTAAACTTCAATATCTTTGAATGCAATACTACCAATTATCCAGTTAGTTACTATCAGATAATCATAATGAATTTATGTTATTGAAATAAAAATCTGAAATCAAGATAAGATTATCAAAGATTATCAAGTTTGATAGGAGTTGGTATGTATATTATTTATACTTCTTTAATTAGACAAGATACTAAACAATATAATCAAATCTAATCAAGCAAAAAATATTTTATTCCAGCAAACACGCAACTTTCCGCTATCTGCAGACATATTGTCATGCTGTATGACAGACATGACAGTGGCGGTACTGGTTGCTAAGCGATTAATTCAATTCAATTCAATATCATGTATTCAGTCTAGGCTTTTACAAGCACTTATGAACGTCAAAGAAGCAACGCCATCGGTTCACAAACCCTACGGCGGGAGACCTTGTAACGAGAAGAACCGGCAAGAAACTCGTCAAGGGCTATTTTATTCTCCCTGTTTTATTTTATACAGAGTTGTCAAATTGAAAAGTGAGCTTAACATATCAGTAAGGTCAATTTCCATCACAAATGAAAATATTAATTAGAATATTACATTTTATGGTTATCCTAACCGTAAACAATTTTCAACTCGCAAGGAAGGACTTACATTTAACATGTCTCGCATTACAAGGTTACTGTACTGCAAGTTGTGACGTACATACAGGTCGATAGCAATTTATTTTAGATGAAAATATTTAAGCTCTAAGCACAACGTTAAGACAAGCAGACTGAAGTAGACCCATTTCCGCTGGCGATTTATAGTTAGATAATCAACCTTCCGAATGAAACAATCCACTGATCCAAAACTGGACATTGTCGAAATTCAAAAGGGCACCGCCACTACATAAAGAGAAGAAGAAGACTCGACTGCTCATTTAATGGAGCTACCTTAACGTGTAGAGGACATTAATTACGACGGCCTGTTTGGCGCAGGGGTACTACTCTACCCGCATACTGCGGCAGAGGTCTCGGGTTCGATCCCCGAACAAAACTAATACTTGTGTGCATGAGAACATAATCTATTTATATATTATTTATTATATCTCAGTATAAATCCCTTGTGCGCGGGAAAACGTTGATATCTCGACTTGCATGTTTTTTTATTGCTGTAAACGCTTCCTAGGCCCAAGGTTTACCTAGTGAAAATTTGACGATTCGTCTCTCGAATTCAAGATATTTTTAGAATTATGCCCCTGGTACTCATTGGATAACTCTATAATTAACGGTTTTTACTTGTCAAATCGATATGTTCAAGACAACTTAAAGTAAAAAGATTGATATTTGGCTTTGTCAACATAAATCCAATGATTGAAAAACCATACAAAATAGATAGCTTAACTTATCCAATCAATATCAACTTTCAGTTCAGTTATACATAGTATTGTTACTATATATAACTGAATTGAAAGTTGACATGTTTAGTGATCGGCCAACCAAAACGTCTGTTCAAAAGTTGACATATTTAGTTATCAAGTTAAAACTAAAAACTAAATATAATATAAAATAATAAAGTAAAAGATACAAGTGATAGTTTTTCTGACTTAAAATAAAGAAGGTTAAATAACAACTCGTAAACTTACTTTACCGTTTTATCATCTTTTGTTTTAAATTAAGTTGGTGAGGTTGGTGTCGAAGTACCCAAGTACCTACCTGAATAAGATAAAACATTTTTATTAACAGTCTTAAAAATCAGCTTAACCTTTTAGTTAATTAAACAAATAATAAACATATCATCAACGTTTAAATTATCTTTTTATTGTTTAATGTAGTAAAAATTCGACCTTAAAATAATCACAAAATTAAAAAAACCTTTCAGTTCTTTTATAATTAATCCAAAAAAAACAAATTCAAAATTGATAAATATTAAACAAGGAAATATACTTGAAAAAAGCAACTAGTCTCATGTCGCCCTGACGGGATTCGAACCCGCATCCTTGGGAGTCCGGCCCAATGCACTAACCAATTATGCTACAGAGACCTATGAGACATTGATGAAGCGACGGTAGCCAACACCGTAGAACGGTGAATATACTAGAAAAATTCGACGTTGTCTCATAGGTCTCTGTAGCATAATTGGTTAGTGCATTGGGCCGGACTCCCAAGGATGCGGGTTCGAATCCCGTCAGGGCGACATGAGACTAGTTGCTTTTTTCAAGTATATTTCCTTGTTTAATATTTATCACATTAAAATAGCATTGTAAAATGCAAAATTAAAAAGTTATATATTCAAAATTATTACCGTACGATTTTGTAAAATTGTAATCAAAATTTATTGTATTTTTATTGTTTCGAAAAAATTAAAAAACTACTTCGAAATATAACTTACAATAAAAAAAACTCTTCTTAAAAACACTAAGTAATTACTTAAATGACGTTAATTATTTTGTTTCGTAAAGTAATTATTGTTTAAAAAATTTTTTTTTAAGTTAAAATACATTCTTTTATTTCTTTCATAATTAATCCAAAATATCAGCAAAATCAAAATTATTACCGTACGACTTTGTAAAATTGTAATAAAAAAAAAAAACTATTTTTATTGTTTTGATAAAATCACACCTAGGATGTTTAATAAACTTGGTATAACTGGTAACTGGTATAACTATAAAAGCAATCATTTAAAGTCCAAGTATTCCATGAAAAAATATTTAAAGAAAGCTTTTTTAGACTTAATTTAGTTTAATTGTTTAAGTAATGTAACTACAACACCTAATTCTGATGTATTGTTATTAATTAAGTAATAGAGAATAACTATTTATATTCCGCCGACAAACTGTTACGCAGTTCGGTAAAAATTAAGTTTTGTATTTTTGTATATTTTTTATTTTGAAATAAAAAATAAAAAACAAGATATGTAGCTACGATCCTCTCACGAAGCAGCAATCCACGCAATGGACGATTTTCCAACAAAAGTTGTTCGCGATCGGAGCGTTAATAAAAAATGATACCGATTTTGTTTCGACGCAGTGGACCAGTAGCAGTAATTCCGCTAGAAGACCGTAGAACAGTTACTAGTGAATGGTATAGCGAAGTTTGTCTGCCTCAAGCTTTCGGGGAGTTGGATAGCGAGCGCCCAAGCAGCGGCGTCCGTGGCATTCTTTTTCACCAAGATAACGCCGCTGCTCGCCCGCTCACACAGCTGCTAGAACCATGGACTATTTGACAACTTCGGGGGTACAAATGTTACCCCATCCTCCGCACAGCCCAGATTTAGCTACATGCGATTTTTTTTTATTTCCCACGGTTAAATGTTTCCTGAGTGAAAATTGTGCACTGCAGACGAGGCCGTCGATGAATTTCGGCGGTTATTTTTCGACCTCCCGCAAGACACGTTTTTTAAATGTTTTGAAAGCTGGTTCACCCGAATACATAAGTGCATTAGGATAGGAGGGAAATATTTTGAAAAGCTGTAAATAAACCTTTTTTTATATTCTTACTATTTTTCATTTCACTAACTATTTTAGGAACAGCCCACGTATGTTTATCATAACTAGTATCCATGACACAAGTTCTTTCTGAAACCTAACGTGGGCTAGATAATTGGTGTAATTGTATGCAAAAAAATATGATTGATTTCCTATTTTCAGTAGATATATGCAATAATATTATACCAGATTTATTTAATTGAATACTAAAATTCTCTGAAGATTAATGTTACACTTTACCTCTTATTCAATTTATATTTTTTAACTGCAATATCAGCGAGAGTAAATTGATATTAATAAAGGAAAAAGATACTCAGTAATGCGTCGTCCTCAGGTTACGCTTATTACAGCCTTATATATGCTAACTCGGCAAATATTTACCATGACAATGGTTGAACCTTTTTAAGGTGGAGGGTAAAGTTCATCTTTTACGGTAGTATATATCCCAGTTAGATATCTCTACAGAAGAGCCAAAAATTTTAAATGTAAGAGAACCCAAAGCAATGTCAAATTTGAGGCTTTACGTTATATTAAATAGTTCGTCAAAAATATTGGAAAGGATACAATGATTCTTTATTGAAGTGTCACAGAAAAGTTGGCATAAAGTGGAATTTAACCTGAACATTACACTACCCAAAGGCTCAGATGATTCTTCTTGAAATAAAAATTTACTGGTTGTAGGTAGTCGAATTTACATTGTTGATGCTGCTACAAATAATAAACTTGGGATGTTCGGAATCGTTTTATTTATAGCGAATGAAGATAATAAAGTGGTCTTAGACTTTTAGCAATCGGATTGAAGTTATTACTAATACTGAAGGTGACAATGACAATGATAAGAAAAAAGTACAACAGTCCAAATAGGCCAAGATATTCGCACGTTGTATAACTACTTCGGAGATGCCATTCGGTAGATAATAAATGGAAGTGCCGCTTCAAATATTAAAACAAGGAGGCTTGATATTCTTTTATTATTGTTCGCATTTTACTTGGTCCTTATAGTTACAGAACAGATATTTTTGGTCCCACACCAACGATGGAGGGCATGAGAATTTCACTGGTGCAAAGCCTCCGACGCCATCATGAATGCACATGTAGTATGTAGAGCAGTCTTCAGGGTTTGATGCGAAACCAGCTTCTTTACAAACCTCGGCTTCAGATACCCCTGGTGCGGGTGATACTGTAAAGATATTGGTAATGTCTTAATAAGGTAATTAAAAACAAATGCCTGCTGATTTTCGATCAGAAAGGATGAGAAATAAATTTAAATCAAACTTTGAAGTCATATTATAAAACTCTCGGCCAAACTTAAGGTCACTCAGGACTTTTTGCCTGTGGGCTACCGGTATCCACCGTGCAACCACATTAATTGATATTAATGAAGTTGAACAGTCGCATCGGATCATACCTGTAACAGAAGGTACTGTCGCCGTTGTGGTTTCAGCTATCGCAGGTGTATCTTTAGAAGTAGTGTCTAAAGGAGCTTTAGTTGTAGTGCTTGCTGGAGCTGCAGTAGTTTCAGCTGATGGAATATCTCTGTTCAAAGCATCGTTGATAGTTCTCAGAAGTGGGAATTTCCCTCCACCGCACACGTTGTTGAAATCATCAGTTTCGATGCTCCACATCATTATGCCAGCTAAGTTATGGCTTAAAGCATATTCAACTTTAGCTTTAATGGAATCTGGATCGTCGTATGAGACCCAATCAGAGCCTTTGACAGCATAAGGCACCTTCGCAAATTCATCTCTATACACTGACCAGGATTCCGTTTGAATTATGTCGCAAAACTGAAAAAAAGGATTTTTTAGAATGTGTGATAGAATATTTCAATATACTATTTTTACCTTGTCGGGACTTTAATAATGAATCCAGAAAGTAACATGGATATACATACTTGCTCAAGGGTGGAAAGATACAAAACAAAAATACAAAAATGTCACAATGCACAATATCTCCCCCATTTATTGACGATCTCCGTGGTAGACTGGTACGTACACCGGTTTCAAGGTGTCACCTACTCTGAGGTCCCGGGTTCGAATCCCGGTAGGGGCAAATGTTTGTATGACGAGCATTTGTACCTGAGTCATGGACGTTTATATGTATTTCTACACATAAATACATATTATGTATTTATATCTGTTACCCTAGTATTCCATAACACAAGCCTTCCAGTGCTTACATTGGGGCTATGTTAATTGGTGTGAATGTAAGAAATATTTATTTATTTGTTTATCTCCTTTTATGTGTAAAAATATGTACCCAATGAGACCCCGCTCTTCCTCAATTACCATCATCACCATCAACAGTTTCAATATCCCCATTGCTGAGACACAGTCCTTCCTTATGGATGTTTAAGGAGTATGGGCCAATATCCACCACGCAGTCCCAATGCGGATCGATGCAATTTCCACACAAATACTTAATTTAATAAATAACCTCGTTATACTTATGTTACATTTAAAATTAAGATATATTTTATACATAAGATACATTGGGACTCGAACCCACGACTTTGGAAATCCGGTCCAATGCATAACTACTACCACTAACTACTGAGCTACCGAGACTTCTCGGTCTCCCATCTGAGAATTCACTTGTGGCCGAGTTGATTTTTTCCAATATTTTTCTATTTAATATTTATCATAAGTATTAAAATAGCATTGAAAGATGCAAAAATTCAAAAATCATAAACCTCGTTATATCCAACAAAGCCATTGGTGATAGTGAAAGGGCCTGCGATTCCAGCACCTTTGGCCGGAGCCCTGACGCCGTACATATTAGAGTCCGACAACGTGAATGTTCGACCGTAGAAAGGTACTCCTAGAACTAACTTCTCCGGAGGACAGCCTGCAAAACAAAATACGTACTATCTGAAATGACGCTTTTTTCATAAAGATAAAGTTTGCTGAACTGAAACATCCGGTACCAGTAAATTTTTCTAATCTGGTTAAATTACATAGTTTAAGTCATAATTACTGACTTTTGTCTTAATTCAATCTCGATCTGAATGCGATCGCGTCAAGAGTAAGGGGGCAGAACAGCTCTTAAAGAAGAAAAAGATGCCGTAAGTGGTAATTTATACGGTCTTGCTATGCTAGTATAGTACAAACTAGAACTTCATATCTCATATCATATTTACCTGCTCTCAGCCAGTACTCCACAGCATTGTGAGTAGTGTACAGAGCCTCTTTGGGTACACCTTCGTCACCCTCCCCTGCATGCAGAGGAGCGTTGTGACCCGTCACTGCGTCCCAGGCTCCATACAAGTCGTATGTCATTAAGTTTATAAAGTCTAAATACCTAAACAACGAAAAAGCTTAATCTATTAAAACTGGTTAAGGACTTCTTTTAAAATCATAATCATAACATTTTTAACAGAAAACCAGTCGCATGCATAACTTAACTAACGTAAACAGACTATCTGTGTACTAAATTACATCCATATCCGTTCAGTAGTTTCGGAGCCTATTCAATGCAAACAAACAATCAAATCTTTTCTCTTTATAATGTTAGTATATATATATAACAACGGTATGTAGACATGTCGGTTCTTATCATAGTAAACTTAATTAAAATAAAAATTACTCCTCCAGTGAAATTTTGTGATTAGATTCGTCAGATGAAAAAAGAAAAACTAAATCAGTATCTATGGTAAAAAAATAGGGTTAACTCTAATGGATTCGCTTAAAGACGAAATCCATGGACCACAAATTAAAAACTGTATAACTAAACTGACTTTGCAATAGCTGGTACATCATAAGATTGTGAGGCCGCTTCTTCCACAGATGACACAGCAGCGGTCAATATCAGGCCATATTTATCGAATTCTTCTCTCAGCTCTTTAGTCAATTGTGTGAAGTTGTCTATGTCAGCTTTTCCATGAACAGTATCGCGACGATTAGGATACTCCCAGTCTAAATCCAATCCGTCGAATCCATAACCTTGTATGAATTTTAAAGCACTATCGATGAAATTTCGACGAAGGGTTGCGCTTGCTGCCATCTAAAAAAATATTCAAGTGGTACTTAGGTTTGAATCAAATAGCAAAAACGGTTTAATAATCAGAAAATGTAGTAAAATTTAGAACCAACAATGGTAAGTATTACAATCTGCAAAGCCCACGATGTACGAAAATCAATCTGCCAAATATAGGTTATGAAACACTTGAGAATCTGAATGCTTGAGTTTGGATGGATAGGCAGAAGTGGCATTTACAAAAGCAATAAAACTGTCCAGATTAATGAAAAGGTTTATAATTAAAACAATAGTACTCACGACGGAATATTTAGCAGAACCTTCGTTCCAGCCACCGACAGCTAAAATTGTTTTCAGATTGGGATTCCGTTTTTTGAGGTTATTGAACTTGTTGAAGGTACCTGTTATCAATTAAAACTATTCGTTATACGACTTAAGTGCCGTCACAGTCTATGGTAATTTTTGTAAGCAACTTCTAGATTATTGGACCGGATTTCCAAAGGTCGCGGGTTCGATTCCCGTCTGAGAAGTCACTTGTGGCCGAGTTAATTTTTTCCAATAATTTTTTCCTAATTTCTAATATTTTAACTTATTAATTAACTTTCTAAAATTTACTAATTTCAGATTAGATAACTGTGAAATGTATGGCCGTTTTCGAAGACTTTGTGCTCGTCTATTACATAAATGGATACAAATATGATTTTCAGTACCACTACAAAGATGATTCCTAGGTCTAGCACGAATAACTTTCGAGTAAGTATCGACAAAGTTAGGTACAAAAATGTATGAGATATTGAGCAGCGTTCCTACCGGAACCGGAACTACATCTTTTGGCATTAAGTGCTCGATACTTACTCGATACTATTTCGATAGTTATTCGTGCTAACCCTGCTGTTGTAAGTTTACTGAAAGCCATTTGACAAAATAAACATAGCATAAACATGCTCAGCCCTCTCACTTACCTTTATTGAAATCCAGTTCAGGGTCAAGGGATATGACAGTTCCCTGTGCATTAATGCCAACGAACGAATACATGAGGTGAGTGCACAGGCTTGGATCTACATGGTGCACGTCGAATTTGCCCAGGCCCCATCGGTAGGTAGCCCATGTGCCGTAGTAGCAGATCACTACCTCTGTAATAAAATACATGTAAGTACATTATTCATTGGCGGGGTTGGCATTCAAAAATGCTTGAAAGTGAAAAATGTATGAACATCACTGCTTTCTACCAGCTTTCTACGCAGAGGGTCCCGGGTTTCGATCCCCGCACAAGACAATTCGTGTGCATGAATATTTCAATGTCTCTTGTTCTGGGTGTGTTATATGTATCTATACTAATAATATATTAAAAAATCAACTGTTATATGATATTTTTAGGATTATAGGAGATCAAAGATAAACGTGCCTTTCTAAGGCAACAATAGGTACAAAACTGCTTCCTTCGATAATTGTCATATCTTTTACACAAAAAACTGGTATGTTTACAACATATAGGCTTACTGAAATATTGGCAAGCTGTTTTCGTTTTCCTATCCTTCTTTGATAGGATATAGCATATAGCATCTTCATCATCGACAAGTATACACAGTTTAAATAGAGTTTACTTGTAGGTAATCATCTTCCTCTGAGCAATCATCTATAGAAATATCTTCTTCCATCAAAATCTCTTTGATAATACTGTCAAGTACCCCTCTTGTGCAATTTTGTACATAAAATAGGAAACAGATATAAGCAATCACATTATAAACGTAACGTAACCCTTACTTAAACACTCAGACATGGGGTCAAATCGACCCAAACTTACTTTACGCGTCCTTCCTGCGCAAACGCTGGTCAAAAATCGAGTGCCGCTGGGAGTTGCCTCTCATTTCGGCGTCATAGATATTGACCAGAGGGCCTAACGCCATCTCTTGCGCAGTATTGTTTCAATCTTCCCATGTTATTTAGTACTACGAATCTCTTAAAGTAAGATTGTTTTGAAGAAAGTTTTGTGACGTCTTCGCTCAATCATCGCCTCCAAAGTGTGAAAAGTGTCAAAATGTGACAACTTCAATAAAAACAACACGCAAACAAAACATTCTCATAACATCATGGTTTTTAATAAATGATGGTAGCCCCGCAGCGCAGTCAATGATATATGTGCCCGCAGTATTAAAATAAATCAACAAACTCCTAATAAATTAATGGCACATAACATCAAAAGAGTTAAACAAAGGTTCAATTTCGGCCCATTCATTGAGTATTAATTGAATTTGTTACTATAGTAGCGATCCGGTTCGTTCTAATTTGTTCGACTGACGCGTGGCAGGAAAATTCATGGCTTCACAAAGCCAGGAAAATTGGTGAATTCACAGGGAGTTTGGACGTAACTTGTTTATAGATTGATTGGGATAAAATGTGACATGTCTGCCATGCCTTTATTAGAGAGGTGAATATGAGTCTCTCTGTTTGCGACTCCTTCGGCAGAAACGCTAAATCGATTTTCAGAGAATTTTACTTTTTAACAACTTCCAAAAAGGAGGTTCACAATTCGGTTGGTATTGTTTTTTTATGTATGTACACCGATTACGCCGAGATTATTGATGCGATTTACTTGATTCCTTTTTTGTTCAATGCGGAATAGTTGCCATTTCGTCCCATAAAGATTTTACTTAGTTTGACCCAGTAGTTTTTTATTCTAAGAGCATTTTGGCTAACTTCGACGATGTATTTTTTTACGATACTTTGTACACGAAACCTCATCTAATCTAGAAAAATCCTACTGTAGTTTAGAAAACAACCTCTACATTAAAGATACTCAAAAGTAAAAAAAACTACGTTAAAAAACCGACTTCAAAAACTGAAAAGCAAAAAATAACCCTTTTGGAGTTTGGAATCGGTGCTAGCCAAGGCATTCTACTTTGGGCTCCTATTCTTTTATTTTCCTTGCCTTGGCTGGTAACATACATACATTCCCTGATGCTATTAATCTCATACGGAATTGGCTGAGAGTCAGAGGTGCAGTTTGATAGTGAAATGCACCGATGCCGCATTTGGGGTCCAGGATGTTGTCCAGAAACTTGTGATTTTTGTTATCTATACTAATATTATAAAGAGGAAAGATTTGATTAATTGTTTGTTTGTTTGCATTGAATAGGCTACGAAACTACTGAACGGATTTGGATGAAATTTGGTACACAGGTAGTAGATAGTCTGGTTATGAACATAGAATACTTTTTATCCCGATATTTCCACGGGAACGGGAACCACGCGGGTGAAACCGCGAGCGGCCGCTAGTCATTGAAATAAAACGGCTTTTACCACTTCAAATAATTCGTTAATTATCACATACAAAGAATTTTAGCTATTATTAAATTTTGCTACGGCCAGTTTCGGCTGAGTTTTAAATGTGTTTTAAAATTCCTCTTTTAATGGAGTTTTCACATAATCCCAAAAAATACGTTTTCATATTCATATGAGATGCAGACGAAGATTAAAGCACCATACACACTTGAAAGAACTTATTCTCATTTTCTCGGTCACAACTATTTTATACTGCATTGCGATTTTTTATGAACTACTTCGACGCTTTTAACAATAGCAGGCTCAGTTAGGATAGTGTTAATTAGTTTTTCCTGTCCATTTCTAAAGGCCTATTAGTCAAAATATTCAATAAATCTTTTTATACAATATCTATAAAAGCGCGAAATGAAACGAATTTCCAATAATAAAAAAAAAATGCTTACTTTCATTCACAGCGTAAACCGCACTGGTCACAAATAACAACACAAGCAAAGTCCCACAATTCATGTTTTTACAGCAGTTTAATTTATTAGCCAAATAAATTTATTTATTCAGCATACTAAACAGGTAATATAATTTCGAATAACTTCTACTAACGCAAATGATTAATTCCTACTACCTTTATATAAAGCAGTTAAATCTTATCTAAGATTAAAGTAAGTGTTCTTTGTAAAATGATAAAAGCAAATTATTTAATTGCTATTAGTTTATTGGTGTTCTAACAAATTATTTGGAATCATTTTTTATGGCATTTCATATAACTACCGGTTTTACTTTATTATTAATTATCAATAACATTGTTAAATTCTTTCATAAATCTCATTTTTATGTTTTAAGTATATATACAATTATCCGTAAGTTATATCTCATGGATAATGACAACTTTATTTATATAAGAAAACAATTGTCATCATCTAAACAATTTATGTATAGAAATCAGTTTTGTTTAGAATTTTTCCGTACAAAAACACTTAAGTATTTGTTTTTGTGATAAATATTAACCAAGAAAATATATAAATATAATACAATATTTATTGATTTATATTTATCAATGCAAAATTAAAAAGTAATATTTCTTTTTGGTTCGCAAATCCTTCAAATTTAGAAACCAAGTAGGTAGCCGACTCCTAGTTGTCATTTATTTCGGATGATTTTGATATTATCTTCTTCTTCTTCAGTATTTTTAGGGTTCCGTAGTCTAATGGCAAAAAAAGGAACACTTATAGATTCGTCATGTCTGTCTGTTCGTCCGTATGTCACAGCCACTTTATTCCAAAACTATGAGAATTACACAGTGAAACTTAGTAGGAAGATTTATTCTACTTATGGTAAATTCTTTTGTGGCCGAATTAATTTTTTCCATTATTTTTCTATTTAAAATTTACCATAAGTATAAAAATATCATTGAAAAATGCAAAAATTACAAAATCATAAAAAAGATTTATTCTGTAAACCGCTTTACGGTTTTTACACAAAAATTAATATATAAATATATTAAGGGGGGCTCCCCATACATGGAACTGAAACTGAAAATTATTTTCTTTCATCACACCTATTTTTATTATTTATTTATTTTATTAAAAAAAACACTTATGTCTAATACATACATTTACCTCGCAAAACCATTTCCATGGTTTGTCTGCGAGTGAAGAGTTCACTTACATCAAAATAGATTACATTGGTACTTAACAATTACAATGACTTATAGGTATTAAGTATTAAGTACAATATTAATATTTATATTTTATTACAAATACTAAAAGTATATAATTATGTTTTAGTAATAAAAAAGTATATAATTATGTTTATCCGTTAACTAGTATCCATAACACAAGTTCTTCATGAAACTTAACGTGGGCTAGATAATTGGTGTGTTGTATGCAATTATTATTTATAATTTAATACTTATTCAATATTGTAAGATAATGTTTTTTTAATATTTTTTTAAGGGTTTTATTATTTTCCATCCTTATAATGTCACGTGGAAGGGCATTTACCAAGTACGGCAGACGTTTGTCAAGTGTACGGTCACCAAAATAATTGTCAACCCTTGGTACCATGTACCTGCCCCTAGACACCGCTCTGGTACGGTGATTGTGTTGTAGCGGAATCAAACGTTCTCTGCATCCATGGTTGTTAGTTAATATTAGTAGTTTATGCTTTAGGCTAGCTGGTAGAATATTACAAATTTTAAATATTTGATAGTAGTTACCTTTACATTTGTTTTTAGTTTTATTGTCAACCAAAAGTTTTAAAAACCTTATCTGTAATGCTTCTATTTTATTTAAATGGGATTTGAAAGTTAAGCCATAGCTGTCGAGAGCGTAAGATATTATTGAGTCTACCAAAGTCAGATACAATGTTTTAAGGATGTTTGATGGTACTCTATATTTTAAATGATAAAATTTACCTAAAAGTATTCTAAGTTTACTGCAAACCAAATCAATGTGATTAGACCAGGAGATATGTTCATCGATTATTACACCTAAATATTTTACGTTGGAAACTAACTCTATGTGCAAACAGCTACATTGTATTCCGGGCATGGTATTATGGAGGCAGGGAAACGAGTGGCTTATTATGGGATGCTTGCTAATTGGAATGTGAATGAAAGGAGATCGAATGATCATTTTCTTGGTCTTTTGCACATTTAAAACAATACCATTATCCTATACTTGTGGGGTATCTATAGAAAGATCTTTAAAAATTACATTAAGGTTTCTAAAACGATTTTTTCTCTAAGTCAACCGTTTAAAAGATGTACACTTTCAATGTGGTAAAATGTGTGTCTAACTTTTGAAATAAGAGGGAAAAATCTAAAAAGAAAAAATATGCTGTTGACCTTAATAAAATCTTTAAACTAAAATTAGTTTGAACGAAATATAGTTGACAGTTTTAGATATATAGCACATTTCCCAAAGGAAACTGAAACAAAAAAAAATGTTTTTCATCAAATCATGTATCATGTAACTATAGATACTTAGGTCTTTAAAAATTACCACAAAAATCACCCGAAGTATTTTTTTTAAAGGAAATTTTAAATTAAAATGACGGAAACGTCGGCATCTTTGTTGTTGCGCAGAATTTTTATAGTTTTATTACTTAATATTGTTGTTGTGATAAATTTATTGTGAACTATAAATATTTTATCGGGTATTTTATGTGTAGGGGCGTCATCTTTACGCAATAACGAAATGTATTACCTATCCATTTTCCTCATAGTCATTATAATTTTAAGAATCGTCAGTTAATCACGTATTAACCGCCTCTGTGGTCTAGTGGTACAACCACCGGTATCAGACCCAGGGGTCCCGGTTCGATTCCCAGCGGGGGTACATATTGTATTCGGTTTGGTTGGTGGTAAGACTTGTTGTAAGTCCGCCTGGCTAGCTACCACCAGCTTATCTAAGCCTGACGCCATAACAACAATGTTTTCAGCTAAATTGTGTTACGGCAGTTTGAGATAAGATAGCCAGTTACTCAGTGACTGAGGATTCCGGCAGAGGCTTGCTTCCATCTTCAGCCTTATCAATACTTAACAACAGGTATGATGAAGGCAGTCTCACCGTCGTTCATAAAGAAAAGATTAAAAAAAAACACGTAAATAAAGCAATTTTGGATTAAAAGTGAATATCACGAAAAACGTGATTTTACGGGATACGTCGGGGATACGCATGGCTCCATGATGATTCCGTGATCATGGCGTAAATATCGGGGACTTGACAACAAATACAAAAATGGTAAAAAATCTGTTTTTCGTCATAGTGATGATAACCATAAAAGTATAAAATATTATTAAGTCTGATACCTACATCTATATTAAAAAAGTTAAAGTTTCGATGTTTTTACTCAATCACGTTAAAAGGCTGAACGGATTAGGATAAAAGGCTAACAATATTTTAAAGCCTGGATTAGGCCTTATTTTAATACTGATGTTCTAACGGGAAGGGGGATCACGCAGGTTAAACCGCAGGCGCCCACTAGCTAGAATAATTTTAACTAGGGCGGTTACAACCCGATACTCGGGTTCGTCGATCGACGAAAAATTCCAAATTATGCGAAAATCTTTAATTGCAGTTTGTGATCATCACGTTTAACATTTTGTATATTTTATAGTTTTCGGAACAAATAGACTCGAGTACCTTTAATTTGATACCTTACTCGGCCGCGTACTACGCGCCAAAGTCGTCGTATCGAGTCGTCACAAATTTTGCGAACCTGAATTAAGCATATAGATTTATTTGTGTCAGTTACCAATATAGATTTTATTTCCTTTATGTTTATATGATTTGTTTCGCAAAAAACATCGTATATCGTATAAAAAGTTGCTATCTAAATATTTTCCAATCAACAATGGATTGGTGCGAGTGTAAAAACTAGGTGACAGACGATAAGACACTTTAGCATTAGGAATACAAGTCAAAATAATGGAGAACTATAAAAATAAGATAAAAAAATAACCTCTATTTTTTAGCCTCCCGATAAGTATACATTGTAATATTTTGAATCTTAATGATTTTCTGTTTCCAGATTTTTTTATCAATTTAAAAACAGACATAGTAACCATACATGCCTACTTTAGCCGTTTTACATTTATGGCCGGTTTCGCCACCGACAAATGAGTTCTGAATAGCATAGATGATAGATCATTTGACTGTTGTAATATAAAAAATATGCAAAATTATTTTCCATCCAAGTAAGCTGTCCAGAGCTTCGGATGAAACAGTGGGTTGATTATCTAACGAAAACTCGGTTCAGTTCCCAGTTTCGTCACTGTTGTGGCTGTCATACACTATGAAAATGTGACAGTAATGACAGCGACGAAACTGGTTACAATGTTATTTTTGTTACTCCCCGTTTCCACTAGCGAAACATTTACGAGAAAACATGTTGTAAAATACAATGCGGCCGCTGAGAGGATGACAAATGGCTTTCGATAAGAGCTGCCAAATGGTGCATTCTCTCAGTGGTCGTATTATACAATGTTTTTAGTAAATGTTTGGCCAGTGAAACGGGGGGTTAGATTTGATAATCAACCTACCGGCCTTTAGCTATTTAACATTTAAAGCCACTTTCAATGAAATATTTTTTTTCTGATATCATATTGTACGAACGAATATGCTAAACTATGCTATGCTATGTCTGGTGCAAAACGCCCAAAAAACAAAATTAATGCACATTAAATCACCTTATCTGAAATGCAATACCCAAGTATCTAAATTATTAGCCCACACTCACACATGCCTACACAATAATCCAGCAAATAATTGCGTTTTTAAATGCCCGTCTATTGAACAGGCCGATACGCATATGTATTTGGGACTGGTCATAGATAATAAGTTTAACTGGGGTCCACATATTACACGAGTATGTGATAAGCTACGTGCAACATTGGCAAAATTTTATATTATAAAAAACCGATTATCAATTTACTCTAGAAGTTTACTATACAATGCGCTCTTTGATTCAATCGTATCTTATGGCATCTCCAGCTACGGCCGTACCTTCAAGACTTATCTTGACCCAATATATAAATTGCAACTCAGGATGCTTAAGTTAATAATCTCGCCAAATGTAAAATCATCTTTTAAAAATGAATATGATTTTTTCAAATACTGCAAAACTTTACCAGTATATGATAAGGTTAAGTTCCACCTTTTGAAGAAGCAATTTTTTGGAGAACAGTTACAAATTAAAATAAATCTACACGCACACGCAAATAAATGCACACGTCGAGTTGCACAGCAGAAACTTGTTACTGTTTCGGCACACAACTACTACGGCGAACGGACGAGCGCATTTCAAATTCCACGGCTGATCAATTCTTTGCCTACATCCACGCGTAATGCTATTACAAGAAATAACATTAAGATTAAACTAAAAGATTATTTTTTGTCTACATTATGATAAAATTTGTTTACTGACAAAACACTGTCGGACCTTTAACATTTAAATTTGATTTGCGAAGAATAATTGTATAATATAACACATAACTTTTTATTGTATACGTGTATGAATCTAATAGGTACTATTCACAAACCTAAGTGGTTTACATAGTGCTTTTTTGTAAAATATTTATTGTATTTCTGTGAGGTAAAAAAAAAAAAAAAAAATTGAAACTAATATTGAAAATTAGTATAATTCTTTTCTCTACTAGTTTGTATTTGTCATATTATTCTTTAGTTGGTTATGATTTAAATTGTCTAACAACAGTTATTCGAAGATTGGAAAATCATCTATTACGGGTAGGTAGCTGGTTGAATTTCCGTACAAGGCAAATTTTTTATCTTGTTTGGGCAGTCTGGAACCTTTCGTATTTATACGTGGTGGTCAAAGCCTAGTGGATATATTTTTCTAATATGAACCGCAAGGAAAAAAATCCGTTCTCACCAGATTCCAATATACGATTTTCTTTTGAAATTTTGAAATATCTCAATCTTGTTCAGGTTTATTTATTTATCCTTATATTTTTTGGCGTTTTCTTTGTGGTATGGGTTTACTTGAAACTTAGGTATTATCCTAAAAAATAAAATTTCCAGGCTGATAGGTTGTTCTAGGTTTACATCTTTTTTGATTAATATAAAAAAAAGTATTTACGATTTTATATCCACCAGCCTTGGACACGTATAGGTACTTTAATGTACAAAAAAATGCATGAGTGTTTCAAATTCATTTGAATGTAATCTTTTTTATTTCACTCAGCTATTTTAAGTTTTATTTTTCCTTGCGCTAGATAAAATAAAAAAGAATAATATTATGTGTCATAGTTTGGCAAATTCACAACGACTACCAGGTTCTTACCAACATTTAATAATTAGATACGATAAGATATTCATCTTTTAGATTTTTACCTTGTTTTGTCGGCAAGCGTGAGAAAAACATCTAAAAATAGCGTCTGGTACTCCTGATGTGGAACCCTAGCAGCCAAGCTAAACTATAAAAAATACGAATATAGCACCTTGGGATAAGTTGTTTATCGTGATAAGTATT
This sequence comes from Chrysoteuchia culmella, assembly GCA_910589605.1. NCBI lineage: Eukaryota > Metazoa > Arthropoda > Insecta > Lepidoptera > Crambidae > Chrysoteuchia > Chrysoteuchia culmella. The sequence goes on along the minus strand of OU342665.1, from coordinate 6,715,453 downwards.
TTCAATTGACGTATAAAAATCGAAGCTCTGGCACATCTGATGTAGAACCCAATGGTTCCGGAATGGCGGACGCGCACCGTGTCGATGCTCTGTGGGTAGGCCCTGTCATGGTGGACCGACAACCTGGTAAAGGTTGCAGGTAGCCACTGGATGCGATCAGCGTAGGACCGATTGTTTAAGAGTTCTTTGGTGAGGGGGGGGAAGGTATAGGCAGGCAGTGGGCGTCGTGCTGATGATATGATGATGATAACAAAAATAGCCCCTTCTAAGGTATATGAGATACGAATATAGACAACATTTAATAATTCTGAGGTGGTACGAAGTTCGCCGGGTCCGCTAGTACTTATTAGGTCCGCGAGTTATTTAACAAACCGCCAAAAGACCGGAGTAGAGGTCTTTCGTTCATTCCAAAGTCCAAGACTTTGAGTCTCAATGGTGTGCGGCACTTGGTGTTAAACGAACCCAACTGGCTTTCAAACGACTTCAAAGGCTTTCAAACGACTTCAAAGGCTTTCAAACGACTTCAAAGGCTTTCAAACGACCAATTGAAAGTCCGAACACCTGCGGCGATCAATTACAATTATGCCGCTCGTATGCCCAAAGTGCGCTAGGATCTTCGAAAAGAAGATTAGCTACATAAGTCACGTCCGAGCACACGCACGACAATTATAAAGGAGTTGATGCAGTTTCCGTGGCCGAAAACCGGCCTGGACAGCATCATCATCATTATTTCTAAATACAAATTATTTAAAAAATCACTGAAAAGAATCTAAGACATTATGTCTATGATCGTTAAGACTAAAACTATAGAAATGCAATGTAGAATACACTACGTGAGTAAGTAAAAAAAAAACTATTCATTAGAACGTTCATTTTAAAAAGCATATTACCTTGGGAGGTATAAAATTGGATTAAGGCTCAAACTGTCAGTGATTTTGTTGACTTTAAAAAAGTAAAGTGACCTTTCTCGTCAGAGCCTTCCTATATCATTTATTTTGCATAAAACTTAAAAAAATACACCAATATTTCAGCGCGCTTACGTTTTACAGAGCTGCAAATCTTGAAAAATACTATCTAGGTAGGTGGACCCAAACAACATACAAATGCAGGTATACCGGAATTATTGCAATTATGAATGTAACATGTATGACTAGTCTAGTAAACATCGCGTGTCTTCTTAGATGATGATAAGGTTTAGGTATGTCTTGCGTATGCTAAGCCTGGATATGAGCATGGATTACCCGCGGCGTATCGTCTGTCATTGTGTTATTTTCCGTGTGCCAAACTATAAACTACTTTACTCTTATCATTTGATCCAAACTATTATTTATTGGATCAACTTGAATCAGTAGTAATAGGCGTCACATTAAGGTATTAGTACTAAGAATAGTTCAATAAAACCCATGACGATAAAAACTTTGTTATCGTAACTGGATGTTGCAGTGTTATCTCTGTCCGACCTCATTATTAGCTGTAAGGAATTTTTCTTTTTCGCTTTTCTACAATTTCGACGATCTTATGTTTTTGAACAACGTATTTTTTATACGTACATCTTATGTTTTGGCGCGCACTGTTCATTGAAATAAAACAACTTTTACGGATATCAATCATACGGATATCATATCAGTCATCCCGTGACCACGGCAGCTGTAAAGGTGCCGAAACGTCGGAAAAATCAAAAAACCCGTAAAAAACCTAAAAATACGGACAATTACAACTTAGTTCGTGGAAATATAGCGCGCTTGATATCCGTAAAAGTTGTTTTATTTCAACGTATTTTTTTTCTGTAATGCGGTTTCCAGGTCTTTCTTTGACTTTGCCTAGCGCTGTTCATGTTTTGTTGTTGAGTTGTGGCGTATGTTGTTAGGTGATGCATCGGATTTGAGGCTTCGCTTTTAAAGAGGTGTGTGAGTTACATAATCACATTTTATACTAGCTAAGCAAAAAACCTTCTAACCCTTTCAAGGCTTGCCCATAAAATCTTATTATAAACTAAATATAAATAAGATAATAATTGTTATTTAATGAATTTAATTAGAAATAATGTGACATGATGATAATGTGAATATGACATGATGATGTATTTATTTTATATTAGAATAATTTCTTAAATTACCTATTGACATTTGAATGCCAATATTGGCGAAACACGTATGATCTTATTTAATCTTTAAGATCTGTATTTACCGTGTTTCTAGCAAATAAATGAATTTCATTTCATTAAAAGTACGAAAGTAAATCCCATATTGGATCCGCAACGCGACATATTCGCATCGCATACCAGCTAAAACCTACTAGGCTGAGGCTACTACATTTTTCGGGTATTCCGAATTTTATCCGAACGTGGTCCGTCTGCTAAATTATTACAGCAATGTTTACCAAAATAAAACTACGACGGACACGGCGGCGTACAAAAGTCCGCATATGGGCTTAAAAATCCAATTTTCTACCGCCTGAGGCCTTACCATCAGCTGTCATCGGAATGTTGAAATAACGTTAGTATGAGCTCGTAGTGTGAAACATTGGGAAGACCATATAATTATAGGGTCCTAATTAATTTGCTTTTTTTTTATTTATGTGCTTTTTCGTATTTTTTGTCCTGCTTGTCAAATGTCAATCTGTGCAGTCTGCGTCACAGATTTCAACGCAAATTATTGACATTAAATAGATTAATTTTCGACATTAAATAGATTCCTTTCGCTTCAAAATAGTGTAAATAAAAAAGGCCGTATAGATGTTTTTCATAATAATTTACACAAATTCAAAGCTGAAATATTGAAAAATATAACAAATTAGTAAAAAGAGATGTTTACTTATTGTTGTGTTTAATCTCAGTTACTTTATTATTTTAGATAATTATTAATTTTAAGTTACAATCAGACTGTTCTTTCTGTATTGCATGCCGTCGCAACCTCTAATTAAGGTGACACGTACCTAGATTAAGTTGCAACTGTATTTCTGAACATGTATGTGATGTACATCTTGTTGGTTGTCCTGAAATAAATGAAAAAACAAATTAAAATCCTATGTAGGTAATATATCTATCATTGGGATTGAGATGGATGGAGCTTTAATGCGTATAACGCCATCTCGTTTGACGAACTCCGTGATACTTAAAGTACCGATTCGTACGAGATAGATACGTACACCGGTTTTCAAGATGTCACCTACTCTAAGTCCCAGGTTTTGTATAATTACAAATATTGCAATTGCTACACCCTTACAGGGTGTTACATGAACTGTACTTACTTGTAACATCCTTGTAAACTTTGTGACATGCAATACATAAATAAATAAGTAAATAAAACAGGGAGAAAAAAATAGCCCTTGACGAGTTTCTTGCCGGTTCTTCTCATTACAAGGTCTCCCGCCGTAGGGTTTGTGAACCGATGGCGTAGCTTCTTTGACGTTCATAAGTGCTTGTAACAGCCTAGACTGAATAAATGATATTTAATTGAATTGAAATCAATACGTGCATTCGTATCTGAGTCATGGCTGTTTATGTATACCTACATATTTCTTACGAAAATAAATATATGTTATTTATAAGTTTTCTATCTGTTATCCTAGTATCCCAAAAGTTCAATAACACAATTAGCCTAGCCCAAAAGTGAGCAGTGCTCACTTTTGGGCTAGGCTAATTGGTGTGGGTGTAAAAAATATTTATTTATCTCGCTTAAAATATTACTTTAATATTGCTCAAAATCTCGTAGTAAGGCCCCTGTTTGCTGTTGAACATCGTTTGGATTAAGTTAAACGGTTTCCCATGATATGTTTTTGTACAGTGGACAGACCATCATGGTTTACATGTCGACCTCCAAAACTCTTATCGAGTACGTTATAGAAACAGTTAACGCAGTTACTTTAAGCTCGATTTGTACTTACTGTAGAAATTGTGAATTGAATGAATCATGGTTAGTACTTAAATCTAATTGATCTTTTTCGATAAACATATTTTGATTGCAAAATTCGACACATATAAATACTTATTGCTGCCGCCTGTAGAAATTGTTTTTATTTGTAATTTAATTTTTATATAGCAGAATTCAGCACCAACAAATACCTTCCTAATATAAGACCAGACATCTACAGACGCGGAAGTTCCCGGTCGATCACTAGTAGGTGATATTCGCTAGCGTTCGATTTGGATAGTATATGAATGTCTTACAACGTCACACGCCACAGTCTAACAATCTCTTCACTGCCTACAAACAGCCGAAATGATGTACTCACTCACAGAGATCGGCGCCACCACACGCGCGCTCGCCTGCTGCCGCGAGTGGGTAAAATAGTAATTTTACCCATGAAAACCAGTGAGATCAAAGGGCTGGCCGTATATAGCTATAGCTAGTGGCGCGTGTGTATGCGTCATATACTTAGACTGTGAAGTCACCCAGTAATAGCAGTTTAGAGGCATGTGATCAAAGCGAAGGAAGCAAAAATAGAAGAAGAAAAAAGTAGAAAAAACTCTGCCTACTCATCACGAGAAAAGCGTGGTAGGTATTGTAGAGTGGTTGAATTTAAAAGCTAAATGGCATCTATAGTAATATCTGCACAGGATATTTTATGTCCATGAGTAAGCGCGCAAATATCAAGTAACATATGCACTGACTCGTCTGTTCGAAACCGTTACAATTATAGAAAGGCTGGACGCAGTCTCTAACGGACAGTTTCTTGAGTTCTACTGACGACTCCTCTATTTTTGAATCACTCGTCGCGCCAGTCATCAGTAAAAGAGAGAGATCAGTAAAATCATCGACTCGAGTGAATCAAAAATAGAGCTCCTAAACATAACGCCTTATAGAGAGGTTATGGCCAGCGTAAGTTGTTTCGCAGCTGATATGAAAGTAGGAGCAAAAGTATCACACGATACATACACAAAATAACAAACAACTAGACTAGGGATGTCGAACCTTTATGTATCAACGTGCTATTTTTCTAAAGAAATGATTAATGAGGTAATAGGCGTGCCATCAAATAATTTTGCCTTAGTGATTATTGGGAAAATAATAATAATAAATACTCTCAACTCAAAACTCTTTCTTTACTACCTACCTCATTCGCGTTCACCCGTCATATAATAGGTACGAGGGGCGGCTGATCAGTTAGCGGCCTAGGGTACTTAATGAAAGAAAAATATAGTTATTTAATTTTTATTTTTCAATATATAGTCCCCCTCAAGTGAAATACACTTCTCACATCGTGAATACAATGCCTTTAGTCCATTGAAATAATAGACAGAAGTTTTCTCTTCAAAATGGCTCTCCACAGCTGACTTCATCGCATTGTCATCCAAAAATCGTACTTCACTATTTTTTCGTAGTGCATAATAAATGTTGTGATCGGTGACGTGCCCGAAATTTTGTGTCACGTGCCATCAATGACACGCGTGCCATTGGTTCTCCATCCCTGAACTAGACAAATAAGAAAAATAAGCCTAAATCAAATTATATCTGTAGTCGACGTGTGATGCCCATATGATGCTATGCCAATTTGATGATGAACATTCAAATCCGTACATACATTTTAATCAATGAAAAGACTCACTTCAAAAATATAGCTTGCCTCTAAATGGCAGTTAGCAAGGATGAAATTACAGAGTTGTACTGAATAGTGAAAAATGGTGAGATATTTCAAGTCCGGTTGACACAATCGACACTAACAAACTGTGTGATACTATGAGTTTTCGAACTTCGATGAAACTTTTTAGAATTATTGTTTTATTCTTAATTTGAACAATGAAAAAATAGATTTAGTAGAATCAACAGTATTTCTGGGTGTAACCATGGACTGTAAACTTCAATGGTCCGCATATTGCAATACTAGCTGGCAAGCTTAGTTCTGCTGCCTACGCTGTTAGAAAAGTCAGACAACTGACTGATATAGAAACTGCTAGTACTGTGTACTTCAGTTATTTTCACAGCATCATGTCATGTCGTATGGTATTCTTTTGTGGGGAGTAGCAGCTGACGTTAATACAATATTTATACTACAAAAACGAGCTATAAGGGCCATTTATCAATTGGGTTCCAGAACATCTCTTCGGGAAAAAATTAAAGAAACCGGTATACTGACAGGCAGCTGCTTCTCAATTTATTTTAAATTGTATTATTTTTGTACGGCGTAATATCAACCTGTATACCAAACATGGTGAACTGCACGATCGTAATACTAGAAATAGAAATAAACTTATTATGCCTCGGTACCGATTAAAGAAGGTCTGTGGATCTTTTATGGGTCTAGGTATACGTATCTATAATAAAATTCCAGATAATATTTTAGACTTGCCTTTCGAAAAGTTTAGGATGAATGTAAAAGATTGTCTTCTCAAGAAAGGATATTATACTATAAAAGATTACTTAAATGACAAAACAGCTTGGTCATAAATATTTCGTTTTATTTTTCGAGATTGTAGCCGTGTCATTCAATTAGTGTTTAGTAAAGTGTTAGATTCAACTTTTAACGCAGGTAGCTTGAGTATGTCATGCTCTCTTTAAACATTTCTGCGGTGGTGTCGTGTGAGGCGGGTCGCTACGTTCCCTAAAATATGGTTGAGCGAAGCGATGACTGGTTCATGCGTCATGCTCGTGAACGGGTGCTGCCAGCGGGATGGGTCTGCTCATGTCTGCTTGTGTTAAAATGTGTTGAGATATATATTTTTGTTTTGATTTTATGTTATTTATGTTGCTTTAAGTTAAGACGCGTGGCACTGCTTGATCAGAATAAATAAAAATAAATAATGTTTTCAAATTATTCCAATTATATTAAAGTACCTATTCTTTTTTGTTAACTAACTTTAAATATGCTTTGTGATTATGACCCAGCTGATGCATCTTCTACTAACATTGTAGGTTATATCTTACTTTAATGCACTTTTATCTTTCTTTTTTTTGCTGTTGTTATTGTATTTTTTATATTTATACAGCTTAACATAAGTACCTGGAGAACGTCATGCTCACTCAAACGTTTCTTCGGCGGTGTCGTGTGAGGCGGGTCGTTACGTTCCCTAAAATATGGTTGAGCGAAGCGATGGCTGGTTCATGCGTCATGCTCGTGAACGGGTGCCGCCAGCGGAAATGGGTTTACTTCAGTCTGCTTATCTTAATGTTGTGCTTAAAGGTTAATTTTTTTTTCTAAAATAAATTGATACTGACTTGTATGTTCCTCACAACTTGCAGTACAGTAATCTTCTAATGCGAGAAATGTTGTAATGTATGATAGATAAGTAGATAGATAAGATAGATAAGATGATAATTGACATGAAATCGCGGAAAAGCAGCTGTTTAATACATTTTCTTTGTGCATAATTATGTAATCAAATGCAGTCCCTTTAACCTCTGAATACAGTTAATCCTTTAACACAATCATCATACTAATGGTGTAAACCAAGCATGAGCATAATTAATCAAGTCTATCAGTATCGCTTTGATTTCCTTATTTATTAAATTCCTGCGTTACGAGTACGCAGCGTCCTATGCACTACATGAGCACAGAACACAATTACTCCTAGCGACGTGAGCAATTGGATGCGATCGCCAAGCGGCGCGGAGCGGTGCAAAACTAACCGTCAAACATGTTGACCCACGCGCGGCGAGACAGGTGTTGCGTAGCGACATAGTTTTTGTAGTTACTGCGCATCTTTTGTTTCACCGCGCGAGTATCAAGTTATTTGCCGGGACTATAGAAACCTGCGTTTGGTTACATAGGACAGACAGGGCACTTCAATTGGTTTGACCGTTTATTGTTTACGCGCCACGCCGCTTCGCGTTCGCATCCAGATCGCTCACGTAGGACGACGCCTTAGACATCAAAGTGGTTGATGGTTGGAATTAACCAATTACGCCGATCTCCAGATATAATTATAATGCTATTAGAAATGTGTCGAAGATCAATGTGGTATTACAGTGATTGTGGAATCAAGTGCGGATTACATAAAGTGTTATGGTGTTATGATTAAAGAGATATATTAACTTTATTAACTTCGCTCCTTTTGTAATAAAGATATTAATTGGACACTGATAAAGATTAGAATTTCTTGGAAGGCACAATAAGCTATTTTTCCAGCTAACAGTATGCGGAGTAAAGCATCATAGTGTTTTTTTTTTATTATTATTAGAGTTTTTTTACTATTAGAGTTTATTTATTAATACAATATTTCACAATCTTTTAAAAAATAAACAAGTTTTGTAATGGCAATTTTTGGCCAGCAATTATTGCTGTCTCACGCTGTCTTTCTGGCCACACAATTTAGAAAAGTATTTATTATTTATTTATTTATTCATGAACATACAAGTTACATAGCAAAAGTCTCGCTTTGGAGTTTGTAGTTTTGGAGTCGTTTAGGAGCAGTATAACAGTTATCCGTCTAGAAGAAAGGTTAATCCTAAGCAGTGGAGATGGAAATGGAAGGATAGATGAATATAAATACCTATGCTACGTAAAGTACCATAAGTATCTATACCTAGCTACTCGTAGCAAGATAAAAATATGGTTAAGAATGAATGAAAACGAAAAAAATTACGCAGGAACCAAAGAGTATATAATCACTACGTCAGAGACGTCATGACTCCTACTGCAATGCTCCAATATAAAAGATTACCAGTTTTTACAGAGCTCCAATTAAAACGAGTTCCGATCGAGAATCGGTCGTAAATCTTTGGTGCATATGAATTGTTTTGACTAGCGAACGAACTAACGATCTGTATTGACGAACGCGAACGCTGTTCAGTTAGATTTTTTTCTGCTATTGCAGTGATTATCCCTCAATACTTTTGTTTCTATTTCTAGATTGAATATTGTATAGGTATTATTCAAAAGGATGTAGTTCACGTAGCGTTTATGTCTGCTCCGTGGCTGATGGTTGGTTTCTGAATTGGGAATTACAAGATTTACAAGCTCAGAACGTCACAAACCTCATACACACACCTATAGACAGGTTGCCAGCCCGTCAAACTCAATATCTATATACTTAATTCAGGTTCGCATAATTTGTGACGACTCGATAGGGACTTTGGCGCGTAGTACGCGGCCGAGTAAGGTATCAAATTAAAGGTACTCGAGTCTAATTGTTCCGAAAACTATAAAATATACAAAATGTTAAACGTGATGATCACAAACTGCAATTAAATATTTTCGCATAATTTGGAATTTTTCGTCGATCGACGAACCCGAGTATCGGGTTGTAATATAACCGCCATAGTAATTTATTCAGTCTAGGCTTTTACAAGTACTTGTCAAAGAAGTTACGCCATCGGTTCACAAACCCTACAGCGGGAGAGCTTGTCACGAGAAGAACCAGCAAGAAACTTGTCAAGGGCTGTTTTTATCTCCCTGGCCTGTTTCGAACAAAATGGTCAATTTGAAAAACCACCTTTATTACCTACTTTTCGAATACCTATATCCAGTCTATTGATACGATTTTACTATGTGCACTAGAAAGGTATCGGTTGTCTATCTTTTTCTTTCACTCCCATCCCAGTCTAGCATGGGTTAAGTTTGAATATAACTAGAGGCTACCCGCCGTTTAACCCGCGTGGTTCCCGTTCCCGTGTCGAGATAAAAAATAGCCTATGTCTTAGTCCACTACTTAAAGTCTCTGCATACTAAATTTCATCCCAAATCTTCAAAGAGCAACAAACAAACAAACAAATAAACAAATTGACATACTTTCACATTTGTAATATTAGTAGTTTTTGAAGTGAAAACTTCTCTAGCGGCGTTGTGCACATCAGAGTTTTAAATTTTTGGGATGGGTAAAAAATGTTAAAGTCGCGTCAGGACACCTGACCAGCACCCCGACCGCCTAACGGTATAGCTAGTGCTAACGCTATAGCTATCAAAATTCAAACTCTCATAAAACCTTTCAACCTAGAGGAAGTAATACCCCCCTCTATTTTTACCGCGCGGCGAAAATGTATGCCTGCTCCTGCTGTTTCGTTTAAGCGGTTTTCACTTCTGCGGCACTCCCGGAGTGCAACCCGTTGTTTTTTTTTATTGCCACACAGTACTACCACATAAGATCGGAACAATATAAGAAAAAGTCGTAATAGACCTAAAGAACTTAAAACTATAGTGGGCAAAGATAGTATCAGAAACATGTTCAAAGAATCGTACTTATGTAAGTTCTAAACTGAATGTCAGTTTTAAGTTGCAGTAATAGGAATCCGCTAGCAAGAAACATCTCAACAATTATTAATTCATTAAGCTAACTCGCAATATGTGACTTCTTTGCAAAGCTCTTTTAAGGTTGCGTTCATACTAACCAAACTCGCGTTTTTTTTATGTACGACGGGGATACTTTTAACCTTCATCATACCTACTGTTAAGTATTGATAAGGCTGAAAGATGGAAGCGAGCCTCTCCCGGAATCTGCAATCATTGTGGAACTGGTTATTTTATCTTTAACTGCCGGAACACAACATTGTTGTTATGGCATCAGACTAACCAACCAAACCGAATACAATATATGCTGGTCCATAGATTTAGTCGTTGCACAGACGCTGTGAAAATTGCGCTCTTCAAAACATATTGCACATCTTTTTACTCGAGCAGCCAATGGACCGACTATACCAAAAAAGCCTACAGTGCCCTACGTGTTCAATATAATAATGCCTTCAGGGCGTTGTTGCGGCTGCCGCGGTTTTGTAGCGCATCTGCGATGTTTGCTATAGCCGGCGTGGATAGTTTTGAAACTATTATGCGCAAAAAGACCGCGTCACTGTTGCACAGAATGCGCGGCAGCAGCCACAGCGTCCTGAAGGAGATAGTCGACAGTGGGGATTGTCCGCTGATTGAATGTATGATAGGAAAAATAACATCTTTCATTGAAATTAAATACTAACATAGTTAATAGGCTTTTTATTTACTAACACATTATGGATTTATGTTGTCCGAAATAAATAATTTTTATTTTTATATTTTTATTTTATTTATTTTATTTAATATGTACCCCCGCTGGGAATCGAACCCGGGACCCCTGGGTCTGATACCGGAGGTTGTACCACTAGACCACATAGGCGTTTGTAAAATAATTAAAACCACATTTGATTGTTCTTCACAGACATTTGTCTAAATCAAAATTTTTCGCCTCCCAGCATTAAAGCCGCTTTACTCCCTGAAATATTTAAGAGGAATAATAGGATGTATCTATGCCAGACTCATGAGGGATAGGAGGCATTCATGGCAAATATGATGAAATTAGAACGAAGCATGAAACAATTTGAGGATCGTAGCATTTGGATAGAAGTGATCTCTGCCCATCAAAAGCAACTTGAAGTATATCGTTTATATATACTTCTCGAGAAATAGTCATATAATATTTTGGCTCTGATATTTTAATTTTAATTTTAATTAATTTAATTTATTTAATTCAATAACTTACAGGCTGACAGAATACTCCAAAACGCCAGTAAGCTTAATCTAACAATAATATAGATGGATACATTAGAATTTACCTTAATTACAAATTCAATACAATAAATAAAAAACAAAAAATAAAACAAATGTCAAATAATAATCATGCAATGCAAAATAAAATTCAAAATAATGTCCAAAGAATATAGAATAAAAATTAGAAGCAATAATGTCAAATTAAAAATAAACTATGTAACTAAGAGTATAATACTCAGTCGAATTATAATTATTAAAATATAATTTTTTTATAAAAAAAAATAGGAATAGAATAAAATTATACCTCCCAATAAGTCCCATACGTGTCCGTACAAGTAAATACTGATTTATAGTTTGTAATTTTAAATTAAAAAAAACTCTTGAAGAATATTTTTTGCTGATTAATTTTGATTAAGTACCTACAAGTTTTTGTAGTTTAATTTCATATGCCAAAATACGGTTTCCTTTAGTCTAATTCTTTATGCACTTTTCACCCATCATTTTAAATCTTGTTCCGATTCTTTCCTTGCTATCGTCTAGATGTGATAAAACCCTAAATCTGCTATTCACGGTGCGACAGTTCTAATCTGGCTTTCCCAGTCGTATGCGCTTACCCTTTGTGCATTTTGTAAGCTTACGTTACGAGACACTTTGATCTTTCCGCACTAATGTACTTTACAAATGAATTAGTGTTAGTAGCAATTTTGTGAGCTCTATAGGATGCGTTTGATCGTCTGTATCGAAGGTTCATTTCATTGAATATTACAGTTCATATTTTCTATTTGCATATTTTATCAGAAATTAAAAACAGTTATTGTTATGTAACTATTTAGTTCATTAGTACATATTATTCGTTAGAGATCGGCTCCAGTATAAAAATCAGATACAAACAACTTGTCATCATCATCAACATTTTTTTTAATACCCCTACTACTGGGACCTTCGTTTTGTTTGGGTAAGGAGTATGTACCACGACCTACCACGCGGGCCCAAAGCAGATTAGTGGGATATAACACCTGCAATGACAACCAGCCCCCCTATTACGTAACTTTGACTATGTCTATCTATATAAAAAAAACCGGCCAAGTTCGAGTCGGACTCGCGCACGAAGGGTTTCGTAGCATTATTATTAATATTGAGCAAAAAACAGAAAAACAATCACGTTTGTTCTTGGACGAATTAACCACTCGTCCAAGCGTTTGTTGTATGGGAGCCCCACTTAAACATTTATTTTACTCTATTTTATTATTTGTTTCTATAGCGGCAACAGAAATACATCATCTGTGACTGTCACGGTTCATGAGATACAGCCTGGTGACAGACAAACGGATCGTCGAGTCTTAAAAATTTGGTCCCGTTTTTACTCTTTGGGCACGGAACCCTTAGGCTGCGTCCAGCACCCCGACCGCCTAACGGTATAGCTTGTGCTATCGCTATAGCTATCAAACTTCAAAGTCTCATAAAACCCTCCAACAATAGGCTTTTTATCTAATTCCTCCATATTTCTATTCATCTATTGGATTCACTATTGCATTTTTAGTATGAAAGTGATAGCGTCAGCGAGAGCCCTTGTAGGGGGGTTTGCAAAATCGATAGCTATAGCGATATCACAAGCTGTACCGTTAGGCGGTCGGGCCTCTGGACGCAAGCGGCCAAAGCGGGCGGTGCGGGCGGTGGCAAGAACGTCTTGATCAAAGTCCATAGATTTGTATGAAGCTGTTCTCGACGACAACGAGCGGTGCGGGCTACGGAACACGCTCGTCGAGAACTGCATGCCACCGCGCGCACCGCCCGCACCGCCCGCTCCGGCCGCTGGCGTCCAGGACGCAGCCTAATCAAAATTAATATAATATGTAAGTCTTTTTTGATTCGAGCGATAGAAATTTTGACGCTTGGCTCTTAATTGGCACGTAATCTATGGAGAATTTATTTCCGGTTTTTAAATATTCTGCGTAAAATGAAATATTGTCAAGGGAGTTTTAGAAAACGGCAACACCGTATGAAGTGATCAAAAAATGCGAAAAAATGGAAGTCGGTGAATTTTAATTCGAATGCGAAATAAATTCGCATGAGAATTTCGAAAGATTTAAAAAAAGTCTCCAGATTGTGATGAAAACTTGGTAGGGTGTTCTGAGGACGCAAGGGTCCCCTTAAAACTTAAGATGTGCCTATATTATTTCTTTTGGGTCTTATATGTTACGCGTTGTAGGTACGCGTTCACCAAGACCGGAAAAGGAATAGAAAAGTACCGAAACGTGGGGAAATCCTTAAAAACAATAACACAAAATAAAACCTACAAAAACATCAAGATCCATGGCATCAGAAGTACTAGAATGCGCACAAACTACAACTTGGTGTGCACTATTTACCAAATAAAATCCACAACAGTAGGACTAGCACGAATAACTTTCGAGTAAGTATCGAGGAAGCAAAGTAAAAAAAAATGTATGACATAGGTATTGGGTAGAGTTCCTACCGGACGTAAACGGAACTACATCTTCTTCTAAATATATGAAAGAAGAAACTGACTGACTAACTGACATATCAACGCACAGCCCAAACCGCTAGGTCTAGAGACTTCAAATTTGGCACATAGGTTCCTTGTGAGGTCTAGGGGTGCACTAAGAGAGGATTTTTCGAAATTCTACCCCTAAGGGGGTGAAAGTTTGTATGAAAGTCCGTCAGTTTTGGAGTTAGGATCTTAAAATTTTATATTTAGGTAAAGGATTAAAATAAACATTTACCTGTCTCAGCGTTTTTGAAAATTCTATCCCGAAAGGGGTGAAAAGGGGGATGGAGTTTTGTAAGAAAAATCCTTTAATTTCAAAGTAAAAGTGACTTATTTTATTATTATTAGGCTCATGGTTGAAACTTAAAAAGAAATAAACAAACCTATATTTTGTGATTTTACAGAAATCAACCCCTAGAATGGTAAAAAGGGTCACCTATCTTGAATTCGAATTTTTAGATTACGAATTTCACTTTCCCGAAAACGTTTAGCCACTTTTTATTATCCATAATTTTCTTTACACCGAAAACACGATTGACAAAGGTTTTAAATTCCGATTTTCAGTTGTATTTTTTTTTTTTTCAGATGTTTTGTAATCCCACTCAACTTTTGACCGAAACCATTATTGACTGATGATTTAGTTTCTAGAAACATCTTCTAAATATATAAAAGAAGAAACTGACTGACTGACTGACTGACATATCAACGCACAGCCCAAACCGCTAGGTCTAGAGACTTCAAATTTGACACATAGGTTCCTTGTGAGGTCTAGGGGTGCACTAAGGGAGAATTTTTCGAAATTCTATTCAAATTCGCAGAGCTCAAAGTACTTGACGGATTGAGTTGAAATTTGGCATGTAGATAGGTAAGAAAGGATTTTCCCTTAAGGGGAAAGTAGAATCTACGCGGACGAAGTCGCGGGCGGAAAACTAATACATGTATAAAAGGATTCCACGCGGACGAAGTCGCGGGTAACAGCTAGTTATCATATACATTTTTGACATTACGTGCTCGATACTTACTCGATAGTTTTTCGTGCTTTCCCTACAGAATGCGAAACTTTTTCCGTTCAGTAACAACCAACCTAAACAGTTGAACTGGGAGACTACTACGAAAGACAGATCGCGACAGACGAACAATTTTCGTCAGACGATTTACTAAAAAATATTGGACCTTGGGTGCGATTGCGTAAAGTAATCGTATTAATTAATTTAACAGCTCACATCGTATCGGCAGGATGATTACTTATCTAACAAAAAATTACCTAGCAACCGGTTTTGCTATCATTACTGTCACATTTTCATACTGCATGACATCTGAAATTGCGACGAAACTAAGAACCGAGTTTTCGTTAGATAACCGGCTCTCGGATCGATCGGCTGATATTTCTATGGAACTTGACATTACTGATATATGTACAATATATGAACTGTTAAAGGAATACGATCACTTTTACGCAATCGCCATTTTATTTTGATACTCATAAAAACTCGAAACTGAACGAACTTTCGCCGAATAATCGTGCTTAGTTTCCGGAATAGACCCTCTGGTTCGATTATAAAAGCCTTAAACTTTTCATTCCTCAGAAGCAGGAAACTTGTACAATGCGGCCCATTATTTCTGATTAATTCGATGAACTCAATTTGTGTTAATTTCCCCAGAGGTTTGAAACTGTGCGGCCTTATGCTCGTCGTTTGAATCGACTATTGATTTTATATATTAAAACATGACTAAGTTTTAACCTAGTTCGTACCCAATTAGCAATCTGAATTTCTAAACATTGATTCCGGTTACAACGTTTCAATTATCGAAGCCCAGGAGCATTGTTATTAAATACTAGAGGCCGCCCACGGTTTCACTCGCGTGAATCCGTTCCCGGATATATATCAGGATAATATGTATACGATGTTTTAATTCAGCCTATAAATTTTGTGTCAAATATCAAAATCCGATTTAGCATGATTGTAAAACATTCAAAACACATTTTTAATATTAATAATATTCAACAAGTCGACTGTATACCTACTTAAATGTATGTTTTATAAATTATACATTTATGTATGTTTTAATATAACGTCGTCAGTTGTCAACTGATTTTAATAATTATTTTTTTCATCTGAAAGAACATAGTTCAAGTGTGGTCTCATAATTTTGTTACGAAGATCTGGCTAGTAGTTTTTTTATAATCGTGAAAAATATCAATTTCGTTTTGCAGAGTAGTCGTTACCTAGATTACGTTACCATCATTGTTGTGTATGGGCTGATTTTTTGTTTAAATATCGGGACATAATGTATGTAACTAAAAACTTGTGACATAAAAAACTTTTTATAAAAAAAACGACTTCTTTTATAACTTTTTAATTTTGCATTTTACAATGGTATTTTTATGTGATAAATATTAAACAAGAAAATATACTAGAAAAAAGCAACTAGTCTCATGTCGCCCTGACGGGATCCCGCCTAGTTGCTTTTTTCTAGTATATTTTCTTCCCATCAGGGCGACATGAGACTAGTTGCTTTTTTCTAGTATATTGTTTAATATTTATCGACTTCTTATACTTTTTAAAGTCGGTTTTAATTCTTTTTTTTTTAGTTTTTAAGGCTTTGAATAAAGAATATCAGAACCAACTAAGATATACGATAAACACAAGAGGTTCATCTAATAATTATTTGTTCGTAGTGTGACTCGAACCCACACTAGGATTAGTACAGCGCTATCAGGCCACAGGTCACATTTAATGATAGGATGCGTACAAATTGTGATACTTTGATATTCTGGCAGTATCATCAGTCACCTTCCTTTAACCAGCCTTTAACTCATTGAGACCATAGTACCACTAAAGTAATAAATGTTTTAATCTAGTTTTAAGCCTATGTTTTAATGGGTTAAAAAATTATATGGTGCAATGATATCATGCTTATGTTTTAATCCAGACTATTTTCTATCTACTCTTTTCTCTCTGTATATTGTGCTCACGACCATAAAGAATGTTCATAATATTCTACTAGTGTATATTTTGCTGAACAAAAGAGGGAGAAGGAGAGGAGATCCTTTTTACTGAGTTCGTAGTTTTTTTTTGAAGTGAAAACTTCTTTAGCGGCGTTGAGCACTTTTTCTGTAATGGGTATAAAATCTTAAACTCGCGTCAGGACACGTGACCTGATCGAAAAAGCGTAGGACGGATGGAGAATGTTGAGGTGACAGGTTGACTATGGTCTCGGTTGCTTAGCGACAGACTGTTGATAATGTCTTTTACTTGTCTCTTGTTTTATTGTCAATATATATTTTTCGATTCTCTATAATAACTAATGTTTTCTTATATCTTATTACCTAACTTAACGTTCACTTTAATATGGTTTGTCATGTTTGTGTACGATAGCGCAATAAATTAATATTATATTCTACCACATAAATGATAGTACTTTTATACTGATAAAGCAATTGGTGCAAAATTATTCCCTAACCATTCCAAAATATCAAACATGCTCAACGTTAATAATCAAGTTTTCACTTCTGCCGGCACTCCCGGAGTGCAACCCGTCTTTTTTTTTTTTTTTTTATGAACGACGGGGAGACTCTTAGCCTTAATACGGCTGAAGGTGGAAGCGAGCCTCTCCCGAAATCCGCAGCCACTAAGGAACTGGCTATCTAATCTCGAACTGCCGGAACACAACAATACTGAAAACATTGTTGTTATGGCGTCAGACTTAGATAAGATGGTGGTAGCTAGCCAGGGCCCGTATTCACTATGAGCCGTATGTACTTACAAGGCACTTACCGATTCTTTGCTCAAACCACGCCAATGTCGTATTTGGTTTCGAAATTTTTATAATTCGTTTTCTCTATGACACTTACAAATTTTAAAGTTATTTTACTTACGTAATACTTATTTTTGGCGCGCACTGTAAATTTAAATAAAACAACTTTTACGGATATCAAACGCGCTATATTTCACGAACTAAGTTGTAATTGTCCGTATTTTTTTTGGGTTTTTTTGATTTTCCCGACGTTTCGGCACCTTTTCAGCTGCCGTGGTCACGGATGATGGCTACTTATAAGTCTACCCCCGAAAAATTAATTTATTGTTAAAACAATTATTATTGATTTGATATTTTAATGTTATTATTATTTTAAATCTTTATTATTAAGAAAAAAGAAAACTAATGACTCGACTGGCTGTTCACAAATTGGGAGGACCTTCGAAGAAAGATATACCCACGGCAGCTGTAAAAGGAAACGTCGGGAAAATCAAAAAACCCCTAAATAGCCAAAAACTACGGACAATTACAACTTAGTTCGTGAAATATAGCGCGTTTGATATCCTTAAAAGTTGTTTTATTTTACTTGTTTAATAACTATTTGTGACTGTCATGTACTTGTGCAATACTTGTATAATTTGTGAGTATCACGTAGAAAACTAATTTTGAAAATGTCAAACTAAGTACGAGATTGGCGTGGTTTGAGCAAGGAATCGCTAAGTGGTCATAGTGAATAAGGGCCCAGGCGGACTTACAATAAGTCCTACCACCAACCAAACCGAATACAATATGTACTCCCGCTGGGAGTCGAACCCAGGACCCCTGGGTTACTACCCACCCACTAGACCACAGAGGCGGTTAAAAGTAGTCACTTGTCTCGAATGCCTCATCCAAAGATTTCACTGTATCGAACTCAAACCACCAATTTAAGGCGTCAACTTAAGAGCTAGCGCAGACGACGGATAACGGAGGTCTTTTTGTCCGCGACACGTCTTTATTGTTAACTAAATAAGATTCAACTTAGACCGCGTATGTCCGCGAAAAGTACGCGATAGTCCTCGTTATTTATTCAACTTTATGTTCTTAGTAATAAGGTCGTGTCGCGGACAAAAAGTCCTTCAATGTCCGTCGTCTGCGCAGGCCATAAGGCGCGGCTTAATCGAACTTTTTGGTTTTTGAGGGGGTGAGGCAGACGAAGCTGTGTGCACGTGCAGCGGCTCCCCTCCCGCGCCGCACCTCACCTGCGAGTGTAGCGGTGTAGACTGGGCCGCATTTAGAAATTATTTGTTTGTTTTTAAATTATTTGCTGTTATGAATAAATGTTATGTTCTCTGATCAGGGTGCACAGAAATTTGAATTATATTTTGAGATATTACAGAATAAGTATGTTTTTTATCACGTAAACGAGTTTTGAGTGTAAAAAAAAATCGATTTCCAAGATAGTTTCTTTGAAAATTTTTCCCACAGTGATGATCTATTTTCATAAAAAAATTGTCTTTGGTGTACCTACTATCCCTTTACTATCCCTTGGGTATTTCTTGTAAGAAATCATTTACATGATTATTATTTCCAATTTGTGCACTGTGTTACCTTTTTGCTAAGCTCATTATTGGCACATAATAATTTAACCAAAAACTAAAAAACCTGTTTATTTTGATTTTAATAATGATCCATAACATTTACATTATTTTTTTTAGTAACTCTTTAATTAATCTTATATTCGATTTGTAATTTGAAAAAAAATATGCTAG
This sequence comes from Chrysoteuchia culmella, assembly GCA_910589605.1. Lineage (NCBI taxonomy): Eukaryota > Metazoa > Arthropoda > Insecta > Lepidoptera > Crambidae > Chrysoteuchia > Chrysoteuchia culmella. The sequence goes on along the minus strand of OU342665.1, from coordinate 6,696,046 downwards.
TTGCCGCTGAAAATTTCGAGTATTTCGCGACGAAAACATTTTTTAGAAAAAAATATTTTTTGCATTAACTATGCCTTTATTTGGAATTATTTATAGTTATGTCTCTAATTCAGGATATGTCAAATACAATAATATTTTTTTCTACCTTTCAAAATGAGTGGATTCTTATAACTATGCGACAAAACTTTAGATGTTTTAATTGACGCTACGTATTGCAGGTCCTTAAATGAAAGCTTTACGTAGTACTGGCGGCATTCATAATAGGCTAAGATTTATTGAAAATGCTGTTTATTTACTTTAGTAAACACAAAATGCTTATTCAAATCAAATACATTGCTTATGATAGATAAACATTTTTAATAGTGCAACCCTAACAGAATAGCAAAGAGTAATGAGTAAATAACAAATAACGTTTTATCAATAACTTCGGCGAATTCTTTCCTTTCGCAGTATTTATTGTTGTCTTCTTCCATTTCTTCGATGTTGCCATTGCTAGTTGGAGGAGCAGAACTATCTTCCTCTTGAGAAAGGAAACCTTCGTTGATCGTATTGTAGTTTCTGCAAATCTGTAAAATTATAAGGAGCCTTAAGCTCAGCATCGGTTTAAAAAATATCAATGTTAAGAATTCCAATTCTAATTCCATATTCCTCAACTCTTTAAATTTACTATAACTTAAATTTCAGTTTATTTGAATTCAGGATTCTACTTATATTACTTGAGTCGGTCTCACAGTCACAAGTGAATATTGCTATAGAAATCTATGGGGATTCGTATTTGTGAAGCGTAGTGCGCGCCAAAAATAAGAAGTCTTAACAATAAATGGTTATATTGGTTTTGATTTCTGATTTTTAATTGACATTTAATGGTAGATTACTAACAAATACAATTAAAATTTTCACATAGACAATATTCATTAGTAGTTTGATTGTTAATTACAAAGCTTTAGCTCACTTACCATCAGAGTAGGCAAACAAAACAATTTCCTGAAGTATTTCGTAGACAATATATTTTTCATGGCTGTTGTTTTGCACAGTTTCTCTGCTAGTGGAGTCATCAGAAGTACTTGCAGTGTTAGCGCGATTAGTATTGCGTTTAGTACCACAATGTATAGGACCACTGAAAAATACGACAGTCTTGTTATTGACATATTAAGATTATGAGATGATAAATACTGTTTTGATATTCATTTTACTAAAACGGTCATTGAGAATATAAGAGACAGACAGATAGTTTACGATATTATAGTTAACAGCTTGCATACTTGTAGTCTTAATGATGGTACTGATTTTATAGATGGAACAAAAAGTTATCAAATACAGGTTGAAAGAACGTACCAACATTATTTATTTAAATACGAAAATGAATCGATTGAATAGACGTACTTAAGTATTAATTTGTTTTAATACAAAAAAGGAATCTCGTTGTTCTTTAAATTTATCAAGACGTAGAAATTCTTGGTGCGACTTTTCTGTTTTAGCTTTAGTTTCCATATCATCAAAAAATGAGCGAATCGAATATGAAAATGTTTATTATGTGTTGTATCCAGTTGATAAAAAATGTATTAGTTTGCATAAATTAATAGGTCAAACCAGTCTCTGTAACTTAAAATTCAGCATTAGTTCTAACCCACTGAAGTTTGTTTTCGAAGCTCTGTGAATTATCGAAAGCAATTTGACTTACATATACTGGGTACAGTGTGGCAAGGCATCAAATAGTCGATGTAGCAAAGGCCTGCGCATATAACGATGCTTAAACCAGCATAGAACCAAACTCTAGACATTTGCAATGGCTCACTCCAAAATGACATTAATAAGAAACCGATCAAAACTGAAACAAATTAGTTACAAAACATTGAATGAAAATATAAAATAAAAACATGCAGAAAACGTTATTCATAATTGTCAGAATTTTAGCGACCATGTTATTTATATTGACTCATAGCAGTAGTGGTAGCTAAAAAAACGGTATTCCACAGAAAAACCTATATTTACAAAGAATCCCCAAGTCGAAAACAAAAATGAGAAAAATCATTTTGTCATTAAATCCCACGAAGAAATGACTACAACCTTTTTTTTTATTAGGTTTATGAAGCACCACAGGTATACGATTTTTGGAGTTTCGAGCTCGTAACCAACGATTTACAAATTTGCATAATAACTAATACTTTGCAGAATCGATAGCAAGTTCCCAACTGGAATCCTATATTTTCATCTCATCCAAATTCATACAGCCGTTTTTGTGTGACTAGGAAACAATCATCCAACCAAACACCATAAAAATGCAAAGTTTCACTTATAATATTCGTAGGATTACCTAAAAGAGGTGTATAGAATACTATGTTGTATGTAGATGCCTGTCTCTGTAGTTCAATATGGATGACGAAGCGGTCACTCTGGTGAGTCTCGTTGTTGTTCGATGGGTAAATAGAATTCCATACCACTGAAGACACTAAACTCTGGCTCAATTGTAGGACCTCCCATTCGTTTTCTATCACCTCATCGACATCTGCAAACTTTGAAATTATTCTTATAACACAATAACATAATGGAAACCTTCACCTATGTTTTTAAACCTGATAATCGACCGCTCATCAGACCTTACAAAACAGTAATTAAAAATAAACTGCAAGAAATTTTAAATCCAACGTGAAATATCGCATCAAAGTCGATTGTAGAGAAGTATTGTAAAGAATGACCGGCGGGTGACCATACTATCGACTTGAATGACCGACTATAGTAAAGGGTACTGAAGCAAGGGTACATCAAAACTTGGTTCAGGATGCGGTCGTTGTTGGTTTGCAGAATATTCATTAAGTTTTAAATCCACTACACACATTATAGCCTAATTTAGAATAAGTCTTCTTTATAGCAAGTAACTTGATAGAAAAAATTGTCCTTACATTCACTAAAACAGGCTCCGTATTATCGATAATCGCCAAATATATTTTTTCGTGAGCTTGCCACGGTTGTATTACAATTGAACATGAGTATTTATCCCGAGGCCATCTGAAAAATACAAAGATAAATCGTCACAGTTTATTTACACTTATGCACACGTCAATCGCAAAACGCGGTGACAGACAATGTGTAGAACAACTGTGTAAAAATTTTACCAACGACGAAATGATTAGCAGACCAATAATTCAATGGTTGAACCACTACACCAAAGCTGTCGTCAATGATTTTGGAATTAATTTCAAGTACGTAATAAGATTTCTTTTTTGTTTATTCTTTGTTTGATTGTGTGTCTTTTAACCAACCTGCTGTATTCAGTAGATTCGCTGTAGCACCAAGTATCAACAGTAGCCTTGAAATGAAATGAAGCTTCGCCTTTGAACAGCATATTGATAACTTCGTGGCCGGTGGTCTCGAGGGCATTCAGGTTATCTGAACTAAAGAGAAAATTCCATCAAAAGATGATAACATAATTGCAACGTTTAGCAGGTGAGTTGACGACTGCAGTCGCCAATAATTCAGAATACGTTACGGTTATCAGCTCTTACAATAAATATAGGTCGAAAGCACGAAAGGGTTTGCCCTTCTAAACTGGCACATCAATTTTTAATAATGATAATATTTGATTCAGGCTTATTCTTAATGCATCTTTTTGTCATGTAAAATGATTAATAATTTTGATTCTTTATTTGTTTCAATTATTAAATGGTCAGTATTTGAAAATAGCAAAAGAGATATGGAAACAGAGAAAAATAGAAAACGAAGAACTAGTTTACAGGGATGATAACAATAATGTATACATAAAGAAAGAGTTCATACTTGAAGACGTGAAATATCGGTCTCCATATTTGACTTTGCCGATACGTCACAGAGGTTATATTATTGAATTTATCGGGATTCCATGCTAAACTCTCATCTGTCCAAGTCTGTAAAGAGGAACAATGTTAATTTTCCAGGTATCAAATAGGTATGACTACTACATAGTTATCTTCTGTATCTTATGCAGCAGCTAATATTATAAATGGGAATCATATATACGTCAAGTCGGCTTTAGAATATTTATATAGAAATAAATATACTCATGAAAAGTACAAGGATCAAGTACTTTTGACTATAAAAATGTCAATGAATATTTATTAAATGTAGTCTTTCAGACTGGCTTCTTTCTTACTTTAATTCTTTCTTTAATGAAGTAGTGAAATTTACAAAAAAGAATCATTACCGATCCAAAAAAAGTTAAAATAATAATCCTCTATAGCGGCCATACTCTAAAACTAACTTGATCCCTGGACATTTTGACTGATGATGAATTAATACTCCCTTACACTTAGTATGGTCATCCTTGTAGTAAGCTTAGCTTTGAATGCATCATAAGAGACTCCAGTGACGAGGACTCCAAGGTTCACCTCCACGGAAGGTCCAGGGGGCATATGCGGTGGACGGTCTTGTAGCATCTCTTTCTTCAAATGGTCGGAGTTCGATAGCTTCTTCTCTACTGCCTTTGAGTATGGCAGAGTTTGGTTCGTGGCTAAAATTGGAATCAGTACACATTAAAATCTGTCACTAATTCATATTCTTATAAAAACACACTGAAATCATACAGTCCTTCAGGTACAGGACAATGAGACATAATAAAAACTATCGTGAGGCTGAATTAACATAGCAACTCCATTTAAATTGTTTGGGGTTTCGCAAAGTAATCTCTACAAAGTCTATATTGACGATCCATTATCAATAATTCTCTCTCTCTCGTGTGCATTATTTATGGCTAGGAAATGTAAATTTGTTCTTTACCATTGACTTGTAACCAAGACTTTCCAGCAATAGTTAAAAGTGCATCACATATTAATGCAATCGTTTAATATATTTTTTTACTTACTGTATCCAGCAGAAGGACAGTCGTACAAGAACTTTGCTTCGATACCGGACCACGCTGCAAAACTGAAGTATCTGATATCTAGTGGATCAACATCTACGTATTTCAATATAGGAAGATCGGCACCTTCCTCGCTGAATTCAACTATGCCACCTTAAAACCAGAAATAAAAAATCCCTTTTTAATGTTCAACATTAGAGATTTTGAACTCTTTAATAAGCTTATTTAATTACAATATTAAAGTAAGTTTCAACATCATCATAATCATCTCACCCACATAACACCCACTGCAGCTGGGTATAAACCTTCACTAGATCTCCACGACGATTGGTCCTGCGCTGCCCGCATCCAGCGGCTTCCCGCGCCCGTCACCAGATCGTTAGTCCATCTTGGGCCTACCACGGAGCGATGTCTGGTGCCCTTTCGCCATTTCAGTACCTTTTTGACTGCCACTTTAGCTGAGCAATCCTTCGATCAATTCTTTAGTTCTCCTACATATCTCCTCATTTCTGATTCGATCACGCAGGGAAACGCCGACTATAGCTCAAGTAAGATTGTATCTTATTATATTACTGTACATCTTGATATGTTTTTTACGATCATCTATTACTCATTTATTTACAATAGATTGAAAGAACTGATATGTATTTCTTGTTAAATTCACATGAATACCTCTGTACTTACCTTTTGAGATTCTTATAACGAACCCTCGTAGTTCCACGGCAGATAGTATTCCGATTGTCGCTTTTGATGCTTTCGCGTTACGCTTCAAATTGCGTCGCAATTCGGTAAATCTATTGCCACCGCCTCCAACCACTGGTAAAAGAATAAAAAATAGAACCGAGTGACACTCGACAATCTTCATGGGTCGATTAGATTAGAGGTGACGAACACTCGCAGAGTACGCAGACAATACAGCACTTGTGAATGTCAGAAGTTATCCAAGTAGTTGGGAAGCTTTGGTTTCTACCATCTTACCAATTTTACGATAAGAAAAACGGCTGGAGTGTAAAGTGATGCATATCAATGTCTTTGTCTTAGAAGCATTTCAAACTTTTCTCTTTCGTTTCCTCTACAATTAAAACGTACTTAACAATTTATGTTTTATAGCATAAATGAAAACAAATACCTAATGACTAAGTATTATTATCTGTAACCGGAACACTAACATTGTCGTTAGTGACAAACTTATCAAGTTACTGCTAGCTTGTATGCAACAAGTCCAACTAGTCAAACAGCTCACAAATTTATACGTCTTCTGGGAATCGAACCCAAACCCAGTTGACAAACCATACAACGATAACACTATTTTATTTAAGAAGATATAGGTACATGCAAACGTGTTGACTGACTGGTTTTTTCACAACATGTACCTAAGTAATTTTAATTAATTGTACAGAGATAATTAGATGATGATTAGTCTAGTCTGATTGCTTCATTCAATCATTTTCATCTTAGTAGAGAAAGTGAAAATATACCTATTGTTTCTGATTCAGATCTTTTAAGATATTTAGATTAATTGAAGTCTCAAAGCCATGCAAAACAATAAAAAAACTAACCAATCTCATAAACGGAGTCATTAATAGTCGGATACGGTACAGTAGATAATAGAATATGCCCATTGTTCACTGCTTGTATAGCTATATGCATATCCAAAACGAGGTTAGGTCTCGATTTAGGCCATTTTGAATTGTCAGATTCTATTTGGTAAAACTGGTCGTAACTGTAACCTTTTTGACTTAGGTGCTCTTTGCAATGCATTGCCACTAAAAAAAAACAAAATATTAAAATTCGCCGTTTACAATAATAAAGTGCAAGTCTAAAATACTAATCTAAATTGTATTCGGTTTGGTTGGTGGTAGGACTTGTTGTAAGTGCGCCTGGCTAGCTACCACCATCTTATCTAAGACTGACGCCATAACAACAATGTTTTCAGCATTGTTATGTTCCGGCAATTTGAGATAAGATAGCCAGTTCCTCAGTGGCTGAGGATTCCGGGAGAGGCTCGCTTCCATCTTCAGCCTTATCAATACTTAACATCAGGTATGATGAAGGCTAAGAGTCTCACCGACGTTCATAAAAAAAAACAATACGTACAATCGGGGAACTTCCCGGTTGATCAGTAGAGTTTTTTTGGGAAACGTTTTCTATAAAAAAACTAAGGTTAAAGAAATAATTTCTTATTTAAATGAAACCTATTTATGTTATACTAGCGGATCCTCGCGGTTTTACCCGCGTGGTGCCCGTTCCCGTGGGAATATCGGGATATAATATAGCATATGTCACTTGGGAGAAATGTAGCTTTCTAATGGTCTAAGAATTTTCTAAATCGGTCCAGTAGTTCTTGAGATTAGCGCGTTCAAACAAACAAACTCTTCTGCTTTATAATATTATAGTATAGATTATTTGTGATATAAACGTATTCTATAGATGTCTTTTATTTTTGAAATAAAGCTTCCTAAAACTCTACTGGTCAACCGGGAAGTTCACCGACTGTACAATAAAGCCCAAACGGCTGAACCGATCAAGCTGAAATTTTGCATACAGGCAGGTCTACCGCCATCTTTTAGAAACCGTCATGTCGTAAGAACGTTTTGTTTCCCTTTTGTTTCAATACTGTTTAAATTACAAGCTTGACTTTATTTGACACAAGACGTCGTAGTTTTGATTGATAAAAATCTTGTTTGAGTGAATGATTGAGCGATGACGCCACAAAACTTCCGTCAAAAGACAAGCTTGTTTTAAGAGTTTCGCGGTACGATATGACATGACATATAACAACATTGCACCGATACAAACTGACATTAAACAATATTGCGTTAAGAGATGGCGGTAGGGTCCTTTAACGATGTAAGCAAGTACAAGAAAGGACTTTTTGATATTCCCACGGAAACAGGAACCACGCGGTTAAAATCGCGGGCAACCGCTAATTGCATATAAAATCGGTGATTACAAAAGCTAAAGCTAATTACAAACTTCCACAGATTATTATGAGTAACTAGTGGTCGCCCGCGATTGCACCCGCGTGGTACCCGTTCCCTTGAAACATCGGGATAAAATGTTTCTTCTATTCATCCAGCCTATAAACTATCTGTGTGCAAAATCCGTTCAGCCGTTTTTGCGTGATTGATAACTAACATCTAAACAAACAAAATTTTCACATTTTCTATTCGTCGTGTATACCTAGATTTAATTTTTTTTTAATGTATATACATCGATTACTCGAAGACGGCCGAACCGATTGTTATGATTCTTTCAAACGTTATTAGATATATCAGGTGTGGACCCAATTTGTAAAATTTCGAAATCAGTTCAATAATTTTCAGGAAATCTCATATAATGTAGGATTAGTATTTTGTAGGTTGGGTAGATTCCTAGATAAGTGATCAGTTGATCGTAATATACTAGAAAAATAAATCGTTGATCTGTTTTCGAGATAAATTATTTAGAAGGACTATGTTACTTACTATTGAGCAAAATTTAAAATGGGCAATAAACACCCTAACTCAAATCCTTATTTTTACACTTATCACTTTAAAATTTAACTTCATTAAAAAAAACAAGTAACTTACTTGCATAAGTATAAACAAAATTAGTTCCATTTAGAGCAACAGCTTTAGAACAGCATACAACTGTTAATATAAATATATACCACTTCATGTTCAGAGTTCACTTAACTATAAACTTGTTACTCGTTGGTGCGGTTGAAGTAAAATGAATTTGTAACTTTATATTGGTTGTATACGTGGGCAGTGTTCGTTCTTGCAGCAGGGCTATCTATTAAAAAGTTATTTATTTAACAATAATTCATTAAAACGGATTTATTTATCAAGTGTTTTTAAACAGGTATTAGTGTTTTTTTTTTGTAGAATCTAAACCAGAATAAAATTGTGCTTTTCATTGTTGATTAATAGCGTATGCTTTGTAGAGACAGAATAGTTATTGAAACAAAACAAAGCCCTTTTTACGCTGCATCATCTTTCGTCTATTGTATTGTCACAAATATAATGTTAGAATATTAAATAAAGAAATAATTGCATAAATATTGTGATATTTATATATTTTTTTAGACTTAGCAAGACGTACGTAATAAAACTACGTGTATAAATAACACAGGTTGGATCTTGGGAAAACATACGAAACGTTCGTTCGTCGTAGGTTTCGTTGCAAATTCTTCATGTGCCTGTTTCACAAACTAAAAGTAACTTCTGAATAGCTTAATTGACAGATGATTTGACAGTTTTAATATGTCAAATATACACTAACTACTCTACTACTAACTACTCAGAACTTACTTTTGGATGTGAAACAGGCTCTAAATCTTATAATATATGAATCTAACTTACTACGAAGACCTGAAATAAAATTCAACGCAGCAATTGAATATAATTTAAAACAATTTGAACGAATCCTATTCTACTAATATTATAAATGCGAAAGTATGTCAGTTTGTTTGTTAATTTGTTTGTTTCTTTGTTACGCTTTCACGTTGAAAGTACTGAACGGAAATGGATGAAATTTGGCACAGAGATAGAAGAAAGCCTGGATTACAACATAGAATACTTTTCATCCCGATATTCACACGGGAACGGGAACCACGCGGGAGAAACCGCGGCCGGCCGCTAGTATTATAAATGCGAAAGTATGTCAGTTTGTTTGTTTGTTACTCTTTCACGCAAAAACTACTGACCGGATTTCGATGAAATTTGGCACTCAAATAGTAGATAGCCTGGATTAAAACATAGGGTACTTCTTATGCCCACATTCCTACAGAAACGGAAACCACGCGGGTAAAACCGCGGATCGCAGCTAGTAATTAGATAAGGTGACAAGTAACTAGACTAGTTACAGAAACTTGTTATTCTAACTTCTAAAACTAACCTTTTGAAAAGTGCCGAAAAATCGGAAAAACGTAAAACTAAAAAACACAAACAGTGCGCGTATTTAAACCGTAATATAATATTTTATTAAAAAATATACTATTGGTTCTGCTAAATAAACGAACACAACAGAGGAAGCGCCATTCACTTATCTCCCCGGACATGAGATTGCATTGTCACATTAGTGATTAAATGGTATTTTTATATTTTGTTTATTTATTGAAATAGCTTAATCTATTTGTGAAATAACTAATTTACAAAGAATGAAATTAAAAGAAGCTGGTATGTAATTTACTCTTTGAGAACTCGGTTGCTAATGAATTCCATTGTTTTTGAAAAAACAAATATCACACCACACAAATTATTATTATTTTACATCGACAATTATTGGGTTTACCTTTAACGAATGAATAAACAAAACTTAAAAGCATACAATCTCTCCTTATCCATCCATAGGGAAGGCCAGTGCCCCAGCAGTGGGGCTGATGATGGCTGATGACGAAAAGCATACAATCAGTGTAAATAAAGTAGGTACTAGTAATACATAAAAGCATGGTGTTACTTCACTCACTATATAGATACTTCACAATACAAATTAATTATTATTATTGACCTCCCGCGACTTAACTAGTTCAACTGAACATTTTTAACCGACTTCAAAAAAGGAATTAGGTTATCAATTGGTCGCTTATATTTTATTTTTATACGTATGTTCACTGATTACACGAAGACGGTTGAACATATTTCAATGATTCAAACGTTATAACGTCAGGTTTGATCTCTAGAAGGTCCCATTTTTGAAATTTTGTAATCAATTAGGTATTTTTCAGGAAATCTTGAAAATAATGTTGTATTCGTTTACGTAGTAGTTCTCAATATGCCGATGCTATATGGTAGATGGCGCTTTTTATTGTTTCTACGCATTCATCAAGTCTTATTTCATAATATAATCTTCCTAATATTAAGTACTATAGAATTTTTTCCCTATTCATTTTGTGGTTCGTACCCTGAAAAATAGACAATAAATTTCGCATTAATAAGGATAACATAAATTTATTTCACATGCTTATTACGTCAGTTAAGGACCAAACTGATTCGGGACCTGCCAAAATGTATCACTAGATACCTCTGTCTTACTTTTTATACGCTACCTGACTCGACCCTGGCGTATTAGCATAGTATTAACACAGTCTTAAACCATCCAAATTACTTATTCATTTTTCATTATTTATTCAAATGATAGTAACATTGGTGCCTTTCCAATGGATATACCGAAAGTTTTGTCAGTCAGTTTGTCTTTATAAAGAATTGTATCTCCCGCGACTTTATCCAAGTATATTTTGTAACCTTCACAAATCTTTATCCCTAATTTCACCCCTTCAAGACTCATTGCGTTATGTAATCTTTCCATCAATTTTTTGAAGTGAAAACTTCTTTAGCGGATTTCACATCGGAATTTAAAATTTTTGGGATGGGTAAAAAATGTTAAAGTCGCTTCAAGACAAGTGACCTGATCGAAAATTCGTAAGACGGAGGGAGAGTAGACCGCCGGCGCAGCGTAGAAGAGGAAGTAATAGCCCCCTCTCTTTCTACCGCGCGGCGAAAATGTATGCCTGCTCCTGCTGTTTCGTTTAAGCGGTTTTCACTTCTGCCGGCACTCCCGGAGTGCAACCCGTTTTTTTTTTCAAATTATATCTGGGTTTCGTACGCTAAAAAGGGAACAGACATAGCAGAGCAAGTTTCACATTACTATGGATAATACGAAAACTTCACATACCATAATGTAACCTACAGGACCAATTAAACTGATTCGGGACCTGCCAAAATTTATCAGTACCCGTGTCAAACTTTTACATGCTACCTGACTCGACCCTGGCGTATTACCATAATATTAACACAGTCTTAACCCATCCGAATTACCATCAAATGGTAATAACATTGGAACCTTTCCAAAGGATATCCCGATCCGTCGCGATTCAAAATGATCTTGGTGAAATGCAAATTGCGCGGTTCTAACGTAGTGGGGTTTGTTACTTACTTTAGTCTTATTTATACTGTACGATTGCAATTTATGATAACAATAAATAACAATAAATCCACTCAAACATTTATGAGAACCTCAATGTTGGTATTTTTCTGTAGACTTTGTTTTTTTGTAATGTTTACAAAAGAATACTTGGTTATGTCGTTTTGAGTTTTTTCAAAACTTTCACTTTTACAACTTACATTCGGCTTACTAGAGCTTTGTTGCCTAGATATTTTCGTTAATCCGCCCAAAATAAGAGCGGTTGCTGAGTAACGTAACCAAGATAGGCATATCTCTTATTAAGGATAGATTATTCAAACCGGCGGCGGCCGTTAGTATGCAGACTTAATCATAAAAAACATACAAACATACACTCCCTTGCAGGGTGGGCAGAGCATCAAAGGTGCAGATTCTGATAGCCGTTTAAACCGCCCTTTTAATAGCCCTTTTGAACCGCATCTGTGGTGTAGTGGTACAACCACCGGTATCAGACTCAGGGGCCCCGGGTTCGATTCTCAGCTGGGATACAGATTGTGTTCATTTTGGTTGGTGGTAGGACTTGTAGTAAGTCCGCCTGGCTAGCTACCACCATCTTATCTAAGTCTGACGCCATAACAACAATGTTTTCAGCATTGTTGTGTTCCGGCAATTAGAGATAAGATAGCCAGTTCCTCAGTGATGGAGGATTCCGGGAGAGGCTCGCTTCCATCTTCAGCCTTATCAATACTTAACATCAGATATGATGAAGGCTAAGAGTCTCCCCATCGTTCATAAAAAAAAGTCACTTCAATGACAGCCAGAGAGTGGAATTCCCTGCCTGCGTCTGTATTCCCGGGTGCCTACAACCCTGGTAGGCTTAATATTAGGCTTTTTCTAGGCAAGGTCGCTTCATCTTAGGCCTCTTCTTAATCTAACGATTCAGGATTAGGCCAAGAGTAAGCCTATTTAATGTAAAAAAAAAAACATCACTTTAGGCAGTGGTTGGGTCTAAGATGTTATCCAGAAACAATAGTGACAGGTTGCCAGCCCTGTATTAGTTTTGAAAAACCTATATCCTGTCCATTGACAGGCTTTTACTCCCAGTCCAGCATGTGAGATAATCACAAAAGCGTAATAAAATGAAGAATTGTTACAAAGTAAAGTCCAATGACATCAGAATAATCTTTAATTTTACAGTAAAACAATTGCAGGATCGGAATCCCATGGGCGGTGAGAGCAATAGGTCTTCTTCTTCTTATCGTATGAGGTATAATGGCAACCTTTGGTGTCAGAGTTTATCAAGCCGCCTATAAGGCCTCTGACTAAGCTTAACGACTGTTATCTGATGACAACAGCCGGGTCCGTCAGTTTAACGTGCCCTCCGAAGTTTTCAGTTGTAATGCTACTTTACGGTCACCCATCCGACACCTGACCGAACCGAACGTTGCTTAACAAACGTGATTACAATCAGTCTGTCAAGCGCCGCTGTCATTCTGACGAGCGCTTATTCAGAGCAATAGGTAGAAGCCAAACATAATATGCTTGAACGTGCTTTTAGGGTTCCGTAGCCTAATAGGAAAAACGGAGCCCTTATACATAGATTCGTCATGTCTGTCTGTCCGATGTATGTCACAGATACTTTATTCCGAAACTATAAGGATTACACATTTGAAACTTGGTAGGTAGATGTATTCTGTAAACCGCTTTACGGTTTTTACACAAAAATAAAAAAATATATATATTAAGGAGGGGCTCCCCCATACATGGAGCTGAAACTACATTTTTTTTCATCAAACCTATACGTGTGGGGTATCAATAGATAGGTCTTTAAAAATTACATTGAGGTTTCGAAAACGATTTTTTCCCAAAGTCAACCGTTTGAAAGATGTACACTTCCAAAGTGTTAAAATGTGTGTCCCTCCCCCCCTCTAACTTTTAAAATAAGAGAGTAGAAATTAAAAAAAAAGATGCTGTAGATCTCAATAAAAACATTCAACGAAAATTGGTTTGAATGAAATATAGTTGGCAGTTTTAGAAATATAGCACATTACCAAAAAGGAAAAGAAACAATAAAAAAAATTATCAAACCTATACGTGTAAGGTATCTATAGATAGGTCTTTAAAAAATACATAGAAGTTTCTAAAACAGTATTTCTTAAAGTCAACCGTTTGAAAGATATACACTTCCAAAGTAATAAAATGCCACAGCCTCTTTATTCCAAAACTATGAAGATAACACAGTTGAAACTTGGTAGGTAGATGGTTAGGTGTACATATCTAATATAATAATAATAGAAACTTTATTGCACACGATACAAAAACAAACACATACAGAGAAAATGACAAAAAAGAGGAACACACAATAAGCGGCCTTATTGCTACATAGCAATCTCTTCCAGGCCACCTTGGGTGAGAGACGGAACCCTTCCTGAGCGAGTTCGACTCGCACTTGGCCGATTTTTTTTATTTCTATTGTTTGATATTGCGTCTAGTTTTTTGGCCTTGATTGTTTGTATGCGTGTAATTTATCAATAAAACGATAAAGTTTTAATAGTATCAATCTATCGTTAGATGTAAAGAGTCATTCGAGATTGCAATTTGGGATTCAATCAGCTTTTTCCCCTGGTGTCTCCGCGCCTGTTATAACTGTGTCTTCTATCCATTTCTTATTTATACTAAACCGTTGTTTCTCGAACATTTTCTTCGCTAATGACTTAATAAGACTTTCTTTTGTCTTCTCCATTTAGTTACGTCGCACTAATGGTTGTGCTTCATTCACTTTTGTACTTGAGCAAAAATGATTTAATGCTTTTTGACTTGTTTTACAATAATTGCCTTCTGAGAATGTGTTAATATCATTTTTATATAATTGGGTTCGATGTTTTCGTCTATTGTTCTCGCCCTTTGTAAGAATTGAGATAGTTATAACATTTATTAAGTGAAGGTTTTTCGTGTCATTTTCATTCGGTGCGGTTCAGCAACTAATGTATTGGTATTATATTTCAAAATTGATGGAGATACTAATCGCGCGTATCTTCTATTCATTGAATTATAGCATAGCAACTTTTACGGATAAAATTTTATTTTATCTTCTCATTTCATTTTATATTGCACCGTCGTCGTGACCATAGCTCCTATAGTACATTTTGTACTGAAACATTAGACAATAATAAATCCAAAAGCCATAAAAGGACGTTTTAATCCTTCTACACTATTTCTTCAACTGAATAATATGTAGATGAACTAACAAGATAATACTGTAAATTTTAAATAGAAAAATATTGGAAAAAATTAACTCGGCCACAAGTGAATTCTCAGACGGGAATCGAACCCGCGACCTTTGGAAATCCGGTCCAATGCTCTCCGGACATTGACCGGAATGACCGGATTTCCAAAGGTCGCGGGTTCGATTCCCGTCTGAGAATTCACTTGTGGCCGAGTTAATTTTTTCCAATATTTTTCTATTTAAAATTTACCATAAGTATAAAAAAAGCATTGAAAAATGCAAAAATTACAAAATCATAAAAGATAATACTGTCTTACCAGTTAAGTAACACAGCGCCGTTGCTATCAAAACTCCTACATTATTTACGAGTAAGATTAATCGTTCTATAATTCATTATAACACGCTTTCAACTTCAAGAGATAATTTAACGAAACGATGTACGAACAAATAATGTCAACGCCTGCCGCAACATGGCCGTGGCGCCGCCGTCGCGCCCGTTAACCAGCAATTAAATATCAATTTCGTACACATTAATCATCTGACGAATTGTTATAAATACATGCTCGTGGTGGTGTCTACTAAAATTTTCGAACATACTGTTGTTTTGATCAGGAAATTTCAACGTGTCTCTCAAAAATGTCTAGGCAACATAATGAGAGCCGAGTTCACTAACTGTCGATTGAAACGATTTTTTTAAAGAAACCTGTTCATAAAAATCGTGCTGTTCCTTTTAACCTCAAAACAATCGACTGAAATGCTATGAAAAACTGACTTTTAGTGTTACCGGTCAGTCAATAAGTTAGTGCACTCTGGCCTTATAATGATAATAAAAAATCGGATTTGCTTCCCCTACTCCCGTTACATTCCGTAGTCTATCCAGCGTCGGGGTAAATCTTCGGGCGGTTTGAACGCCGTCATTGTCCTCAACATATAAAGTGTCATGCATAAGTGCCAAAATAATAAAGGATAAGCTGCTAAACGCTACTCGTCTGGGATCTATATTCGTAACTGGACACGAGGACAAAATCAAAATTTTATTACTCTAAAAATATGAAAATATGTTGAGGACAATGACGGCGTTTAAAACACCCGTAGATTCACCCGTCGGCATACTTCATCTTTATTTACCGTTAATTCCATTTCTAAAATTTAAAGTAGCGAAGCTCCGAGATACAATCCCTTTCAAGAGCCATGAAGTGATGGGTGGCGAACCACATCGCCGCCTTTTTTGAAGCAATCCTTTCGCTCTACATTCGTCCCAACTGTGTGTATAAATGCTTAAGCTTCAAATTCCTTGTTAGAAGTAAGTAGTGTAATGTTGATTGATAGCTGTGCTCAACGGTAAACGATCATGTCCCAGCATGTAATTTATACAGAGATACCATATCACCATTAGCACCTTGTATCTCTGTGAATATTTGATTTATATTCCCTGCTGAACGCTTTTCGTCTTAGCGTTATGAATCAGATATACGTTACTTAATAGTTTGAATTCGCTGATGTGACGAAAAGGAATTTGTTTATGACGTAAAAGATAATTTTCATTAAGACAATCATCTTAAAGGTAAGGAATATTTTAAATGTAAATGTTAATTTCAAAATAGCCAGGTCCAGTAACATAAAAATCTAAGGGATTCCCCGTTAACCCTTAACTGTAGTGGTGAAAAATACTAACGTATCTATAGTTGTGGGTCCCATGTAACCAAACGGAAACATATTTAAAATGGTAACCAAATTGAAATTACATTAATTTTATCTGTATATTTTTTTATCAAATCACTTATGTATGTAAAGTAATGTATTACTAATCATAAAAAAAATACATATATATATATATATGGATTTATATATATGGATGGATATATGGATTTTTTCTTGAAAAAACACATCACACAACAAACACATCACACAACACATTATGGTACATAATCTGTGTGAAATTATGAAGTTCCCTAAGAAATTTAAAAATGGGTACTATTGGTCTCTCTCGTAATTTTGTAATTTCTCTTACAACATTATCTTTACTTGTGGGAGGACGAGGTGGTTTAAATGATTCAGTCACTATAAATAGACCTTGCGCGGTAGTTGCACGAGAACAAGCAACGTACATCATAGACCTTTGAATCGTGGATTTTAAATGTAGAACAATCGTTCTAACGTTGTACCCTGACTTTTATGATCTGTTATAGCTTCTCCTGAAACTATTGGGTATTGACTTCTGCGAACTTGTAAATGTGATGAGTTATACCTTTTTATTGGATATGTAATAACCTAACGGAGTCCAATTCCTACTTAATCTATTTTTGTATCGGCTTAGTAAGCTAGCAGCCTTATTTCTTTTAATTTTACTAATAATAGCATCATCGAAATGTAACCAAATACGCAACGGCCGTCTTTCACCAGAAGTGTTATTCATAGCACAATCTATAAAAGTTAATACTCCAGTAGAACCGTTAGTTAGACCATCGGCTGTATCTATGTTGATTGTCTTCATATATTTGGCCCGTACCTTCAATATTAAACTTTTAGGAAGTCCATATGTTTGCTGAGTTGACAACCTAGAAACAGTGTCTATTCTCTTTCATAGCTGCATTTGGTTCTCCTGAGACAGAATCGATTACAAATGACAAAGCACCTGCACTGTTCATTGTCGACAGAATTCTACTGTTATGATCATCTACTTCTCGGTTGCTATCGTATAAATGGAAAGCGCCTTAAGCTTCTTCCGGTAACGTAGAATGACTAAAACAACGACTTTTTAATAGTTCTATGTCGTCACTGGTCATGGTTCCATTTGCTAAGTTAGTTAAAGCCGTGGCAAAAGTAACATCATCTTTTTGTCGCATTATTTGGTTTAATACAGTAAGGAGAAATAGATCCCATATTGGTGTCCCTGACAATTTGGCAAGAGGATTTCGTGAATTAGGTTGGAACACCCAATTATCACCAACTGGTGGTAATTGCCTTAAATTTCTTACAACTATAGCTGATATTCCAGCAAATATAGCCGATGTATGAAAATTTGTGTCAATCGGCGGTTTATTTGGTGAAAAGTTCTAGATCCGAGCATCGAACTTTCATCAATAATGATTAATCGCAATTTTGTCAGTTTTGTTGCGAGTGTATTGGAAACACTTGGTGATAGCGCCGGTAGTTTACTTCCTGCTTGTGAAATTTGGTAATCCTAGCGCACTATGAACAATAGGTGGCCACCTATGCCGAAGGCAGCTTTTCCAGTAAAAGCTGTGAGTAATATTTTTAAAGCATCTGGGTTAGTGCCAGGTTCTCTGTTAAAACTCAGTGACAATGTTTGATACAACGCTCGTATCAAAACACTTTTGCTGACTCCAGCACCACCGCTCACAAATATATAAATATGTGATGATGAATTAGACGATGACGTGAAATAAAATATCTCTTTGTTCAAAATTAAGTTTCCTACCTTATCTTCTTACACATAGAATACTGCATCGGCTCGTGGGGTGGCGCTGCTAAAACTCTCATTCTGCCCGTGGAGAGAGCCCAACGTGTTTTGTTAAAAGTTGCAGCGGGACTTCCGTACCGCTTCCCCACTGTTGAGCTCTATAGTTACGGGGGCGTTCTAACGGTTAGACAAACGTTTGTCCTTAAAATTATCCTCAAACAACATTCACAGTTACCATATCACCCCAGGTTGCTAGAGGGCAAACGACGCAAACAAAAAGTGTGCAATATACCTGCCGTTAGAACATCATTCGCTCAGCACTTCTTCCCCTTTCTCGGACCACTAATTTATAATAGACTAAATGCTACTCTTCACATCTATCCACTCCTGACTACTAACTGCAAACGTACGTGACCAAGGTTTTGACGACTCTTGACTACGACGCGACTGAAAAACTACTCTGCATTTTGAAATAATATTAATTATAAATGTACATACTCAATAATATTATGTAATAAACTAAGATTATCCTTTAATAATTAAAAAAGAATGGATCTCGTAAGGTTGCCTATCTCTTCGCTTTCACATATACTCATACATCCACACACACTCACACCCACACACTCACACCCACACACTCGCACACAACCACACACCCACACACACACACCACTCATACACTCAAACGACACATTCGATCTCACTTACACATACACATGCTCACACTCATTCACAACAATGTCTTAGCTTTGGGTTATCTACTTATATTAGTAATTTTATATAATTTAGCCTACCTACTTTGTTATTTTAAGCTACTTACCCTAAATTCTAAACTTAAGACGTACTGTCATAATACACCCACTTATAATATTTATACGTCATTCTATTGTCTGTGGGTGGGCCTGGCGACCTGGTTTCGTTTTCTGAAACCTATTTCAGGCACCAGTCCCTCACAAATGGTAGAAACACGTACAGTGTACCTATAATATCAACTAGTCTTAAGTTCTATTATTTGTAATGGGAACATAAACAAATTTTTTTTTTTTTTTTTATCTGCAGCTAATAGTGGAGGTAAAGCTATATAGTTTGTACTATAACCGCATAGCTGTGGTCCTGGATAAGCGTCTGGTAATATGTCTTCAGCGACGTCTCCTTCCTAGGTCTCAAATTCAAACTCATTAAAAGGGTTTTCATTAACTCCCCTCACATTAGTTTCACAACTTTCTTCTATTACTACTCGCCAAGGAATATAAATCATAAGCTGCATTCTATAAAAATTGTCTGGATCGTCTGTAACATTGAAATGTCTAAAACGAATTATTCTTGGTCTTGTTTTTAGTCGTATAAAGCCAAAAGTTTGTCTTGTAATGCCCACCAGTTACCAATCACTTTGTCTGTTTGGTATTGAAAACTACTACTATCTTCACTATTATTTGGTTGGGTTGCCGGTAGTTGTGGACGACGAATCGAATAAACAAAATAGGTTGCAAAATATGCTAATATCTTCTAAAGCAAACGGTCGTTTAGCATAATAATCAATGAAAGAATTTTGGAAAATGTCAGATGAATTTTCATCCATGTTTCTAATTTCACGCATTCTCTTTACAATGTGTACTCTTTCTTGGGGAAAACTAGTGTTTATACTATTACACCTTGAGCATGATGATGGAGTGTACATGTGTGTGATTCAGTTATTGCAGAAGAAGAAGAAGATACAGAAATTAATATGGGAGGTACTGAGATTCTACTACATTTGTAGAGTCTCAGTACCTCCCTGGATACTACCTTTCTGGATCTTCTTCTTCTTCTGCAACAACTTCATCAACATTAACTTCATCAACATCTTAAGATTCGTTCAGATTGATTCCATTTTCCCTAAACAAGTGACATTTAAGTACTAAGCAGCCTTACGAACGAATTCAGGTCGGATTTGTTCTTTGCGCCCATGCTTATAGCACATTTTCGACGTAACTCCACAGTAATTACATTGTCATCATTTGTTGATCGAGCTAGTGCACTAACGGTGTTATTCATTTGTACGGGCACATTTATGAAGTTTTCTACAAGTCCATGTTAAAATCCTAAGCTTTGAACTTTTTGGACAATTTTTAAAAACACATAAGGAGGGCTCACCAGTCTTTCTTCCATAAGCGAAAGTTTAGTACATTAGGAATATCGGGAAAAACTAAGTCATTTACTATAGCTAATCGAGGAATATTACCCTGATTGATATATTTTGCACACTACAAAATTCTCCAAATGTTTCATTGGCCAAGTTCGATAGCTTGAATGTGTTTGAAGCAAATTCTTCGCCAAACTTATTAGTAACAGATTGTTTTGTCAGTTTTCTTACTAAAGTTATATGCCACAACCTTCCACAACAACTGCAGGGATGAGTATAACCTTCTTTGATGTTTTCTAAAACATTTTTTTGCAGTTTCTCCCAGGATCCCTTATATTTTGAACGAGTTTTCCGCCGAGCTATTCGTATAGTATCACGTGCTTGTTCAATTTGTCCGTATTCTTCATTTTCTCTAACAATTCGGCAAGCTTGAGTGTCGCGCTCTTGTTTCCGATTTTTTCCGTTAGTTTCTTCCGTTTATTGTGGTTTTTATTATATTTTCGGCGACCTCGTGAATGTATCTTGAAACCATTTTCCTGTTTGTACTTTTATCTTTAATCTCTTGTACATTCAGTTTGAGTTTTTTGCGTGTTTGCTCCGTAACATCAATTCCATTCGCTTTACATATTGGCACATCATTACTTTGCTGATTTAGCTTTCTTTGTTTTTTCTCAGTTTCTTTTTTCATTTGTGTCTGTTCTTTTGGAGCTATGTTTTCAAAAAGATTGGTAGGTGGACGTCTAGATCTAGCTGTAGAAGGAAAAGGCAACAATTCGTTCCTCAAAAACATACAGCGCAAATGAGATCTCATAATTTTTGTTACATAATTGAGTAGAGTAGGATTCATTTTAAGCGCTAAAGAAGTGGCGAAAGCTATTGCATAAAGCGCGCTGTCTATTGCATTGGGTTGACGTTGCACGCTGGGAAATTGAATAGAAGATTCTGTTAGGGATGGAAACAAGGATTGAATATATGTTTTTTGCGTTGGCTTTAAATAATTATAGACACCGTCGTACACTCGTAGTATACCATTAATGTAATAAATACAAGACCAGTGTCTTATTGAGCCCAGATCGCCATTATAAATAATTTGCAGGTGATACCATTTTGCGGCACAGTCTCAATGAGTTCCGGAAACATGAATAAGCCCACTTCCCGCGGACGGAATGGCGTATGACGAGACAAATTTTCATGAAATGCTCGCACAATGTCATCTTTTAATGTATAGGAGAGAAAGTATATTCACCCAAGGAATACACAATGAAAAAGAAAATACAAAAAGTAAGTAGCTTCTAGCGTTATTACAGATATTATATAAGAAGGTACTTACCTATCTACTTACCTATGGTAGGTAAGTAAGTAAGTAAGTAAGGTACTTACCTATCTATTTAAACTTTTTATTATGTCGATGCTCAGGTATAGTTACCTACTTACTATTTATTTAATTTGATAAGACAGTTGGTACGTACTTATTTGTAGGTAACTTAGTCGCTTGTTAGTGGTAAGTAGGTACCTGCCAGTGCCAACCAACATAAAATTGAAGACTCAACTGTTTACTTTTTTCCGTATACATACAGATACAGGATGCTATAGGGTGTAACCTTTTTGTATGAAAAAAACCGGTCAAGTGCGAGTCGGTCTCGCCCACGGAGGGCACAGATTGATAAATAGTTACGAAAGGGTTCCGCACTTATTTGTAGGTACCTAGCAGTGGCGAACGGTCCATACATACCGATTCCCATCGGCTTCCCTTCGCCATATTTTGACCCCCCGCTACTGCTACCTAGGTGCATAATATATTATAAATAATTCAGGAATTGAGTCTCGCAGCTTTTTCCGAAGTTTCCCGAAATTCAGTTTTCAAAACAGGACAAAAATTTTCATGATTTATTTACAAATGTCTAGTTTTCAAATTTTTTCCTGTACTTGTAGTAAAAGACGACACTACTTGCCAAATTTCATAGTTCTAGGTCAACGAAAGGTATGAATATGAATTTTGATTCCCTTGAGAGTGTTGAAGTATACGTTTTTGCAGCATAAATGGCCTTACCTTTTTAACGTTAATTCTGAAATTTGATTTTTTCACAGCTTGAAGAGATTATTAACGTAAATAAGTATATGGTTTTAATTTCAACTCGATACCGACGGACGGACGGACGGACAGACGGACAATAAAGTGATCCTATAAGGGTTCCTTTTTTTTCTTTAAAGGTTCGAAACCTTAAAAATGACCCGGGGTAAGACCGCGGGTATATATGCTAGTTACATATTATTTTAGACGGCTACCCGGTTACGCCCATGCCCACAAATCCGCATTGGGCCAGCGTAGTCAATATGATCATGGCCCGTTCTCCATATCCCTCCGTTCTAAATCTAAGTCTAGTCCCCAGCAGTGGAGACATTAAGTTAGCTTATGATGAAAAGAAAAACTTTATTCCATCCTTAAATATTGTATGCAATACCTACCTATCTTAAAGGGAGTTTTCAATTTAACAATATAAAGTCAGGCGAGGTCAACGAAGCTTCGTTCACATGACATGACAGATTTCAGTGGAAGGTGGAAGTCTTCATTTTGTGTGATAGAAAAATGTACATACCTACCTAATGTGTTGTTGAATTAAAACATATATTTGTAAGAAAGTAATTAATTGGTATACAATTTTAAAATTTGATTAGCAAATAAAAACAGCCTATAAATAATATCGCCAGCTTACAAAGATTTTGTTAGCAATAATATAAATAAAAAATCAGGCTGCATTTCTTGTTCTGTAAACACTCATGATAATGGTCAGTGATTTAAACATAAGCAGGCAGCATGTCTTATTATGTTATTGAAAAATAAATAGTAACGCCGCAAAATATATTATTTGGGCAGCAAGATTATACAATTGGGCAACAAAGAAAACATTTCTATAAGCAGTTTATTTGACTGGAGTGCATATTAAAATTTTGGTTAACAAAATAGATAGTTGGATTGCGTTTTTATTGCAAAATCAGCAGTGTTCGTTAAAAGTGGGCGTTTTTTGGTGGTTGCAAAAAAAAATATACGCCAGTGGTCCAATAAATATATTACTAACCCAGTAGACAAATACATTTAACTACTAAACACTGGACGACTTGTCTTACTAACAATTGAAAAAAATGAATGGAGAGAGGGCAAATGTGACTGCATTGATTATTATGTAAGCACGTGATTGGTTGGTTAAAAGTATGTGGGGCCTCCGCTTGTAGCAAAAAATATTCCTATGGGGAAATAAAGGAAACATATTGAAGATTTAAGTAGGTACCTACTATAGTAATATTTTGTTACATTTTTTAACTGAACTTAAGAACTTACCTCCTTTTTGATCTCTATTATACATAATTGTAAAAATAAAGCAAATTGTTTATTATTATATCACACTATCCCTGTATTACTAATTGTACCTAGTAGGAGTAAAAATAAATATATTAATCATCTTTTTAAGTGATGCGGGTTTTTTTGCGCTCATTTTGTGCTTGACAAGTATAATATTTTTGCTAGACTTATATTATCGAGACAAAATATAATTTTTTGCTTACTCTCCGAGGGCTTACCAAAATTTGATTAAATATGGCTCACTCAATGCAGCTTATATATATATATATTCGGTTGCACCTAAAAAAACTGCTGTTCAGCATGATATAGATTGTAATATATATATCTGGTTATAGAACCAGATATATACATGTTTATCGTATTCGGTTTGGTTCGCGGTAGGAGCCCGAGATAGCAAATTTTTTCATCACCCATCCCGTGACCGAAAATTGCGAAAGTTGCTTAACCGCTACGATCACAGGCCGCTTAACCGTCTCTGTGGTGAAGTGGTTACAACCACCGGTATCAGACCCAGGGGTCCCGGGTTCGTTTCCCAGTGGGGGTACATATTGCATTCGCTTTGGTTGGTGATAGGACTTGTTGTGAGACTGTCTAGCTACCAGCATCTTATCTAAATCTGAAGCCAAAACACCAATTGTTTTTAGCATTGTTTTGTTCCAGTATTCAGAGATAAGATAGCCAGTTCCTCAGTGGTTAAGGATTCTGGAAGAGGCGCGCTTCCACCTTGAGCCTTATCAATACTTAACAGCAGGTATGATGAAGGCTAAGCGTCTCCTCGTTGTTGGTTGAAAAACTCACTATACCTACTCGTAAAGAGGAGTTTTCAATTTAACAATATAAAGTCAGGCGAGGTCAACGAAGCTTCGTTCACATGACATATTTCAGCCCTCTCTGTAAAGTTTTTATTGGATTCGTCGAAACAGGCTTGTGGTACTGCCTCCACTGTTTAATTAATTTATCTGCTCTCGGTATCGTATGTGGACCATAGAGTTAGACACTGCGCGCACAAGCACGAATAGTTTCCGCAAATAATTTGTCTCTGTGGCCGTCTTGTTGGTGAGATTTTAAATTAGCGCAAACGAGAGCGACAGCAATAAAACTTTTTCTGTATAATTTTCCGCATTCAGCAACTTTCTTGTCGTCGCAACAGCTCCCTGGAGGGGTTGCCTCAGCAACTTTTATGTCGTCGCAACAGTTTCGTCGCGGGGTTGCCTCTGAAGCCACGGACATAAAAGTCTCCCGGCTGTCGCATTGCTAGATGACATGCGCTTACTGTCATACAAGCATGTAGACTCGATGCCAGAGATAGAATAGTTGCGGAGACAAAAGTAGCTCGTGCGCGCTCGCTCCTAGTGGTGTAAAAACTATACATGGTTCTAGGAAAAATATTTTATGTCTAGTAAGCCTGTTTCAAAAATGATTTTATGTAAGATCCGGATTATGTCTGAAAAAAATCAGGTTGCACTAAAGTGGGTGCAATTATGGTCAAGAGCGAATTGGGGGAACCACGAGTAAAAAGTCACTATAATAAAGACATGTTGCCCTCTCTCTGTTCGAAGTTTTGGTCAATTTAGCTATATTAATATAATTTCAAAGAGAATGGCAGGCCCAACGGATTTGCGAGGATGTTTCTGATTGTTCGTCCCTGTAGTCGGGGGACTTAAAAAAAATAGTTTAATCCTTTTTCTTTGACGTTTTGAGATCCAGAGTAGGATTTCTCAAAATTATTAATTATGAACTCTTTGGAAAGTATGTTACTAATAATTTACATAAATCTTGTAAATGAAACACAAAATACAAAAAATACAAAGCCATCGACTACTTTAATGAGTATTAAAGTATAGATGCAAGGTGAGTCACACTTTGCAATTGCATTTATTAGAACGAATATTTACACACTTCCGCCCTAATGAAAATAATATTAAAAGGTCATTGAGACAAGATTATAACATTTACATAAGC
Source organism: Chrysoteuchia culmella (assembly GCA_910589605.1). Taxonomy (NCBI): domain Eukaryota; kingdom Metazoa; phylum Arthropoda; class Insecta; order Lepidoptera; family Crambidae; genus Chrysoteuchia; species Chrysoteuchia culmella. The sequence continues at coordinate 6,670,238 of OU342665.1, read as the reverse complement.
AGAAATAAAGAATTAAGTGGCATGATCCCTGACGGCCATTATTAGCTCTATGGCAAAAACTTCCTTGAGTGAATTGTTAACCAAAACTTGTGCTTCCAGTAAGTGTTTCTAACTGAAATGGAACAAGCTTCATAAGAACTGCCATTATCTAACGCTGTGCGATGTGATTTTTGTTAATTGGCACTCATGTGGAAAATAAAACTTTTTACGGATTTATGCGGTTTTTTTGTGTTGTTTTATCAGGACAACACAAGGTGACATTGATCCTATCCTATACAACCGACTGACCAAATCGAGTGCAAGAAGAATATCGGTTAAAGATGGTGGACCAGCAGAAAGAACCAGACCAAATTACGAATAAATTTCGAATTTCGAATATATCCCGACCCATTGATGCTTTTACTATCAGTACTGGAATGTTAGCAGCAGACACATTCTATGTTTCCATGTTTCACTTTCACTCCCAGCCCAGCATAGGAGCATTCGCAGACCAGCATGGCATCACCTATGTGTTGGATATTACAGAGTCATACATCATAAACAAATCAAGTTGTTGAAGATTCCAGAGTTTATCACAAAACAAGAAGCCCTATTTACAGCAGTTTATTTGTTCCCAAATGTCACTCGTATGGGAGTAAACACATTCAGCACTTAGTGTTCAGCGTTCGTGGGCTATTTAGGCACTTTAGCATTCACACCACACAAAATAAGCCATAAAATGGCGACACAACATTTTTATTTCCTTGTAAATATCCCTTGGGCGCTTAATATTCGTCTCATAAGAGACAAGAGAACGAGACGTGGTTATGTGTAATGTTCCCTGCAAGTCATTGATGTATGGACGTTGGAAGTGTTAACAAATTCATACTAATATTTAGCGAGAGTAACTCTATCTGTCGTGTCTACGTTTGTATGTCTGTTTGTCTGTATGATTAAATGTAAACCACTTATTTTATAAATTTTGGAACAATGATCGATTAGACTTCGGGGAAGAACAAATACTACTGTTTGACGCGAATATTTTCAAAGCCATTGAGATTTTGCCATGTTTTATTAGTCTCCGAATACAAAGTAAATTTTAACGAATGCATAGGCAGAAAACACCAACAGTTAACTAGCCGAAGCACGCAGGTTTGGAGATACATTTTTTTTATCACTATATTTAAACCGACCATTGTGAAAGTTGATTCAGTGACACAATCGCAGGCTGAACGCGCTAACCACTGCGCCAGATACAGAGGGTTGGACCACACCAGTCTGGCAGCACGGAACTGCATTTTTTTCTGCTTTAGCTTCTTCTTATTCTGTTTCTTTCTTCTTAATTAATGGCGGTGCCCTTTTAGATTTCGCCAGCATCCAGTTTTATTAAATAATAATATAGAAATTTTATAGTAGATTAAGTTAAAATGGAGTCTCACAACACGTGTTATTTCGACAAAAACTCGGGTGAAACTCCATGCTTTAGCTATCTGCATTTCTTCTCTACTAATGACAGAAAAAGAAATAGCGACGAAAAATTCGATTCCGTACTGACAAATAATTTGTAGCTCAAGACTTACAAACTCCAAGCCTCTTAGATGCATATTATGAAAGAACCGCTTCTAGTAAACCTACATCCCCAAATAATGGCATTGTACGCAGAATATAAGACGAAATGCGGTTAATCAAAATCCTAATGTCGTACTTTAGCAATTTTATTAATGTTTGACATCAACAAAAAATGTGTTGATGCTGTGACGTCATTTTAATACTTAGGCATAAAAAGAAAAGGAGACATCTTGGATTGATATTTCCACAATAAGAGTACCTACCTACCTGGTGGTAATTTTTAACAGAAAAACTAAAGCTGAAACATTGTTCTTTAAATACATATCAACCTATACACATAGATAATAATTTCTACTTTTTCAAATCCTATTACAAATAAACCAATTAACAAAAATATACAGTAACACATTTTCCATTCTGCGAAATCTTTTCAGCCATGTCCAACTGCTTAATGTACTTTCCGAACCGTGAAAGGGCTCGAGATCGAGATTTTCGATCACCAATCCTGCGACTGACTATTGCGATATCGATATCACATCACCGAACTCCTCTCATACGAAAATACTTCATAATAGGCAATTCCCGAGTTTAAACAAATTGAAATCGACCAAAACTAACCGATTCTCACCCTAAACTTATTCATACATTCCCAATCCAGCCAGCTAACTTATTGAGAAAAATCTGAGAGTTATTGAAATGACCCCCAGATATTTTACCATCATCAATTGTAATAATCCCATATGGGAACACCCGACCGTTAAAATTTATGTAGTACTTACCGCACCGAGTAATACACTGGAATTTTAGCATTTTACAGTTCCACCAAAGCCTATATATCTTCCAGAAAATGTCTTGGAGAAAACTGTAATAGCGACACGTTATGTTTCTTCTTGTAATATGCATGTTATGGATGTAAAAACATGTTTTTATCTAGTAGAAATTTATATAATAATATCTTAGGTGTCAGCTGTAATTACGATTTTGTTTTTATTTTTAATTTTATGAATGTAAAAGGAGGAAAATGTTCATATCTCTTCGGCGGGGTCGGCCCTTTTCTTATCTCATATTATAATATTACTAAGTGCGACTGCTGAAGCAATTAATAAAAAAATATTCAGAGAAGAGTACATCTTTTAAGTTTAAATATACAAACTAATAGCATAAGTAATCGATTCTAATAAAAAATCTAAGCAGTATTTTTCCTTTAATAGTATCCAGTAACAACCACTTTTTTAATCGCCCTTAACATTTTTCTTTCCTAACTGCTTTAACAACTTTAAATGTCGGTAATCGGTATATTGAACGAAACCACAGAATAGATAAAGTAAGAAACTTCTTCAAAAGAACTTAAATGGACTTTAACAGGTCTCTTCAAAGGCGCAAGAAATTAAACGACATAATATTTGCCAGTGTCAAAAATTCAAAAAGGTCTTACCAGTTTCGAGTCACCCCAATACTTCGCTTCGTTTCGCAAATTTGTCCAAAAGTTTTCACATTTACATGAATAATTTACATAGATAGGCATTTTTTGTCTCTCTCACTCTTGAGCTTTCCTACCTTTTCCGTCAAAGCTTCTGTACTGGTTTCTATTGGATTTCAAGTTTTAAAATTTTATTATGACTATGCAAAAGTGTATAAAGTTGATTAATTTTCCGACATTTCGGATGTAGACGTATCGATTTTTTTAACATTTTGAATCAGTCAATTCGATTTTTAGGCCATGCGTCTTTTCAATCAACATTAATTGCGTTTGTTTGTTCTTTTTCGGGTGGTATTATTATATTTTTTTCTATTTTGACGTGATGCAGTATTGCGAAAACATTTCCGTTTATTCTTGTAAGGTATGTTAGTTATAACTTTTTAATTTTGCATTAAAAAGTTATAATTAGATGGCTGTTTCATTTTAATCGATAGTCAAACATTTGTAAAAATGTTTCTTTCGAATGCGAGGATATTTCTCTCATTGATGAAACGACGGTGGCCAACACCGTAGAAAGGTGAATATACTAAAAAAAATCGACGTGTCCTCATAGGTCTCTGTAGCATAATTGGTTAGTGCATTGGGCCGGATTCCCAAGGATGCGGGGTTCCCCCCCGTCAGGGCGACATGGGACAGGTTGCTTTTTCTAGTATATTTTCGTTTAATAGGTATGTTAGTATTATACTCGTACGTTTCCACACAACACAAGTAAAAGGTGACCTTTTTTCTGTGTACTTTTCTATAGATTTTCATTTTTATCTTATTTTTTATGCCCCCTTAGTTGTTCGTATTGATGCATCACTTCACCTCCAGTTTCTATAATAATCGAAAATTCACTTCGGAAATTCGCCTATACGTTTGATAACGCTGAATATTCTGAATATAACCAGAACAATAGACCCAGTCTGTCTCGCCTTGGGCCTTCACTCCGACAGCTGACTCGGCCGTCTGTGAACGATTTACAACTGCTAAGGGATACCCGAAATTCGGCAAGTTACTAACACCACAAAATAAAAAGAAACCAGAAGGCACACTCCCGCCATACTAGAAAAACTTGCCTGCCCCTAGCATGAACACCCATGGGGCTATTACTATCTTTGCAACAGCAACGCGACAGCAGAAATAGCGCGATAATTGCTTTACGTCACGTATGTTGATACGTGACGTAAAGCAATTATCGCGCATTAACTAGCTAGTAACTTCAATATGAGCATGCGAGAAATGGTACGTTGTTCTGAATGATCTCTCTGCTTACTTACGTACTCTATACTATACTCAAGCAGGCCGACAAGGAACTAAGCTATGCTGTTTTCGTTAATATTTGTATGCCCATTATTCGGATAGATACAGTAAGCTACGCGTGTTTTCCTTTCAGTTGGTTTGACCATTACCATCATTAGGTAATTATGATGTCAAATTGATGTCTTGTCCCAAAAATGATGTCTTGAAACGCTCAGAAAAATGAAAAACCAAATAACACAAAACCGATTACGGTATGACTAGAATTGAATAGACCTATAATCTTTTCTTGCAATCATTAAAATTATGCAACTCAACAAAAAATCTATTGGTACCATTTTCATTTGTGGCGCCAGTGTGGTTCATGAGTCACTGAGCCAGAGGTCGTAGGTTCGAATTTGTTCTATACCAAATGAGTATGATAATTATATATTTATATCCTTTTTGTCTTTCAAATCCGGAATAACTTTCTGTGAAAGCAAATGCCTCAAGTTGATAACAAGTGAACAGCAAAAACAGGATTTCTCACTTTCCGACCGTTTCTGTTGATTTATTCATGTCACAAAACCGTCATTCTTTTCACATGGATCGTGTGAGTTCCTCCAGCAAAAATATTTTCTTATCTTCAAATCCTACAAAAAAAGGTGCTAAATAATTGGCACAAGGAAAATTCTATTTTTTTATAATAATACTTTTGCATAATAATTCAATAGGCATACTTAAATAAGACTTTTCCAATAAGTTTACATTTCAATTAGGTAGAAAATGTGTATTCAGATAAATCTCAGCATTTTCCAAAATAGTGTCCAATTAAACATAATAGAAAAAGAAGCCCTTGCCCCAGTAGATTTACCAGTATCTTTCTGCTCAGAAGCCCAAAAGAAAGAGATAGAATTTATCTTGTAATTACACACTGGAAAATTATCTGACAGCGACGTCAACACATGCTGAATAGAATGTGACATTTATTTATTTTTATATTACCTTTTCCTTTAATTTAACTTGATCACATTTTTTCATACCTTGTTTTTCTCTAAACTTTCTTCTTTACATTTTTTTATTTTTGACATACGCGAAAGTGAATATTTTTGCCAGAGGAATGAACACCACGAATCATATAGTCACTGGTCCACGAATGTTGAGCTGAATAGGCATTTTTACTGTATAGAAATGCTTGTCAACATCGCCGTGGCCTCAGAATAAACAGAGAGAAATAAAATAACTACTGTCTGGCAAGATTGCCTGGGAAGAATGGGAGTCGAAAGACTAAACTATTTCGTGATTTTTGAATTTTTGCATTTTTCAATGCTATTTTTATACTTATGATTTTGAAATAGAAAAATAGTGGAAAAAATCAACTCGGCCACAAGTAGAGAACATATAATATATAGCATTGGAACGGATTTCCAAAGGTCGTGGGTTCGAGACCTATCTGAGAATTCACTTGTGGCCGAGTTGATTTTTTCCAAAAAATTTCTATTTAAAATGTATCATAAACTATATCCGGTTTTTTATACTGCTACTACAAGTGCATGACCCACCAATCCGCATTGGGCCGCGTGGTGGGTCATGGCCCATTCTCCTTATCCATCGATAAGGAAGGCCAGTGCCCCAGCAGTGGGGACATTAAAAATGGCCGAGAACTACAACTCCGAAAACCATTAATTACAATTCTACAATTTGTTTTACGATTGACACGCTCTTTCGCTCGCTCTATTTTCTTCTTATTGCGGGTTAATATTTCTAATCTTTATTAACTTGTAACTTTTAAAAATAAATTTCTACTTATATACTTCCTGGACCAAAAGCCTTAGCTGTGTAGTGTCGGCTTAGAATTACACTACCCCCCTATCATCCCGTGGGTGTCGTAAAAGGCGACTAAAGGACTCAGCCTTCAGGAGACGGGCAGCAGCGTCTCCTACAAACTTGGCCATACTGCGATCGCCAACCCGCCTGCCAAGCGTGGCGATTATGGCAAACACTCCCTTTTGGGGGAGACCTATACCCAGCAGTGGGTGTTATGTGGCTGAGACGACGACGGACTAAAAGCAACTTTCAATGACTGTCACTTATCATATCACCTTTAGGTCTAAGCATGTTTAATAAATCATTCTAGTCCTTTTAACAAAAAATAAAAAAAAAGTTATATTTAAATTTTAATAATGATATGAAACGTATGGTCTGTTGATTTAATTTGTTTACATGAAATTATTCCCATTCCGCATATTAAAGACGGATAAGTAGTTATACAATAAATATAAAATAAATGACGGGATCCCGTCAGGGCGACATGAGACTAGTTGCTTTTTTCTAGTATATTTTCTTGTTTTCTTGTTAAAATGCAAATTTAAAAAGTTATAAATAAATTTTAAAAAACATTAAGTATTTGAAATAGGCAGTGGTTTTAATTTCTATATATTTATAAATATTCGTCTTTAATATGTGGAATGGGAATAATGCCATGTAAACACATAAAATTTTTGCCCGTCAGGAAGTTTTGCTACTTTCAATTGGAATACCTAGATTGTATCGCAATAAAAACTAAACCATCTCATTGAGTTAGATTTTTTTTAAAGAAAATACACTAATGACACCGTTAACTTGAGGCCTTGGACGAATTATTGAGGCCTAACAGATTAAAAACCAGCAACAAAATAAAAAAAAGGATTTCGATAATTTCTGACATTTTGAGCAGTTTAGACATGAGAAGTTCCATAAAAACAAACTAAACAAAGAGACGCTTATCGTCTCACCAAGTCACCAGCCACTAACAATGCCTGAAATCAACATCTATCATAATTACAAAAAATGCCTTTATTATAATTCAAAGGTTCATAACTCCTTCGCATCTACTCCACCCCTGTCCTTAATCCGCGAAGCCACGACGTCTTGGAGGTGAATATTTTCCTTCAGGAAATATTGAAAAGTGTTTGCCTCGCGGCCCGATTGATTCGATTTGCACCGTGCCTAGTTACCTGAATCAACACGGCTTGGAGAAAAAACAAATAGTCAGTTAAATGAGATAAGGAAGAGGTTGTTGGGTTGAATGAGTATTTCAAGCCTGATGAGTAAATAGGCTAATAAATATCACAGAGAACCACAACATTTCAATACCACTTACTATAGTGATATTGAAATGTTGTATGTTTAACCGCCTCTGTGGTCTAGTGGTACAACCACCAGTATCAGAACCAGGGGTCCCGGGTTCGATTCCCAGCGGGGGTACATATTGTATTTGGTTTGGTTGGTGGTAGGACTCATTGTAAGTCCGCCTGGCTAGCTACCACCATCTTATCTAAGTCTGACGCCATAACAACAATGTATTCAGCATTGTTGTGTTCCGGCAGAGAGATAAGATAGCCAGTTCCTCAGCGATTGAGGATTCCGGGAGAGACTAACGTGTTTGGCAAATTATATTCAATATCGAAACTTATCGCTTTCTCTCTTTCATCATCGACTGCTGTACTGATAGTTTACGATTTATGTAGTTAATATCGACTCGTAGGTAGGTACTAGAAGTAGGTACTGGCTTTCAGTCATCAATTTGCTTCAATGCTGGACTGGAAGCGAAAGAATAACATAGAATGTGTCAGCTGCCAAGCTTTCCAGTGCATCTGCACAATATCGACTCGTAGGTAGGTACTAGAAGTAGGTACTGGCTTTCAGTCATCAATTTGCTTCAATGCTGGACTGGAAGCGAAAGAATAACATAGAATGTGTCAGCTGCCAAGCTTTCCAGTGCATCTGCACAATATCGACTCGTAGGTAGGTACTAGAAGTAGGTACTGGCTTTCAGTCATCAATTTGCTTCAATGCTGGACTGGAAGCGAAAGAATAACATAGAATGTGTCAGCTGCTAAGCTTTCCAGTGCATCTGCACAATATCGACTCGTAGGTAGGTACTAGAAGTAGGTACTGGCTTTCAGTCATCAATTTGCTTCAATGCTGGACTGGAAGCGAAAGAATAACATAGAATGTGTCAGCTGCTAAGCTTTCCAGTGCATCTGCACAATATCGACTCGTAGGTAGGTACTAGAAGTAGGTACTGGCTTTCAGTCATCAATTTGCTTCAATGCTGGACTGGAAGCGAAAGAATAACATAGAATGTGTCAGCTGCTAAGCTTTCCAGTGCATCTGCACAATATCGACTCGTAGGTAGGTACTAGAAGTAGGTACTGGCTTTCAGTCATCAATTTGCTTCAATGCTGGACTGGAAGCGAAAGAATAACATAGAATGTGTCAGCTGCTAAGCTTTCCAGTGCATCTGCACAATATCGACTCGTAGGTAGGTACTAGAAGTAGGTACTGGCTTTCAGTCATCAATTTGCTTTAATGCTGGACTGGAAGCGAAAGAATAACATAGAATGAGTCAGCTGCTAAGCTTTCCAGTGCATCTGCACAATATCGACTCGTAGGTAGGTACTAGAAGTAGGTACTGGCTTTCAGTCATCAATTTGCTTCAATGCTGGACTGGGAGCGAAAGAAAAACATAGAATGTGTCAGCTGCTAAGCTTTCCAGTGCATCTGCACAATATCGACTCGTAGGTAGGTACTAGAAGTAGGTACTGGCTTTCAGTCATCAATTTGCTTCAATGCTGGACTGGAAGCGAAAGAAAAACATAGAATGTGTCAGCTGCTAAGCTTTCCAGTGCAGATGCGCTGACACATTCACATTCTATCATATGCATAGTAAGCCTATCAATTTACAGGGTGCATTGGAAAACTATCATAGACGATGGGTTGGCAACCTTTTTTTAATATTAAATAGGCTTTGTCTTGGCCTCTTTCTGGATCAAAGACTAAGAAGAGGTTGAAGATGGAACGAGCTTGCCTAGAAGATGCCTATTCACTCGAGCTTTAAATATACCAGGGCTGTAGGCGGCCGGGAATACAGACGCCGGGAGGGGAATTCCACTCACTGACTGTGCGCATAATAAAGGATGAAGAAAAGCGCTTTGTACGCAGACGGGGAATACCAACCAGGTGCCAACCAGCTATTGTTTCCGCACAACATCTTAGACCCAACTAATACCAAATGTGGCGTTGTTGAGGAGTGCCCATGCGAGTGGTGTTTCACTTTTTAAGCTGCACCTTTGCTACTTTGCCAACCCCACAAGGGACTTATGGCGTGAGAGTATATACAGGATGGAAAAAAAAGACGGTCGTCGTCGGAGGGAAAGCACCGTTAATACTAGTGATAGCAAATTTTGGTGATAGGAAACATTCCTTTATGTTTAAAAATTAGTAAAACTGCAGTTAAAGACTTTTGATAAATCACTTGCCTGAACCGGGAATCAAACCAGCTTAAACCCTGTTCTGTGGCGAACTCGGCTCATCTCTTCATGGAAAAATAAAAATATTCTGTCCTTTTTACTCATTAAGTTGAAAGCGTCTAACTCTATCCAAAAGGTGACGGTATTTTTCAGCAATTAATTATACTTAACCGTTTAGCGGCCCAGAGTGAAAGTGCTTCTTAACTTTAAGTAGGACAGACTGTAACAAATTCAAAATTTAAAGATAAGCCTACGTTGATCTCGAAGGATTTGTGCCCTTTTCTTTGGAAGGCTTGTTAACGGCTTTATGGGAAGTTTCCTTAATATTTTCCAGTTAAACGAGATGGCCTTACGGGGTATTGGTGAGGAAATTCAAATTTTTCGCGATAATTCTTTTTCGTACTTTTGTAAGAAGTAAAACCAATGAAATGAAATGCTGTCTCTAATCAATTCAACGTAACTATGTTCATTTGAATAAAAAAAAACCTGTCAACATTACCGACTAACAGAATAACTAGGGCAGTATCGTACCTAGGTATCTATCGACATATTCATCTTCTCGACCTTTTTCTGTTCTCAAATCTTTCGCGTGTAAGTATATTTATTTAATTGAAACTTTTCTTTTTTTTCATACGAATAACAACGCGATTCATTTTACGTTTCGTTTATCACAAGGCAGATCACAAGCTTAAGGTTTTAAAAAATTGTGATATTGTTATTGTTATTGATATTCTCGTTACAAGGTCTCCCGCCGTAGGGTTTGTGCTGCTGCGGGTTGTAGCTGCTTTGACGTTCATAAGTGCTTGTAACAGCCTAGACTGAATAAATGATATTGATTTGATTTGATTTGATTGGAAATCCTTGTTTGGTTTTTATTTTCCCTCTTTACTTTTTTTCTATTGGCAAGATCATTAAACCTCGTAGGGCCACTTGCGCCAAGCTAGGTTAACATTTAACTTAGAGTTAGATCCATGCAAAAGAAGCATTAACAAAAACCAAAAGAAGCATTTATTTATTTATTTATTTATTTATTTATTAACCTTATAACGAAGAATGTTATACAAGGCAAGTCATTTACATAGCTCTTAAAATATTGAAAAAATAATATATTAATAATATAACTTATTAATTACAGTATAAATGAAAATCTTAAAAAAAAAAAAAAAAGCATTACCCTATTTAACGGCAAATAAAGTATTTGTATTTGTATTTAACTCTGCGTTAAATGTGTTAAGCTAACTTGGCGCAAGTGGGCCTTATTTTTTAATATCATCGTACTATTTTGTACTGTCAACAGCAATACGCCTTTACATTTGCTCTACGAAAACCGCCGCTATTACAATCGACGTAAGGGCGGTCTCAAGGTCAAAGTGTAAAGCCGTAGCTGTTGACTGTACGTAAATTTTCAAACATCTCCAAGCTTTCTTCACAAAGATAGCGTTATTCAATTTTCAAGCAATATCCCAATTTTATCGGGCCCTTAGCAAATAAAGTACACGTACCTATTAAGCCCTGGTCCTCAATGGAAAAGGGACAGATTCGGTCCTTGTCCCAGCCTTCAATGGGACGAATAATAAGCCCTCAACAAAAAGTGAGGCGATATCGGTCCCGTATTGTCCCAGAAGATTCGGGATTGGAGTTTTTGGCTTAGTAAAGTCAATTGGTTTGCTACTTTAAAGGATAAATAAAAGTTATTAAATAACATTTAAGTATGACTTTGTTAACGTGGACATTTTTCCTAATTCACATACGAAATTTCATATTTTACTTCAACCCTCTAAGGTCTATTATTCCGCAACAAATCTAGACTATATTCTTCTTTGGTTATTAACCAATCTTTCTCTGTATCAAAATTCATCGCGATCGGTAGCTCCAGAGATTAGCTAGTTCGACGAACAAATAAACAATAACTATTTTATTTAGCTTTACATTATGAGTTAGTTTGTTTGTCCTTCTTCAGGATGTAACTAGGTATATAATATAACCCCTTGTTTGTGTCACCCCCCTATGTACCACATCTACAAACAACTATAAAATAGAATATTACTTAATTTAATAGTTTATTTCATAAAGCTGTAAAGAAGTCTAATAGAACCTAATTTAGAATCTCATTTACGAACAAAAAGAATAAAAAATAGCCCAAAACAATAAGAAGCGGTATCAAGTTTTCCACAAAAGGAAAAAGCCCACACAAACCTTGAACTAACTAATTTAAAATGCCTATAATTAACTATAGTAAATACTGTATGAAAGGAAATGTTGAAAGCGTAATAAAAAAGATTTCTTATCTTAAGCAAAAGTTACACAAAGGATCCAAGGAGGTTGAAAAGGTTTGTTCGATCATTATTATATTGAACGTTGTCTTCTCAGTTTTAGCAGTTCTTACCGTGATTTCATTGTTAATCGAAAATATTCCGTTAGCTGAAAATAAAATGTCAAGGGAAATCAACCAGAGACTAGTAATAAACAACATATTAATATATTTTTAAAATACCTCTTTAATTTATGACCGGTCCTGACAGTCATCTTGTGACCACGGCCTCTGAAAACGTACATAAACGCCAGAAAAAAAAACACGCAAGATATAAAATATGCAAGTAACTAAACATAATTTTTTTAAATTTGTTATGATTTTTAAAACCCGGTTCGTGAAAATGATTAATACTTGGACAAATACTAAATGGCATTTTTTCAAAATACTTTCATCAAACTCAACGTCCTGAAAACTATGATAAGACAATCATTTTGAATGGTTTAGATATGGTGAAGTAGTACCTAGATATTAGACACATTTATTCTTTTTACAAATTAAATGATACATTTTTTTATGTAGGTATTATTTCATTTGTAATTATATAAATTATGTAGGCATTCAAACCTTTAACTTTAAAACATTACTATCATCTCTAATGTGTTTTTTTTTTAACCTTATTTTTGGAACCCAAGAAACCAAAGTAACCTATTAACTCAAAAGAACGGTAATTTAAGATTTAATTTTCCACCAACAAAGACTGAAAAGATTTATTTGCATCAAAACATATTTTACCGATAACTACCACCATCGATCATCGAATAGTAGTCGAGAAGACAGCTCGATACCGACATTTAAATTCTAGAGAAGCGAACTATTTCTCATAACATCCAATTCCATCGATGCGAAAAGTTGAATTTATGAAGGTGCAATAGGTGAGAAATAATTTTACTGGAATTCTGATAGTAAATTGTGTTTATCGTTATTGGTTTTAGTAGGCGTCTATTTTTCATGCTATTCTATCACGATTTGACTACTTACTGCCTTTCCACTTACCAGAGACGTCAGTTGATTTTAAAGAACAATATAAGTCTCCTAAAACACCGATAAGGCACTTTATTTAATCGTAACTTAAATTTAATTGTCGTACTTAAATAGATATTCTTATCTGTGTAAAAGAAACGAAATTGACGCCAAGACCTTAACTCATTCGTATTCATAACTCATATCATAACATTAGTAAGACACACTTTTTATCAAAATAAACTTTTTGCAAGTAAAACCTTGTACTTACAGTTATGAGAAAAAACAGTTATATTGGACTGATTCTTTTCTGTTGTATTTATAGTCAGGGCAAGATTTTTGACTAAGTATTCATCTACGGGAAAAGTCAAAATAAAAGTATGAATTTTGGGATCTGTGGCGTCGAGGAAACACCACCGATATCACATTCAGAAGTCCGAGTTCGACTCCCAGTGGGGGTGGGTACATATTGTATTCGGTTTGGTTGGTGGTGGGACTTGTTATATGTGCGCCTAGATAGGCTGCACAACATAACAACAATGATTGCAGCACATTTCTTTGTAAGCCGAGAGCAGATCCCTATTGTAACGAATCTAGTACTGAGAAATTGTTCTTGCTCGAGTTTGACTAAGGATAAGGTGCTTAGGCAATCAATCAATCAGCCAATTAGCGAGCAAATTTTCTCAGTACTAGCTCGTTTCCATGAAGAGACAATATGTAGTTTGTTCTTAAATAAAAACAGGGTTACTGTGTAAATACTCCAAAGTGCATTTAGCCATAAAGAGTAAGTCATAAAGGGTGACAGAGGGATAAATTCATTAGGTCCTCTCATGCTGACACGGCATTTTTATACTCGTACAACGGACGCATTCCCACGACCCCTATTCCGTGAATGTCCTGTTAGTAATATTGTATTTAAAAGGGAAAATATTGTTGGTATGTTTTCGTGAGAATTTATTTTATCTTTCTCTCGTAGTTTGCTGTTTTTCCTTATTTAGTTGTTGCTAGCTCTTCTGACTTGGGATTTATTGTTTAGCTTCTACACGCTTGTTGTATTGTAGTAGCACCGAATATATTTTTAAATTACATTGTAATACTAATAATCTTTAAGCGAAATAGATTTACGGTCGGTCGCAAGGCTCAGTAGCTCAGTGGTTTGCGTAGTGGGCCGGATACACAAAGGTCGTAGGTTACTCAATACTTTATTGCATTCCATAGGTGGTACAATACAATAGATGTTACTTAAAATAGGTATCACAATGGACCCTGATGGGCACAACAATATTCAATTAAGAGAAGGTTTTTTTTATTATGGTTATTTAACTGTTGATATCTATTTTTTTGTCTTCTAAATATTCGGTAATGGTGTAGTAGCATTTTTTGTAAAGTTTTAGTTCATTTATAAATTGCTTTTCATCAGTTATGTTTTTTAATGGTTCTGGTAATTTATTGAAAATTTTGATTGACATCGCAAGAGGGCTGTTAGAATGGTGTTTTAATTTAGAACCGGGTTGTAATAATGTTTTGTGTAGTCTTAGGTTTTTTGATAAGATGTCGTCTCTTTTTGTGTAAAATTGGGAGTTTATTTTCATACCTAGTTTTAAAATATATATGCACGGTAGTGTTAAAATTTTGTATTTATCAAATAAGGCTTACAACTCTCTGTGGCTTCTATATTAGCTATGATTCTTATAAGTTTCTTTTGCTTAGTCAATAGACTTGGAGCATCAGTACTGCCTCCCCATAGGATTACACCGTAGCTTAGCCATGCAAATGCATATGCATAATAAGTCGTTATTGCAGTTGCAACATCTGTTAGAGTCATGTCTGAGACTAACTTGTAGCCGAGTCGATATTTCCAATATTGTTCTATTAAAAATTTATCATAAGAAATAGATTTAGTTTATAAATGTTAGCGTAGCCATTGGGTAGCGTGTTCGGCTTTAGAAGCCACTGTAACTATGGTAGGTCACAGAATGGGTCTACAAAAAGTTATTAGATACTTATCTCGACTTGCTATATGGTTCGAAAGCAGTTTAAGCCGTTGTTGGCCATAGTATCATCTCCAAGATTAAATATCGCTACAATACCAATTATTGTTTCTTCTTGAAAAAATACTAAAAATCAACACATTTGCCAGTACTGTCTACCTATTACCTAACTATTATAAACAATGATGTTCTAACATTTGTTCGGGCGTAGGTATTTTCTTTGACTTGTACAAAGTTTGTTTTCTTTGATCGGGAACTAAGAGAAACGTGGCGCTATTGTTTTATATTTCCAAGTGACCTAGTTGCTAAGACGACTCCAATGTTAGGCACGTTGATTTGAAAGAAGCTTCTACATAGTACAGTCATCAGCACCTATAGTTTATGTTCAACTTGAGCAGCTTTCGTTGCCTGAGTACTAAGAGTTGTTTTCGGAGAGCAACTGTCAAGATTGATGTGCCGCCGATTGTACTTTTTAGTACTTATTTCTAATTAATTAATGCTGTCTGTAACAAGTAAGTAATTACTAGTATAAAAGCTTTGTAGCACAATTGAATTTACGCCAATAACTACGTCAACTCGGTTCGAGCCTTTTCTTCATTCAATCATCGATAACTCCTGCATGGTTAGGGATCGATTTAAAAAAACTATTGCGGCCCCGATTGAACCGGACTATGGGGGTGCGAGGAGCCCGTGAAGAAGTGGTTCGTGCGCTTGCCCTGCGATTGTTGAGGTTAACCAACTTTCGCAATAGTCGGTCACGGTATGGGTGACCAAAGACTATCTCGAGCTCCTCCGTGCTTCGGAAGGCACGTTAAGTCGTTGGTCCCGGTTGCAGTCGTTAAAACCCACCAATCCGCGTTGGGCTCGCGTAGTGAGTCATCGCATCACCCATTCTCCTTATCCATCTATAAGGAAGGCCAGTGGGGACATTTAAAATGGCTGATGACGACGATGGGAGGTGCCGTGTGTCAACGTAATAAATAAATATAATAAACGTCAATCTTCGTTTTGTATCGCTGCTCGGGAGAGCTCGCTGCAGCAGCACCCCTACCGCCTATCGATCGGTCTTGCTGTCGCTCTAGCTAAAGTATTCAATCTAAGTTACACTCTCTTAAAAACCCTACATATTTCTATTCATCTGTTGGATTCTATTGCATATTTTTAAATAAAAGTGATAGTGATAAATATTAAACAAGAAAATATACTAGAAAAAAGCAACTAGTCTCATGTCGCCCTGACGGGATTCGAACCCGCATCCTTGGGAATCCGGCCCAATGCACTAACCAATTATGCTACAGAGACCTATGAGGACACGTCGAATTTTTCTAGTATATTCACCGTTCTACGGTGTTGGCCACCGTCGCTTCATCAATTAGAGAAATATCCTCGCATTCGAAAGAAACATCTTTACAGATGTTTGACTATCGATAAAGATGAAACAGCCATCTAATTATAACTATTTAATTTTGCATTTTACAATGCTAAATGTAAAAGTGATAGCTTATGATTTTGTATTTTTTGCATGTTTCAAGGTAAATCTTAAATAGAAAAATATTGGAAAAAATTAACTCGGCCACAAGTGAATTCTCAGACGGGAATCGAACCCGCGACCTTTGGAAATCCGGTCCAATGCTCTAACCGCTGAGCTACCGAAACTTGTATTTAAAATTTACCATATGTATAAAAGTGATAGCGTTAGCAAGAGCCCTTGTGAGTAAGTGACTTGAAATATCGAAAGCTTTAGCGAGAACGCTAAATCGTTAGGCGGTAGGGGTACCGGTCCTGCTGCAGCCCTGCTGAACAGGAACATCTAGGCCCGTATTCACTATGACCACTTACCGATTCCTTGCTCAAACCACGCCAATGTCGTATTTGGTTTCGACATTTTCAAATTTTCCTGTTCTTTATGACACTTACAAATTTTAAAGTTATTTTACTTCTTTAATACCAATACAATCTGTGACTGTCATGTACTTGTACAATAACTCTATAACTTGTGAGTATTACCAAAGAATACTAATTAATACCTAGTACCCTATCACAGAGAAAACTAATTTTGAAAATGTCAAAACCAATTACGACATTCGCACGGTCTCTTCAAGGAATCGCTAAGTGGTCATAGGGTCATAGTGAATAAGGGCCCTGGGGGCACGGGCAATGCCAGTAAGTGGGTAGACTACATCCGACCACAGACTAGCTGTTCTGAAGCTTATCGGGTTCGGCTTAAGTCAGCTATCTCTAAGGTGAGAGTGTTAAATTGTAAATTAGAAGTGACGAGAGCGACGTTCATCCATTTCCAAAAAGAAAACAATCCTTTTATTGAAACGTCACACTTCGATATAACAATAATTAGGAAGCAGCCGTCCGTTCATTGTTACGGAAAGAATGCTGACCGGAAACGTTGTCAATATGGCTTCCCTATAGATGTTGCCATTTTATTTATCATAAAGGAAATTTACTGGCAGATTTTCTGCTTCCTTTTTGTAAATTCTACAACGTTTTTGTTGGGAGTATTGTGAAATAAGCTTCTTGCTTCGTTATTGGTTAATTTAACTGTGAATGTTAAATACCTAATAAATAAACCGTAACCGCCTCTGTGGTTTAGTGGTAACACTACCGATATCAGACCCAGATGTCGATGGGTTCTATTCCCAGTGGGGTACTGTATTCGATTTGGTTGATGGTAGGATTTGTTGTAAGTCCTCCTGGCTAGCTAGTCTAGCTTAGCATCTAAGTGCGTCGCCATAACAACAATGTTTTCAGCATTGCTGTGTTCTGGCAGTTAAGGAGAGATAAGATAGTTGGTCACTGATTGAAGATTTCGGGGAAGGCGCGCTTCCACTTTCGGCCACTTTCAGTTTCAGCCAAAACATTACTTAAAATCACGTAAGTATGATGAAGGCTAAGCGGTTCTCCGTTGTTCATAGAAAACGATAATTTATTGGTGTGTTATAGGTTGTGAAGATCAGTAGCTCTATTACGAGTTGTTCCTGTAAACGTAAGTGACGTGACAGCTGCTGTTAACGTAAATACGGTGCTCGAATCGCCAACTATCGTATCGGTATTATGAGTTTTTGTAAACGCTACATATTAGCTGGCACGTCAATACGTGAGAAGGCAGCGTCGAGGCATAAATTTGAAAACGTAACGTAAAATTGTCACTATCTCTTTCTGTCTATATGATGAGGATAAGGACAGAAAGACACCTTCACCATCGAGCCAAAAATAGAGAAATTAAAAGAGTACATTTTTCATGGTGACGTTTAGCCCTACTAAATTAAGAAATGTGAAGTAAAGCTTCACTGCCTGACTATGTATGACCTTTTACATTTTATCAATGTATCCGCGTCAGTCAAGTGTCAAGTGTCATCACAGACATAGAATAAAATAATAGTACAAGGCCACAGTACATTAATATACACTAAATGTTTGTTGATAAATAAGTAATCGATCTTTATGTAGTTGCTCAATATCGGCTGAGAATATGAAATTACTGCGCCGACGATAAATTTGATATATTTTGCATTAAAACAATAGTCCGCTTACCTAAAAATAATCCGAGAAATTCTGGACAATCTTAAATATTGGAAACATATTTTCATTGGTAAAATATAAAACTTTCTATAGAGAAAAGAGAGATCCCAAGACCCGAAAAGGGCCTTGGTTATCCACAGTTCAATTAATGAGCCCATAGGCACCGTTTACTAAATAAGTTCCATAATAATTATTACGTGTAATAATTGCAAAATAAATACAGCTAAATAATAGGATATTTTTACTTTTTACGACTTTGTTTAATTCTTTACGTCGATTTTAAAGTTGTGTGTTGTCGTAATAGCAGGCACAATACGCTTAATCCGCTTTTGGACAAATTCAATGTTACGATTTTTTCCGTTTTCGAAATTGCCTCTATCCAAATTACCTAATTAATTCACTGTGATCTTCGTTTCGTTCAGCCGCATAATTTTTTTGCTAACCAATAAAATACCTTGCCATCAATTTGTTTCAAAATATGTCGTGTATTATTTATTTTAAATGAATAAAATACCTTCTCACTGGAAGAAATGCCAAGAGTGCCGTAACAGCTCTTGTAAACGTAAATTACAGGAGCATCTGCCAAATCAATAACTCATAATACCAAATTGTATGAAAAACTTGACCACGAAACGTGATGCTTACGTAACAGGAGCTGTTAAGTCACCTAATGTCAACGTTGTCAACTCATAATACCATTTTGAGTTCAGCTACTCACCTCTTGGGGCTCTGAACAGTTTTTCATACAAATGCCTATACGTTAGACGCTAGCGAGGATCGTTGACAAAACTCGTAATAGAGCTACAGGGGTGCGATTGCGTAAGGTAATCGTATTCATTTGACAGTTCATATCGTATTCAATCGACTACAATTTGTATGGAATGACATATAATAATGATACAATATGAACTGTCAAATGAATGCGATTGACTTTACGCAATTTTAGGGTTCCGTAGCTTAATGGCAAAAAACGGAACCCTTATAGATTCGTCATGTCTGTCTATCACAGCCACTTTACACAAAAATAAAAAATATATATATTAAGCTGAACGCGGAACTATTTTTTTGAAGTCAATCGTTTGTAAAATGCACCCTTCCAAAGTGGTAAAATGAGTGTCCCCCCCCCCCCCCCCCCCCCCGAAATTTGGTTTGGACGAAATATAGTGGGCAGTTTTAGAAACATAGCACATTTCCCAAAAGGAACTGAAACAAAAAAATGTTTTTTAAATCAAACCTATACGGGTATCTTAAGTTAGATTTTTAAAAAATTAAATTGAGGTTACTAAAACATTTTTTTTTTCAAAGTCAACCGTTTGAATGATATACACTTTCAAAGTGGTAAAATGTGTGTGTGTGTGTGTGTGTGTGTGTGTGTGTATGTGTCCCTCTAACTTTTAAAATAAGAAAGTTTATTTATTTATTTATTTATTGAAAGACCGACTGCTTAATCTAATACATTCAAAAGCTTAAATATAAACATAAAGCCATTTACAGGCCTTCACAAATAAGACAGTAAAAAATAAAAGTCTAGCCTAGCCTAATTATTGAATACACACACACACACACACATAACTTAAAAAATCTAAAAAAAATATATGCTGATTGTAAAAACTTTCAACGAAAATTGGTTTGAATGAAATATATTTGGCAGTTTCAGAGCTATAGCACATTTTCCAAAACCGCAATATATAACTTTGTCATTCATACAAACACTATGAAAAACAAAGTTATTTTTGCAGACAGAAAATTATAGTGGCATTTTGGGTAGGTGTATTTAATTTAATATATAAAAGAAACTTTATTGCACACGATACAAAAACAATCACATACAGAGAAAATGTCAAAAAAGAGGAACACACAATAGGCGGCCTTATTGCTACATAGCAATCTCTTAAATCCTTGGGTGAGAGACGGAACCCTTCATGTGCGAGTTCGATTCGGACTTGGCCGTTTTTCCTTTAGTTATTACAAAATTAGGCATCAAATTAAAGGCCTTGGCGACTTCTTTCTTTATGTTTAATCATTTACATGTCCTGGTAATATAGCCCGATACTTGGTGAAATTGTAAAATTATGTCGTTATGTCCGTTAATCTGGCAAGTGTGTTGCGCCCGCTGCTCTTGTCAGTTGAAAAAGTTTTGGCAACCCATGTTTCGCTATGTTCGCTATTATCTTACATTTGAAAAAGAAATGTTCTTTTGTTAGGGGATATTAATATCGATATTCGCGAAGAGTACCTGGACTGTGGAAGTCGTGAGTACCTAAATATATGTGCTAGTCATGGCATGATCCCGGCCCATCACAACTCAACTCATTCGAGGGGTGGTTGTCCTGACCACGTCATTATAAAGTCAAAAACTTTAGTAACTACATTCATTTGTAACACTTCAATAACCGATCACTCAGCCGTTCTCACTTGTGTGAGCAGTAACATAAAAAGACGAAGAGTTGAGTTTTGCCGTACCATTTTAAATTATGATCAGATAAGAAAAGATCTTGAAGTCAAAATTAACCCGAAGATTATCTTTGACAATTTTGATGTCAACTTTTTGACTGAATATTTAATCAACATTATTCAACACTCTATTCAACGTAATTCAAAAGTTGTGCGGTTGCCTAGGAGAAAGAGACCTTTAAAGTCTTGGATTACACCAGGAATTGTTCGATGTATTCGAAATAGAGATCGACTTCATAAGAAATATCGTAACGCGCCAAATGACGTTGTTACGAAAGTGTCTTACTTGAGGTATAGGAATTTTTGTAATAACCTTCTGAAAAAGCTTAAGAGACAATATGAACGTAATGAACTACCTAAAAGCTAATAAAAACAATAAAAAATTATGGCATGCAATAAAAAATATCACAAACACAGGCAAAACTAAGTCATCCTCCTGTGATCTCTTAACCGATTCTAGCGATAACATAACTACTAGTTTGAATTATTTTAACGATTATTTTGTTAATGTAGGAAAGAGTCTAGCAACTACTTTGATAAACGGTTCTTATAATGACTCTAATTCGTCTGCTCGGCCTCACGGCTCTGTTCCCTCATTCCATCCAAACACTTTCGCTTTGCTACCTTGTGACGAACATGAAGTCAGAAACATAATTAGAAACTTGAAAAATACTAGTGCTGTGGGTTGGGACGGAATTCCGAATGAGGTTATTAAGGTCTGCTTACATGTTTTGACCCCTGTTTTGGTACATATTTTTAATTGCTGCTTTGAAAGGGGAGTGTTTCCTGATGTCTTGAAGAGATCTCGTGTACATCCGGTTTATAAGTCTGGGGATGGACACCTAATCAACAATTATAGGCCTATATCGATTCTTCCAGCTATCTCAAAAATTCTCGAGCGTCTTATTTACAATCGTTTAATTAACTTTCTGAATAAATACAACTTAATCTCTAAATCCCAGTATGGCTTCAGATCTGGCAAGTCCACTAATGACGCGATTCTTGAAGTTTCCGAATTCGTTGTTACTAACTTGGACAAGGGCAATAAAGTACTGGGCATATTTTTAGATTTAGCCAAAGCCTTTGATACGGTGTCCATCCCTTTACTAATGTCTAAGCTTGAGCGATTGGGCATTAGAGGTGTTGAGCTGCAGCTTTTTCGAGATTATCTATCGAATCGCACTCAATGTGTCACTATTGGGGATAATGTAAGTGATTACCTGGATATACAGTATCGCGTGCCTCAGGGCAGCATTCTGGGGCCAGTTCTGTTCCTAGTGTACATCAACGACCTCCTCGATCTTCATCTTACACAGGGCAAGCTAATATGTTATGCCGATGATACGGTACTTCTTTTTTCAGGCAGTACTTGGGATACTACTTTCCAATTGGCTCAGAGTGGTTTTAACGAGGTTTCTAAGTGGCTCAGGCGTAATGTCTTGACACTGAACGCGGAAAAAACTACGTATATCACCTTTGCTATGAGAAGTACAGGTCTACCTTCCCCAGCATATTACATAAAGGCGCATCGCTGTGATAACTGCTATTCCCAATCTTGTGCATGTCCAACTCTTCGGAGTACAACTAGCGTTAAGTACCTTGGACTTCTGCTTGATTCTTCACTATCCTACAGGGAACATATTGCAGCCCTAGCGAAAAGAGTCCGTAAACTTGTATATGTCTTTAAGAACCTAAGATTCGTTGCTGATACTTCTCTTCTTAAACAAGTTTATCTATCACTTTGTCAGTCTATCATAAGCTATGCTGTAATTGCCTGGGGTGGTGTTGCTAAGTCGACAATTTTACCTTTGGAAATAGCGCAACGATATATTTTGAAAGTTTGTACATTTCGTCCAATTTTATACCCTACTGCACTTCTATACAAGGATTGCCAAGTCCTAACTGTCAGGCAAATTTTTATATTGCAGCTAACTCCCAGGCAACACTCCCTGCTAAAATATGACAAAAATTTATTAGCTTCAAAACGTACAAATTATAATGTATGCCCAACATTTTTTGCAAAGCATCACTTTGCCCAAAATTTCTTTAACTTTCTTGGTCCTTTTATATATAATAAAATAAACAAAATTAACAATATATATAACTTAAACATGCATCAACTCAAAAATTGTGTTTGTGACTGGTTGAAAACCTTGAGTTACGACGAAACCGAGTTAATTTTTAAAATAAATAAATAATTCAATAATGACAAAAATATATAATTATGCTAGGTACCTTTAACGAATATAAGATTCTTTAATAAATTCAAATAATTCCATTTCATTATGACTCAACAATATACACACCCTCTCGACACACACTCACTCATATTCATTTTACTCACCGTGAGAGGTTCACTACATATAATCTAACTTTAAGGTTTAGTTTTGATTCTGGCATATTTTATTAGTTTTAGTTTATACCATTTTGCCTCTCTGGTTAAACCTTGTATTGTAAATAGTGAGAGTAAGAGCACTGCACCTGAGATACAGGTTTCCTAGTTCGGGTGCAGATGTTTACCATTGGCTTGTTTCAATCAATGGTTTATTACATATAAGAACTAAGTTAGGTATGTTTACAGTTGTCTTATTGTTACTTGCCAATCAATGTATTTTTTCTTTGGTGAAATAAATATATATTATTATTATTATTATATTATTTAACTAATAAAACAATACCATAACTGACTGACAGACAACGCACAGTTACAATTTAGACAGTTACACGGGAACGGGAACCACGTGGGTGGAACCGCGGGCGGCCGCTGGTTCTCAATAAATAGCCAACCTGACAAGTTTCTTGGGTCCGCACGAGTAATCATTATTATTATTTGTTTTAATAAAGAGTCACCCGTTGTTTATAAAAAAATAAATAACTATGTTTTTTATTTATTAATATAAAATATTATTAAACATTTAAAAAACAAACCTATATTTCATTGTCTACTTACATGTCCTTACAAATTTACATTTCATAATCATACTAAGTATTTATTATAATATGACATACAAGTACATCCAGAGCGGTAAGCCATAAGCCATAAGTTTATGTATTTATTATAATTTGTAATTTTTTGGCGTAAGTCTAAATTCCATTTCGGTGTCAACCCTAGCGTTTACATGCTTCGGCTACTCGCCACTGGCGCCATCCGGCGCTAGTGGAGCTCAAATTCACACGTACAGGGAGAGTCACGGCACTGGCACTGGTATTAGTGATTTTGATTAGTTTGTCATCTAGCATTCGAATTTTACCATTTACCTGCTGACTTTTATAACTTACATACATACCCAGATAATATTTGTTTATTAATAAAGATTGTGAATGGAATTAGAAATAATGAATTCTGACATGTAGATTTTTTATGATTCATTTTAATTTTACTTTAATGATCTTGAATTCGAATTTTACCTGTTGACATTTATGATTTTTAGTAGGTAGATACCTATATTTTCTTCATATTGTTATAGATTTATAATGGTTGAAATTAGAATTTATGAATTTAATTGTGATTGAATTTTGACACGTTGATTTTTTTATTGATTTTTTTAATTTTCCTTGTTAACAATAATTAGTTACATTTAAGTTTTATACCCATCCATGTATTTCCTACACAATTTTATTGTTAAATGGAATAAATGAATTGAAATTGAAAACCTGCACTAAAGAGGTCGCAGTTAGTTCCATTTTCTATTACTTTATTGCCCTAGGGATTAAAATTCAATTTTACTCCCGCTCTGAATGTAGACCGCTACAATGACCAACTTTTCGAGCAAGAGGCGTGAAAAGTAACAAAGAACAATGACTACTTCTCATACAAGCGCTGATCTGTCAATGTCAAATGGAGTTTTTTAAAGTGGCTGTTTAATGTTAATAAAATTATATTTTGATAGTTCTTTGACCGTAGAACACTATTAAATGAATTTTAATTTGGCAATCAGAGAATTATGTAATTAAATCAATATTTTGTGCGAGTTAAACGCATTTCAACAAATAAAAATTAACATTGACAGACGACAGCTGACAGTCGACATCGACAAAATGACACTGACACTTACTTACTACCCCCAAAAGTTAAAACTGATGCAGTGTTCCGAACGTAAAATTCTATTTAATTTCATAATAAAGTTCTTTATTATCATTAAAAATGGCATCTACATCGAAAGATAATGTGCAAGCAAGTACCAGCGGTCAGAGTAACACTCCCGATGATCTGGAACCAGGTGCATGTCCAGAAAGTGTATTGAACCCATCGGATTCCTTTGAAGAGTTTGCTTCAGAAATGAGTTCCAGCCTCCAAGAAAGACATAATTCGCTGAGAGTAAAAACCAGTACCATTTCAGAGATACAGAGTGAGATAAGCGATGAAAATGGCAAGAATGCTGACATTACAAGTACAAAGTCGAGTGACGATTTACAAAGTAAAGATGTGAGTTTGTTGTTAATAATACGATTAACATTTGTTTTAAACTAGCAGTCTGATTATTAATTACGTGAAGGACGAAATATCAAGGCTCATAGCCCGCTGTGGGCGCGTACTTGTTGGTATTGTTCAAGTTTATCATGTATGCTCCAATTTCCACCACATACTCTGTATTGATAAATAGTTCTATTTAACTATAAAAGTACAGATTTATTAGTTATTGAATCAGTGAGTCAGGACAAGTATTTTTATGTTTCCTTCTAAGTAGGAAAAAACCTACAATAAAAATATCATATTAATTATGATTCATTCAATCACTCTTGTAATAAAGATAGTTAACACTGATATACTTGTAAATAATGTTAAACTCGACATACCAACATCTATTATCAAAACTTATCATATCTTATTCGTATTAATTGCTTACTGTAAATGTTTCAGGAAAATGTATCGGCATCAACAAGCAGCGGTAACTTAACTGAACAAAATGGTGATGAATCAGATAATGAAAAAGATGACTATTTGCAGTCTCCAGAGCTTGTGAATAAAGAGAAACATGTCTTCATACTGAGTTCTGCAGGCAAACCAATATACTCTAGGTAAAAACACTATTTTCTTTAACCTCTAGCCTGTGGTTATAGGACTCAATTGATATTCCATTGTTCTCCAGATACCTGTGACAAATTAATTATGTAAATAGCTTTAAAGTATGTTGATGGAATATGAGATTTTCTTATTAAAGTAAAAATTATGTTACTTGAAAATAAATAGTGTAAACTTTATTATTTGAAAAAAAGTTTTGACAGCAGTAACTCATCAAAAAATTAAATGATTTCTCAATAATAGAAAATGTTAAAGTATTATTTTCAATTTGCATGAAATCTCCCTGAGATTGACATTTTGAAAAACACTTTTTTTTACGTTCCCACAAGTCATTTGTACTATTAATTACTTAAATTATATAAAAAAATAACTAGTTACATTTTAAATTTTTCAGGTATGGCAATGAAGATAAGTTGGCTGGCTTATGTGGAGTAATACAAGCTCTAGTCAGTGTAGTGGAAGATCAAAACCAAGATATACTTAGGTCAATCACAACCAAAGACTGCAAAGCAGTGTTTTTAGTGAAAGGTCCTTTAATTCTCGTGGCTGTCTCCAAATCAAATGAGAGTGAAACACAGCTTGTTTTGCAGTTGACGTAAGTTGGTATTTATGATAGTGCTTTTTTACATGAATGAGATGATCACCAAAGATATTAGATTCGACCTGTCAAATAATGGTTCTTTCTTCTTTTTCTTTTTATGTAGTGGCAGTTCCTTTTGGATTTCGCCAACGTCAAGTGAATATATTTTTTTATTAAATAGATATTGTATGATATATTTAGTTAAAATGGAGTCTCACAACATGTGTTGCTATGTAACACTGTGAAAAGAACTCAGATCAAACTCCATGGATTCTTTCCCTGTGCAAAGAATCCATAATTTTACTGGTCTGCTGCTCCGCATAATATTTTTTATATGAATGTTTGGGCAGTGCAAATGCACTGTAAAGCAAAAATGTCATGATGGCTTTCACATGCACACGACACGGTTTTGAAGCGGCAAACATCATTGTAGTGATGTATTGATTTGCTTTCACATTTAACATGGTATTAGCACAGTCTAAACATAATAACATTGGGCCGGATTCCCAAGGATGCGGGTTCGAATCCCGTCAGGGCGACATGAGACTGGTTGTACTTTTCTAGTATATTTTCTTGTTTAATATTTATCACATAAAAATAAAAAAATGCAAAATTAAAAAGTTATAAATATATCTTTTCAGATATGCTTTTAACCAAATAGTTTCAGTTCTCACTCTGACCCAGTTGAACAGGATATTTGAACAGAGGAGAAACTATGATTTGAGAAGACTTCTTTCTGGAGCTGAGAGATTGATAGACAATCTGCTTATATTCATGGAAAAGGATCCAGCGTTTTTATTGGGTAAACAGTAACAATAAGCTTGGTTTGAAAGCATTTGTAAATGCTAGTACTTTTGTTAAAAACCAGGCAGATCTCGATCGGCCTAGTTTAATGATTGGCCCATATCAGATATAACTCGAAAACTGGCTACACTTCGTTGCTCTCATAGATATGGCTGACTTTCCTTTCTTTCCATTCGTAAATTTTAATCAGTCGCACGATTTTCTTAAGTGTGTCTTTTTCTAAAGCTACTTTTTTAGAGACAACTTGTGAAAATGAATGATATTCATAACAAAAAAAAATCACAACAGGTGCAGTCCGATGTCTGCCGCTACCAGAGAAATCGAGAGAGAACATCACAAACGCAATAATTACAACCTGCCACAAGATCAGAGATCTAGTATTCGCTATACTAATAGCTGGCAACCAACTTATAACTTTAGTGCGAATGAAGAAGTATACTTTACATCCATCAGATATACATCTGCTGTTTAACCTTGTGAGGAGTTCAGAGTCGTTTAAGACTGCAGAAAGTTGGACTCCTATTTGTTTACCGAAGTTCGATGCGACGTAAGTTTTTTAATATTATTATATTAATATTTTTTTATACAGGGTAATTTTTAAACACTAAATATGAAAGTCAAAGTCAAAGATTTTTATTCAAATAGACTTATAGATAAGTCTTTCGAATCGTCCAATATTTTTTTCCTACCAGCCATTCAGGACATCTTTTAACTGATAAGAAGAACGGCCGCAAGAAACTTATCAGCTTTAACAGAAGCAACAACATTTACAAAGGAACATGTCGTTGCCAAACACAAATCTACAGTCTTAAAACATATTTAATGTAAGAGGAAAGTTTTCTTATACTCGGTTATTAGAATATTTTCCTTTTATACAATTACAATAGTCATGTTTTGTGTTGTATCACTTATATGCATTTTGGTCTTTCAAATAATCATCTACCTTGTAATAACCTTTGCTTAAGAGCGTTTTTTTAACATATATTTTAAATTTATGCAAAGGCAGCTCAATCACTTGTTGTGGAACTTTATTAAAAAAGGCAATGCCTTTCCCCAAAAACGAACGACTGCATTTTTCAAGGCGAAATCTTAATGACGTTTAGCCAAGCCGTTAAACGTTTAATTCAACGACTTGGCTAGTTGTCCCTTAGCTATTTCATTGAATGCCGGCGTTTAATTAACGGGCTAGCCCTCCAATTGAACGGCTGATTTAACCAGTTGGCTGCGACATAAACACTCGTAGTCCGATAATCTATCACTGACCCGCTCACATTTTATTGTTGTAAGCAAAACGACATCATGTGCCTTATATCGCGTGATATAGCGGCGTTCATGGTGGGGGGCATGAGTCACTGCGTGGTGTCTGCACCGCTACAAAATGTAATCCCACTTGCATATTATCAAAGTTAGAGAAACAGTACTTATCTAAGTATCTAACTTAAAAAGAGAACTGATTACTAGAAAAATCTTTTTATATAAAAATAAAATTGACTTCATAAAGTAAAAAATAAAAGTTTTGGAGTCGGTGCCAGCCAAGGCAAGTAAAATTAAATTAAAGATAATAGAAGTTCTACATTGCTCTTCTATATTATCTTTAATTTAATTTTTAATGCCATGAATGCAATGAAGTGCAATTTTTGTAATAAAAAAAATGCACATATTTTTTGTTACCTATATTATGTCCCGTAGTTACACTAAAAATCGGCCATTACAATGATATCATCTAGATAAACTACTGTTTGCCAAAACGTAATTCATATTTTTCATGATTATGAAAAAACTACATACCAGGGGGTTACTCTTGACGGAATCGCGTTGAGATCGACATTGAATGTCAATAATTATTACTGATTTTCGACGTTAATTCGATTTTGATTGGCGCTAAAATCGATATCTAGCTTACGAAATAACTTTTTTACCAATTTCAAGTATTCATTTTTAGTTTAATTACTTATTATAACTCATAATTGCTGACTTTTGACATTAATTCAATCTCGATCTCAATGCGATCGCGTCAAGAGTAAGGGGGCAGATCTTCGTAGTTTATAGGACCACACTTGAACATGTTCTTTAAGATAAAAAAAGATTTAAAATCGGTTGACAAAACATACATTAAAAAAATATATATCTTACAGTCGACTTCAGAACCTCCTCCTATTTTTGAAGTCGATTAAAAAACCTTCTTCCGATCATTATTGTCGTAACTCGTAAGATGCGCAAGCGCAAAGCCTCTGTTTTATTTTCGTTCGTCATTTGCTAGCAGGGCAACGGTGTCCAGAGAACAATGGAATATTTATTGTGTTTCATAACCCTTAAGCTCTAAACAGTCTTTGCGCTTACTAAAAACGATCTAAATTACGCACTCACACAGACACGCGCGCTCGCAACTGTTTACCATTTAAACCCATTGAGACTAATGGAGAGGTCGTGTCAATATTTACTAAGCTGTGGCCGTGTAGCGATGGCGAACGGCGCGTGTCTGTGTGTGTGCGTCATATCGACCGAGTGCAGACTGTTTAGTCAGACTGTGCCTGAAGTGATTGAATAATGAAATTTTACTTGTCCAATTTCAGAGGATTTCTCCACGGTCACGTTTCATACATCTCAGAAGATTGCCAAGCATGCCTACTCCTTCTAACAGTACAAAGAGACGCTTTCTTCCCTCTCTCACAAGCAAAACATACAATCGCAGAGAAACTAAGAAGATCCAACTGCCTTGTGGCTATAAACGACGCATTGCATAGAAACGAAGAGTTGCCAACGACAAATCCTTTGAAACATATTGGAATACCAGAAATAAGACATTTTATGTACAAATGCAAGTCCACAGCTCAATTATTCACATCAGACCCAATAAGTTTGGATCGCTTACAAGATTATAGGGTAAGACATAAAGAAGGAGGTGATATTGGCGAGAAGAAAATTGAGAAGTTGTCGGACATTGACTATGTTAGGAATTATAGAAAGTTTTGTAGCCAAATACATTGTACGTCGACGCCGGCTAAGTTGATATTTAGGTCGAATTCAGATGACACTGTTTTAGCTTGGGTAAGTTACAAAATGTCCTATTTTTTTCTTCTATGATTATTTTATCCATCAAATTGGATTATGATTTCTCAATAATCTCATAGTCGTAATAGCCTTTATTTAGAATTCGTTTGTAATCTGTGATAACGATAAGTCTATGTATAGTCATTTTTGACAGTTGTGTAGCGCCTCTGCCCGCGTTAACTATAAGCTTTATCGCACTTGCGCTAAGGTCTTTAATGAACGTGGCAAAAAAGGAACTAACACCGCCATCTTGTTTTTAAGTCAATTTTGACAGTTACAGCGCCCCCGTCCACATTCATTAAAATCCTTGTCGCACTAAAAGATGTTTATGCCAACAGTCAATGCAAATTGTAAATCGTTGAAAAATACCGGTACCGCTAATTTCCAATACCTATCAACCAATTTTCAACCTTATTTTGCCTATAATAGAGTTCATTATTCATTCAGATTATTGAATCATAGACTATTCTTCTCTTTTCACCAGGTAACAAATGGTTTCGAGTTATACGTGACATTCGACGCACTCATGGAAAAGGACCAAGCAATAAAAGCGGTAGACCGCCTCCTTCGATGGATCAAACGCGAAGAACAAAGGATATTCATTATGAACGCGCCAACATTCTAGTCCAAACTTGCTGCTTTTGGTGGCCACATAAAGAACTCTTTTATTCGCTACTCTAGTGCCGATTGAGATTGAGAGTGACTGACAGTGAAAATGTGAGATATTGTGCACAAAACGCGCGAGAAGCAACCCTAATAGCTGTTATGCCTGATTTACACGGGTCAAGTCTTAGCGAAGTTGGTAAGTAAAGTGGTGTAAACGATCGGACAATGCCGAATTGGCGAGTCATCTTGACACTTGGCAGTAGATCCATATAAAATCAGGCGCTGTCTTTTGTTTCACTGTCCAGGCGCTCTTCACTCGCCACTGTACTTGACCCGTGTAAATCGGGCGTTGGGGTAGAAGCTTCGTCTTATATATTCTGTTAACCGAAACGAGCTAGTACTGAAAGAATCCGCTCGGAATTGGCTAAAGATAAGGCACATAGGTAATGCTCCTTACTTTTGGCTTAGGCTTCAAAAAATACCGGTTAAAAAAGATTTTTTATTAATGTTTTTACATAAACCGCTCTCAACGTATTTGGAATGAGAGCGCTTCAAATACCCTAAACAAACCGGTTTGATACATAGTCGCTAAAATTACCTACGTATGTAGCGACGCGCGCAGGTTGCAACCTGCATTTTGTATGTATTGAAGTCCCTCTTAAAACCGGTTAATTGATTCAAACTCTTTTAATTTTGCGCTCACACACTTCACACACGAGCGCTGATGCTATAGCGCTGTCGCTATAGCGCTGTCTCGGTCGCAGACAGAGTCGAGTATTAACTGACTATGGAAAAGGATTATTAGGGCGATAACGTTCAAGTTGCGTAGTACGAAAGCGCCGTCGGCTGTCAAAGTAACGTTGACAGCGATGCCGACGGCACTTACGCGGTAGGCCCACTGGTATTTTTAAGGTTAAACCTTAATAAAATGCTTGATATGTACTTTCTGCTGATTAGGTTTGAAAATCAACCGTTTATACAAGCCCTGCCTTCAGCCAACCATGACCGAGACAATTCTTAGTACTAGTTCGTTTCTATGAATAGACTAAAGGTTGATTATCTTGATTTATTTTACTCACAGAACACAAGGAGGAGGTTAGAAAACAAACACAGTGCTATGATGTGAAGAAATTAAAAATCGTATAAAGTATGGAATGCTCATAATTCATTATCATCATTACGTTATTGAAAATCTTCATTTTAAAAGATTCCCTGAAGACAATTAAAATAAGTTCTTTTTCAGCCACGCGCCAGCTTGTAATGTAAATATGTTCGACAGATCATTTGTATGTCACTATTAATTTTATTTAAATTTTCAAGTTATTTTAAAATTTATCTTGTTAGAAGCATAAATGAAAATTGTTTAAAAAAAAACTTAACGTCCACAAACTATAACCGTGAGAGAGATCGTTATGATGCCAACTGGGAGAGAAAAAATACCACTACTTTCGACTTTATTGTTTACAGAAATAGATATCAATTTCAAATGTGTGGAACAAGTCGTGCAAGGGAGACAACATTCTAATATCTGCTTTTGCTTTGATAAGTGAACGAGCGCTTATTACGGCTATCTCATCTCACTCACTCATGCGTTTATTGCAAACGGCTCGTATAGTCGGATTTTTAATTCAGTAGAGTAATTTGACAGTTGCAAATGTACCACTTTATAAAAATAAACTTGTTTTTAAACTGTTTTTCGTAATGATTTTCTTCGATCCGGTTCTGTAACTATTGATTCCATCCACGTACACAAATACAATATTATCCATAAAGCTACATTTTATGGCAGCTTCATTTTTACGAAATGACATTGGAACCTGTCAAATTACTCTACTGAAATTAAAAATTGGACTTTAACCGGTAATTCATAATCATAATATTATTATTAAGGTCTGGCTAATGAAAGCTGTAACTGAAAAGGTGGGAATATTAAACAAATCTGAATAAGCAAGTAAAAAAGTCACTGTCACCAAGTGACATTGATTTTAATATGTGACATTGTTGCCATATTTAAAATTCATAAAAATTCTCAGTTAAGTCATCATTAGCCTAACTCTTACCCACTACTATTCACTTTTCATTTATTTGGCTACTTATTTCATGTATACATACATACATACAGCGAATACGATAAGAATAGGAATGGGCCAGCAACTTTGTGAAATCATTTTGTGCTAACTTTATATTTTTTTTCCCCACAAACTACTTCATGTATGGGATAATTGTCGCTCTCATACTAAATGCGAATCTTACTATTATAATATAATCATGTGAAAAGCATTAGTTTTTGAAATGGTTAGGCTTAACTTACATTGCGATGGATTAAGGCGGAAGCAAGTGGAAGCGAATTTTTCAAACGAAATAGTATAAACAATGGTGAGTTTACGTCAATAGGCTATTTGACAATGCGAAAAATAAAGTGTCAATTACTGTTATCAGTATAAATTATGAGTTTAAAAATGGTTTTTATTAACGTAAGTTGAAAATAATTATAAATTTATTTAAAAATCCGTAAATAAAAATGCATTTTTTAAACGTTTTGTCACGTGACACAAAACGCTCCTGACTCGTCGAGTTTATAATGACGTCACCTGCTTGTAAACCTCGTTCGCCTACGTATGTGGATGATATGCAGAATACAGGCAAGTGACGTCACATTGCATTGCAGCGCCATATTGTCAAAGTAGCGTTTTGGCGCGCTATTTAAATATTGATTTTTTTTTGCTATTTTTCAACAAATATGTACCTGAATAAAAAAAAAACAACTTACTGGGTTTCTTAAACTCCACTACATAATATAAAATGGATTTTCAAAACCTGTCAAATAGCCTATTGTGGTAACGTTCAAAAATGATATTTACTCCTATTCTTATTTTAATACCACTGTACAGTCAACAGCATCAGTTACGGCTTATATCTGTCAAATTTCTACAGACAAATCTGAACTCAATGTATACGTCTTTAGTCAAAGTCAATTGGAAAAAATTGACAGATATGGGTGTATACCCGAGCCGTAGCTGCCGTTAACCGAACATTTTCCACAGTACTATCTGACCAAGACAATTAGGCGCATGACAGCTAAGACAAACTTAAAAAATCTAACTAAATACCAACATTTTAAGAAACGGTAATCGATCAGTTAATCACTGTAGCGCTAATAAATCAGTTAATAAGAGTTGTACGGTGATAGAAGTGGGCTGCAGGTGCCAAAAGTGCAAAACCGCATTCCTGTCATGCGCCTAATTGTCTTGGTCGTGTAGTAGGTATGTCGAATTCCCTCATTCGATTTTGAACTTATATACTTAGGTGTCTTCTATTGCTCATTGCTCATGGCCTATTCAGTATTCATTTTGTAAATTATTATTGTTAATATTGGAAAATATTTTATTTGTAGATAAAAAATCCATGTAAATAGACAATAATGTTATTAAATATTTTTATGAAGTTTCTTTCTCAGTAATAATAAATTATAAAATGCGAGTTTATTTTTGGTTTTATTTGAAATTAAGATACGTTTTTATAGATTTCGTCTCACTAAATAAGTCCCTTAGGAGTGGCGCTGCAGTCGCCTTCATTCATCATTCGAAAATAAGCTCTATTACTATATATATAGATAAGCAAACTGTAATTAAAATGTAATTCCAGTGTGTTCTGTGGAACTTCTTTCGTGAGACAGTCCACCTACACCACATGTCGTCTATCTTCTTTTAATGTACAATACAATATGGAGGTACAGTCAACAGCAGCTACGGTACGGCTGTACATATATGTCAAAGATCAGTCACGTTCACGTTCCATACAAGTTGGTTGAAACAAAAAGTAAAATAAAATTGCACATTATTATTTTAATCAGTGTTACAATACAATGTTTTTTGTTATGACGTCAACTCAGTGTACGATTATAATACAGGGTGGAAATTTAAAACGGGGCACGGAGGGCAGGTACCTCAACGGCTCAACCGGCGCAACCGATGTAGCTACAACGTTCTTAGGAAACCATCCTTAAATTTTTGATATAATATTTTTTTTTTCAAAATCGGTGAATGCAGATTCACCCATTTTGAAAAAAATTATAGTGAGCAAAAAACATATGTTTAAAAAAAAATTATGGCGGTCGATCCTGTTTCTCATGAGGATCTAAACACTCTGACATCAACTGAGGTACGAGCACTAGGAAAGTCAGAAATCGCGAAAAACTATTTCATACATAGTTATACTGTACTTGAACAAAAAGAAAGACGAAGGGCACACCGGCACGCCGCCGCGCCGGCAGGTGGGCGGAGCGCAACGCGCTGGTTACCAATTAGAAGATTGTATAGATTTAATTTTTTTATTATTGTATTTAATATCTTTGTATCAATTATCAACCAGTTCAATTAAATTATCGTCTTAATATCAGGGTGACTTTAGGCTCTTTTCAAACTGAAAAAATGTTCCCAATCATTTGTTAGGATATGCCTGAATGAAAGTATCATTCCGTGTTTTCTTGTAGCGCGCGGCACGCGTCCCGCCCCGCGCTCGCGCCACACGCAGCCGCAGCCGCATCCGCTAAATCTATCTTATGTTAGCGAATGTATGGAAATAATTTTTCGCGATTTCTGACTTTCCTAGTGCTTATACCTCAGTTGATGTCAAAGAGTGTTTTGATCCTCATGAGAAACAGGATCGATCGCCATATTTTTTTTCCAAAATCGGTGAATGCAGTTCAAAAATTTTCAAAAAATTAAGGAAGGTTTCTTATAATAACGTTTTCATGTAGCTACAACGGTTAAGGTACCTACCTGCCCTTCGTGCCCCGTTTTATATTTCCATCCTGTATAGTGGCCAAGCAGTTATTATGTTTAAAAATTTCATAATTTTTGGTACAAACAAATACGACCATAAAACGAAACGTGGGAAATAGGCATGTTCGTAGGTCGCTTATGATGCTGACGAGAAAGTTAATGTAATAAACGCTATTCTGTTATAATTAACATTATTAGGTACCTACGTGGGTGGTCATGTTTGTTCGCTTCGTTTGACAATGTTTGGTACCTATTAAATTAGTAGAACTTAAACTCAAGTCACTGTTTTCTAAGCCATTATACCTACCCAATCTTATAAATTAAATATCGCATAATGTTTAAATTAAAATAATTTAATTTACTCTTCATTAAATATTACAACTCAAGCCGCAAGCCGAACCGAGCCGAGTGCATTTCGGATCTTGAACTCTAAGCCAGCAAGAACAAAAAAAAAAGAAATTACAGAAAATGGCGATTGTTGTCACGGATAGATGTACTTCCGCTTCAATAATTTTGTTGGTCCGTAATTTGGAAACTAATAAAGAATGGAAGTAATCTGGCGATTATAAACATTCACTGTTGGTTATCTTTCTATATTAGCTAGTTTCGTTGGTGTAGAGGTTATACTTATGCACCTTTCTATGAAAAAGCGCGGCAGTATTACTACCTCTGATTGTTCGCATAAACGTGTTATGTATTGAATTCCTGTGTTTATATTGTGTTAAAAACATGTTAAAAAGGTTTTCATATCATTAGGATGTGTTATAGTGATACGTTTGTTATCTTCATCTGTTTTGGTGTCATCGAGATATGTGTTTGTGATTCCTTGTGATAATTTGATAACAATGGGTGAAACAGAAGAGTTTAACACTTTAGCCTTCGAGAAGAGGCTCATGCAGCTAAAAGATACCCAGGAGAGTATTCAGGGTCTCTCTTCATGGTGCCTGAAGCAGAGACCCCATCATAAAAAAATAGTATCTAGCTGGTTAAGTGTACTGAAAAGAGTGAAGGTGGAACAGAGACTGACTTTATTTTATTTAGCCAATGATGTTATACAGTACAGTAAACGAAAGAACTACGAGTTTGTGGAGAGTTGGGGCCTTAATTTACAAAAGGCCACACCATTGGTCAGGTTAGTAAATTTGCAATGCTAGTCATCTTCTGTAAAGTGTTAGATAACCTATTGTGTGGGAACAACTTTTGGTTTTGTTGAAGATATTCATTTGTTAGTGAACCTAATGTCCATTGTAAATTTCAGGGATGAGAAAGTACGTCCAAAAATACTGCGTATATTTAAGATCTGGGAACAGCGGTCGGTGTATGATGACGAGTTCCTGTCTGATCTCTCAGGGCTGCTTAGTGCTGGTGCAATAAAAAAGACTGATGATGATCCATTGGACTTCCAAGTAAGAAAGCACTTTAATAAATAAACTTTTCAAAGTTTATAGGGTATATGTGAATAACTACTATTATAGCATATTTCTAGAGCTCTTGAAGCTCTGTAAATAGTTTATTTTTAGTCAAAAGAGTTTAAAATAGTGTCTAGTCTAATAAAAGTGCAATTGATAGTTAAAAAGTTTTTCATTATCAAAACAATGTTATGCAAAGCATTGTGCGTTGACATAATTTGTGTAAAGACACAAAAAAAAAACTTAGAAATTAACTAACTTAGTATACAAAATTGCATCCCCCATTATTTTGCTTGTATTATCAGTTTCATTGTAAGTATGAGTTTTTTAAATAAAAGAATTCCTTATAACCATATTCCCAAAGTTATTACACAATATTGTTATATATTTACCCAAACCCATTTGTAGAACTTGGCAATACGAACAACTTTTTGTATAGAACTGTAAAATGTATGAAACCGTTTTTTTTTTGCAATTTCAGGGTTGCTTTCTTACAAAAAGTTGTTTATATTGATGAGTTCTACAAACGGTGTTGAGGTTTGGGCAAACATAAAATAATGTTGTATAATGCTAAGAATTAGATTTTATAAAGATTGTTTTAATATTCATTTAGTTAAACTATTTCAATTTAAATATTGTAAGCAGAGTAGGAAAAAATTACATGAATCTTACCGCTGGTTGCACCAAGTTTTTTTTTTACGCTACACCACA
Organism: Chrysoteuchia culmella; assembly: GCA_910589605.1. Classification (NCBI taxonomy): domain Eukaryota; kingdom Metazoa; phylum Arthropoda; class Insecta; order Lepidoptera; family Crambidae; genus Chrysoteuchia; species Chrysoteuchia culmella. The sequence continues at coordinate 6,632,477 of OU342665.1, read as the reverse complement.
GACCTATATTGAGATATAGGTCTGTGCACTTGACTTTTACTTTTACAGGGATTATGGTTTAACAACTGATAATGATACTGTGTTCAAAGTGCAAAAATGTTGCATAAGAGCCATGTTTGGACAAAAAAAAAACGATAGCTGCAAACTGTATATCTCAAAACATAAAATTCTAACACTTCCGTCAATGTATATTTTGGAAGTTGTGTTATTTGTTAAAGCGAATCAGAAATATTTTGTAAAAATGGCAGATGTAGTTCAGTGTAATCGACGCAACAACAGTCGGCTCTGCATGCCTCGATCAAAAATGGCTCTTTATGAGTAAGAGTATTTTATGTATGGCACCAAAAATATACAATAAATTGCCTTTATCTATAAAACAACTTTAATTATAATTATTTTAAATATAAAGTGAAAATAATGCTACAAGTAAAATGTTATTACTCTTAACTAGAATTTTTGAATGATAAATTGTAAAATGCTCATCTGCTTTTATTACTTGAATGCTTTATGGATATTTATAATTGAATTAATATTATGACAAATTGATGTTTTATAATGACATTATCTTTCTTTTTACACTTGACATTAAACATTATTTATTTTAATTAATTTATATTTTCTATGATTGGATTATGTTTTAATTACTATCTTGGAGTTTCACCCGTGTTCTTTTCGTAATAACACGTGTTGTGAGGCTCCATTTTTAACTCAATCTACCGTACAATTTGTATTTATTACAAAATATATTTACTTGACATTGGCAAAATTCGCGTATTTAAAGCGAGCACGCCATTAATTAAGAAAGAATTACTATCTTTATTTTAATTTGTGCACCATTTTATGGTAAAACATGTTAAACCTTTTATTATAAATGAATATCTTTGTTACACTAGTTTTGAACAAATACATTATCTTTATCTTTAAAAATGTATGGCATATGACAGTTTTGACAAGCTAATTTCAGTTAAGTACTTTATACGAATTCATAAAATTATTTTTTGGTGCTACCGGCAGGTTAGTGTTTCTTGTAGCCAGATAAAAGTCACATTGAGTAATCAGGGATGCAATTTGACTGTTCATATCGTATTTAATCTGCTGCAATTTGTATCAAATGACATTTAATATGATAATATGAACTGTCAAATGAATACAATTGAATTGACTTTACGCAATCGCCTAGGAGACTATATAGGTTTAAGTGTGTTTAAGTGCAGCTTCAGCAGTGAATGATTATGGGCCTATAATGATAATGGTGATGATTGATTTTTTGTTTATTTTCAGCCTCAGCAGCTTGTAAATAAGATAAAACAATGCACTGTGTTAGAAGGAGACACAGATTTGCGTTTAAAACATATCCATGAGAGTCCATTGCAGTTGTCTGATGCTGATGCTCTGTGTGCTAATCTGAAAGGTAAAATAAATCAAGTAAAATCTATACTAATAATAATAGGTCTTTACCTATGAAATTGCTGTTATTTTTCTTGCATTTCTAGAGAACCTGAATATTTAAAAAATACATTAATTGCTTAACTAGGGCAACAAGTTACAACCCGATACTCGGGTTCGTCGATCGACGAAAAATTCCAAATTATGCGAAAATAATGACACTTTTTAATTGCAGTTTGTGATCATCACGTTTAATATTTTGTATATTTTATAGTTTTCGGAACAAATAGACTCGAATACCTTTAATTTGATAACTTACTCGGCCGCGTACTACGCGCCAAAGTCCCTATCGAGTCGTCACAAATTTTGCGAACCTGAATTAAGTATATAGATTTTATCTTAACCAATATTTAAAAAAAGGAAAGATTTGATTGTTTGTTTGAATTGAATAGGGTCCGAAACTAGTGAACGGATTTAGATGAAATTTGGTACACCGATAGTAGATAGCCTGGTTATGAACATAGGATACTTTCTATCCCGATATCCCCACGGGAACGGGAACCACGCGGGTGAAACTGCGAGTGAGCGCTAGTATTAAATTAAGATCAAACGGTCAAGAATCACTAATCATAAGTTTATTTTTGTTTCATAAATTATAAAAAATACCTCAAAAAGTACTCATTATTTTGTAAGCAAAAATGAGCTCTTTATTTATTATAATTTTTAATATACTTATTATTATTTAAATTAAAATATAGCATTAAATTTTTCGGTGTTCATACAATGCCTGTACATAAAAATTTAGGCATTAGCATTTGCGGTAGTAACTATAGCAAAAATTTTTAGTATGGAAATTGAACTTTCTTTCAAAGTCTTCATACAAACTGGCATTTTCATAGTTAAGACCTAATATAATGAGGTAAAGTTTGTGAGTTTGTTCGTAGGAAGCTTTGGACTACTGAACTGAATTAAAAAATTATTTCTCCAGTAAAAAGCCACATTATCCCTTAGTGATAGGCTTTATTTGATTGTGGTTTTTTTATGTGAGTCACATATGGGTCGGCTAGTAAATAAAGAAAATCCAATCTGCAATTATCCCTACTTTAGATGGATAGATTACTTAGGATGGTTGTAAATATTTTGTCTGTCATAAAATCATAACATAATCTTTCTAAGTCATTATATTCTCTGAATATAGATATTGATCAACAATTTCAAAAGGAAGGATGCGCCCATCTGAATATTTTACTTAAAATCAGAGCCATCTGTGAACAACTCAGTTGAACTTCTTGGATAGCATAAGTGTATTAGGTGGGCAAAAAAGATTTTAGAAGTGAATGATTTCGTTCAATTGGAGCTATATTATCTATCACTCGTCTTAATTGGGGACCTAGTACTATTTTTAAATATTTTAATATTGTTTAACTAATTCTAAATAAAACAGGCTTGTTTCAAATTAAAATTATCTTTTCTCCCCAATCTTTATATAGTTATAAATAAACAATATATAATAAATATTTTTATAAAGAATAGAATCATCTTATAGAGGGACTATTGGGTAACTTCTCAATAATGTCATAATATTATAAGTGAAACGAATAACAACAAACTTTGATGCAATATTAGACGTAGGTAATAGCACCGTATAACCCGTGCAATTGTCTCGCTTTTATACGCGGCGTTCGTAGCATTCCTATATTTTTTCGCTTTACTATCGTTCTTTGAGTTAATTAACTATGGAACTAAAGGAGTCCGCTTTCCATAGAAAGACATCACTAGAATGCAGTTAGTACAAAGTGAATGAAATCGAAAGAATGTAAAAAATAGAACTTGAATGAGTTGTAAAATATTATAGCCTATTTCCTCACAATATATTTTTGAAAAATAAACCTTTTTTTGTATCATCACAAAACATACTTTAAGTTTTACTCTATTGGCTCTTTGGATATGAAAATATTTCCATAAAAACTAGCGCCACCTGGTAATCGGTGGGAGCGATTGAGTTTTCATAGTTTCGTTAGGTTTTGGTCTTAGTTCCTTTGATAATGACAGCCTACAAGTGTTTGCATTGTCGTTATTTCAAGAATACGTTCGTTTCATAGTAAAATATTAATATTATAAAAATTAACATAAAAAATTTACTAGCTTTAGAATTTTAATAATTACCTGAGGACATTCCGGTTTTTTAAGCTTCACCGATTACAACTCTCATTATGCCAGCTGCTTGTCAGGGGCATTTTTGCCATTAACCCTTCCAGTGGTCGCATGGATTACATATTTGCTTATAAGAGTAGAATGACATCATGGTATCACAATTTTTGCAAAAGGGATTAAGTTCTTGAAATTGTTTTATCTATAGCTTCAAATAATATCAATCGAAATCGAAAACGTTTTATAGTGCTACTCTGTGATGTTTATAATATTCTAAAGATGTTTATTCCTCGAAGTCAACCTATGCTTATGGATAGGGATATAATGCGCGCGACCCTTTAAATAATCCTTCAAATTAATGCGTGATTTACACGATGCCAAAGTTTTTCAGAATTTCGGACCCAGTAACTGGGTACGTGTAGACAAAATTGGGCATGAGTCAGACTGCTCGCACAAATTAACGGAATGCCTGAAAATAGAACGGGTGGTTTGTCAGCTGGACATCAAGTCGGCACTGGACTGGACTGTATAAAGTGTCTACACGAGCCCAGTAGCGAGAACATTTACCTACAAGAAACATGTTGTAAAATAAAGTGCAGCTGTTATTAGGATAACCAAGCAATGGCTCTCTATAGGAGCTGTCAAATACTGCATTTTCTCAGTGGCCGCATCATACGTTTACATCATGTTTTCTTGAAAATGTTTCGCCAGTGGAATGTTTTATACTTTCTGAATTCATTATTATATCGATATTTTGAACTTCAAATTTTAGCATGACAGTCAATATTATGGGATTATTAACTCAGGTAGAATAACACAATTTATTTCTATTTTCATTTATATTTGGCATATACTTGTATTCCACGCGAGGAATCAGGTAATTTTAGTACGCGACCACTCTAGGGTTAAGACTGTCTTCGAACAATTCTTGTAGCAGTTGATATTGTTTTATTAAATTGTTAGTTTTTTCAAATATATTTTTTTGTTGTTCACCGATCACCGATTTTATTTTATGAATCAGAATAAGATATGAGCATATATGTTAACCTGGACTATGTAATTTTCACGATACTTTGTTTATTCTTAAGTATTTTTAAATCATACAATTTTATTACTACCACAGAGGCTGCCATTTTATGTGACATACCTAGTACAGTGTAATATAAACAAAGTACATTTATATTCTTTTGATACAAAATAAATTTTACAGAAAGAAGTCTCAAAGATGATGTGGAAAAAGAACTGAATGAAGGGATAGCTTGTGTTGAACGATATACACAAGCTTTGCAAAGAGAAATAGTGGCCAGAGAAGCGTTGCTTGCCCTATTGACATCCGCTACCCAATACTATTCTACGCAAAGGGGAGAAGTTAAAGTAGTGGCATATGTAAGTTATCGCGAAATTTAATATGGCTGATTAATGTGTATTAAGTCTTTCTAGACTTAAGTGGTAGATGCTGCTTCTCAAATACAGCATCATTTTTTGTAAGATCAATAAAGTAATCTTAAAAAAATTACTACTATTTATAGTGGTGAACACATAATTAACACCACTAGTCGATTTTCATACAATCGAGGTAAGTTTGGAGTCTTGGTTCTCTATCAAGGGTTGACCGAGCTGTGATCTGATAATGGCCATCCAGGGATTGTATGAAAATCGACTCGTGAGTCGTTAATTATGTGACCACCACTGTATTTGATTATATAATAAAATGTACATCAAAACAAGGATTTGTTGTGCAATAATATAGTCAAGTCTTTTAGCGATCAAGTCAGAATGCATTTCCTTTCTCATATTTAATCAATTTTTTTTTTCCTTTCTCATTCCTACTATATGTTTATATATTCATTCAAAGTATGACTATTTATAATGTTCTATATTCAATTGCACCCACTCCCCCCCTTTTCCCCCTTTTCTGCTCTTCCTCTTATTTCTTTACCACTCAAGGTTGCCTGGAAGAAATTGCTACCTAGCAATAAGGCCGCCTTTTGTGTATTTCCTTTTACTGTCTGTTTTTTATTTTTCTTTGTGTTCTTATTATGTGCAATAAAGTGTTTTTTTATTATTATTATTATTATTAATATAATTTTAGATTCTACACTTTGACCATGTTAAAAATCGAACTAAGAGCAATTGAATTAACAGTTATTTATTACTGTTACTTCAATTGCTCTTAGCTTTATGATTTTGTAATTTTTGCATTTTTCAATGCTATTTTTATACTTATGGTAAATTTTAAATAGAAAAATATTGGAAAAAATTAACTCGGCCACAAGTGAATTCTCAGACGGGAATTGAACCCGCGACCTTTGGAAATCCGGTCCAATGCTCTAACCGCTGAGCTACCGAATCGATTCCCGTCTGAGAATTCACTTGTGGCCGAGTTAATTTTTTCCAATATTTTTCTATTTAAAATTGCTCTTAGCTCTTATATTATTTTATGTATTAAAAGAAAAATAATTAAGTAATGAGTACTCTAGATATATTATAATATAATTTTACTGGTCAGTTTAGGTAACTTGTTTTTACTTTCTTTTGGCAATTACTTTGAATTTATTTTCACTCAGAGGTAAAGAAAGATGATGAAGAATCTTTATAAAAACTAAGCATATTTCAAAGTATTTTTGAATCAGGACATCTTTAGAACAAAAATGATTAATTTCTCACACAGGCCTACAAAAACTTCGGAGCCCGAGTGCGAGCGCTGAAGCGCAAACTAGATGAGTTAATACCGACTTTACCCAGCGCGGCGCCTTCGCCCCCGCAAAGAGATGAGGATGTGCCTTCTCCGGGGCCTGACGAGGATCTGGATCTACCTGCACCTACTGGAGATGATGATGATAGTGAGTCAAGATTTTATAATAATTATGATATTTTTCTGGAGTGCCCCCTATATCCCTCCACCTGCTGCGTAAGTGACCTAATGGAGGCAACCGATAGTGCAGTTCAAGTTGCCACATACTGGGCCAATAAAATATGAAGGAATCAATGACACGAAGAAGATTATGCTACTGAGAGACTGGGGGGAGAGGTATTGATATTCCATTAGATAGTATGGAAGTATATTTACTTAAACTATGCGCTTATATGCTTATTCAAGATCACATCTTATCGCTCTTATTATTATTAGTCATTTATGATTTTGTAATTTTGCATTTTTCAGTGCTATTTTTATACTTATGGTAAATTTTAAATAGAAAAATATTGGAAAACGGTCGGTTAGAGCATTGGACCGGATTTCCAAAGGTCGCGGGTTCGATTCCCGTCTGAGAATTCACTTGTGGCCGAGTTAATTTTTTCCAATATTTTTCTATTTAAAATTTACCATAAGTATAAAAATAGCTTTGAAAAATGCAAAAATTACAAAATCATAAATTATTGGCAGTTGCATCTTAATCGATCGTTAAACATCTGAAAAGATGTTTCTTTCGAATGCAAGGATTTCCTAGCATTGATGTGACAACGCCAACTACAGCGTATTAAAAATATAAAAGTATTGGAGTATTTTGACGGTGGTTCGCAAGTCTCGGTAGCTCAGCGGTTAGAGCATTGGACCGGATTTCCAAAGGTCGCGGGTTCGATTCCCGTCTGGGAATTCACTTGTGGTCGAGTTCATTTTTTCCAATATTTTTCTATTTAAAATTTACCATAAGTATTATTAGTCATTTTAATGGGAATTTCATGGGTTATTATTTATTTATTTATTTTATTCACATCACCAAACACACATGATAAAATTATTGTTACAAAGTGACAATGGCAACCTGTCAAATTACTATACTGAATATAAAATCTGAATATAGTGGCCACGTTTGTGGCTGTCCCGCGCACACTTGACCACAGTCGACGGTTTCTTCTTTGGCGACTTGTAGCCGCCACTCAGCTACTAGTGGCGGCGATTAGTGGCCACATCTAATGGCTTGGTCGAGCCACTAGTGGTCGCGTTTAGTGGGCACGACTAGTGGCTCAATGTGCGGTTGCAGTTATCCAAATGTTTTTGCTATAACGCAGATAAGTTTCCTAATGATATAATCTTGTTTTCAGTAACGTACAACATTGACCGGACTTTCAATACTTCGGTGGCAGCTGACGGATCCCTCTACAACCTCGGTTTATCATCGTTCCTGAACAACGATAATGCCTTGAATATATTCAACGACGCCAATGACAATCATAACAGCTGTAAGTTATTTATGATGTTTGCTAAAGATGTATAACTAACATTTTTCTTGACAACTCTCATTCTTGTTCCTCTGAGGTCCTGGGTCCGAATCTCGGTAGGGGTAAATGTTTGTATGATGAATACGAGTTTTTGTACTTACTTGAGTCATGGAATGGCCCCTGTATACTTCTACCTTTGTATTTCCATTCATTATCCTAGTATCCCATAACACAACACTTACAGAGCTTACTTTGGGACTAGAGTAATTGGTTCGAGTGCAAGAAATATTTATTTTATTTATTATTATTTGTTTAGACAGTTTTACTATAATTAGACAGTAATTATGATAAGTACAATATTTTATTCAAAAGACTCGTAACTGCAACTTGTAGTCTGATTTGAAGGTTTCCTAATCTAAAATTAAAAGTCATGTGTCATTGCCTATAATTTAGAGGGTCACAATAAATTAAATGAGTGCTGAATAGCGGAAATAAGTTCAATATTTATTGATGAAATCTTGTTTTCAGCCAACAGAATAGAGGTAATCAATAATAGACCATCTGAAAAACAAGACTTCAATATAAATGATTTCCTCAAGACTTTAATACCAAGTGAAAACAATTCTAATGCTCCTGACAATATTTCAGGTAATTTCCTGATTTACTTTTTTTTTTGTCAAATGACACTTTATGATTGATAAACCACAAAAAATCGACTACTTATTATAGTATTTTCGACATGTGAGAGTATATATCACGAGAATGCACCCGTTTTTTAAAAATAAAAATAAAAGTAGTTTTTCCGGCAATCATTTTTACTCAGCCTTGTTCATTATTTGATGTAAAGTCAACAACAATAACTACGGTTTTACGAAATGCCTAATTTGTACAGACAATTCCGAACTTAAGCGCACAGTCGATTGGTGAAATTTCGCAGTTTTGAAAAACTTTAACTAATGTTGACAGTACACTACGTATATAATAAGGCTTCGTTATGGTTCTTTTAACATGCAGTATGTAATAGCACCATTTTAAATTCAGTTGTTAAAAAATGATTCACTCATAGGAAAACAGACTTTAATGACATGCTCGTAAGGTAGAATTTTGTTTTTTAAATGTTTACTTTTTGGGCAGTTGCGAGTGGCACTATGTCACAAAAGTCTCAAGACACATTGCCCGGATTGGATCTACTGACCCCGGATTCTACTGGAAATCCACCACCACCCATATCTTTCTACGGCACTACTATTGACAACATTATTGGTAAGAAAGTATTTACCACTTTTAAGTTGCGTTTTGACGATCATAGTTGACGTGAGTGTTTACTAAAAAACGTAAGATATTATGACATTCTTATCAGAGTTCGATCTGAAAAGTTGAGCGCCGTCCTAGTCAACGATGGTGTTACAATACGTCAGAGTGCACTCGGATACATGGTTCACATGATCATAGTAATCTTAGAGTAAAACGTCATAGTCCACTCTTACGGGTCAACTATGATTGTCAAAACGCGGCTTTAGGGTCTGGAGACATATTTTTAAATCATTTGAATTACTATTGAAAGAAAGAAAGAAAAATGTTTATTTGACATCCACACGACGATACACAGATACAGATAAAAAAAAAAGAAAAATACAACACTTTTAAAGCGCACACTGCGCATCGTCGCATGTCGCCAAACTGTGCCAAGCAGCAAGCTAGGCCTGCTGCACTGATATTCTGCTTGACACAGCAGTGACAACCATAACAACAGATAAAAGTATAAACTAAAATAAACAAAACAAAACAAATTCACTTACACTTAAACAAATTAAAAACACGCAACCAACACAACATATCTATGGACTAAAAGAACAACTCTAATTAAACTAGTCTGTGACACACAACTGACAGTGACAGTTTGTGTCACAAACAAAGTAAAAAACTTTCCACAAACTTTTCTTGAAGTTTCTGGTGAGTGAAAATTAATTACATGATAAAACAGCATCTAAAATAAAATAAAAAAGGACAATGATTACAAAAATAATGAACAAGTTACGGCACACATCATTAAAAGCTGCAGCAAAATGTAAAAATTACCTACTTAACACTATATAAAATCGGTTTATAAAAACTGTGACTCCAATAAATACGCTTTTAATGTAATTGTAAACGTGTTTCGCGTTTTCAGTGCGCGAATTGGAGGCGGCAAACTATTGGCATACGCAATCGTAAGATTCGCATACGAATGCTAAAATCCGTATTTTTTTAATTCCAATTCGAATGTGCAAATCACTCTTTTTTAATCGAGGATAGAAAGTTTAACGTTTAGCACTTATGACATTTCAAGTTAACATTGACATGACGGATATTTTGACAACTTAAAACGTTTCGTTTCACGTGTTTGAAATATTCTGCGTAAAATGAAATAATGTTAAGGGAGTTTAACCAACACCGTATTCGAGTGGTTAAAAAATGAAAGCCAGTGAATTTCGAACTCGAATTGAATTCGCATGAGAATTTCGAATGATTCAAAAATACGTCTCCTGTTTCACGATTGACAGATAAGTTTTGAAATGTGTTAAATGTAGATATTTCTGATAAAACTATGTTTCTTGTAGATTTAGACGCTGATCAACCATATCAACCCGAAACGGCTGGTCCGTGGAACAATACTACCTGGATACCACCTGTGAGTAAACAAATTGATTTGATATATTTATCATATTCATGTATTGTTGATCTTGAAGTATGTCTGTCTGTATGTCTATCACCTTTTCACACTTTGTAGAGTGTGCGAGAGAACTGCATGATCTTGTTCCTCCAGCCCCTTTCCACCATCGGTGTACCAGACGCAGGTTAGCTTATTGGGCAGGCTAGTTACGGGTGTACGTCGTTGACATTCCAACGGTCCGCACCAAGCGCTTAGCTGATACATTTTTTATGCGAACCGCTAAGGAATGGAATGCGCTGCCTTCTTATGTGTTCCCCTATTCCTACAACCCTGGCCTCTTCAGGGCGAGAGTGAATAAGCTTTTCCTGGGCAAGTATGTAACATCTTTGGCCACATGCTGTGTCCAAACAAGATGGTAGTCAAATACTTGCCCGGTCACGAGTATACAAATATAAAAGTGAATTGCAAAACCTACCTACATTGAGAAGTTCGGTAAAACGATAATAGTTTCGAATCTCGAAATTAGTGACACGGGACGTCAAAATATTATGTTACGGCGCTGTCATCTTTGTAGGTCTCGGCAAATAACTTAACACAAGCGCGGCAAGATAAAATATTGATTACTAGCGGCTGCCTACGGTTTCACCCGCGTGGTTCCCGTTCCCGTGGGAACATCGGGATAACAAGTAACCTATGTTTTAATCCCGGCTAATCTACTATCTCTGTGCCAAATTTGATAGAAAAGATAAGAAATAAAATATATAAAAGTATAAATAATGATGTAATGTCACGACACGAGCAAAGATAATTACGTATACAACTATATCGCAGTGACACACATGGAAACAAAGCTCTCTGTCTACAAATGTTATTCAATATTGTAATTTCGTAAGTTTGCTTAGTGTTTTGTTTTTGCACGTGATTGTTCTGTACGTAAAATAGTTTTTTTTTCAAAAGCCGGTTCCCGTCCCGGTCCCGGTCCCGTTACCGGTTCCGGCGCCGGTGATATTTCCGCTCAACGTTTTCGCCGACACGCCGGAATCGTCGCCGCCCGCTCCGCCCGCGCCGATTGCGCCTTATTCTATAACAAATACAAAAAAAAATAAACTTAAAGGTCATCGTTTTAAACCCGTAGAAGGATTTAGGTCACCCCTTATCGCGAAAATATTGAAGGTAGTTAAATAAGAGATAAACCTATATTAAGTTTGATGCGCTGTCGACTCAAGGTGTAAAATGTGTTTTCTAACTACAACTTGTCATCGTATTTAAACTAATGCGACTGCCCTCTTGCCTCTTGTTGCAAAAATAAAATATATTAAAGGGAAAAATTAGAAGATAAGATAAAAATCATGATGTTTTTTATCAAAAGCCGGTTCCCGTCCCGGTCCCGGTCCCGGTCCCGTTGCCGGTTCCGGCGCCAGTGATATCGCCGCGCGGCCTTTTTGCCGACACGCCGGAATCGCCGCCGCCCGCTCCGCCCGCGCCGATCGTACCGTATTCTATAAGTGTAAAGGTAAGTTATATATGTCGAGGTTGTTTATGTTGTTTAGGTGTTATTACATACATTTATGAATGTCATCATCATCATCATCATCATGAGCCTATTACAGTCCATTGCTGGACGTAAGTTTCCCCCAAGCTGCGCCACAAGACACGATCTCCCGCCTTTTTCATCCAGCTACTACCCGCAACATTTCTCAGGTCGTCGTCGGTTACCGAGACGTGGTCTCCATTCGAGAACTCGTCTGCTCCGACGCTCGTCGGTTCTACCACTGATGTGACCAGCCCAATGCCACTTCAGCTTGCTATATTGTGACCAAAGTGATGGACAATGTCCGTCAGTTTGGTCTTCTGTCGGATCGGATTTTATCCCTTAACGAGATCCCCAGCATCGACCTTTCCATAGCTCGCTTAGCGACGTGTAATCTGTGGGCCAATTTCACCGTCATGCCCCACGTTTCGGCTCCGTAGGTCATGAATGGTAGGACGCATTGATCTAAGACCCAGCTCTTCAGGCATTGTGGTAGTGGTGACGAAAAGATATGGCGCAGCTTCTCAAATGCTGCCCAACCTAGCTGCACATTCTGGTGATTTCCCGCTCGAAGTTGTCCCTACCTAACTGCACTGTTTGCAGTGCAGACAGTGCAGTTGGGTAGAGACAACTTCGAGCGGGAAATCATGACTCATCTGAATCTGTTGAACATGACCTTGGTCTTCTCCAAGTTCATACCCAGATCGATTTTTCGAGATGCAGAAAGTAATAATAAAAGATTACATAATACACTCGCGAACAACTGCGTTATTTCTATACAAATATACTCACTTCAAACCAATATTCAAATTCAAAAAAATATCAACAGTTATGTTAACACTAATTTGTCGATGTTTAGTTGAATACTCGACTTACGACTAAAAGTCCCAAATATTTAAGTAAAAAACATTTGTTTCACTGAAGGCTTAGGAAATCAAGAACTTTATTCATTTGTCTTAAATGCTAATTGGTTAGTTGAACATTTGACCTCGCCTTCGACACACAATTTTTTGGAGAAATATATAAACTTTTTTATTTATTAGATCGTAAAGTGAGAGAAGTGTTTATGTGAAAATAGCGCAGTGGCTCACTTTATATGCCCGCGAGAGTAGTTCAAAATACTTATAAGTTTCTCCTAATAAGAGCCATTTGGAGCAATACAATGATTTTAATAATTATTATTGATCTTTAAGATTAACACTATAAATAGGCACCTACCATAAAAGTACACAATTTTTTGTTTCTCATTCAAGCCGGTTCCATTCCCGGAGCAGGTAAGTAATTTATCGAAAATCTTTTATTGTAGTTGAACTTATTTTTCAAAATAAGGGAAAGTTTCCTTCATGTAAAATTTGCTTACCTTAGTAGTTAGGGTACTTCCCTCCAGCTACCGTCTTTTTGCAGCATGTATATAAAAATGTTGTAGCAACGTTGTACCCAACATGCTTGGATTAGTGATGGGACTCAAATCGAAAAAATGAATTCGAGTCGGTTCGAAGTAACGATCGTAGCGATCAGGCTAAAAGCGACCTTCGGGTAAGTAAACATAAGCTCGCTAGTCGATTTGCCACTCGCGCGCTCGCGTTGGGAGAGTGGGAGGTATCGCGCGAGGGATTTCATTCAAATAGCGAGCTTATGTCTACGTACAGAAGGTCGTTTTTTGATTTGCCACTCATGCACTCGCTCTGTTCCGTTGTATTTAGGTAATTATAAAGAGCAGAAAAAACCTCTATAAACCGCTTAATTGATTCAAAACCCTTTTAATTTTGAATTTTGCTCTTTCATGAAACCGTTTTTTAAGGTTTGGGTAGAGCCAAACCTTAATAAAACGGTTTCTACGTACTTGCTGCTGTATCGGTTTGAAAATTAACCGGACAAACAAGCCCTGACTCATACTAATAATACTTTTAAGGAGGTACACATTTTGGAATTAGAGTTATCTAAAAAAAATTTTTACAGAGTTGATTGATGGTTCTAATTAAGATAAATACTCATTCGAATCGAGCTTGGATTAATGTCATTCGAATTAATTGTGACTGGAGTCCCATCACTAGCTTGGATAAAGTTGCGATCTCAACTCTGTATTGTCGCTCTGGTTAGTGGTAGGACTTGTTGTAAGTCTGCCTGGCTAGCTACCATAATCTTATCTAAGCCTGCCGCCATAACGACAATTTTTTCAGCATTGATGTTATGTTATGTAGTTCTTCAGTAGTTAAGGATTCCGGGAGAGGCGCGGTTCCATCTTGGGCCTTATCATTACTTAACATAAGAGGGGCAGTTGGATATCTATATACTTCAGCAGAATTCTATCAGCTTGGGTGTGAATGGTTCCTACTAGATCATCCGTCCGGCCTTGCTGGTGTCTCCTCTCCAAATAATAATAATTCTATGAGCTTCAACTGTCAAAGGAAGTCCATATCCATACCCATATTTTTTTGCGGTAACCCTCCAGGTATGATGAAGGCCAAGCGTCTCCCCGATGTTCATAAAAAAAGGAATCTACTGGGGTAGATAATTTTTAATAAGAAGAACATAAGATTTGTATTGTAACGTGTCTTCTATTTATCCGTAGCCAGTACCATCACTTCCTCCACCTACTGATGTAGACCATAGAGGGATATTACCGCCCCCGCCCCCGCCGCCGGTTTTACCCATACTTGGGCGTAAGTATTATTTATATCTACAACTTTTAGTTTTTTATTTTTAATGTACCCACTGCTGGGCCTTCCTTTTGGATAGATAAAGAGAATGGGCCATAACCCACCACGCGGGCTCAATGCGGATTGGTGGGTTTTAACAACTGCAAATACAGCCGGGACCAACGACTTAACGTGCCTTCCGAAGCACGGAGAACTTTCAGGTAATAAATTTTTGGTCACCTATCCCGTGACTGACTGTTGGGAAAGTTGCTTAACCGTTTATGGTCCATTAATGGGCTTTAACTATCTACCCTGGAAAACATTATAATAAAATAACATTTTATTATTTACAAATTAGTAGAAAAACAAGAAACCGTTAAATAATAAAATCTTATACTATAATAAAAATACACCGTCCAACTCACAGCCGCGTGGCATAGTACTGAGAACACTGGCACTGTTGCCCCGCTGAATGCAAAGACTCAGCCGCTGGGCAAGATAGGCACCAGCTCTCAGGTCTCCTGAGGCGTGGACCAGTCTTATGGAAAGATCTTTAATAAACTTTTTGGTGTCAGACGACCAAGGGCCCATTGTATAATATGTTTTTCTTTCACTTCCAGTGCAGTATAAGAGCAGATCATTATTTATATTTCTAAGACTAAACATACAAATAAATATAAAAACTAAATATCAACATAAAAGTTTTATTTTGCACGTAATATTCGCAGACATGGAAGATGTAGACCATAGACTGCTGCCCTCTATACCGCCGCCACCCGTGCCTGCTCCAGTCGCTAGGCATCAAGCTCCACAACAAGGTAAAATTATTGAATACTGTTCTAATAGTTGTTTGACTACTTTATCTTATAAGGTTAAGTTAAGTTACTTGATAATATACTCTCGCGGACAAATAAAGCGGGCCACTGCGTTATTTTCATACAATGCTCACTTGTTTCTATTCACTATTGTTTCTATGTGTAAAGATGTTTGTTAGCCGAATAAAAGTTTTTTTCTTTGTTTCTTTCACTTTACAGTGTTATTATTCAAAAAGTATCAACAGTTATGTAATAATTTATTATGTCGATGTGTCAGTCGATGTGTACTCGACTTACGAATAAAAGTAACAAAATTTAAAAAAAAAAACCTTCAGTTTCGTACAAAATAAAAAAAAAAACGGTAAGTAGCTTGCATACAACTTTATATGAAAGCAAATTTCACTGAAAGTTTAGGAAATCAAGAAATCTGCTCAGTTGTTTTAAATGCTAATTTCTTAGTTAAGCGTATTACCTCGCCATCGACACACAAATCTTTCCAGAAATACATATACTTTTTAGGGTTCCGTAGCCTAATAGCAAAAAACGGAACCCTTATAGATTCGTCATGTTTGTCTGTCCGATGTATGTCACAGCCGCTTTATTATTTAGACTACGAAGTAAGCATGTGTGTTAGAGAGGTACCCAGTGGCTCGCTTTATTTGTCCGCGAGTGTATATACATACCTACTTAAATAAAAAATAAAAAACCTGTTATTGTAAAATGCTAACTTTTTTCCACCTTAGCTCATGATGATGACATTGTACTGGAGGAAAAACTAGGTAATTAGTAGAAGTTATAATGATAAAGGAAATGTACATAGTTATCATTCATTTTACTCGTATTAATCATCAGCCTGTGGACGTCCACTGCTAGACATAAGCCTCTCCTAGCTCACGCCTATTGTGACGTTCATAGGAGGCTATTAGCCTACTGCTACCACGCTGGCCCGACGGGTTGGTAGAGGTGTTCAATGCGTCGAGCCTCTTAGTCGACTCTTACGACATCCCAGGCATCTTAGGCCGTTACCACACGGCACCTTTACTCGTATTATCTTGATATTATTGCGCTTACTAAAAAAAACTGCTCTTGGAAAACTAACTTTTTGCAGCAGAACAGGGGGCTAATTGTCTACTTTTAAATCTATCGCAATCCTTTTTAAATTTGTCATTTGAAAGGTATTTACATACTTCAGGCCGTCACTATTTAACATTTGATAGGGATTGTGTTAGCTTCTACTGTGTCTTCCCATTGTAGTGTCTTTTTACACTGTAGTTACAAAAACAGTGTACAAGAGCATTACAAATTGAAAACACGATTATGAGGGTGCGCGATTGTATTGCGTTTCAATCGTACGATTCTATGAATGGTGACGATCGTAATTATAATTGCATAAATATACTGCATAACAAAATGTATTGATATTCTATGATTACACGTCGCTTATAAGTGTGGTTACTAGTCAGGTTTATCGCACATTAATTTTGTAAAGTCTGCGTTTTTTTTTACCTTTTGTTAATACTTTTCTATATATTATTTGGATGATTCGATTTCAATTGAGAACTCGCTTTTTTTTCCAGATGTAGATCACAGGAACCTAATATCTTTAACGCACCAGCCGCAGATAAGGGCGCCAAATCCAGTCCCAAGACCTGGAAACCCTGTAAACCTCGACCAAGTAAGTTAAACTTAATTTGATCCTAATATTCGCTTGTTATTGTTTTTAAACAATACTTATTATCTTGGTTTTGTTGCAGGACTACAGAGTACCTCCAATGGTTCCTCCCAGCGATATCGTAGAGACCGTCGACATGGATCTCTCTGATGATGAAGAGCGTAAGTTGAACAATGAACAACCGATATACAACTCTATTTCTAATACTTAATGTGTAAAATTGGCTAATCAACACACCGTAATTTTATCAAATGTTTGTTTACCTTTCAGAAGGGTTTTCCCAACAAAATCCATCAGATCTCCCTAGACGTCACAGCTTCAACAACAACAAAGTATTAGTTGGTGGGGACAATGGGAAAACTAACCACAATCTCATACAAATAAACAGTTCAGAATTCGACAAGAAACCACACACAGCACCTATATTACCGCCACTGACAAATCCTTTCGATAACATGCCATCAGGCTTGAAGAACTTAAATATGCCATTTGATAACTTTCAAAGACCGAATAACCCAGAATTTGATCAAGAAGAAAATTCAAACGATAGTGCTTACGAAGAAGATTTAAGAAGCAGAGGCATGGACAAAGAAGTCAGAAATCCATCACCTCCATACGATGAATATCAAGAGAACGATTGGCAAGGCCCCCAAAGGCCGTTCTTGAACCAACGGTTTCCAAGAAACTGGGGACCGAGGACTAACTTTAGGCCAAACTTTAGCCAACAATTCTGGCCCAGACATGGCCCGAGGCCACCGAACAGGTTCCCTGGCCCGAGACAGCATTTTTGGTGATATGTGATTAGTGATAGTGTAAAAGAGTTCTTATTTGTAGTGACAGATGTCTCTATTTTGACTGTAGGAGTTTACGGTAAGATAATTATCGCTTCTGGTTTGTCTCGTTTATGTTCCTTCGATACTCAGTTGGAATAACAATATGTTTGCTAATTATAAATAGGTTTTCACACGCACACATGGATGGCTAGTCAATAGTCACACATTCAAATCTGAAATTTTCAGACAAAATTTCATTTGTCTTTTTTTTCTAAATGATCGTAACACCAACAAGATACAGTCAATATGTGTAGCCTAATTTACAAATCCAAAAACTGGTTTGTATAACATTGTTTCATAGGTATAATGCCTAACCATTTTCCAGTATGTTTTTAACAATATGACACATTTATGTATAAAAAATTCTCATTCTTACATTATGACAATGGTTTATATAAATGTTTTAATCATTTTTACTATCATGGTCAACAAACTACCATTTTTTTGCTATAAATGTTACAAGAATATATAAATAAATGTTAAAAATTTTGGTAAAAGACGAAAGCACACAGAAAGTGATTTCACATAATTCTAACTCAGACTATTGATAAATAAATTTAACAAACAAAGTTAACTGATAATAATAACACGTTGAAATATACTAATTTAGTACTAAATCTTATATTATTGGCTAGTGAACTATGAATATCACTCTTTGTGTCTTTAGTCTTGACCTCTTGTTTTAAATGAAAATATACTACAGTCAAACCTACTTATCGTCCTAAGTCTATAAAGATAAAGCCTCGCACACATTAAGTGACAAATGTAGAGTACCATGTCTGAAACAAAGAAAAATAGTTGCTTTCAACTCCAAACTAACGACTGAAACCCAATAACATTTAGATGACGTTAAGTGTTTATCGGTCGGTCGATAAATTGGTGAATTGGGGTCTGAAATGTCATTGAATTTTAGTCGTGTCTCTGAAGTTTGTTATGACAGATCTATGTTTCAAACCACGATTACCTAATCGACAGACAGACTACTAACTATGCGTATTGAATTCATCCTTTTTGTACGTAAAGCAATTAATGCAAATAAAGATATTATTTGTATTTGTAATTTTAGTATCAATCATGATAAGATACAAGGGTAACGCGGATCTTGCTTTCAGAACTTCTACTCAACAATTGTTGCTTAATGTGTTACGGCCTTAATGTATGTAAAAATGTGTTGTTTTATGAGTGTATGTATAAAGATTTATTTGCAGCGTTTTGGATCACATATTGCATGTGGTTGTTATTCTATTGTACTATAATATAAAGAAAAACATGCCTTTGTTTCCCAAAACAATGTTTTTCTTCTAGTCTGTAGTTTAGATACAACTTGATTGATTTATTACACAAAACATAAAAAAAATAACGGAAGTTTAAGCAATTTCTTGTTTGACTTAAGTTATTGTAGACTTTTTTAACATTTGCAGGGTTTAAAATAATATCAGAAACAATTAATGGTAACCAAAACAAGTTGTATGAGATTTTGACGTGATTTTTTAAATTTATTTTCATGTACAAAAAATGAATTGAGCCGGAAATAAAATAATCAAGTTGTATCAATGTAAAATAAATAAACACGTAAAATAAATAATAAAATAGAAACTCGCTATTGTCACGTATAGTAAAAGGTTGGCAGTAAGTTTAGGATTTCTTTGCTTATAGTAATAAAGAATAAAAATAAGTTTGTATGTCATTTTGTCTCGAGTCACGTTAGGTAGATCATCGTTATATCAGGAATTATTAAAATAGATAATCAAAAATTACTATACAGTTATTTAAAACAATTCTGAACCCTGTGTAAAAAGTTGTCTTATTTTGTCGTCAATTATTTTCCAACTTATGTTAATTTTTTATAACGCTTATAAACAAGACGTACCTACCTAGTATGTACAAATACTAGGTAGGTACGTCTTGTTTCTTTTAATGCAAATTTACGCCAAGGAAAGTTAGTAATTTTCTTTACGCATTTGATATTGGGTCCACTGACCCACCTCTTTTAATGACCAATAATCTTTAATACTAAACAGTAGGCCTTGTGCGAGTAATGACATGTGTAAATGTCAAAACGCTACCATCGCGTAAGAGTTAAATTATGACGGATAGACCTTAATGCAATGGGAATAAAGTTGAGAATTAAACTCTATGCACAAACTTCGGCGTCACCGAGTTAAGTGAGAAAACTCGCACTAAGTATGCTGATCCTATTCACCAGATAATTTTTAAGGGGTAGAGGATGTATCTGAAGCAACTTCAATAATAAAACAACCGAGAAATCGTAAAAAAAATACCGGTGGAGGACCAATTCAGTTAAACCATATTGCAACAAGGCCATATTTTCCTTTCAGGCGCCGGATTATGAGACACAATAGATATTCCATTGTTCTCTGGACACCGGTGTCCGGTTCTGGTTTCATGAACTAATTATTTATAGCTCATATCCTATCCGCCCCCAGTCAGT
This sequence comes from Chrysoteuchia culmella, assembly GCA_910589605.1. Taxonomy (NCBI): domain Eukaryota; kingdom Metazoa; phylum Arthropoda; class Insecta; order Lepidoptera; family Crambidae; genus Chrysoteuchia; species Chrysoteuchia culmella. The sequence goes on along the minus strand of OU342665.1, from coordinate 6,612,184 downwards.
TCTCTTTTTCAACAAGATACAATAATTTCTACATACAAGCTGCACTTTGGATGTTCTGCTAACCCAGCAAGAGATTTATGGTGTGGATGTATGTATGTAGCTGTCTATGTGACCTAGTGGTAACAACCACCGGTATCAGACCCAGAGGTCCCGGGTTTGATTCCCGGCGGAGGTACATATTGAATTCGGTTTTGTTGGTGATAGGACTTGTAAGTCCGCCTGGCTACCTTCCAACATCTTATCTAAGTCTATCGACATAACAACAATGTTGAAAACATTGTTGTGTTCCGGCAGTTAGAGATTCCGGATGAGGCTCGCTTCCATCTTCAGCCTTATCAATACTTTACATCAGGTATGATGAAGGCTAAGAGTCTCCCCGTTATTCTTAAAAAAACCTTTTTATCTGTAAGTACTAGAAGTTATCCCCTAGCTTACAGACCCAAGAAATAGGTTATAAGTAAGTTTAATGGCTTCACGTATGTATCACCCTTTTGCACCGAAAAGAATAATAGTCGTAGATTGTGCCTTGAGTCAGGACCTAGACCTACCTACATCATTACTTTGCACCAATTTCTTCGCCTTGTGCCAACGTGCCTGTTTGCGAAGCGACGCAGTCTTTTGCCATTTTAATGTCCCCACTGCATTAACACTGGCCTTTTCTAAGGATGGATAAGGAGAACGGACCAAGACCTTCCATGCGGGCCCAATGTGGTTTGGTGGGTTAATCAAATACAGCCAGGACTAATGGCTTAAAGCGCTATACGACTGAAGTGAGAGAGCATTGAGAAAAAACCCGCTCGGGAGCAAGACCGGTTTTGCAGGCGAAAAAACCACGAACCATCTTCGTAGTAAATAACTGTAGCGCTTAAAAAAAACTACGATTCAAAATATTATTGGTGTCCACTAATTACCTAAACCAATTGCCAATAGAATATGAAATGAGAATAATCCCATTTGAGAATAATCTTGAATTTTCGTATTATTTAGAGGTCTTTGAAAGGAAAAAGGCAAAATCTTGAAAAATTCTAGATAAAGGTATGAAGAAATACATATGTACCTATCTTATTGCCAGATTCATAACACCTCTACCCGCCCTTTAGTTTTATAACAGAACCTTCGTACTTTTTCTGTATAGCGTCTTAACATGCCTTCCAAAGCACGGATGAGCTTAATAGAGTTATGTTTTGGTCACCTATTCCTTGCAGCAATAACATAGTTTATCGTTTGTTTGCCGCACTGTGATAACAGTGCGGTTGCGTGGTTATACGTGACGTAAAACAATTACCGCGCAATATTTGCTATCGCATTGCTGTTGCAAAGATAGCTAATAACCCCGCCGATTTGCCCAAAAACATTCGAACATCATACATGTACCCTCATGCCATAAATCTCTTGCAAGGTCGGCAGAGCATCTAAAGTGCAGCTTTAGAGTGAAATGTACTAACGTCACCCAACGACGTATTAGTTGGGAGTCTAAGATGTCCAAACAAAAGTGGCAGATTGCCAGCCCATTCGCCTATATGCCCGTATAGTTTCGAGTATACCCTGTCCACTGATAGGCTTACAAAACAACAACTCTAGAATAACAATCTTGTACGAATATTAAGTGTTTGTGTAATGTCATCGTATTTTTTTTTCTATGAATGGGCTTGCTCTTGGTCCCAATCAAGCCCAGGCGCTAAGACAGGATCCACGATGGAGCGAGCTAACCCAGAAGGTGCCTATTCAGTCTTGCTTTGAAGATGGACGGGTTATAAGTACTCGGAAACGCAGACGCAGGGAGGGAGTTCCACTCCTTTGCTGTGCGCAATATAAAAGATGTTGTGTAGCGCTTTGTGCGACATTTAGGAATATCAACCTAGAAAGGGTGGTAGCCCGCAGTGCGTCTGGATATCCGATGGAAGAAGGGGGATGGCGGTATGAGCTCATGTATTCATTTGGTAGTTCATTCTTAATGCTATGTTGGCATGTGGCGAAAATGTCGTGCTGCAATCGGACTACTGAGTCACCAAAGACGTTGTCGCACTAATTTTAGACGATTGTAATTGATGACACTGCAACAATCACCGCCCCTGTGGTCTGTGGCACAACCACCGGTATCAGACCCAGGGGTCCCGGGTTTGATTCCCAGCGGGGGTACAATTTGTATTCGGTTTGGTTGGTGGTGAGACTTGTTGTAAGTCCGTCTGGCTAGCTACCACCATCTTATCTAATCCTGACGCCATAACAACAATGTTTTCAGCATTGTTGTATTCCGACAGTTTGAGATAAGATAGCCAGTTCCTCAGTGGCTGAGGATTCCGGGAGAGGCTCGCTTCCATCTTCAGCCTTATCAATACTTAACATCATGTATGATGAAGGCTAAGAGTCTCCCCGTCGTCGTTCATAAAAAAAAACTGTCAAGATGTCGTGGCCAATGATGATGTCATTCTTGTCATCTACCATACAAATTACCTACAGCATTTGTAGCTATGAAGGTCCACCTCGACCATGACACGAGCAGATGGCGTATCCAAAAATATGGTTTCCCTCAAGGAACTGTACTAACATGCTTACTTTATAGCGTCTATGCAAATGACCAACCTACGGCCTCAGGCATAAAAACTGTCATTTATGCTGAGGTGGTCAGCATAAATGAAATAAAGAATATATTTTCATTGTACCTACAGGAGTTTTGTCTTCGTTTGGTATAAATCGGTACTACCAGTTATCAGCAAATTCCACTGTAAATTTTATGGCTTTCCACTTTGTCCCACCTGTGGGGCGACATGGTTTGGCAAAGTGGAATAATTCATGCAGGATGATACTGACTGCCTGAAACCAACTCCACTAAACAATCTGTACTCCTTATTAGGTATAGCACCTCCCTTAGTGCGCCGCCGTGATGTTGCCTACGCTATGGCAAGAAAGAAGCAAGAATGCGACGACCGTTACCCTCTTTTCCGAGCCTTTTAAAGAGCCCTAAGAGTTTTCTGAGGAGTAGGTACTACAACAATCGGAAGCCTTCCTGCTGATGCGAAAGTGCAGGGTTAGCTCTCCAATTACCCTCCTCCACCAGAAATCACTCATGCACTGGAAAAGCTTCCCCCCGGCCACAATCTGCCATGGCCGATCTGGAAATCACTCAATCGTCCGTGCACCCAGGGTGGTCGTTGCGAGCACAACCTCCAGAAGGGGGGACATGTGGAGACTGCACAGTGCTGTAAAGAACCCTTACAGACAATGGCGCACCTCCTGGAATGCCCCCTGTGCTTCTACCGCTTGTAGTAGAGTGACCTGATGAGGCAGCAGACAACGCCATTCAAGTCTGGCCATGAAAAAAACGGTAGCTCAGTGGATAGAGCATTGAACCGGATTTCCAGAGGTCGTGGGTTCGAGTCCCATCTGAGCCCTTGTGGCCGAGTTAATTTTTTCCAATATTTTTCTATTTAAAATTTATCATAAGTATAAAAATAGCATTGAAAAATGCAAAAATTAAAAATCATAAATAAACAAAATGTATGAATCATCGACAAGAAGAAGAAGTCATACAATCAAATGAATACGATTAGTTTTACACAATCGCACACATTATTTTGATTCTAAATCTTATCATTAGAAAGATCAACGTTCAATATAACGTTAAAATAATCGTCAAACTTGTCAAAAATGAAACGCCCGTTGCGGTGCGATGCGAATGCGACCCGCCCCGAGGTTTGGATTGTTTAAGTACATAACCGGCCAGTGTAAGTCCATCAATGCCTAGTTGTGGCCAAGGCTTGTATTTGTATAGTACTTTTCTCAAATAATGCGCGGAAATTAAAATAGTAATTAGTTTATAGATTTTTATTTAAATTGTACATCCCGCGTTAAAGCGTTCATTTTTTTTTTCAATAAATCTTTGTTAAGTTACCTCCTTCGTTGCCATGTCCGCTAGGAGTAGGTAATAGAATTCTGTGGCCATGTTTCGGAGTAAAAGATCGTTCCATTTTAGACTTCTAAACTCTAAAGTTTAGAAAAGTCTTATAATCCCTCTCTGTCCGTCGTGTTTTAGTTACAAATAAGTCAGTTTACGGTGAACTACGACATATTACATGTGACCTAGCTTTTTTCATTAAAATTAAACTTCTTATCTGCAATGGGCAAAGATAAAAAATTGTACAGACATTCAACTTCCTACTATAGAAAATGCAAACGAAAAACAGAAGCTCAGAAAGCTGAAATGCGTAAGAGAACATTAAAAGAAGGACCATGTCAATTGTCTGTAAATTTATTAGCATCCGATGCTCATCCCTCGGCCTCCACGCCATCTTTTCACGAAAATGCATCTTCAAGTCAGCTTATAAAATCAAACGTAGAGATAAGTAATGACAATCTACAGAAAAATAATAATGAAGAATCAGAAAACGAAGACTTTGAGATTGAAGACTCTGGAAATGATGATCTTGAAAGTGATGACTCTGTTAACATCATTAAAACTTACTGAAGATTTGAAAAAATGGACAGTAGGTACAGCATAAACCCACCATCTCGTCTCTTAACGATTTGTTGGGAATAATAAATAAATACGGATTTAAACTTCCTAAAGATGGAAGATCACTGCTGAAAACTGATGATGTCGATATAAAGGCAATGGGACAAGGACAGTTTTGGTATCAAGGCGTGAGAAATAATTTGGAAAAAAATATCTCAGCCATTGACATGAGTTCTGTATCAAATATTGAGTTATTGATCAACTTAGATGGAATGTTTTTTTAACAGTACTGCTTCCGAAGTATGGCTTATAGCATTTGCAATATATGGTATGCCAAACGTCAAGCCAATGTTTGCAGCGAACTAATAATAGTAATTTGTGAGAATATATGCAATTATTTTTGTGGTTTACATTAATCTGTTTTAAAAATAAATATATAGGGACAAATCACACAAATTGTGCTAGCCTCATGGTAAGTTCGAAACTTGCATTATGGGATACTAACTCAACGATACTATATTTAACAAACAAACAAAGTAACTTTCGCATTTATAATATTAGTTAGGATAATAAATACAAATACAGAAAAACATCTAAGACCCAATTCAATATGAAAAACATAATTTTCCATCTTGACCTGGCCGGGGATCGAACCCGGTCACTCCGCGTCGCAGGCGGCCTGTTGACCACTATTTCTATTTAAGCTACATAAGTAAATCCATATAACTATATAAATAAATTGTAAATATAAAAATCCTAATCCTAACTCCTAACTAATATTATAAATGCGAAAGTGAGTTTGTTTGTTTGTTTGTTACGCTTTCACGCCGTAACTACTGAACCGATCATCATGAAATTTTACATACACGTTATCTGGGGTAGCTAGAAGGACATAGGGTACATTTTATCCCGGGAAAAAGTAGTTCCCGAGGGATCGACATTGACGCGGGTGGAGCCGCGGGCGAAAGCTAGTATAAAATAATATAATATGCAATTAAAAAAAAATATATAATTGTTTATTTGTTCGCCCACACATACTACCTATTTTGACCGTAATTTTTTAGGTCCGCTTGCAGCCGCTGCCAAACAAATAATGACACGTCGCAACCTAGTCGCGTCGACTAATCCGTAATTATTACCTATTGGTCGCGACTATGACTTCATGGTAGTTAGGATTATTGACTTAAATAGGTAACCTGATACCATTAAGTCGCAGATAGTATGTCAAATTAACGTAAAATAACTACTAGATACCTATAGGTCGATATATAGGTTAAAAGAACATTTTAGTCGAACCGCCATTTTATTTTAATAATACGAAGAAATGATATTTCTAATCGCAGATTTTTTGTTGTTATTTCTCGGATAATATCGTTAAACGGCACCTCTACTGTCTAATATTCAGATAGTTAGTTGGGTTTATGTATCTAAATACTGCAAAAACAAGATGATGACAACTATTTATACAAATTAAAAAAAACATCTTGACTTGAAAAAATTTATTTTTTTAATATATTTGAAGCCCATCAGCAGATTTCAACGTTAAATCAACATAATGCGCGAAAAAATTTTCATCGCAGAAGATTTCGTCATAATATCGCGTTGTAATGAGCGCCAAAACTTGGAAAGTTGTAAAGCCGCCATTATTATTCTATCGATACAGAGTTTAGCTTTTAGTTAGACATTTTGTTTTGGAGTAAAAATACAATATTATTGTCTCTTTTACTCTTCATCGCAAACGATATAAACATCACCTAAATATGTTATTAAATTGTAAAAAACACGTGCGATCTACGTTAAAAAGAGGTAAATGATTACCAAATTAGTAATTGCAACTACAAGGCACGTCGTTGTGACGTCGAGTTTACGTGGAAAATATGACCTATCTGTTGACCTGCTGGTTGCAATCACTAAAATTACGTGGAATAAACGTCACTGGCACGTGCTTTTTTTCCCCACTTAGGGTGATTTCACGTCGACTCTACGTCGATTCTAGGTATCTTATTTTGGTCACCGTAAAAATTGCAACCTAAAATTGGTATTTTTATTGTAATTTTGACCTAAAATGTTTGCTGGGATGGATTTTCATACAACTTTTGTCCGCCGCTGCTCGCATATATTTGGCCAGTACAGCAATGCCGTTTGTTTTTTTAAATAACGTAAATAGTTTGTAAGTAATGCTGTACGTACGTAGGCATGCTTCCTAAAAAAATAGAAAAAAAAACAGGAAATCCGGAAGTTCCCCATCGGATTGAAAAGCTGTGTCAGTGTGTATTATGTCGCAGCCAACTGGTTAAATCAGCCGTTCAATTGGAGGGCTAGCTGAAATGGCTAAGGGACAACTAGCCAAGTCGTTGAATGAAACGTTTAACGACTTGGCCGAACATCATATTTAGCCGTCTCATTAAATGAGATGTTATTATAGACAAACTATTCGTAAAAAATTGGAGTAATATCAGGCATATTTTTATCACACTTTTTTTATTAATTCAATATTGATATTAATTTAAAAGTAAGTAACTGTAAGTTAGTTTGAAACGAAAACAGCACATAAAAGTGCCAGCTGATGCGAGCTATCTGACGCCATATTTGTTTTGAGGCTACCAGCGCCCCAATGGAAAAAAAATCAACTAAATTAGAATCAGGTGGCTGAATTAACGTCAGCCATCTTTAAAGGGCTAACATACAATAAGCCAACTAGTTGAACGTTAAGTGATGCTAGTTCAATCAACGATCGGCCTAGGCATTCAACTGAATGCCGGCGTTTAATTAACCGGCTAGCCTTCCAATCAAATGGCTGATTTAACCAGATGGCTGCGACATATAAACTGCGGATTTTCATTAAGTATATCGAGATTCAGTGAAATTCAAAATCAGCAATAAAGTGCGCGCCAGATAAGTTTGCGCGCGACTGGTGGCGCTGGCGTGGAGTTACAAATGTTTCCGTTTTAGGTAACGGCAAAATAACGTCCGACACGACAGAAATATGAAATAAAACGTGAATTAGATATTGTAAGGTTCATTTAAATACACAAATAAAACATTAGGGTTTTACACTTTCCAATTTCTGCCGCGTACCTAGGTACGCAGCGGCTACAGATTAATAAAAAAAAATCTATATACTTAATTCAGGTTCGCAAAATGTGTGACGACTCGATAGGGACTTTGGCGCGTAGTACGCGGCCGAGTAAGGTATCAAATTAAAGGTACTCGAGTCTATTTGTTCCGAAAACTATAAAATATACAAAATGTTAAATGTGATGATCACAAACTGCAATTAAAGATTTTCGCATAATTTGGAATTTTTCGTCGATCGACGAACCCGAGTATGTGTACCCGAGTAGGTACCTAGTACCGTATCCAATACGATATTTTTTTGAATACCTATTTGAAAATAATGACTAGCATGCATCACAGTATCTACCTACCTCTAAAGTGCCTAATACTTTCTAAAGTGATGTTAAATTAGGTACTTATCTAATAAGTTTTTCCTACCACCCATTGCTTAGTAAGTTGATGTTTATTATAAAATTACCTAGGTACAACATGTTATCCAATTTGCTTTTCTCTTTAGGTAGCTTATTTTAATTCTGAGTAACTTCGAATTCGACCGATAAAAATGATGACTTAAACAAAAATCGCAAAACCAGCTCGCCTAGCAAGTAACTTCCATCAAAAATCCATTGCTTTCACTTTTTGTTATACTTGTTTCGTATTCGTCGGAAAACGATTTGAAACTTTTTCCTACTGAACGTTCAAAAACCATTTTAATTGGGGTGGTTAAAAGCTATGCTTCAACCGAGTTAAAACCGTTGATTGGAATAGTTTTCGGCAGTTCCGTTTACATTGAAACCGTATTGCTGACAAGCTTATAATGCGTTTCTTTTTCAGGCTCTCGCAGCAAAAAAGTTTGTTAACAGAGGGCTGCAAGCATAGATTTATCATTGGTCTTCGTGGCGCGTGGCGTTGCAACGCGGAGACCATTGATAAACCTATGGCTGCATTGTAAGTTTTTAATTCTACTACACGTGCAAAATAACATAGAAACACTTAGCAACCTTGTCACATTACAAAATTGAACGACATTTGTGGACGGATAAAGCTTTGTTTCCGTGTGACAATGCGATAAGGTTGTATATTGTATACTTATCATTACCCGTGACTACTAAGATCACGTTATGTTTACATTCTGACGGCCTAGTGTGAGTTTGCAAATGTCCAAATGTTACCATCACGTCAAAGTAATTTTTTGACAGATAGCCTTAACGCAATAGAATAAGGTTGAAAATTAAATTAAACATCGACGTAAGCGAGTGAGGTGAGACAAATCGCACCAAAAACTGAACCTTACTTCTTTATTTGAATGTTCCACATGTATAACAATTTTACCCCCGTAATAATAATATTGGCTTAAAGATCCGACAAACAAACTTACTCAAGTACTTTGTCCATTTATAACTCGAAAGTGACATAAGTTTGCACATACTTTGACTCTCACTGATTATGATATGAAATTTTTTTTGTGTTTTATTTTTGTTTAACCCTTGCTGCCAATACTTAAATTCAATCAAAGTTGAACGTAGCGAGTTTCTATTTCTTTTAACCCAAATATACCTACCATTTAACAGTAAATCGATTCACATAATAGAGAAATCGTTAATTTTTATCCTTATAACTCTTGATGTAAAAATCGACTGAGATAATATCATTCCCGGTTGTACGAAAGTACCAGCTAACGAAAACAATTCAAAACAAACTATAGTATCACAACAGGAAAGAAAAAAACCGGCCAAGTGTGAGTTGGACTCACGCACCGAGGGTTCCGTTTAAAATTTTCAAAAATATTTTTTATTATATGATGTAACTAAAAATTTACGGTTTTCGCAATTTTTCCTTTATCTGTACTATAAGACGTTACTTCGTACCAAATTTCAAGATTCTAAGTTCACGGGAAGTACCCTGTAGGTTTTGATTCCCGTGCGAGTTTCGAAAATTTTTCTAAATTTGCGGCATAAACGGCTGTATCTTTTGATTGCTTTAGCTTAGAAGTTTGATTTTTTCACAGCTCCAAGGGACAGTAGACCTGAGTATTACGTGTTCCTGAGAAAAACGGGCTTGACTGACGGACGGACGAACGGACAACGAAGTGATCCTATAAGGGTTCCGTTTTTTCCTTTTGAGGTACGGAACCCTAAAAACAAGTCACAATTTGTAATTTTAGACTAGAAACCATTTTTTTTTCATATTTATTCAAATTTTCTTGTAGGTACAGATACCTACAGATTTTTTTTTTATAGGAGGAATGGTAATATGGTACCTACCTATCTTAACTTTATTCCCACGTGCTAACAAGATAAGTACCTAAAGTCGGTTTTTTCTTACTTGTCTTGAAATGTAAAAAATCTTGACATGACTTATATAACGAAAAAAATTACGTTAGTTAATGTCAATCTTTCATGACAAAACAACTATTGAGTATAATGATAATTTTGTAATATCATCTTTGTTTTATGTTCTAAGAAAACCTGTACAAAGACATGTAAATATTGTTTACATTTTAAGACAAGTAAGAAAAAACAGACTTTACTTACTTAGCGAAATAAACATTTTACGGATCAGATTTAGAAGATAAGGTCATCATTGAGTTTATGAAATCTTTAAACAAACTTTGCACACGAACGTTTGTTTAAAGATATTAATTAATTAACTAAGTAATTGTTTTACTTTCTCGAAACAAAATAACAAAGACCAAGTTCAGCAATGAAAACTAGAGTTTCTTGAATAAACTAATGTCGTAACATTGGTAGACACGACAGTACCTAAGTCAGACTACACTTACCTTAAAAGTGCCTTTACCTTGCTTGTAATAAAGGCGGTTTTCGCAGTCCAAGTGTAAAACCTAACGGGTTATTGTCCGTACACTACGTGGTAGTATTCGTACGTGACCATCTTAGGTTTAAGTTGGTACTTATTTAATGTTTTAATTGAATTAGTTTCTTGTTGAAGTTCTGTTTCTCGAAAGGACGAAACGATCCTTAAGGTGGTACGACTTCCATACAAACAAACATTTCACATTAATTGGTTCATCATACATTAATAATTCATAAATACATGTGCAACTAACTCGTTTCAGTTAATTGTTTGCGCGAAATTATAAAAAAAATGTACTATCATACATGAGCTATATAAATGCGATTGGTCACACACACATACGTAGAATTATTGAAATTATAAGATATAAGTATATTTATAAGATTATAAGATATAAGTGTTTTATGTATGAAAGTGCAATTTTTTAATTATTTCGCGCAAACAACTAACTGAAACGAGTTAGTTGCGCATGTATTTATGAATTATTAAGGTATGATGAACCAATAATTGTGTAATGTTTGTTTGTATAGAAGTCGTACCACCTTAATAAGAGAAGTTAAAGGATTACGGTTATTTCTTTGTATGTACAGTCAGGTGCAATGACATAGGTAGTAGTAAGCAATCTTGTCACATTACAATATTAAACATTTGTGGACAGAGAGAGCTTTGTTTGTGCCTCAATGCGATAAGGTTGTAGTGTAGGTATATATGTCGTAGGATAATTTGATAATCGTTTTTGTTAGGGATATTGCGAAAACACGGATAATTACACAATGGTGTTGTAATTTCTCAATCTTACTGAAAAAGAGAGGATTTTTGCGAAAAAACTGGTTGCCTTAGTAAGATTGCGAAAAGAATCGCTGGCTATTATGAAATAAGAACACTGATTGGCTGGTCGGACCGTCCAAAACAACATTTTGTCTGATTGGTTGACGACTTGACGTTTCAAATGTCAATCCAATCTCACGTGTAGTAAACTTTCTGTGAACCAATCAGATTATGAGTTAGCAAGCAAGCAAAAATGAAGCCAATCAGAGTAAAGAATATCCAATGTTACTAAAGCAACCCGTATTTTTCCAAAAACCCTATATTTTTTCAGTAAGATTGAGAAATGCCAACACCATTGTCTAATTATCCGTGTTTTTGCAATATCTCTAGGATTTTTGTGAAAATTCTCTTTATCAAATCCTCCTACGACATATACATGTCATTGCCCGTGACTGCACTTGTAGATCGTCCACATCGATGCTGTTCTCAGGGGCTTCGAAGCTCTCGGGGTTTTGGATATGGGCCGGTAATGGTCGGACCGTAGATTTTATCAGCCGCGATCTTTCCAGCTGCACTTTGATATTAAATGTGCCACGTACCATTCGGTGTTAGCTTCCCGTCTTGGCGGTGTTGATCACGGTGACATCATTGAATATTTGCTTCTTCGTCGACATGATAAAATCTATCGCATTTTTTACTTTATCGTCTGGATTGCTCCAGGGGGCTAATTGTCTATTTTATTAATCTTCCTATCTTTCTATAACATTCAGCGAATACCGTTTGGATATTCTGAGTATCAGGTACGGTACCCTGGTCGACACACTTCCGGTGGAAATCACGTTGTTGACAAGGGACTTGTGGAAGATGAAACCGACACCAGCTACGGACTGTAGGTCGCCCTCCCGGTAATATAGCAGGTTACCGGAATTGAGAATTATCGAGTCCTCTCCCTTTCTTCGGACTTCAGATAACCCTACCCTTTGCCATAATCGCCACGCTTGGCAGGCGGGTAGGCGATCGCAGTAGGCCCAAGTTTTTTAATAAAAGCTGCTGCCAGTCTTTTGTAGGCGGATCGGGTCAGTAGTGTTCAGGTTATCTTGAAAATACTGCCGTTGTCGTTAGCATTAAACAGATCACTTCTTTTTTGTTGGTTGCTGTTGCAGAATGTTGAGGCGTGCACTGCTTTTATGCCATTACGCGCATACTTAATCCCGGAAAAATCGAACAAGGATCAAACGGCCAAATAAAAATTCACAAGTACGGAACTGGCTCTAAACTTTTAGGTATGATTGACACTCGATCACTCGGTAAATCATACGCAAAGGACTTCAGGACTACTATACATGGTACTATCCTACGCGAATCACCTATTTACATGCACTCCCAGTCAGACAACTTGCCAAGTCTCATCAACTCAACGGCTAGTTAGCAAGTTCGGCTATTCAATTGCTAGCTACGAGTATATTCCGCTGAGAAAATACGACGCTCCGTGCGTTATTGACTGAGGTGCGAGTTGTATTTAATAGGGAAACTTGGTCTCGCATTCGTATTAAACTGGAGTTTGCAGGTCAAATATAGGGAGATTAGTTTCAATAATACTGTAATTACCGAAGGAGGTGGTTTGTATTTAGTATACGTTGATGTTTAAAATGTATTTAGATGATCTATCTAGGTAGATTGGGTTCTTTATTAAGTATGTTTAATTTTAAGAAAATATTCAGCGAAAAGACTTTCTGTAGGTTTTTAATATTTTCTGATTTTGAGAAACCCATTATAGACTTAGCTACCAAACCTTTTGCGGCGTTGTCTAACAAGCCACATTTATTCACGAAGTCGCAAATAATACGGCGATACTAAAAATATTGTTTTTTTTTAGGAAGAGACAAAAAAAGATCTATTTGTTATGATTTTAGGAGATTTCACGACACGTGAAGGTTCTATTTCTATTCTGAGACATTTGTATCTTTTATAGAAGAGAAATACCCGAAAGTCTTGAATTGAAACGCCACAGCTTTATTCTTTTGCGTGAATCTGTGATCGGTCATCAAATTTCGCGCCAAAAACGTAAATCAGCCATGATAAATTGCTTTTTATTTTAACGTTACGACGGAAATTAGACCTTGGAGTTTTTATGTCTTTACCCGAGCCGTTTGGATGCCGCAAAAGATGTTTATTTGCTAACATCCACACCCTTTTCCTACTCCCTTGTCGCGAAAACACATTAACCGGTATATTTAAGTGTTTTTCAGGCCCACTAATTACTTACTTAAGCTTAACGGCCCTTCAGATTAACGGATATAAATTGTAGTCCCCCGTCCAAGGCTATTTTTTATCTGTGCGATTATTTTCTCGCTTTCTTTTGCGTTTTTTCGTTGGAGTTAACGCCTCGTTTGATAATGGACATCGTAATTTTTGGGTAACTAAGTACCTATTTATTTAGGTTGGAATTCTTTTATTGCGATACTTAAACTGGGTAACTTCATGCAGTAGAGTCTGGCTAATGAAAGTTGACACAAAAAAGGTGGGAAATTAAAAAAAAAACTGAATATGGTACAATTGAGGAAATTCCCGTTTGACCAGTAGAGTTTTTTTTGGAAACAATATCTCGGAACAAACTAAAGTTAAAGACATAATATAGTATCCAAATGAAATACCTTTCAATATTCTATTATTCTATAAGTTCCCCGACTGTACTTACACCTATGTATTAAAAATGCATGTAACAAAGTCACTGTCACGTGGCATTGATTTTCAATAGTAAAATTGTTGCCACCATGAAAGTTCAGTCAGAAGTAAGTACCTAAAATATTCAGTGTCAGCTTTCATTACCAAGACTACAATCAATATAGCGTTAAGTCCTACCTATGTCTATGAATTGCTAGAATTGAACATTTCTCTTACAACGGTAATATGAGGAACAACGTGAACACTTCACTGCTCTCAACGTTTGAAATGTCTGTTTTCGATTGCCAGTACCTATTTGATTTCTCTGTTAGTTGGAAATTAATTGCTCGTAGTTGTGAGGTTAGTGAAATGGTTTCCGTGTCTTGGTTAATGTTACTACTGTGGTACGAATATTAGTGCTTACTAGATTCTGTCTTGCAATAAATGCAAATGAACTTGTTGTCGCTGACAGTAAAACTAAAAGTCGATAGCTCATCAACCTTTATTAGATTGCGTTTATTTATCGCAAATCGCATTTTGTACCGCTTTCGCTGCTCTCGACTGGTAGAGTTTTTTTTATGAATGACAGTGAGACTCTTAGCCTTCATCATACCTGATGTTAAGTATTGATAAGGCTGAAATGTAAGCGAGCCTCTCCCGGAATCCTCAGCCACTTAGGAACTGGCTATCTTATCTCTAACTGCCGGAACACAAAAATGATGAATATATTGTTGTTATAGCGTTAGACTTAGATAAGATGGTGGTAGCCAGGCGGACTTATAACAAGTCCTACCACCAACCCAGCCGAATACAATATGAACCCCCGCTGGGAATCGAACCCGGGACCCCGGAGTCTGATACCGGTGTTTGTACCACTAGACTACAGAGGCGGTTGAAATACTTTTAGTATTAAGTCCGCCTTTTGTACCTAACTTTGTGTTTATTGTACAATAAAGATTTAAATAAATAAATAATAAATTTATGGAGTTGTAGCCTTTAACCCTTTTTTTTTTTTTTTTTTTCCGAGGGGGAAATGCGCCTTATGCATACCCTATCGCTGGTGGGCCATTGGGTTATGTGGGGCTCTCCTTTGGTAGGCATACCCACTAAAACCCCCCCGGTTTCCGGCTGCATATCGCCAGGATTGTATAAATGTGGGGCCGTTGTTGCAATCTCCACCACAATCCTGGGCGACCTTTCCCGGCCGAAGCCAGGCTACCCTGCGGGGATCCTTCCCAGTCCGACGCGTCCCGACTCGCTCTCCCTAGAGAGGGATGGGGAGCCCAGTCGACCGTCTACTCTAGGAGTAAATGGCATCGCCGTTCTCCGAATCGCACCACCTCCTAAAGGGGAATGAGGTGCGCATAAAGCCTTCTCCTTCGCCCAAGCCTCCTTCGTCGGAGCCGATTCGCATGAGCGTTGGCTTCGCGGATCCGCTCCGATTCCTCCTTCTGCGAGATTATGTTTTCGCAAAAGGAGACTGCAGCATCCCAGGATCTATCGGTGGTGAGCATGGCCCGCACCATGCTCAGCAGCGAGAGATCCCTTCCCACCACAGTGACCAGATCCCTACGCTGCGAGGACCAGGCAGGGCACACCTGTAAAGTGTGCTCCGCGCTGTCCACCGCCGCGCCACAATGATGGCACTGTGCAGTCGCCTCCCTTCTTATCCGACACAGATACCTTCCGAAACATCCATGTCCGGAAAGAATCTGCGCCAGCCTAAAGGTCAGCGACCCATACCTCCGTCCACACCACTCTCTGAGAAGAGGGCGAACGGCATCGATCGTCCGCCTCCCGGCCTGGTCCACATCCAGTCTCTCTTCCCAGGTGCGCATCAGCGACTCCTCGGCCCTGCACCGTACCGCCCCTCTCTCTTCTGGGGTCACTCTATCGCCCCTGGTCAGCACCGCTCGTCGCTCCAGGTACACCTCCCTGAGTACCTGAGCATCTAGCTCCCAAGGAGGTGTACCCGCCAATACACACGCCGCCGTAAAAGACATGGTCCGATATCCACGGACTATTCTTATAGCCATGGCCCTTTGTGGCCTACGGAGAAGACGACGATTTGCGACGTTCAATTTGTCGGCCCACACTGGTGCCCCGTAAAGGGCCATGCTCCTGAGTACCCCCGCGAACAGTCTTCGGCACCTATCTCCAGGCCCCCCGACATTCGGCAGAACTCGCGCCAACGCACCGGCCGCCTTCGCGACCTTTGGGGCCAGTTCTTTAAAGTGAGCTTCAAAGCTCCACCGCCCGTCTAGAACTAGACCCAGATACTTAATTGACGGTCGCAACGGAATTCTTGCGCCATCCACCGTTAGAGTAGCTCCCGCCGGGGGGGCGCTGCGCTGTCTATGAAAGACAACAGCCTCAGTCTTCTCCAGCGCGACATTTAATCCGAGGATTCTTATCCTCTCTATGACAAGAGAGGATCCCACGCCCGCCAGCCTCTTGGCCTTCTCAAACGTCTCGCCTCGGGCAGTAACAAGAGTATCATCTGCATAACAGATGACAGTCATCCGGGGCAAGAGCACCCCTCTCAGAAGCCAGTCATACCCGATGTTCCACAGGAGTGGACCAAGAACCGACCCCTGTGGAACACCGCATACCATATCTCTCTCCACTATATTCCCCTCACCAGAGGGGTATTACCACCTTTCTACCCTGAAGGTAGCTGCCGACAATGGCCACTAAATACGGCGGCAAACCGTGGTACAGGAGCCCATCTCTAATGACACTGAAGGGAAGCGAGTTAAAGGCGTTCCTTATGTCTAACGACACCGCTATAACCACTTCCCCTTGCTCCGCCGCTCTCTCAGACAACTCTCTAAGCGCCAGTAGTGCATCCACGGTTGACCGCTGCCGCCTAAATCCATATTGATTTACCACAAGGTCGGGGCCTACTGTTTCGAGATGCTGGACTATGCGGTCTGCGATAATGCGCTCCAGCATCTTGGCGGGCTCATCTAGAAGGACCACTGGACGGTAGGCCGATGGAGAATCCAGAGGTCGTCCCTCTTTCAGTAGGAGGCATAATCGCCCTCTCTTCCAGCGCTCTGGGAACTCTCCCGACTCCAGACAATCAGTGAACAGCTCGCGCAGCGTCTCTCCCAGGTGTTTTAAGGCCGTGGGCAGAATTCGGCCCGGGATGCCATCCGGGCCAGGCGCCTTCTTTTTCTGCCGGAGACGGTCGATCACTCCCTCCATCTCGACTTCAGTCACTGGCGTGAAGCCCGATTCTAACTCTCGAGGGCTCTGTGGAGCAATCAGGGGAGCCACCAGCGGGGGATATGAGGAGAAGAGACCCTCCACGACGCTTGATAAGAATTCCGGCTCCATAGAGTCCATCGGGGGTGCCTGGTGCCGAAGCTTATTTCTAACCATGCGGAAGGGACGCCCCCACGGATCCGCATCAAGACTTGCGAGAAACTCATCCCACGCTTGAGATTTGGCTCTGACTATACCCGTCTCGAATCCCGTCTTTGCTTCACGGTAGGCCGTCAGAAGATTCTGCTCCTCTGTAGGGCGACGCCTGCGACGCCTTCGGCATCGCTGCAAGGCCCGTCTCGCCCTCAGGGTGGCGGCCCGGAGGGACTCCATCTCCTCCGACCACCAGTACACCTGGTCTTTCGTCGGGGGACCGTACCATCGGGGCATGGCAGCGTCGCAGACCGCGGTAAGGGAGCGATTAAATTGCTCTACCCTCTCGGTTATGTCTCGCCCCCTGCCTCGTGAGTCTTCACACCAGGCCTGGACGATCGCCTCCTCCTCCGCACGGTTCAGGTTCATGTTGGTGATAGACCACCTGGGAAAGTGATAGTCGGCCGGGCGTGTTCTCGTCACATGATTGCCTTCCCGAGGCATGACTCTGTAAACGATGTACCGGTGATCAGACATAGTCAGGGGTTCCGTCAAAACAGCCCAACCCTCCACTCTGAGGGCCAGTGCGGGTGTAGCTAAGGTTAGGTCCACCCTGGATCCCCCTGTTCCCCGAACACATGTGTAGGTTGTCCCCCTGTTCAGAATGACTAGTCCCTCCGACATCGCCCAGTCGAGGACGAGGGTGCCCTTCGGCGTTGTTACGCGGGAGCCCCAAGCCGGATGTTTGGCATTGAAATCCCCCGCCACAAGGACTTGCATTGGGGCCAGACGCCGGAGTGCGCCACCAACGAGAGCCACCCATCGTTCCAGCTCGTCTATTGGTCTGTTTGGGGAAAAGTAAGTGCCAATAATGGCGATATCTCCCCAGACTGCAGCCACATAACCCGGTCCTCTCTCCCTTATTGAGAGAGGAGGGGAGTGTCCAGACTTTTGGGGGACCAGTAGAGCGACAGTACCGTTCTCGTCCTCCGCCCAGTTGCTGCGCTGAGGCACACAATATGGTTCCGAAACCACGACAAAGTCAGAGTCGTATTCCACAGCTTGCTGCATGAGGAGGTCCTGTGCAGCTGCGCAGTGGTTAATATTCGCCTGGAGAAAGCTGAAGGTCTGTCTAGACATTCGGCGTTGTCTCAGCTATCTCCATGGCAATGGCCCCTTCATTTGCCCCCTTTGACTTAGGGAGCGACTTGGCTCTAACCACCGGTGGGTGGCAGCGTCTTCCACCCATTACGTGCGCAGCCGGCAGCTTTGCTGCCAGACAAACTGCGCACTTGGGTTCCGCCGCGCATTCCGCCGCCTTGTGGCCGTCCTTGCCACACCTGTAACACATGGAGGTACGGTCCACATCGAGCGGGCACAACCGGCTCATGTGACCCACCGCCATGCACTTATAACACCGAAGCGGCCGTGTCTCCAGTGCCCTGACCTGGGCGCTGCTCCAACCCACCAAGATACGGCCAGACTCTACCAGTACCTTTGCTGCCGCGATAGGGCATTTAGCCAGCACACTATGCTGTCCCCACGAGCCAGGTCTAATTGGGCCCACCTTAACATGTTCTAACAAGCAGCCCCCTTTCTCCACCAGTGCGGCACGGACTTCCTCCTCGGTGACCGACTCGTCCAGCCCGGAAATGCGCAGGTCCACGCACTTCACGGGTCTGGAGACCGTCGCGATGTCTTCCAGCGCTACCCTTAACTTGCCGGCCATGGCGTCCGCCTTTTCGGAACCCGATGATCCGGGAATCTCAATTTTACGTGCTCCAGTCTGCGTTTTTTTTATCTGGAGATCCTCGATCCCCAGCTCCGACAGTTTCACGGCCTCTCTAGCCCGGGCGATCGCTTGAGGGTAAGTGACGCCCCTCTCCGCTGCTTCCGCATTGAGGGTCAGAACCACCGCAGCCGATCGAGGCAGAGACAGCTTTGGCCCCGTCTTGGCCCTTGGTGCCACCTTGGATTCAGGCGGCTGCGTATTCGGCTTCTTAGTCTTTATTGGCTTGCCCCTCTTATTAGCCACGAGCCAGGGATTCTCCTGTTCACTCGGCCTATCAGGTGGTGGAAGTGTAGGGGGCATGCTCAAACGGGAAGGACCGGCAACCGCATCCCTGTATGTAGGTTGTGCCCTCTCCCTGGCAGTTTCATTCGCCTTGGCCGCATTCCTTTTATCCGCTTGCAGTGGCGGACGATAGGAGGGGGCCGGAAGCAGTCTCGACTCTAGGCCATCCAATCTCGCCTGGACCATATTGCCTACCGACTCCATTACCGACCGATGAATCTGCTCCAGGAATACCGCAGGGTCCGACAAGTTTAATCTGTCCTCATTCCCGACAACCATAACTTGAGGCTTTCCCTGCGCGCGTTTCAGCTCGGCCGCCTCCGCACTCTTGTCCTGATAACAGCTTTGAATTGCTGCCATCTGTCGGTTTAATATGGCGACCTGCTCCTCAAGCCTGGCGTTCTGCGCCCGAAGGCGCGTCACCTCCTCAGCGAGAGTCGAGGTGCTGAGCCCACCCAACGCCTGGTTGATCCTTGCTGAGGAATTTTTAATAATATTCTTCCTTTCGATCGCTATCTGTTTGGAAGCCTCTACTGTCTTCCAAATCTCATTAAGATCAGCCCGCGCCCTCCTGCTCAACTCTGTCGGAGACAAACACGGCGATGGCGCTCTCTGCGCCGAGGAAATAAGATACGGCGACGGTACACCGACCTCTTCATCGTCCTCTCCATCCATCCACTCCTCGGAGCTACCGCGATTGCGTAGACGTTTTTTAGCCTTAGCTAGCCCGACTGTGGTATTAGCCGCAGGGCCCTTACTTTTAATTTTGGTCTTTACACCAACTTTCAGCTTCTTCCGCTTGTCTTCGCCAGTAAAAAGCTGTTTGACAGCCTCCGCTGCCGCTGCCGCTGCAGCTCTGGTACCAGAGCCTTTCTTCCTCAGAACAGGACTCTTTAGATCCCTGGGAATACTATCCTCTATGACATCGTCATCGGACATAGCGTTCACGTTCGGCACCTCGTCGTTGGCACTGTTTAGGATCGGACCCTGTGCGCTGTCTAGGCAGTTGGTGCCCCCCCCAGAATACGAGGGGCAGCCCGTAGCTGGAGCCACGGGGAGGGATTCTCCGACTGCGGAGCAGTCGGTACCCTCCTGGGGTAGTATCTTTTTACAACTTGCCATTTTCATTTTTTGATTAACCTCTTTTAAGGGGTGAGGTTACAGATCCCCTTTAGCTTGGTTTTTTAGAGTGGTGTCCTTCCACGCAGCCCCCACTTAAAGTGGCAGCCCCCAGCCTCTGCACTATGTACAGGAGTCCGGTTTGCACCACCCGACACGCTCGCACCGCCGCTACCCTGAATGAGTCTGGGACGCCGACACGGAGCCAAAAAACCGCCAGAGCTGTTGGCTACAACCACTAAGTGGTTGGAACCGCAAGATTCCCCCCAAACGGTACCGAGACCTTCCCCATCTGCTAGACTATTAGCCGCCACTGTAAACGATAAAAAAGTCGTTTACAGTGACGCCCAGGGTGCACCGTCCCTCCCACTCTGTCGTTCCCAGCGCATACAAGTATGAATTGGGACAAACAGTGGTCGGGCACACGTGGAGGTTGTCTGGCACGCACCCCGTAGCCTTTAACCCTGCTTAAATGGCTTTTATTTATCTACTCTCGTAGCTCGATAACGCGTTATTTTCTAATTCACACCAGAGCGGGGTAAGCAAGACAGTATCATGCGCTATATCTTATCGCGTCATCGCGTGATATAGCGGTGTTCACGCTAGGGGGTTTTGAACAACAACCACGTCCGGCTTTTACTCTTATACAACGAATATCGCTTCTATTCGTCATCAGGCATTTTTAATTTCTCCACTGCTTGGGGCACTGGCCTTCTTTATGGATGGATAAGGAAAATGGGCCGTGACCCACCACGCGGGCCCAATGCGGATTTGTGGGTTTTTACGACTGCAAATGCAGCCGGGCGTTGGTCCCTTATCCCCTTAACGTGCCTTCTGAAGCACGAAGGAGCTAGATATATTAAATTTTTGGTCACCCATCCCGTGACAGACCGTTGCGAAAGTTGCTTAACCTCAACAATCGCAGGCCGAGTGTGCGAACCGCTGCGCCACGGGCTCCTGCCTTTACCTAGGTATAATCAACATAAGGTCACTCGTCACTCCCAATCTCCGAGGCTTCCAAGGACCGTAGGAATGTACAACTGACTATCTTGAACTTTCTATCTTTGATTTATTGATTAAGAGACTTAAGTACCTACCTACATAACGGGTAAACTTTATAGAACGTTTCAATGTGACAAGGTACTACTACTGCATCCGAGCTATCGTGATTAATACCATGGTTTGCAACCAAGGACTGTATCATTTAAAATCAGCATCAACCGAATTACAAATGTGCCAATCACATTCGCATCTCATTGTGAACAAATCCTTCCGTATCAAAGAGGATCAATTTTACCGCCCGTTCTCACAGGGAGACATGTCGGATACGATTTGCCGAATCCGATTTTGAGTTACGATTTATAATTAACATCAATCAGTTTAAGCGCGCAGCCAATTTGTGTAGTACTTACATTTTTTATTTGACGTTAAAGATCGACCATTAAATCGTGGTACTTACAACAAAAATGATTATTAAATGCCGTATGCCAAAGGAAATTTATTATAGGTACTAATAGCTGTAAGGTGCTTAGAGTATTTCTTTATGAACTACATTGGTGGTTTTTCCGTTTTGAGCCAATATGAATAAAACCCCAGCCCTACTGACCCGCGAAAAAGCAACATAGAGCTGGCCGTAGGAAAAACAATTGGACCTTAGTGCGACACCAGCGGCTTTCAGCGTCTGTCATTGATAGTCAAATCAAACCACGGGGTCACCCAAGGAACTGTGTGCGTGTGCGCTTGAACTCGCTTTTAGGGATGGGCAGTATGCGCGGAATAAACTCAGTTTTACCGGCAGTACACCCAGTCAGGATCTCAGCTTCTTTGCAAAGCACTTTAAGTCGGGTCCCGTTGCATAATTTTGCCTCAGTAAAATTTAAAAGCAATACCGGAACACCGACTTTAAGATTGATCTTGTGATTAGGGAGACCACTCGCTGGAAGTGATTTAAACCACTTCATCCGGAACAATTTTCGCTATTTTTCTTTCATTTATTGCAGTTGCTTGGTCATTTTTAGGGTTCCGTAGCCTAATGGCAAAAAACGGAACCCTTATAGATTCGTCATGTCCGATGTATGTCACAGCACAGCCACTTTATTCCAAAACTATGAAGAATACACAGTTGAAACTTGGTATGTCGATGTATTCTGTAAACCGCTTTACGGTTTTTACACAAAAATAAAAAATTTAGGGGGGGCCATACATGGAACTGAAATTTTTTCATCAAATCTATACGTGTGGGCTATCTATAGATAGGTCTTTAAAAATTATATATAGGTTTCTAAAACTTTTTTTTTTCAAAGTCAACCGTTTGAAAGATGTACACTTCCAAAGTGGCAAAATGTGTGTCCCCCCCCCCCTTTAACTTTTAAAATAAGAAAGTGAAAAATCAAAAAAATATATATGTTGTATTGTAGAGCGTTATAAAAACTCACAACGTACAAAAATTAGTTTGAACGAAATATCAGTTTGAGAGCTATAGCACATTTTCCAAAACCGCAAATATAACTTTGTCACTCGTACAGACACTATGAAAAACAAAGTTATTTTGCAGACGAAAAATTATAGTGGCAATTTGGGTAGGTGTATTTAATAAAATAATAATAATAGAAACTTTATTGCACATGATTAAAAAACAAACACATACAGAGAAAATAACAAAAAAGAGGAACACAAAATAGGCGGCCTTATTGCTACATAGCAATCTCTTCCAGGCAACCTTGGGCGAGAGACGGAACCCTTCATGTGCGAGTTCTAGTCGCACTTGGCCAATTTTTTTGGTGTTAATGTGGCGCGTTCACATAACCTAGAATTCTCCTAACTGGAGATACACTGGAGGTCCCCGAATATTGAGTGTATAAGTTCCTCTTCTGAGGCAACGACTTTTCTCAGTATTTGGGGAAGACTTACCTGACCCTGATCTACAGGGAGGAGTCCTTCTCTAATTTTTGATAACATGCTGAAATTTCTTGGGCATGTAAATAACCGCCAAGCTGCGCTTTCATATCGGTTGTCAATCCCAGCAATTATGTATCTGAGGCCTTAGGGTTGAGATGGACTTAGAATATTTTAATGAGCTGTTAATCTCATCGGCTCTTGTCCTCCGACTTATGATAGGAAGGGTCTGTCTAAAATCTCCCGAGAAAAGGGGTGTGGACGTTACCCATGGGTCTGTTTTATCAAGTCTTCAGAGAGGAATGTTTTGTATTTTTTCCACAATACTAAAGTATCCAAAAGACCACAAAACACTTAAATAATTGCGAACAATAATGTCGTAAGCAGCGGGGGCTGTCACCACGGGCGTGCATTGGTTTTCCAGCGAGGTAGGCACTATAGATTTTAACTAGTCGTAGTTGCGATTATCATTTTGAAAATAAGAGCTTAGCTTACTAATAATATAAATGCGAAGAATTGTCAGTTTGTTTGTTACTGTTTCACGCTAAAACTACTGAATGGATTTGGATGAAACTTGGCACAAAGATAGTAGATAGCCTGAATAAAAGCATAGGATTCTTTTTATCCCGATATTCCCGCGGGAACGGGTGGAACAGCGGGCAGCCGCTAGTAATGATATAAATTCGCTTACCACTTTTTTGCCGTATTCTTGAGGCTGTAAATAATGTTATGTGAACATGCTTCCTAGGTATAAATGGATAATTTTCATAGGCACCTGGCGATCGAACGAATTTTTCACCACCACAGATATCTCAAAAATGCATGGATAATAAACATGACTCTTAAAAAGTCACTTAAACAATGTCATTTGAGCGCTAGCTGTAGTGGCTTAGCCAGTTGTTAATTTTGTTTTATGTAACTTCACTCACATCACTCACGAATACCAGGTTTAATATACGAGCAAAATAACAACTGTAGGCTTATTACGAGTTTGGCAAACTCGACGTTACAGTAAACGTTAATGTAAAATGTAGCTCTGTCTCTTTCATATTTAGCGACTGTTTTACCGACATGAGCAGTGTATCCGATAGTCCACGCTCACGAGTCCTCCTGTAAATGTCATGTAAAGCAAACTCGTAATAGGGGTACTGTTCGAAAGCTTACGTACGTAATTTCTGTAAACAAATCCAATCCTCAGCACAATACTTATTTTATACACAAACACACACACCAACTCCTTTTTTCATAGCACTAATACTAAACACGGAAGGAAATTAACAAAACAAGTAAATATTAATGTAAGTATCGAATTAACTCGTGCGGGCATAATGTCAACAAACAAACTAAAAACAAAAACATGGCCGGCACGGCAGCACTCTTGTTGCAAAACTTTTCTATCTCGTATTAAAAAGTGTGGTTGAATTGAAAATGTCAACAAACACTCTTATGGCAGCGCAATAATGTTGAAACTCGTTCTATTAAACTTGCAGAGCGAGCTATGGGAGCGAGCACGGAGCGAGTGAGAAATATGGGGTCGGGGGTCGTCGGTTTATCTCGCGACAAGTTCATTCGGCCACCTAGCCGCCGAGTAAGCGTGCTTACCTAACCCAGTTAAATTGAGAACGTCATGTCTTAGGACGACGACGTTTACATTTTCGGTAAACATTATACGCGGTCGTATTACCTTGACCTTGACTTTTTTATAATTTATGTTGTATGAAACGCTCTTGCAATAGGCAATCCGGAGCCTGCCTACTGTAAGTATTTAGCATTAGGAAAAATTACGACGTTGAGCAAGCTATTCGTTAGATGGCGCTGTTTTACATATTGGGTGAGGTGTTGAATAGACATTTTGTTATAGAATATCTGAACCATATTGAACAAAATTTACTTTATATTATTAAATTAGTGGCATGTTATTTAGGTTTTTAATGAGGTAGGCACTGCCTAATTGCCTATATGATATGCACGCCCCTGGCTGTCACTGACATAGGCTTCCTCGAGAGTCTTGTCCCAGTGTTGATCATCGTCATGAAGATGAAGTGCCCTACAGGTTGCTTGAAACGCAGGAAGCTCTACAGCATCAACTGTCTTTAAAAAACTAAGAGAATCGTTCCTCGAATAATATGCAGCAACAGGTGCAAAAATTAGCATTCTTAATTTGTTTTTGGTTAGTTTTTCGTGTAATGAAGAAAACGTGTCCTTGATTTTCATATTTCAACAGAAAATGCCCAAACAAATTTGCTAGGCTAGACCCTACATTGGGTTATAATACCCTTGATTCTAATTTCAACAGGAAATACCCATCACGTAAAACAACTTTTTCTAAGTAGTAATTTCCATATCTCTAATAGTTTAGCTGGTCTATTACTTTCTGCTACTTCCATTTTCCTACATCAGGTTCAAATATTCTTGATTTTTATATGCCAATAGAAAATGCCTATCACGCTTAACAACTTTTGCATAGTGACATTTCCATAACTCGCATAGTTTAGCTGATCTCTTAGTCTCCTACATCAGGTTTTACAGATTTCAAAAAAAATATAGCCTATTCAAATCCGTTCAGTACTTTTGGAGATTAGCGTGTACATACAAACAGACAAACAGACAGACAAAAATTTTAAAAATCGTCTTAACGTATTCTCTTACTGTTTTTACGTCATCCCCAATTGGTTTTTGGTAAATATATTCAATGTACAGAAATTATAATTTCACAGTTTTATTATATGTATAGATTTGACGTATAACTTCCTCTTTTTGACTAATTGGCAATCTGTATAAGGCTTTGAAAATACTGGACTAACATTTGGTTTGAAAAAAAATATGATGAGGTTAAATATCTGTTGTTGTCAACTTATCGACTGGTAAATAAAAAATATCTGCATATTTTGCACAAATATTTTGAATACTTTGAAATTCTAAATCATTTAAAATCTTTCAGATTTAATGAAAAAAATAATCTTTTTACTCGGCCCGAATTATTTTCGCTTTTGTCAAAACTACAATTAATATTATATTCACAAATTGTAGGATTTATTCTTGACAATGTTACTGATTTTTCGGTAACAATCAAAATGTTTTATTGGTATTTCTCTACCAATTGGAGTCGCTACAGAACTGGTTAAGTAAAGACCGTCTTGTAATTATTCTTCTAAACAAATAATGCAATCAGTTTGAAATCCAGTTTGAATATAATGTACCGATTCACTTCGTGGTGGAATTTCCAGTACATTAATATTATGATTAGGTACTAGTAAAAGATAAATTTATATTTTCGTCAGAGCGTAATTTCAAAGATAAAATGTTTTTCTCGAAATCTAAACATGCTCCAAACCTATTTAAGAAATCTCTGCCTAGAATTCCATTCGACAAAACTGGTAACGAATTAAAAACAAAGAACTTATGATTAATTAATAACACTTCCATTAATAATTAATGGAACATAAACATATCCAATTGTTTCGACTTCTTTTCCTAGCGTTTATAGTTCTCGTACATTCTCTTTATAGAACGCAACATTTAATTCAATAACATGTTTATATGATAAAGCCGATAAGGAGGCGCCCGTGTCAATTAAAAATGAAAAAGTTTTATTGCATGGATAAATTGATAAATGAATAAAACAATTGCTACTGCTACTAGCCAAAATTGAATAATTTTGTTTATTTACGAAAAAACTTATCAAGTCGAGGTTCATCCAGCGTTGCCGAGGCCGAATTGTCATTTATTACATGAATTGCATTCCTGCGTAGGTATCCCTCGACTACCGCGATAATTACTAAAATTACCTCGATTATACCGTCCTCGTTGTCCTTGACCACGTAAGTTCGACTGAGTCCATGAACTCGATCGCTGCAAGTTCCCTTGAAACTTACTGTAATGTTCTCGCTCTGAAAACATTTGCCGATTACGCCCGCCACCGCGTGGGTACCTAGAGTTGTTATGAAAATTCCTAGAATAATAAAAAATCTTATTGGACATACCCATCACCTCACCAGCGGCTGATGATGAAGTCTCTTCTTCCTGGGCTGTTTGGATCGCATCTTTCAGGGAGCTGTAATTTCTATCAGAAATTATTGTGCTAAGTCGACGATTTCGTAAGCCATCGGAAAACTGATGATTCGCTTGTTTTTCATTAATAGGTTTTAAAATATTATAGTATTCGGTAATACCATTAGCTTGCGATATTGTAAGGTCCACAAATAACTCTGTTATTTGTTTTCCATACTCAGCTGTAGACATTTAATTCTGGCGTAATTTTTGTAATTTATTTTGGATTGCAGTTGCGCCCTTTTTTGGCAAGAACTCTTTGTTCATGTCATTAATCAATGCTTCAACATTAGAATAATCGTCTTGAAAACGTACTTAGCAGTTTGAGATAATCTGCTTTTTAAAACGAAATTAATTAAATTCTTTTTAAATTCCTCTTTACTAACATGGAATCATAGTACTGGATATTGTCAATTAATTGCTTTACACTTGTTTCATCATTATTTTGTCATAACAGGCAATAAACTCAAAGCTGTTTTCAAGTCAAAAGTATCCATATTGCTCTGATTTTCAGATTCTACACTCTCAGCCTGACAAACTTAAAATATCGTTATATAATAATTCAAAGTTCTTACAAAAGTTTCCATAAGCTTGAATATTCTCAGAATTAATTTTACCTTCTAAAACTTTATTATTAAATTTTAATAACCATTAAGAATAATCACAAAATAAATCATTTGATTCTAAGTTTAATATTTAAAATGTTTGCTACACGTCTAGTCGGTCCAATTTTAATTAAGTATTTTCGTATTTCTTTTAGTTTATCATGTAGTTAATTGTTCTAAATAAATATTTATAACTTACCACCAAACCGAAGATTAAAACACACATAAGTACGCTTTATGCACATTATAATAACATTTTATGCGATATAAGAAATTACATTATGGTACCAGTGTGTAATGTTGTGTGTAATGTACTTGGTGTTTCGCCAGTAGGATGCGCCTCAGAATCAAGTCTAATTCTTTTTGTGTTTTTTTGTACAAATTTCCTTCTTGTTTTGTATGGAATCTTCTACGTATGATTATTCTACATTGCTAGATCGCCACCCACCATGACGCTTAAAAGTCATTATATCAGCTCCTGAATTAGCCAGCAATGTATCTGAAGTTCTCCTGAAACTTTGTCCAGGGTAGCTCTCAGTATCTGCTAAACCTAAAAACTTGGCGATTTCTTTAGGCATAGAACCAAATTTTTAGGCTGACAGGTACATTTACCATTCTGGTAATTTAGAAAGAAACGGTCAGTTTTTGCTTTTGGTGAACGCAAACTTTCATACTTCTGAACTATTTCATAGAATGGACCGTGTATGATGAATGACCTCGGTATTTTATTTTTCGTGATAATTACCTATCTTCACTAAAAGCATCTGGCCATGGTTCTCTATGTCTTTTA
Source organism: Chrysoteuchia culmella (assembly GCA_910589605.1). Taxonomy (NCBI): domain Eukaryota; kingdom Metazoa; phylum Arthropoda; class Insecta; order Lepidoptera; family Crambidae; genus Chrysoteuchia; species Chrysoteuchia culmella. Next base: position 6,583,532 of record OU342665.1, on the reverse strand, counting down.
CAGTTATCTATATAGGTACTTAATTCAGGTTCGCAAAATTTGTGACGACTCGATAGGGACTTTGGCGCGTAGTACGCGGCCGAGTAAGGTATCAAATTAATGGTACTCGAGTCTAATTGTTCCGAAAACTATAAAATATACAAAATGTTAAACGTGATGATCACAAACTGCAATTAAAGATTTTCGCATAATTTGGAATTTTTCGTCGATCGACGAACCCGAGTATCGGGTTGTAACCGCCCTAGTATTTGTTAATTCTTGTATCCTACATGCACCAGTTACACCAAATTTTAAAGCAACCTGAAAAAAAAACAATAATTAAGTTCAACACATAACACAGGCTGAAGTCGTATTTAAAATTAATTTAACTAACCTTAGTAGCCAGATATTGGTTATCTGGAGCATCTTTTAAATCAATATCATCTTTTCAACATCGTCAGACGATAAAACCTTTGATTTTTTTGCTTCTAAATCCACCGGATAGACTCTTTAGATAAGCTGACAAGTTAGAGTATGTTTTTAAGTCCACTCCATTCTTTGTTCGGACTGTACTTTTTAACATTGAGTATAAACACCACAAAGAGCTAGGTTTGTACTTCGAAGATAATTGTTTAAAGTATGCCATGAACACATTTTCTAAAAAAGACTGCGTATTCTTGTTGTTTTGCCATTGTATGAAATTTTGGTACGTTAATAGATATTTTTCCTTGGAGTTTTCCGGTAGTAAACTTTACATAACGTTAAGGTCTTCACATCTTCGGGCGGTGTACAACGTAAATCATTTTCTTCATAACTAGTACTAGTAGACATTTTAATTAGATAATAAATAACTATAATTTCAACAGTGAAAACGAATAGTAGTGATTTTTTTTTCGCAATGGCGGGAAAAATTAGTTAGTTTTCCTATGCGCGCGCATCAACGCCCAAAGACTAAAATAATGAGATTTCTTTTTTTTGGTTTAACGCGGATAGGGGAATATACACATACGAAATGGGGAGTTTAAAGTTTTTACAGATCTTTGAGTGAAAGTTTTGTTTATTAAACACGTACTTACAAGTTGAAATTATCTTTTTAAATACGAAGTGCATAAAATGAGCAAGCAATAGGTAAATTAATTTATTTCTACTATTGAACACGATCTTTTTGGTATCGAAACTTTATTAAGAACAAAGTCTGTGAACTAAACCAATAAAATAAAATAAAAAACTATAACTCACTTGTGAATTATAGTAATGGAAAAATTACAGTTTGATTAAAGGTGTCATTATGTGCCTAATTGCAGTGAAATTATAGCTACTTTATGAGCAAGTGTGTTGAAAAATAGTATTAAATGATGATTAAACACAGTAAATAAACTAATAAATTATGACATTTTAACGTAAAGTTCAATAATGTTAATCTTAGCATTGTGGTAGCTACGCGGGACACAACATGAAGATTTAGCACTATTACCTATAATACTGCACTTTTACGCATTTCTTAATTTAACGACACTTTCCACTAGGTAGCCCGTCTATTCAAACTTTATAGTGGATTCGCCTCTTTTAGGAGCGTGTTTCGATTTATCTCGGCGGTGATCCACTTCATGTGACATTTTCTGTATACTTATTCGATAATCGCCGTAAAGACACCCCAAACAAATCACCAAAATGATGGCAGATAGTAAAATATTGTTGGTGGAGAGGTGAAATTGCAGTTGCTCACTTCCCGCTTGATTACTGCCCGCTGCATTTTGTACAATCACGGTCTCTTCGTTAGATTGAGGACTGCTTGCCAAAAATATATTTTTATTAACTTTTTCTTATACACGTCCAAACAGTTACACATATAATTATAGAGCGCCATAGTTCAATTTATTTGTTTAATCGCACATAAATTACGGCACCATATACGGAACGTCTCGTATTCACGCCACGAATTTTTTCGGCAGGGTCGCTATGTAGGGCAGACGTTGGGAGATGAGTAAAACGATCGAATGTTGAATGAAGACTCGCTTTATTATAATAATAATTTCGGTGTTTTTTTTTTATGAATAACGGTGAAGGCTAAGGGTCTCCCCCTTAGCCTTCACCATACCTGATGTAAGTATTGATAAGGCCGAAGATGGAAGCGAGCCTCTCCCGGAATCCTCATCACTGAGTAACTGGCTATCTTATACTAACTGCCGAAACACAATAATTCTGAATACATTGTTGTTATGGCGTCAGGCTTAGATAAGATAGTGGTAGCTAGCCAGATGGACTTACAACAAGTCCTACCACCAACCAAACTGAATACAATATGTACCCCCGCTGGGAATCGGACCCGGGATCCCTGGGTCTGATACCGGTGGTTGTTACCACTAGCTAGACCACAAAGGCGGTTAGTCAACTTGTGTTCTAGACAGTCCAAGAGTTCCAAGACCAACCCATAGTTTGACGATTACACTCGTATGTTATAAATGTACCTATTTGTTTTCTTAATACTACAGCCGGTTTCGACTTTTGCACGATCCGACAGAATCGGATACGGTCCTGTCGAATCCTGCAAAAAACGGATCCGGCAAATCGGAACTCGCTGAACGTAGCAGAACAAAATATTCGTTGCGGGATAAGTTAAAAGCGTTCTTCCTTTATTCAGTCTACTTAATATCGGAAATGGTTTATTAAGGTATTCTTTTGAACGCACCTGTGGCAGGATTTCAGCAATTCAAAACATTTCAATTTAGGTCTCGCCGTAAAATCGGGTCGTACGTGTACTCGTGATACAAAGAAAAAATGAAATGCGAACGAACAAACTTGTGGAATTTTCGTTTGTAATATTTTTTCCACTCTTAATGTGGAATTAGGCATTGTATTTCTTTGCGATATTAGAAATCGATGTTGAATTAAATTAGTATGGTATTATAATTAAACCTTGTGATTTCTACGAACCTTAGATATTCTTAGCAAAGAAGATCCAATACCAATTTTAAACAGCGAGGTTTTGCAATTAGTTCAGGTTTGGCAGAGTTTGGTTTTTGATTCGTGAAAGAAAATTATCCATATTAAGTACCAAAATAAGAACACAAGTTTCTAATAAAACTTAGGGTTAGATAATTGGTGTAAATTAGAAATTAGAGACTTTATTCATCTTACACCATAACTTGCCCGTAATTAAAAAATCTTAATTATTTAACTAAACTCACATGGTGTCATCAAGTTAATCATTTTTATGTGATAAATATTAAACAAGAAAATATACTAGAAAAAAGCAACTAGTCTCATGTCGCCCTGACGGGATTCGAACCCGCATCCTAATTAAAAAGTTATAATTAATCATTTCTGTTTACCAATTTTATAATAAAATGATACTTGTACCTACCCTACAGATTTACGAGACGAGTAAAGATTTTTTCACAATTTTGTTTTCGTAAAGTTAAGCAATACCTATACTATGATTCTAAGATAAATAGATTAATAAATTGCAAACATAAGATTACGTAGCGGTATGTTCTTAATTCAGAGTAAAAAAAATATATAATGAGATAGATAGATATAGAATTTTATTTCCACTTCAAAAACATTAATTTGACTTCGTGATTTCAGTAGCATGTCGCCCTGACGACATGAGACTAGTTGCTTTTTTCTAGTATATTTTCTTGTTTAATATTTATCACATAAAAATAGCATTGTAAAATGCAAAATTAAAAAGTTATAAATCGTGATTTCAGTCCAATTATTTACCAACGGTAGAGATAGAGTGAGTTCCTGTTCCTAGATTTTACGAAAAATTGTTAGTTAAACCGATTAAAAATAAAAATTAATCATTATAATATTTAATTTTAATTACCTCTATCTAAATGTTTTTAAGTTATAAAAATAAGAATAAAGCAATAAGACCGATTACTTAGTCGGTGCCTTTTGCCGACTAGTCGCTAACTACAAATGTGGCCAGATAATCGGCTTCCCCGACCAGTCGGTACATCTCTAGTGTGAATATACATACGATAATTTTTGAAGTTTATTTAAATAAAAAATTGGTGACTTAGGGCGACTTTTATCAACCTCACTAAACATATCTATACTAATACTAGCTGTGCCCCGGGGCTTCGCTCCCGTGGAATTTCGGGATAAAAAATAGTTAGTAGCCGATTCTCAGACCTACTCAATACGCTCACAAAATTTCATGAGAATCGGTCAAGCCGTTTCGGAGGAGTATGGTAACGAAAACTGTGACACGAGAATTTTATATATTAGATTATAAAGAGGAAAGATTTGTATTTTTGTATGTAACGAATAAACTCAAAAACCACTGGACCGATTTTGACGAAATTTGGTATAGAGAATCCTTAGACCCCCAAGTAGTAACATAAGCTATAAATGATCCCAAAATTCCCACGGGGACGGGAACCACGCGGGTGAAACGCGCCCGGCCTCTAGTTATGTATAAACGTATTTTGTGGCAGTTGGAAGACATGTTTGTCGATATAAGTGATGTAGGTAGGTACTCTCTATAGCTTTTCATATCTCAACGAAGCTATAAACAGCTTTGTTGAAGGGAACTTCTTCTAATTTATTCCGTCTTATTATCAAAATAATAAGCTTTTATTTTAAGAGGATTTCTTAATTAGTAGGTCGTTTCAACTTTTGATGAAATTCTTTAGGATTTCTTTCTTCCTTCTTTTTGAGGGAAACCTTTTCATTTATAGCACTTTGTGAACTTAATTCGCATATTTTTTAAATAAGTAATAAATATTGTGTAGGTTGCTTCATAAAAAGAGGGGTTTCAATTTAAATGTGGAGTCACTAATTGGGTTCTTAGGGAAATGCGGTTATGCGTAAAGCGTAAGTGTAGCTGTATTAAGGACCTTAATAATAATTGTATTTTTTCTTTGAATTTAAAAATTACAATCAAAAGGAGGATCACAATATCTAAGTAGGTAGGTACCTACAGTAGAGGAGCTTTCCGGTCGACCAGTACCTAGGTAGGTTTTTTGGAAACTGTTATTCGAAAAATATATGGTTAAGGGACTAAGTAATTACATTTATCCAGCTCTGTTCAGCTTCAGTGTGCTTAATGCGAGTTTTTTCTACTCACGTCGATAGCGAGCGCGTTAGGTTTTTGTATGGCGTTGATGTAATCCGCTAGATGGCGGGCCGCTGATATCATACACAAATCCACACGCTCACAATTGACCGTGAGTAGAAAAAACTCGCACTAAGCACTCTGAGTGGAGTTGTGCCCATCAGAGTTGGTAAAAAATGTTAAAGTCGCAACAGGATCAGGACACGTGACCCTCATCGAAAATTCGTAAGACCATTTACCGTTGACCTGTTTCAAATTACATAAAGTCTCACACTGGAAAGATCTACGTAGGTACCTAACAACCATTATATTAAGATCTCTCCTTACTACCTACCAACTTTCATATTGATGCCAGGTCATAAAACTGACCTGGCATTAATATAAATTTCAAGGGAGAAATATTTTTTTTTTCATTACAACGCCATCTAGATATAAACTCATTAGCAAAAAAAACGGGCACCTAAGCAATGAACCATTTCAAATGTTAATATTGCTTTGTTTGATAATTATAGGTAGTTTTATCCTCACAATTTGGTAAATTAATAAGAAAATAATCGTTTTCATCAGTATTTCATAAAATTTAGATACAATTTATGGGAAATAATGCTAAACCTCGCTAGTAGTGTATGTTCGCTAGTAGTGCATATACTCATGAAGTAAAAATAAAATAAAAAAAAGACGGGTTGCACTCCGGGAGTGCCGGCAGAAGTGAAAACTTGATTATTAACGTTGAGCATGTTTGATATTTTGGAATGGTTAGGGAATAATTTTGCACCAATTGCTTTATCAGTATAAAAGTACTATCATTTATGTGGTAGAATACAATATTCATTTATTGCGCTATCGTACACAAACATGACAAACCATATTAAAGTGAACGTTAAGTTAGGTAATAAGATATAAGAAAACATTAGTTATTATAGAGAATCGAAAAATATATATTGACAATAAAACAAGAGACAAGTAAAAGACATTATCAACAGTCTGTCGCTAAGCAACCGAGACCATAGTCAACCTGTCACCTCAACATTCTCCATCCGTCCTACGCTTTTTCGATCAGGTCACGTGTCCTGACGCGAGTTTAAGATTTTATACCCATTACAGAAAAAGTGCTCAACGCCGCTAAAGAAGTTTTCACTTCAAAAGTTTTTTTGTTTGTTTTTCTTTAATAAAGTAAAAGCAGATAAATGTTTAGTATCGAGTGTGACCCCCTCTAGCTAAAATCACAGCTTGAATTCGTCTGGACATGCTAGCGAGTATATCCCGGATACTTGCTTGCGGAATACGTTCACACTCCGCAGTAATCACATTCTTCAGCTCTCTGATGGTCTGCGGAGCTGGGTGTACTGATCTCACACGCCGTTTCAGAACGTCCCAGACATGCTCTATGGGATTGAGGTCGGGACTTCAAGCTGGCCAATCCAAACGACGAATGCCGACCTCTTGCACATACGCATTAACATCGCGGGATGGGTGGGCGCGAGCATTGTCGTCCATAAAAATCGAGTCTTCACCTAGAGCGGCCAATGCGGGTTGTGCATGAGGAATTAGAACTTCCGTTATATATCGATGCCCAGTCAGTGAGCCGTTTTCAATGAAGACTAACTCTGTACGATCCATTGAATTTATTCCTGCCCAAAACATAACAGAGCCCCCACCATAAGGTGTGATTTCTTCGAAACATGCCTCTGCAAAGCGTTCTCCTTGTCTTCTTAGCACTCGCCGACGGCGATCTTCACCGAACAGAGATATCCTGGCTTCATCAGAGAATTAAACCCTATTCCAATCTTCTTGAGTCCATGATTCACAATTTCTAGCGAATCTAAGCCTGTGAACTCTGTGCTCACGGAGTAATTTGGGCCGCGGGCCGGGCGGTGACTGCGTATATTGGCAGCGAGAAGCCTCCTCCTGACCGTCCATAGACTAATATGCACATTTCTTACTTCTTGGAGGTTGTTCTTAAGATCCACATACGAAGATTTGCGATTTCTCAATGCGCGACTCACAAGAAAACGATCATCCCGTGGTTTTCTTCCAGAACCAGGCCTTCTCTCGACGGAACCAGTCTCCTGATATCGCTGCCAGGTCCTTTGGACTGTCGAGCGACTAACATTTAGCCTCCTAGCCGGCTGCCACCCTCTTCAAGCAGCGCGATAATTTTGGTAGCTTTTACCACTTTATCTACCATTTTTGATACAGCCAAACAGCAATAAATACAGCTTTGACAGTCAAGGATATGAAATTAATCGATAAAAATTTAATAAAAGTTATGAAAGTCGATGTTAACTTCTGGAACTTCGCGCCAAAAATGTAGGATAAAAAGGGGTTTTCTGTAAAAATGAGCATCAAATAAAAATTTGAATTTAGAACGTACTTTTTTAAATACCACAGCATTTTTAAAACCGGCCAGTAACGTGTACAAACGATTTAAACCTTTTTGGTATTGTATCTTTTTAAAGATGAATGAAAATCAAAACCGCCCGTTTTTTTTGCAAATGAGTGTAGTTGCCAATAAGTTTTGATACCTACTTGATGACATTGAGTTGGTGCCTTGAGAGAGAATTAGAGTTTCATACTACGGTACCAGATGGCGTTTATATTGTAGATTCATTGTTCATAAATAACTATTGTATTTTTAATGAAATTAATTATTTCAAAGTTTTTATTATTTGTTATTATTTTAAGCGGTTTGCCGGAGTGCAACCCATTGTTTTTTTTATACAACGTATGGAGATGCGTACGCATCCGTTCAGCTATTCACGACTGAACTTGCTTGCTCTTGGACTTGTTCTGAATCGTTATATACTTTATTATTTAAATTTTATTTTTTAAGGAGAGGCCGAAAATGGAGCGAGCTTGCCTAGAAAAAGCCTATTCACTCGAGCTTTAAATATACCAGGATTTTAGGCAGGTCATGTTAGGTACAGGACAATTAGAGGAAACACAATAAATAAGCAGGTATTTCATTGTTGTGAGGCGTCAAGAGGCCACTTAGGATTTTAAAGTTTACCTTTGGAATCCGTATTTTAAGTTACAGATGGTCTAGCTTGAATAAGCTTATGTACATATCTACAACTTCTAATCTAAAGATCTTTTAAGATCCAAGAAGTTATGCTTAAGTGTTGCTTAGTGTCAGCTGGGGAATAAAACCCCCAATATTTATTCCAGGAACTCAGTAGCGCAGTTCGTTAGTGCGTTCGGCATCCCATTCACTTTTATCTTCCAGGTCTAGCAACTTTTGCAATGGACGGTCACGGGATGGGTGACCAAAAATGTATTATCTTGAGCTACTCCTTATTGTGTATATTTATATGTATTTTATTCGTTACCCTAGTATCCCATAACACAACACAAGCCTCCCAAGTAACAAATTAACGTTATAAAATAGTTGAGTAAACGTTTTTCATTTTACTGTTGGTACGACAGGTTTGGTCGTATAAACGTAGTTGTAGACGTCTATACAACGCAAAATAGGTCCAGAGTAAACGACTTTATAGTTATCTATAAGTTAAATAAAAGCCAGTCAAGAACTATTTCAACGTTGCTTAAATGTTAAATAAAAGTTTTCGAACGACTTTTTGGTAACATAATGGTTATATCCTGACTTTTATGGAACCACTCGAGTCCCTTAAGAGTTTTATAGACATTGGAAGATGAATGAAATGTTGCATAATTGTTAAACATCATTTTTTATTGTACACATTCGTTCAGTCCATTCCGTTTATTCGTTCCTGTGATATTTTTCTGGAAAAGTGCATCGTGATAGCAAAAATAAAATGTTCATTTTGCATTTACCTTACAATGTTTATACGCGAACAGTGTAAGGGAAATAAATGCGTGAAGTGCACTTAGTTCTAATGGGACCTTGAGTTTTATGATGAAATATATATACATAGGTGTGTTGTTGTGAACATTTTTACGCCCTCCTTGAATTCCATGAAATTCAATTTAATGTAATGATTTATGATTTTGTATTTTTTGCATTTTTCAATGCTATTTTTAAACTTATGGTAAATTTTAAATAGAAAAATATTGGAAAAAATTAACTCGGTCACAAGTGTCATTGACAAGTGGGATTTCCAAAGGTCGCGGGTTCGATTTCCGTCTGAGAATTCACTTGTGACCGAGTTAATTTTTTCCAATATTTTTCTATTTAAAATTTACCATAAGTTTAATGTAATGATTTCTAATTTGTTTTTATATTAAATTACCAGCCATCTTGTCTAAGCTAAGAAGTGACTTCTATTCATCAATTATACCTATATTGAAAAGGTCGCATAATGCGGTTTCTTGTGACCAAGATGGTCGGCTATGATAACTTATTATTGATTACCAGCAAACACGATATTTTATTGTAATTTAGGTGTTGATATTTGATTTATATATTTTAATATATTTGAACAACGTTGTTTAGATGACAAAATAGAAGTAAGTTTAAAAAAATCCTGTTTATATAATTTTTAGGTCCGCTTAAAGCGCTGTACCATTTTAGGGACGGTTTGATTACACAAAAGTCATGTTAAGGTTACGTAGACCACCATCGACGGTTAAACGAACCCATTTATCTAACTGTTGTATAACGTCGTAATAATCAGTTGTGTAAACGTTTACCCTGGCTCTAATATACGACTTTGTATGAAACAGTCGTAAAAACGTTTACGTAACCTATACACTGGCAAAATTATACGACGTTATATTAAGAAGTCATTAAATAAATAATTATCTATCTCTGTTTTAGAATTAAGGGCACCTATTGTGATGAGAAAATAAATTGTTGTTTTGTTATTATTATTATAAATCATTAATCAAACATAAGCACTAACCACTATACGACGTTGTATAATTCAGTCGTAAGAATGTTTACCTAACCTATACACTGGCACCACTATACGATGTTGCATAATAAATAGCTAAAAACGTTTACCTAACGTACTATAAAGTATTCTGTGACCTAACCTATATTTTCGTACTATTATCTATATAGTGCAATTAAAGCCGTCACAGTTTTATTGGCGAATAATGATGTTTTTCTAAATGTGCAGAAGTACACCTACATTTTATTCCCGAATATAAAGTTGTATGGATTCAAGCGGGAATAACCCAGTCAAACATTTTACATATTAAACGGGGCACAAGGCAGGTAAATAGCTTAGATTAAGCGAATGGTTATGTAATGGACAAAGTTTCCCTATTTTCCGAGAGATCCCATTTACATAAACACGACCCGACAATGACCTTGGTATTTCTTGGTTATGTAGGATTTAGTTTCATATTTGTTGCCTTGAGGATTATCAAGTAAGTACTTTGGTAGGTAATTTCTATATTTGCCTTATTACTGTTAAACAGTTGTTTAATGAGAGTGTAGGACATCAGTGGGCCTACCATGAGTTCTTCTTTCCGTTTACTGTACAGTACTACTGCCCGCTAGAGGCGCTGTACAACAGGAAGCCGATTCTCGCCCTGAGAAACGTCGACACGAGAATCGGCCCCCGTTGTGTTGTCTTATTTTGATATGAAACATTTGAGCACAGAACCCAAGATCTCTTTTTAACCGACTTCAGAAAGGAATAATTACATCAATTCGTCGTACTTAGGTACTTATATTTTTTAGGTATGTTAACCGATTACTCGAAGATGGTTGAACTTATTGAAATAGGTACCTAATTCAAACGTAACATCAGGTTTCAAGTTGGCCCATTATTTTTGATATTTGAAATCGGTTTATTATTTTCAGGAAATCTTGACAATACAATTGAAGTTTTGTTCATTGTGACATTGGTTCACAATTTCATACTTGAAAATTTTTACAATTTTGTAAATTCATTTCTTTGTGATAAATTTTAGATGGAAGAACTTATTTTTTATTATTAATTTAATTAATAAGGATTTGGACATTTCGTATTATTTTTGTTTGACAGTTATTGAATTTGATTTTATGATATTTTTTGTTGTTATTTATTATTATTTTTTGACATTGTATTATTTTATGACAGCTGTAAATTTACGTATATTTATAACTTAAAAAAAAAACCGACTTCAAAGAGTAACAAATAAGTTTGCAGTCGGTGCCAACCAGATAAAAAATAAATAAAAATAAAAGTGCAATGTAGAATGCATCGGCTGGCTCTGACTCCAAAAGGATTATTTTTTACATTAGTTTTTTTTATAAGATAGTTTTTTTTATTGTATTCTGTGTTCAAAGGTTAGAAGAAGGAAATTTGACTGCCACTTGTCGCCACCCTTATGCACGAAACACAGAGCTAGTTCATACGTTTCCTTTAAGTCTAACAGCCTCTGTTTAACCGCCTCTGTGGTCTAGTGGTACAACCACCGGTATCAGACCCGGGGGTCCCGGGTTCGATCCCCAGCGTGGGTACATATTGTATTCGGTTTGGTTGGTGGTAGGACTTGTTGTAAAGTCCGCATAGCTAGCTACCACCATCTTATCTAAGTCTGACGCCATAACAACAATGTTTTCAGCATTGTTGTGTTCCGGCAGTCAAAGATAAGATAGCCAGTTCCTCGGTGATTAAGGATTCCGGGAGAGGCTCGCTTCCATCTTCAGCCTTATCAATACTTAACATCAGGTATTCATCATAAGACTCAAGAGTCTCCCCGTATAAAAAAAAACTAAGTACATAGGTAGCTATACAATTTTGGATTTCTTTACACTGTCATGGCAAAATTTTCAGTAGGTTCGAATGCGATACATGCTCCTTCTAATCACTCTATTTTATGTAGGTACTTTCTGTGTTATAGACCTTGCGAAAATCAAGAGGAAAGAGTGAATTCAGATTAATATGTGCCTAAAAGAGTACAAACCACTACGAGGAAAAAGTAATCTAATTAAGGGACTGACAGACATCACATTGGGCCATACCACAGAATAGAGATGCACAGTATTTTTATCTTTCTACCAAACGTCCGTTTGTGAGTACCTAATACGCGAAGCGCCTCGGTTCGGTGAGAGCTCGGTTAGTGTCCCACACCCATTTGCACTAGGTACTTACACTTAAGAATAGCATAAGGCGATTCTTATCTATCTTAAGACATTAATATTAAGAACAGATTAAACCTTATTAAAGAGCTCGAATTTAGGCTCGTACGTAAGTTACTATTTTGTATTGAGATTAAGATAGATAAATATAGTGATAGGTGATTCTTAAGTTTAGTGCAAATGGGTCTCATCTCGAATGCCCCGCGGTGACGAACGCACGCTGTGAAAGTTTTGTACGGAGTAAGCGTGTGGTAATGGCTAATCTATGTTGGCGGGCAGCGATATCGCGCACCTATTGGGTACCGCGTGACTGCAATAATAGTAATAAGTAATTAACTTTTTCTAAAACATGCTTGGAAATATGAGCATTATTTTGTCAACCTTCTTCGAGATAAATCGATATTGGTGTACTGGCCAATGCGAGCAGCGGCCGGCAAAAGTTGTATGAAAATCCATATCTGCTGTCGTGTTTAGCGGCCAAATAAATTACATAGTAAACTCAAATCTGTCGTGAAATTAAAAAATGGAATGATCTTTTACTACGAAATATAGCAACCAAGGAGGGAATTTATATAAATTTCGAACTGGCTTGCAAATAGAAAGCCGTTTAAAAAAAACAAAAACAAATGAACTCTTTAATGCGGGAAAAAATATTGTTGTTCGTTGTTCGTCTGATTTAGAAAAGTAGTTTTAGTTTCCGAGCATTATTTGAGAAAAGTACTATACCTACAAGCCTTGGCCACAACTAGGCATTGATTGACTTACGTATATGTGCCTCGGCTTTGCCTCGGCCCACATTTACACGTTCGTCCATCAATGCCTCTTTTGCTGGCCGCTGCAGTAATGTACTATTATTCTTACTATATGTTGGTATTAGTGGCGAGGGGTCAAAATATGGCGAAAGTATGCCGTACCAAACATTTTTTTTTGTGTTTTTCTTAATACAATTGTATGTTGGATCAGTAAGTTGGGATTTCTAAAAGTAAAGCCGACGAGAATCGACCCTTCACCACTGGTATGGTACTTATACTGTGGCCATACTATAGTAGTGACAAAGTAACGGTGTCAACAGAAGGGGTTGGGTTATTGTGTTACTTCCACTAGATTAGGATGCGCGTAATTAATGAAAGGATCGCTCTATTTATGAAGAGGAAAATTGTGTGTTGGGGTGTCTACGTCACGCTGAAGTTATGGTAAAATTACTTTCAAAGTTATTCTGTGAGATTGATGGCATTGGCGTAGGTGGGGTGGCGAGGGTGGTATAATTAAGAAATAATTAAGAAAATAATTAAGTAAATCTTGAAGAAAAAATTAAGCGATCCAAAAATATTCTAAAAGAATGTTTACGTTTTGGTCGTGAAAAACTAGCTTACCTACTATGTCAGATGTTCGAGACTGAATGTTTGTTCTTGTTGTAGGATATTCGTACTTTTTTATGAACAACAGGGAGACTCGGCCTTCATAATACCTGGGGTACGATTGCGTAAGGTAATCGTATTTATTTGTCAGTTTATATTATTCAATCGGCTGCAATTTGTATGAAACGATATTTAAGATGATACAATAATGAACTGTGAACTGAAATGCATATTAATATATATATATATATATATTTAAAATAACTTCACGCAATCGCCTTGCTGATGGTAAGTATTGATGGAAGCGAGCACCTCCTGCAATCCTCAATCATTGAGGAACTGGCTATCTCTAACTGCCGGAACACAACAATGTTGAAAATATTGTTGCTATTGCAGGCGGTCTTATAACAAGTTCTACCACCAACCAAACCGAATATAAAATATTTCCCCTCTGGGAATCGAATACCGATAGCGGTGGTCGTTACCACTAGACTACAGAGGCGGTTCACAACTTACTTAGGTACCTAGGTATAATAAATCGGCGCTCAGCAACAGTGGCGCAGTAATAGAGCTTCCGGTCTGTGAAAGCTTTCAGTCTTAGCGATTAAACAGTTTTCGCTGTGGTCAATCTACTCAAGTAGACTGTCATTCATTAATTTACCGCAGAGGTTCCAATTTATTTATCTCATAGACCACTTTCAAAATTTTTCTGGTTCCGGTGGACACCATGTAGCTACATATCTTCCTTATTCCCAAAACTCGGCAAAGAATTTGTGAAGATTAGATCTAGCAATGGAAATTTGCGTTGCTGTGCTCCAACCTCGAATTAGCAGTTAAAAAAAAAGTGAGAATATATTCATCAATTGATTATGCTGTGAGTGGGTGTTAAAAAAGTAAAGTTAGCCAATAAAAAAAGTGATCACACCCAAATTATTTTTTTCTTTTTGAAATCTAGGTACTCACACATCACAAGAAATCAATCAAGTCTTAGGTACTTATTTTATTTAGAAAACGCCCCATTCGTAGTGGTAAAAGTGGTATATTTATTTGTATTGTATTTAGTCCAATATTGTAATATTACACTTTCAAATAATATTGTTATCATATAATATTGTGAAATGATAAAAAATATCGTATTACATTGTATTGTAATATGTTAGCACCTAGTCGTAATATAATTAAAATCAAATATTAATAACGTAACGTAACTTCTAAAATGACAATCACAAAATATGTAATCATAATTTTAATGGGAGGGATGTGCTTGATGGATTGACAGCAAATTATCAATATTTGGCATCAGTTCTATTAGGAATAACCGCAAATCTCCCCGTTCTGTAAGATATAATCTGCTCTTTTTTGTTAAAAGGTTTGTAACGGCACTAAAACTTTTAAATACATATAATATAAAAATAAATATATTATCTCCTATCGCAGGTAGGATGGAAGAGATTTCTTTTAGTAAAAAGCCTGACTTTTTGTACTTACCTATTTTTTGTAATTTGTCAATTTTATGTTTACTTACGTGTACAATTAATTTTAAAATAAATAATAATAAAATAAAATAGTAAAATATACAAGTTTTTAGCTGTAACAGTCGCCGAGCGTCTTAAAAAATATTATCTGCCTACTTTGATAGGTGAAGTCAAGCCAACATTTTAGTTATTCACTATCGAAACCAGATAAATGTTCAATGATCTCCCGCTAATGATTTAATGAACCCCCATTTTTGTCACGGCAACGTAGACCCCCGTAGAGTATCCCGTGGACCCCTGCGGGTCCACCTGGTCCACTTTGGGAATCAATGATTTACCGGATGGGTGATCAAAAACGACAAAATCGAGCCCCTTTCTCCTTGAAAGCAAGTTAAAAGCATTAGGTCTTGTTGTAAGCACCTAGCTTATCGTATTGGTCCCGTGCGGTGTGTCATGACCATTTTACCTTATTCCTATTTTCCATCTCTAACAAAATTCTACTTTAACAAAAAATGTGAACAACGACTCTTAGCCTTCATCATCGTCAACTTCATCACCCATTTTTAATGTCCCCACTGCTGGGGTACTGGCCTTCCTTATATAAGGATAAGGAGAACGGGCCATAGCCCACCACGCGGGCCCAATGCGGATTGGTGGGTTTTAACGACTGCAAATGCAGCCGCGACCAACGGCTTAACGTGTCTTCCTTAAATTTTTGGTCACCCATCCCGTGACCGAATATTGCGAAAGTTGCTTAACCTCAACAATCGCAGGCCGAGCGTGCGAACCACTGCGCCACGGGCTCCTCATCATAGCCTTTATCATACCTGATGTTAAGTATTGATAAAGCTGAAGATGGAAGCGAGCCTCTCCCGGAATGCACAACCACTGAGGTGGCTATCTTAGCTCTAACTGCCGGAACACAACAATACTAAAAACATTGTTGTAGGTAGCCAGGCGGACTTATAATAAGTCCTACCGCCAACCAACATCCCTAAAAAGACCCTTCCTGCCTAAGTAGTGGGCATAATAAAACATGCCTGAAAAAGCGTCTCGGCTACTTATCAAACTATCATTATTGTCTAATCAAGTCGTAAAATTTCATTTCCAAGCAAATAATTATTTACATAATATAGCTGTCATCTGCAGAGACAAATGCAAGCAAAATTGCAAAGCTTTGTGCATTTAACCCTTAATGGGCGGAGTTAATTATTTATACATTATTATAGGTTTATTAGGATCCTTTTTAACATTATTTATGAAAATCTAAAAATATAAGTCAAAGTCAAAGATTTCAAAGTCAAAGATTTTTATTCAAATAGACTTATAGATAAGTACTTTCGAATAGAAATATATAATCACAAGTACGCGAAATATCGGTGGTAATCATTTTTTTTATATCTAGGTACTGAATTTAAGAAAGTGTACACAAACCAACTCTTGCTCTATGGTCAAAAAGCTGAGGTGGTAAGCAATTGCCCTTTGCCCTATTAAGGGTATTAAGAGTATCTAACTACCGTAGAAGAGATGCACTAAGGGGTAATATTCACACTGCCTTTTTCTGCTTTTATTGCTTCCGGTCACTTTTTTCTTCCTCTGTTGTTAATGATAAACTAGTGAATACCAATCTCTCCCTCATCGTCGAGGAGTTGCCTCATTGTCGGTGTGCTCAGATTATACTTCGGAGAGTGTGCTATTGAGCTACATGAGCTTATCCCGCCAGCTCCGTTCTATCAACGGGAGTCCAGATGTACTACGGGCTATCACCCCTACCTGGTTGATATTCAGTCTGTGATTCTTCTCATCTTTTATTTTGCGCACAGCCAGGTAGTGGAACTCCCTGCCTGCGTCTGTATTCCCGGGAGCCTATAACCCTGGTATATTTAAAGCTCGAGTGAATAGGCTATTTTTAGGCAAGGTCGCTCCGTCTTCGGCATTTTCTTAAATCAGAATTTCGGCATTTTCAAAATTCAGAATAAGGTGAAGAGCAAGCCTATTTAATGTAAAAAAAAATCTGTTCCCGGTCATCATCCAACCATTCCAAATGTGACGTCGTTGAGGTGTAGTGTCGTGAGTGATGTTATTTTTACTCTGACGCTGCACCGCATATCTGGTGTGAAGGTATGTTGTTGTTATTTTTTTTATCAACAACGGACGGATAGGATACTTATACTGAAGGTGGAATCTCGCTTTTCCTGGGATCCTCAACCTTTGAGGATCTGGCGCTGAAAACATGAAGACGTTAGATAGCTAGCTAGAATAGAATAAGACCTAGCTCCAACCACACTGAATATAACATGTGCCCCACAGGAAACCGAGCCTGGGATTTCTGTCCGAAAATAAAAGCAATCAAGAATTGAAGACAGCAATTCTGGATCATTCTTGCTTGCTCTTTTCTCATACCCTAGGCACGTCACTGAAAGATTTTTATTAGTCAGTACAAAGATGAATTTCATCTTCCCCTGGATAAACCTATAAATTTTAACCTACTTAACCATTACAAATTTTCCATTCAGAGAATACTCGTAAGCACTTTGTGCACAAATTTAGTAGCTAGTTTGATTACGAGATTTTACTTGCTTATTAGATTTCGGTAATTTTAGATCCTTATAAGAATTTATAGGTGCTTACAATAATAAATTTGTACTTATTTTAGTTAGAAACGAACTCCTTTCGCGACAGCAAGCAAAACCGTAAATATTTTATATTTAATTTAAACAAGAGTGCTCGGAAGCGTCTCTTGTGTATGTTAAATTTAAATGTTTTTGTTTCATATACGTTAGGGTTGCCAGGCGTACCGATACTTTCGGACTTTAGACTTTTGGCATATTAGACATGTCATTTGGCCGGTTACAGCCACGTGGTTTTTTGCTTGCCATACATTGCTCAGCATATTAGGTACTTAGGCTGCAAACAAAACTAAATAAGCATGGTCTTGGACAAGGACAAGCACAGAGCCACACATAGATCTAAATGTTGAGCCATCTTTGTTTTTTTGAAATATGATTTTTTTTAAATATAAATAATAGTATATTTTAACATATAAAGGATGAAGTTAACATGACTTACTTAGCAAAATAAGTTAATATTCGTAAAGTCAAGTAAACTGACTATTCTATGATTTTGTATTTTTTGCATTTTTCAATGCTATTTCTATACTTATGATAAATTTTAAATAGAAAAATATTGGAAAAATTAACTCGGCCATAAGTGAATTCTCAGACAGGAATCGACGACCTTTGGAAATCCGGTCCAATGCTCTATCCGGTCGAGCATTGGACCGGATTTCCAAAGGTCGCGGGTTCGATTCCCGTCTGAGAATTCCTTTGTGGCCGAGTTAATTTTTTCCAATATTTTTCTATTTAAAATTAACCATAAACTGTCTATTCGTATGGTTGTACCTACTTATCGTGGTGTTGTTGCATAAGCAAATACCTCGTAGTATAAATTCAAATATGAATATCACTAAACGAACATCATTTTATGTCACATGGCTAATTGCTTATTAAAAAGTGCAGAGTAGTTAACTAACCCATAAATTATTACTTTTTAATTTATATTTTAATCTGTATGGCATTTCCGGCTCGATTTTAAGTCGTGACAACCCTGACACAGCTCTGCATTCGAAATCGCGTAAATAATTTCAACTGTGCCGCTTGAAAACGGAACAAAAAATGTTTTGTTGTTCAAAACAAACATCTGTTAGAGGTCGAATTTGTAGAGGTTTGTTGTATGTAGGCATACAGAGCGTAAGTGCGGTCAAACTGACCAAAAACCATCGAGATTGTTCATCTGATTTACAACTCTGGAACGCTAAAGATAAAGTCAATATAGATGAAGAAATTTTATTAGGCTTGTGCCGTGCCTTTCACATAACGATTGTACCTGTAATTTTATATGTTATGTTTTGAAATATAAAACGGAATGATATTTGCAATATTAACACGAAAGATTTGACCGAAAGAGTCCAGTTCTGCTAACTTTAGTCATAATCGTAATGTAATCGTGTGCCAATTGTAGTTCTTGCGATGTATCTTAACTATTTAGTAATCTGTGATAGTGCTCTTTTACACAGTTCTTTATTCAGTTTAAAACACCACAATCGACACACAATTAAAATACGATGACTAACCTTAGAAGAATTGACCCCTGTTTTTTGTTTGCTAACCAGTTCAACAATGGCTCTCAAACTAAACACCAACTTAGCAGGCACCTGCTTCTAAGCGGTAACAAGTAACACGCAATAACTTGAACTTGTTACGGAGTTCGAGCTTTGCCCAGTAAGTTGCGAAGAAGCTAACTTGCCAGACTGAGGAGTAACCGCGAAACTGGCCAGTGTTGGGAAGAACACGGTTGTATCGAGTCGTCTGAGGGAAAACCACGAAAAACTTGCACATAAATATTCGACTGTGGAAAGGATGGTGAAAATTTCATCAAACCTATACGTGTGGTGTATCTATAGATAGATCTTTAAAACTTACATTGAGGTTCCTAAACCATTTATTTCTCAAAGTCAATATACACTTTCGAAGTGGTAAAATTTTCAATGTGTGGGAGTGTCTAACTTTTAAAATAAGAAAGTGGAAAAAAAATATGCTGTAGACCTTTATAAAAACTTTCAACAAAAATTAGTTTGAACGAAATATATTTAGCAGTTTCAGAGCTATAGCACAGTTTGAAAAATAAGATTGTCATTCATACAGACACTGTGAAAAAAAAAGTTATTTTTGCAGACGAAAAATTATAGTGGCATTTTGGGTGGGTGTATTTAAATTAATAATAAGTAATAATAATAATATAAACTTTATTACACACGATACAAAACAACACATACAGAGAAAACGACAAAAAAAGGAACACACAATAGGCGGCCTTATTGCTTCATAGCAATCTCTTCCAGGCAACCTTGTTTACTATTGATGATTTTATGTCAATATTTTTTTTATACTAAAACCGGATCCACCCAACACTACTCCTCTGTCTATGGTCACCGCAGCTAAACTTCAACTGTCGCAACTTTGCGCAAATAAAAACCAGACAATTCAATATACCTAGCTTGCTCCGTAGGTACTTACTCTAACGTAATTTTGTAAGACATAAATTATATCTGAATTAGTACTAACTTTGAGCAGTAATGAATGCTAAAGGATTTAATATTATTTTATAGAGATAATATCGAGACTGTCTGTACTTAGTTTAAATTAATCTAGATTTATGATAACCACACGTGGCGTCTCTGCCTTACGACGAGACAGTGCGTGTCGTCCCTAGTCTACGTCCACTTATGGCTAAAAAGCTATGATGTTACCTGTTTTTGGCGTCAACATTTCAAATATCGTTAATATATCTATCGTTTTTTTTTGCTTAGCAAATTCGATCAAGTATGCTAAGCAACGCTCGATCCGGCCAGGTGTCGGATGGGTGACTGTAAAGTGGCATTACAACTGAGCGCTTCTATGGTTCGGAGGTCACGTTAAACCGTGGGGCCCGGCTGCTGTCATCTGATAATAGTCGTTAAGCCAAGTCAGACTGGTCCTTATAAGCGGCTTGAAAAACTCACTCTGACACCAGAGATGGTCACTAATCTTCACAATAGAGAGAGAACCGCGTCATTTTCTTTACATCAAGAACTTTCTACCATTATTAGTTACGATTATTTTCGATGAACAAAGTGTGTGAAAATTAAAGATGCCTTTCATCATCGCTTCAATCATTTGAGCTACAATTATTGCGCCTATTTTCATTATTCATTGTTTCATTGTGAATTAAATTAGATCACCCACAAAAATTGTTCTCAGATTCAATAGAGCAGTAACGAAATAACGTTATTATTTTAAATTAAGCGCTGTCTTTGTATATCTATCGGGGCGTGCAGCGCAGAAACATCTCACTTTAATGGCATTCAGAAGATGTGTCGCGATCTTTCAGGTTGGGCCAGTAAAATAGTGAGAGAAACATACTTTTTTGTTAGTAAGAAGGATAAATTCACTCCTGTAGAGCCTATACGGTCCCCAATGGGACATCATTAGCCGTTATAATGTTTAACATTTTTATAAAGTCATACACACGTCCTTACTTATAAACTGGTGTAAGCTTGGAGTAGGTAGTTGCACAGTGTTTTTCTTATTTGTTCGAGTTTGAAAATGTAATTTGAATGACGGAGACTGGAATAGGTTTACAACAAGGTAATAAGAAAGGGGTAACCAGTAACTAAACGCGTTCTTCCGCTTTTTTTATAATTACTGTTATTATTACTCTAGCTTGCTAAGCCGTCGAAGATTTTCTGTGCCGTAGCATGACAGGACGTAGTGATAAGGAAAGAGTATGTAATCACTACGTTCTAGTAATTACCTTCTGACGAGGACTAGAAGCCACTAGCAGCCCAAAGACTAGGACAAGAATGGGCTTACAACGACTGGTCGTAAGACAAAGAAACCTCAGTGCCTATATCCTATCAACTATTCTCCATAAGCAACCTCTGTTTTCGTGGCCTCGTATGTTTATAACAACGGGCGGGATGGCGGATTAGAGATCAGTATTCCCGGCGCATGTGAACATTCGATAGCTTGCTGTCCTTGTGCTTCCAGAGAAAATGGTGCAGCGATAACAGCGGAGTATTGTAAACGTACTTCCTAAAAATACCTATTAAAATTGCTCACTGAAACCACATTGTCTACTTTATTATGAATTTGTAGTAATTTACATTCTCTTCCTTCACTTTGTTGGGTTCAGCCTCCTTGGACTGATGGATGTCTGACAGGCTGTCGGATGAAAGATAGACCTATAATAAAGGCATGGAAGTTCTAAGTACTTACTTCGTACAACCGTAGTAGTTATTACTTCAATGGATAGAGGACATTACGACAAAGACAAACGATGACGATCGACCAGCTAGCAAGACAGGAATAGTGATAACAAAAGAGTATGTAATCACTACGTTCTAGTATTTACCTTCTGACGAGGACTAGAAGCCACCAGCAGCCCAAATACTAGGGCAAGAATGGGCTTACAAATATCCTATCAACTATTCTCCATAAATAACCTCTGTTTTCGTGGCCTCGTATGTTTATAACAACGGGCGGGATGGCGTCCCGGATTAGAGGTCGGATTCCCGGCGCATGTGAACATTCAATAGCTTGCTGTCATTGTGCTTCCAGAGAAAATGGCGCAGCGATACCAGCGGAGTATTGTGAACGTACTTGTTTATTATATTTTAATCTACTGTCATTATTAAAATTGCTCATTCAAACAAAACACTGTTTACGTGTCTAGTGCAAATACAAAACACTATCTACGGTATATTTACGGTCATTATTAAAAGTTGTAGGTAATTTGCAAACAAAACACTTCAAAGATGAGGGAAAGAATTTCACAGATTTTTGTAATGCAGAAGCGAAGGGTTCGTTCAAATTAGTTGGAGAAGAAATAGTATGCATTTGAAGTTTTGTTGTAGACGCGCCTTGATCATTTGGCCACTGCGAGTTTATTATCTTCGACTACCAACTATTTTTTTAAATGCTTCTACAGTGAGAGTATGAGCGACTTTGGCCTCTTCGGTGCAATGAGAAAGTTTGTAGTTTTTTCTGCAACGTCAGTGTTTTGTTTTTTGTATGCCAAAAATACTTTATTTAGTGCATAAAACACGTATAGTGTTACGTAGGTTGTAGAGAAAGGTGAAAAAAAAAAGTTTGTAGAGCAAGGTGAGACTCTATGTGTATTATCATTATTCACCTTTTATGCATAAGTAAGCGGAGACTTGGATACTACCAACCATCTACTCATTGAGAAGGCAGTCGTTGCCCTACAGCGATACCCTTCCACACAACTAGTGGTTCTGGGAGATTTCGATTCACACCACGAGGACTGGCTTATGATAAAAACCGACCACGCTGGTCGTGAAACACGAAAGCTAGCCTTGACACTGGACCTCACCCAGCTGGTCCAGGAAGCCACTAGAGTGTCGGGTATTGACTAGCACACCCCTAATTGTTTGGACCTTCTGCTGACGACAGACCCCGACAGGTACTCGGTGTCGGTTACAGCACCCCTTGGTGCTTGTGTGGTGGAATCGATGTCGTTGTACTCTTCGCCCAACCCAGGCCTTGGGTTGTTAAATGAGCTCGCTTCGACCACATAAGCTGAATAGGGAAAAAACTTGCTTCTTACCCGTCTGGTAGTAAAGCGTTTTGGTCCGTGGCTAAGTCGGTCGAGGCCAACTTCTGCAGTCCCTCACTGCCTCCTCTGCTGAAACCAGACGGATCGTTGGCACACACTGCATAGGAAAAGGTTGACTTATTTGCCAATCTATTTGCCAAGCATTCGAGTTTGGATCCTAGTAATGCTGTACCTACCGATTTAACAAGCTGTGGGACTTTTATGTCTGAAATCCGCATTAGACAAATCGAAGTACGAAAAACATTGCTTGATCTGGACGTGAATAAAGCCAGCGGCGGCGGTCCCGACGCTGTACCAGTCACAATACTTAGGACTTGCGCTCCTAAGTAAGCCCCAGTTTTGACACGCCTATATCGTTTGTCCATGGCTAAGGGACAAGCACTAAAGTTATGGAAGCTTGCCAACGTGCAACCAGTGCCTAAAAAGGGCAGCAGTGCCGACCCTGCCAATTACAGGCCCATCTCAGTCACGTCCATTCTCGTAAGATAATGGAACGTGTACTGAAAACTGTACGTGTACTGGAAATTACCTTCTTAGCGACCGACAATATGGGTTTCGCGAGAACAGGTCTACAGGTCTTCTTCTAGCATACGCCACTTACATATGGAGCGATGCCATCGGGAGGTATGGTGAGGCGCTTGATATCTCTAAGGTTCTTGACAGGGGTGTGGCATGAAAGCCTTATTAGCAAGCTTCCGTCATATGGACTTCCCATATTGTGTCTGGGTGTCGGACTTCCTGAGGGATCGGTCGATACGAGTGATCATTGATGGTTGCTCGTCGGACCAGTTAGCTAAATGCCGGTGTCCCTCAGGGTTCAGTTCTCGCCGCAGCACTTTTTCTGATTCATATAAATGTCATGTTAATGCCCGGTATTTAATGTAAGGCAGATGACAGCACCGTTGTAGAGAGCTATATGTCTGATGTACGTGCCAGTGCTGAACAGTGGGTCTACCGCGTAAGTGCCGACGGCATCGCTGTCAACTTCACTTTGACAGCCGACGGCGTTTTCGTACAATGCAACTTCAACGTTATCGTACTAATAATAAGATTCCTTTTCCATAGTCAGTTAATACTCGAATCTATGTGCGACCGAGACAGCGCTGTAGCATCAGTGCTCGCGTGTGAAGAGTCGCGCCCATTTACGACAAGTCGACGATGTCGATGACACTTTCGCGGTAGGGTCACTGGTCCAGTGTCATAGGCAGGCGATGGTTAGTCTTATGAACCTATCCCTGCAAGCAGTCTCCGAATGGGGCGATGCCAATCTGGTCAGGTTTAACACGTCAAAGACTCAGGCGTGTCTTTTCTTCGTAAAAATGAGTCCTTTTCACTTAACTCCTCTTTCCGAAAATTTTCCGTGCTGATTACTGACCAGCTTGAGCTTCTCGGCATTACATTGTCTCCGACTCTCAATTTTGGCTCTTTTATTGAGAGTAAAGCTCAATTGGACTTAAAAACTTGGCATTTTGGCAAAGGTGGGAAAGTACTTCACCCCGGAATAATTGCTCAATTTTTAACAAATACCAAGCGCAAGTTCAATCTTGTATGAAGTACTGTTCTCATCTTTGGGATGGTTCTGCCCAATACCAACTCCAGGCGCTTGAGTCCATTGAAAGGAGGGCCAAAAAGCTCATCGGCATTGATGATTTATTTAATAAACTAAAGAGCCTTGAACATAGACGGAAGGTTGCATGTCTATCCGTATTCTATACATTTCGGGAAGTGTGCAGCAGAATTGCACAGCCTCATTCCACCATCCCCCTTTTTTATCGGACAACCAGACGTACCTACAAACAGGTGCCACAATTATATGGTTGACGTATATCAACCATATAATTGTAGCACCTGTGCAACGGTTAGTGCGACTCTAGGGTATCCAAGAGTCGCACTAAGCGTTTTGACTCTATATTTATCATCCGCCAAAGAGTGGAACTCCTTGCCTGTGTTTCCTGACACTTACAATTTGGGGGTTTTCAAGTCACGAGGGAATAGTTATCTTCTAGGCAAGCGCGTTACATCCTAGATCGTATCTTCGCTTTCCATAAGGCAAGATAGCGGTCAAGCGCTATACCTATCTAATAATAATAAAAAGTGCACGCAATTATTTGCAAGCGGACGCTGCATGTTGACCTCAGATGTTTTGCTATTTTACATGTAGAATTAATTGCTTGATAAATTTGTTTTTACATTCATTCTTTGCAACGAGTCTCAGTGTCATGAAAATTAGAACTGCATGACTTCTCATATATTTTAATTTAAGTATAGGTCGGTTAACTAAAGCTAGCACGTTCAACACATTTACACGTAGTGTCTGTGCGCGGCGTGACGTTGCACTGAATGGTCATCAAGAATAGTCTGTCTGTCAGTCTCTTTCGCACGCGGACAAACTTATGAGTTTAAAGGAGACTGTTATTGTTTTGATTTTGCTACTGTAAAGTGAAATATTTTGTATTTGTCCATTCGTTTTTTGAAATTGCATTAGTGTGAGTACTGTGAAAGTGCCAGCTTTCGTTAACCGACCTGTATCACAGTGAAGTTCCTATCTTAGAGTAACATTTGCCACGAGAACATTAAGCAGAATAATGCACCACTAAATTAGAATTTTAACTGAAGCAGACACTGGTACTACTAACGACATACTAAGAGTAGCAATTGCGTTTAAATTTTACCTTTAACGGAAAGGTTTAAAGTCTAATTTTGAAAAACTAGTTTAACTTAGGTTTAAAGCCCAATTTGGGCGAGCTAGTTTAACTGAGGTTTAACTAACTTTATTATAATCCGGAGTTTTCACAAACTTTTTGAGTTCACTCATTGTAATAATTAAGAATAATGTAGGTAGGTAGAAAAAGTATTGTCGCAAAAACGTTTTGAGTTAATTGAGTAGAAACAGGTGTTAGTAGAGTTTACTAAGTAGAAAGAGATCCTTATCTAAACTAGAATTAACATAAGAAATTGAGAAATTAAACGTTATGATAGGAGAGAATTTTCTCGCTGTAACACTTATTGAATAATATTTGCTCATTCCGACCTTTTTCGTTAGATTATACTTTGAGGATTTTATGGATAATAATAAATGAGACATAAAAAAATGCTAAATGGGTGATTTCATATAATTTACTGGGCATAATTTTGCTATTTTGGAGCTGGAGCATTCCTAGTTGAGCTGGGATGGCTGGAGTGTTCCGGCCTGACACCCCCCGGACGCAAAAAAGACGCAAAATGTCGTCGAGTGGCTGAAACCGCCCCCGTATTGTATGAAAAAGAATGGCTATTCTGGTGGTTTTACAGTTAAAACCAAACCAACGCTTATTTATTTACAACTTATTAATTTTGCATTTTACTATGCTATTTTTATGTGATAAATATTTAACAGCGCATATTTATATTACATTTTCTTAATGAGCTGTTTATGACCGTCATAGTGCTTTCCGAAGTTAATAGCTTTGATTGTTTGATTTACGATTAACGACAGACAAAAAGCTGCTGCAGCTATTATGTGTTACATATTGAACTTCAGCTTAAGATATGCGGTGGACTGTATCTACATTCGCGAATTTAATATATAAATCTCTCTACAATACTTTGTAACTAGATATTGTCTTCTTGATGTCTTATTTCAAAACATTACAATGTACGAGTTAAAAAATATATTATGTAGCTTCAAGCTTTTCGCACTACTTCTATTGAATTCTAATTTCACTCTAAGGGAGCCTTCAGAATACCGTAGTAAAGTTAAAGATAATTATCTTTATCTTTACTACGGCTCCCTTAGAGTGAAATTAATTAATTTGCATGCAATGAGATCTAATAAAGTAGGTATTTAATAGTTCCACATATTTTGCCAAATTTTATTGGAGTGCAAAAAATGAGTTTACAGTTAATAATTATTACTTGACGACCTGTTTGGCGCAGGGGTACTAAGCCCACCTTCTGCGCCAGAGGTCCCGGGTTCGATACCCGGACAAGATAAATAGTTGTATGGATACTAGATAACGGATACTTATATACTATTTTGTTGTATATACATACATAATATACATATTAAATATCCAAACCAAGACAAATAAACATGTTCATGCACACAAATATTTGTCTTGTCCGGGGATCGAACCCGGGACCTCTGGCGCAGAAGATGGGTAAACAAACAGGTCGTCGAATATATTTACTTAGTTTATACTCTGTTCATTGGTAAAACTGATAGTTTATGAATTTTACATTTTGCAATGCTGTTTTGTACGTAAGATAAATTTTAAATAGAAAAATATTGGCAAAAATCAACTCGGCCACAAGTGAATTCTCAGATGGAACTGATAGTTTGCTTCACATTGATGCTTTCTCGTATACAACCACTATGGGAATCTTTCCACAAAAAGTCAATCGACTATGTTATCAGTTTGGCCCACAGCTAGCTCGGCCCATCAGTTCAGATTGGCGTGTGAGTGAAACAACGTAAAAATCACGCCAATAAAATTGTTTATTTATACACTTCTCGCGTTCTGTCACAGTGGATGAGCGAGCGGAAATGAAAATCTGCTCTCTCTTTGTGTTAAGGCGGTACCCCCCACCGAAAGTGGCGCCGCGTTGAATTTTATTTAATATCGTAATTCTAATACACAATTTTAATAAAACTTTACGTGGAATTTTTAGAGCCCATAGTCTAGTATTTTTAGTCTTAAAAATCCAAAGTGGGGCAACTAGGGCATGTGGGGTATGATATAAAAGAGCGCTGCTTGCACATTCTCAAACATTTTTTCTTTTGACGAGGCGTAAGTTACAGAGTTTGTCTAGAGTTTTATACAGAATTATTGTTTTATAATTATTGTTGTCTAAATTCAATATTGATATTCTTCAGACTAGACAGACGGAACTATGACGAAAAAAAGCTTCATGATAAAAACATCGTCGTTCAACAGAGTTAACAGACAGTATGTCAGACCCCGCTCCGCCCACCATAGTGGACGATTTAATAGTTTTCTCCTCAGAAGTAGTGACGAATCGTGTCACAGTGGCGAAATTTACAGTTTGTAAAGACTTTCTTACAAAATATTCGTCTTAATTCAATATTTATGCATAGTCTGACCTATGACGAAAACAACTCACTTTACATCGTCATTCAACAGAGTTATCAGACAGTATGTCAGACCCCGCTGCACCCATCACAGTAAACTAATTAATAGTTTTGTCCTTTAAGCAGTGACAAGTCGTGTCACAGTGGCGTAAATTAAAGAGGTTATAGAAAAATTTACCTGACAATGACATTTTATCATTGTATGTAACTGAATCTATCAATGTATTGCCTCCAATATTCGTCTTAGTCCAATATTGATGAATATGACGAAAAAAAGACTGACTTTGTACATCGTCGTTTAAGAGAGTTATCAGACATTATGTCAGACCCCGCTCCGCCCACCACTGTCGACAACTTAATAGTTTTCTCCTCGGAAGCAGTGACGAGTCGTGTCACAGTGGCGTAAGTCCCGATTTTGGGGATCAATTTTATGGGCTAACATTGTGGGGTCGTCGGTTTATATGTTCCCTTAGCGCGGAGCGGGATGGACTCCGTTGGTGGGCCATGAAACGGGCAAATGTTTACAATGTAGTGATGAACTGAAGGTGAATTTTAACAGTTACTTTCAAAGATATAGTAGTTTAAAATAGAGGGTTACTTTACTATTCATTTTTATTTGTACTAATTAGTTGGGATAGCTGTGTTTGTTAGTTGGTTAAAATTTTATGTTCGAACTGCTGGAAAAATGTTTAAGGATTTTTCGTATTATACTATCGAAATGTTAATACACCGTTAAATTTACTTTATCGTGGTTAAATGGTTCTTCATTATCACTTTTAATTTCTACATACAGTCTTGGTCGTTACATAGCATTAGCGTTTATGTCAAAGTACCTACACGATATTTTACAATCTAATAAGGTTGATATTAAAAACCATTTTTAATTAGTTTTAGGAATAAATGTTTTGTTCAACTAAATATCTATTTGGTCAGCTACTATTCTTTGCCTACCTGCTTCTGCCTATAGTAGGTATGAACTTACTTGTAAACCATGTATGTTTTGCTGATCTATCAATTATTGGTTAAGTTATGTTGGATTTCCTTACTGATATTTTAAAGTAACATCCTTTACTTTTTAATGGTATGGTTAATAAACTATGTTCCGCTCTTTTCGTGGCCCCACAGGTGTTGTAAGCTGATGGTTGATACTTACTAAGATGGTGACATTTTACGACGCAATCTTTGTTGAGCCATGTAATCGGGCTTACGTGGTCTGATCGCCAGCTGGACTTTATTACCACTACATAAAGTTTATTATCGAACGGCAGTGGCGTTCATTTGCTGATTGGATCCAGTAATTAATAAAGATGGATCCTCATAAAATTTGTTATGATGGATTGGTTGATAAAATGGACGTTATGTTTTTGTTATGAAGACGCAAAATTGTTTGCAACTTTGTTAGTGGTTTGTTGGTTCTGTGAAGTTCGTTTAATGACATAAGTAAGTAACTTATTGTATTATAGTATGAAGAAGAAATACGGATTGAGGTACTTGAAATTTAACTTCGTTGTTTTGTACCTTATTTTTTATTTTATTATAATAATTAAGTACTGATTAAATATGTTATGCAATCTACAGTACTTAATAAAACTTTAAAAGAGTGAGTTTGTAAATACGTCCTGAAACGCGTCTGGATCTATAAAGGTACTAGTGGTCACACCACCGGTATGGTATCAGATACATATGTTTTTGGTTCGATTCCCAGTGGGGTGCATATTGCGTCAGGACTCTGGTTTAGTGGTAGGATTTGTTCTCAGACCGCCAAGCTAGCTACCACCATCTGTTGCCATAACAACAATATTTTCAGCATTGTTGTGTTCCGGCAGTTAAGAGTAAGACAGTCATTTCATAGTGGATGAGGAATCCGGAAAAACGCGAGATGCTACTTTCAGCCTTATTATTACAAAACTTACAAAATAATTATACACTTGCCTTATAAACTGCAAACGAGCGAGCGACGTCATTTCAGAAACCTTCCTAAAAGTTACTTGATTAGTTATCATGTTTCGTTACATTTACTCCAGGGGAATTACAGCATTTATATGCCATCATGTAGTACAGGCAGGGAACCTCCCGGTTGACCAGAAGAGTCTTTTTAGTAAGCTTTATTTAAAAAGTAATAGATATACAGAAAACGTTTATATTACAAATAATAGAACATTAACAGGTATTTCATTTGAATAATAAATTATTTCGTTAACCTTAGTACTTTCCGAAAAAACGTTTCCCAAAAAACTCTAATGGTCAACCGGGAAGTTCCCCGATTGCACGTGAAAAATAGGAAAAAATACTGTTATTTTATTTTAACATTATGTGGTATATTCCAAACTGCTGAACTCCTAGAACTCAGCAGAGCAAACATAAGTGCGATAGCAAGAGCCTTAACTGGACACTCCAAACTAAAAAGGCACCAATTTCACATGAAATTAAGTGACACTGACGTTTGCCGTTACTGCGGATTAGAGAGAGAAACACCTAAACATCTCCTATGTGACTGCGGCCCCCTAATTCACAAACGCAGTATCCACCTGGGCCGGTATAATTCGGCCAGAGGAACTAAAATCTCAGAGCTAGGAAGATAAGAAAAAAAGGATTGAAGGATCTATAGAATTAAATTGTTCAATAACAGATACTGAATATCATATAAAAACTCGCCAAATTGCTGTTCCCAATAATACTGCATTGACTTCGCTAGAAACCAACACTCTCATAGATAGCTCCATTGGTGTATCGTCGCTACCAGCGGATGAAAATCACCCGCAAGATAATATTATTGAATTGGAACAATTACAACACTTGACAACAGATGGCGATAGTAGTAGGAAACATCAGTCTAAATGTAATCGTATTTTTATAATTGGTGATGAACAGTTACGTGGATTGTCAGTGAGTTTAACAAATTCGCGATATGGAAAGTGGAACAACAAATATAAATGTTATGCCCATATTATGACTGATGCAACCAGTACCGAAATATTAGAATATTGTAATAATGATAATATGTTACATGATTTTACAAACGATGACATGATAATTATTAGCTTAGGAAGACATGACACTGATATGCATAAATTAAATTCAAATATATGTATACTAATTAACAAATTAAATATGACAAATGTACTTTTATTACCAGTTTTAAAAAATAGATGTATGAATGAGATTACATTGAATTATAATATAAGGTTGTGGACTAAACATTTTATGCATTTAAAGCATCTTGACATTTTGTTGGATTATAATAATTTTAACTTTATGAAATGCTTATGTGACAAAATTAATATATGCATAGATTATATAGATTACGAAAAACAGTTTTTATGCTATAAAAAAATAAGGGAGCACATAAAAAGCGCTACTGTGATACCTAAAAAGACTATTAAGGTAGTAAATAAAAAGGGCACAATACCGTACTATTTTCAGATATTAAACAAAAAACCACAAAGTACTTCAAATGGTGCTTCTAACTGCTCGAGCTCAAATAACAGTGATTTACCTACTTTGCATGGAAATACAGCTGACCCAATATGTAGCGATGAAGAAATTTTTCGTGACCCCCAGTAATGCTATAAACGATAACACATTAGTTAATGGAGACTCTGAAATTCTTAACAAGGAATCTATGAAATGTTTTAATTTTCTCTTTCAAAACTTGTGTGGAATATCAAATAAAAAAGATGAATTGAGTGTTTACTTGCATGATCTCGAGGTTAAAACAGATTTTATTTGTATATGTGAACATTTCCTAAACAAAGATAATGTATCAATTTTTAATTTAGATGACTACAAACTTGTTTCCCATAACGTACGCACCAACAAAAAAAGGGGTGGCTCACTGATTTTGACAAAGTCTGACTGTAATGTAGAGGACTTAAAGTTTACTAAAAACATATATGCAATGAATAGTTTTGAAATATGTGGGGTGAAATGCACTGATTACAATTTTAGTATCTGTTGTTTATACAGGACTCCAGACGTTAAAAATTTCAATGATTTTATCACAAGGCTAGAAAGGCTCTTGCAACATTTCTTTAAGAGGAGTTGTGTTATTTTTGGAGATTTCAACACTGACTTTATCAAGGAGAGCAGTAACCAGACTGAGTTGCTAACTCTACTTAAATGTTATAACTTTAGGTTCTTAATTAAGGAAACTACATTTATTCGAAATGATCATGAATCCTGCATTGATAACATAATCACAAATCTTCCAGATTCACACTTTGCTCAGTGCACGGTAGATCACAACAAGCTTGGAGACGGTCACGCGGGTCTGCTCTGTACAATTATGTTTGAAAATAAGCACCCAAAACAACAAGAAAATAATTCTTATCTGAGCAGGCGAAGAAGTTATTCCAGAACTAACAAAATAAAATTTAGACAGGAATTAGAATGTGCCGACTTAAATAGATGTAATATAAATAGTTTCTTAAGCAAGTCTAATGAAATTTTTCGAAAGTCATTTAAAGTTAAAAATGTAAAAGTAAATATCACCAAGACAGAAAAAAATCATTGGATATCTAAGGGAATTCGGAACTCAAGCAAAATGAAGAGATTTTTAATTACAAGAAACAAAACTACTTGTCATAAATCTGTCAATGATTATGCCATAACATATATAAAACTTTACAGAAAAGTGATAAAATCTGCTAAAAAACTGTCGGTTGGGAAACAACTTAGTGAGGCCAAGAATAAAACAAAAGCGATATGGAAATTAGTAAACAAACACCGAAACGAAATAAAAAAAAGAGGTAATAATCACAATAATCATATTCTAAAAGTAGGTGATCAATTGATTACTGACAGACAGCAATTGGTGGACATTTTTGCTGAGGTGTTTGATAAAAACAGTTATAATGTTGATATAACTAATAATAATAAAAAGTCTCTTGAATATGTGACTATGAGTTCCCCTAGAATCGCGGCGAACATGGAAATGAGACTCACTGACCCTGAAGAAGTCACAAAAATTGTACGACGTATGCCTTTAAAGAAGTCATGCGGTTATGATGAGGTACCTTTAAGCATAATTAAAGAAAATATTGATATTCTAGCCGAACCATTAGCGTTTTTCTTTAATAAGTGCTTGAAGTCTGGAGTGTTCCCTGAACAACTCAAAATAGCTAAAGTTGTGCCAGTGTTTAAAAAGGGATCTCCTACGGATCCAAAAAACTACAGGCCAATATCTCTGTTACCAGTCCTTTCGAAAATATTCGAGAAAATAATTGAATCAAGACTGATATACCATCTAAACCAAAATAACGTCTTAAATAAGCGTCAATTTGGATATAGAAAAGGGATTGGTACTGTGGATGCCATTGATTTGTTATTGTGTGAAGTGCTTACAGAACTCAACAAAAAATTAAAAGTTGCTGGTGTATTCCTTGATCTCACCGCCGCATTTGATATGGTGGATCACAATTTACTAATTGAAAAACTTGAGCACTATGGCATCAGACATAATGCAATGAAATTACTTCACGCATACTTACACAATAGACAACAATATGTGGAGATGAAATCCATACAATTCAGTCAGGAAATAGTGACTAAATCCAGGATAAGGACAGTAAAACGTGGTGTTCCGCAGGGATCGATATTAGGGCCATTGCTTTTTGTAATATTCACAAATGATCTGTTGAATGTTATGTCTGATAGTGATGTAGCACTTGTGGTTTATGCGGATGATACAAACGCTGTAGTTTCTGCGCCATCAATAGAAACCCTCTGCGCTAAGGTTGACAACGCTCTGGTCAATTTCAATGATTGGTTCTCCAGCAATAAGCTTGTGCTCAACGTAAAAAAAACGCATGCTATGCTGTTCAAAACAACTGCTAAAAAACAGCATGAGATAGTAGTTAAATGTGATGGACAAATAGTGGAATTCAAGAATAGTGTCAAGTTCCTGGGAATACATATTGATGAGTGTCTTAATTGGAAACAAGAAATTAAATCTATCGAAGATTATGTTAGTTCTGCCTGCTACGCCATTAGAAGTTTGAGAGACGAGCTGGAGACAAAAGAATTACTAACAGTATACTACTCTCTTGTTGAGTCTAAGCTTAGATATAGTATTAAATTCTGGGGAAACAGCTATGACTACAATCTTAAGAGGGCATTTGTGCTCCAGAAAAGAGCTATTAGAACCATAGTCCGAATACCACCTTGGGAATCCTGTAAGGAACATTTTAAGAGACTTAACGTGCTGACGCTACCTAGTCTGTACATACTGGTTGTAGTTTTAGATGTAGTAAAACATGGCTATAAATATGAAACCGAAGCCACTAAGGAAGAAAGATTAAGCACTAGAAGAAAAGACATAAAAGCTAAACTCCAACCACACCTCAATGTTGTGAAGCACTGTAGTAGGTATCAGGCAGTAAAACTTTTTAACGCACTGCCTCTAGAGTTAAAAGTCATTGAAGATTTTTATATATTTAAATCGAAACTTATAAAATTCTTATTAAGTGGCTGTTTTTACTCACTTGACGACTTTATCGGTAATCCGTGCATTTTTACTCAATAATGTTTTTGTATTGTAATGTTATGATTTTTATTTTATTTTGCTTTACTTTGACATGGAATTATTTATGATGGGTTTGACATTTATATACATACTTATAGATTGTTTACGTATTTCACACTTTTAATGTTATTAATATTTTATTTAAATTGATGTTTTAGCTTTAAATCTCAATTGTAATTTTTTTTTTTTTATTATTTTCTATTTTTAGTGTGCAACATTCAGACACAATTGTAAAATATTGTTATTGAATTAAATAAATTGAAATTGAAATTGAAATTGAAATTGATTTTAGACTTCCTGGAGGCCGCCAGGCTAAAAGAGATACTATAACAAGGTGGCGAGTTACAATAAATCTTATAAGATCTATTGTAACTCGCCACCTATAGGTCGCAGTGACTACAGTTCCAACTGGAGCTGCATAGCCCCTATATCCTGCAATTAATTTATATTTCTAGAGATATTTACCTAATTTTTTTACTTCGGGTCGACATTCTATTTTTTGACGTCACTATATAACACTTTGTATGCAGCTCACGCTTGACCGATTTGGTCAGAGAGTCGTCTTCTTTGTATGAAACGGTATACAATGACGTAACCCAAATAGCGCGCAAATCTTGAAGTTTATGAACACTTGTAAAACCGAAGCTTCTTATCGTATTTGAAAAAAAAAACATGTAGAGTTCAGTTTTTATGCGTTTAAGATAAACTATTACAAATTTCAACCGATTTATTAAACTTGTTGTTAATCCCCATAAACTCTTCAGGTATACCTAAGACAAGTCCCCATGACTGACTATAGTCGGATTTTCAATTCAGTAGAGTATTTTGACAGGTTGACAATGTCATTTTGTAAAAATAATGCTGCCTTAAAATGAAGCTTTAATGATAATATTGAATTTGTGTACATGAATGGATTCAATACTTTTTTTTTATTCACAACGGGGAGACTATTACCGTTTATCATACCTGATGTTTAGTATTGATAAGGCTGAAGATGGAAGCGAGCCTCTCCCAGAATCCTCAACCACTGAGGAACTGGCTATCTTATCTCTAACTGCCGGAACACAACATTGCTGAAAACATTGTTGTTATGGCGTCAGACTTAGATAAGATAGTGGTAGCTAGCCAGGCGGAGTCACAACAAGTCCTACCACCAACTTAACCGAATACAATACGTATCCCCCGCTGGGAATCTTGAACCCGAGACCCCTGGGTCTGATACCGGTGGTTGATACCATTAGTCCACAGAGACAGTTAAAATACTTACTGGAACTGAGCAAAGGATCACAAGAAACAGTTTGTTCTTCTTCTTCTTTATGAATGGTTTGCTTTATGTTCTAAACAGAAAAACAGTTTAGAGCAAGATTATTTTTGCAAAGTGACATTGACACCTGTCAAATAATCCTACTGAATAAGAATGCGACTATATACTATGGGGTGACCGCGCCATCGTAGTAATTAAATAAATTAGATATAGGAAATTAAAACAATAAATATTTCATTGTTGTGAGACACTGGTGGTGTTGCAGCTTAATCAATCTCCCATCCTTATATCTTTACCCATAAATTTTCGAACGCATCTTATGCCTGCTGTCAACTGTTAAGTGAATGTCACATCACTTTGGCATTACACATTCAAGCCGAGAGATCGAACGGACGCGCGCCCCGTGTGTGTTTTATAGATAAAAATCTTTAAGCAGCTTCCCAGTAAGTCTTTTTTGATTTCTAGCGTTGATTTCATGAAACCTCACTGAAGTAGCGACGTCAGTAAACTAGTTCAGGGACAACCAAAAAATCCCAAATCGTGGCGGTATAAAAAGTTGCAACCTCCAACATAAAATCTGGTCCAGGTTAAGTTGGTATTATTTTAATTATTCCTAGTTATTTCTCTTCATATCTCCCTATCGGAATTTCTGAATATGT
Source organism: Chrysoteuchia culmella (assembly GCA_910589605.1). Lineage (NCBI taxonomy): Eukaryota > Metazoa > Arthropoda > Insecta > Lepidoptera > Crambidae > Chrysoteuchia > Chrysoteuchia culmella. The sequence goes on along the minus strand of OU342665.1, from coordinate 6,546,963 downwards.
AAAGGTCTCTCTGTATAGCTATTTTCTTTTCCGTCGCATTACACATTAAGTACACCTATATAGACTTAGGTACATAACAACGGCTGTGTAAACGTAATAAATATAAATAATACGACAATAACTGAGCTCCGTTTGTTCGAGTTCATAAGGCGTCTCGCATGTTTGTCTTATGCTTTGAAAACTTGAATGTGGTAATTATTTTGAGGGGAGAAGGCTTTTTTCGGTTGCCAGCATTGAAGTCTATAAAGTTTTGGGATAAAGGTTCACAAAATACCCTTCCAAAACAAAACAAATAACAGAGTACTCGTTACTTGGTTTGTGCAAATAAGACTTTTAAAAATCTTTCACAAGTACTTAAACGGGAGGAGAGTATACTATAGAGAGTATAGAGTATTATTTTGAAGGATCTCAGACTTATGTGGCCAAGTTTGTGAGCCCTGCAAGGCATTATTATGGCTTGAACCCTCATACACCCATCCATGTTTGTATGATTCGCTATCGAAAACTATCTCTCGGTCTCTTTCATATCCATAGACTTTACTTTTACATAAGCAGTGCATGCACTTGTTTACATAAGCAGTGCATCTTGTTTACGATAACGTTGATAGTTAATTAATGACCACTCGTACTAGGGTACAGCATGTCTGTACTTCTTTCGGCCCCAGTCCAGAATAGGACATGGTAAATACAAAAAGTGACAAGATATCAATGCCATATCCACGTGATTACCACGTCACGTGCCAGTTAGCCGGAGGCTTAGACCCGGTAGCTCGCACCTGCGACAACAGATACACTCGTTAATGAACGCTGTACGTTCTCACTTTTCACATGTTTATTTACCAATTGTGCAAGTAAAAGTTATATTTATTGGTACGGTGGTCCTTAGAAAATTACGAAGAATGTTTGTTTTAGTCGTCGTATGGCTTTGTCGAATAACGGATGTTAAGTAATGATAAGGCTGAAGGTGGAAGCTCGCCTCTCCCGGAATTCGCAACCACTGAGTGGTATTTTGTTCTCTCGGTCCCAGTCCAGCATGGGATATGGCAAATCAGCGTTTACTAAATGACAAGTTACCAATGCTGACTATTCAACCCACTAAGAAGTGTCTTTTTCTTCTTTCGCTCTCAGTCTTGCATCATCATCAGCCATTTTAATGTCCCCACTGCTGGGGCCCTTCCTTATGGATGGATAAGGAGAATGAGCCATGACCCACCACGCGGGAACAATGCAGATTGGTGGGTTTTAACGACTGAAATGCAGCCGGGACCAACAGCTTAACGTGCCCTCCGAAGCACGGTGGAGCTTGAGATAGTAAATTTCTGGTCACCCATCCCGTGACCGACCATTGCGATAGTTGCTTAACCTTAACAATCGCAGACAGGCTCTTCAGTATGGAAGATGGCAAATGCAACGTTTACCAAGTGACAAGTTACCAATGCTATATCCACGTGATTACCACGTCACGTGCCAGTTAGCCCGAGGCAGAGCCGGTAGCTCGCACCTGCGACAACTGATACACTTGTTAATGAACGCTGTACGTTCTCACATTTCACATGTTTATAAACAATTGTACAAATAAAAGTGAGACTTTTCAGAACGGCTTTTCTCTAAGAAACGCCGTTCTGAAAAAGTCTTCTAGGTAAATTCATTGAGAGTATGGTTTGTCGAAGTGAATTAGATATTTATAACTTTTTAATTAAATGCATTTTCAATGCTATTTTTATGTGATACATACTAAACAAGAAAATAAGGGCGACATGAGAGTTGCTTTTTCTAGTATATTTTCTTGTTTAGTATGTATCACATAAAATAGCATGGTAAAATGCAACATTAAAAGCTATAATTTATTAGATGGCTGTTTCATCTTAATCGATAGTTAAACATTTGTAAAAATATTTCTTTCGAATGCGAGGATTTTTCTCTCATTGATGAAACGACGGTGGCCAACACCGTAGAAAGGTGAATATACTAGAAAGATTCGACGTGTCCTCATAGGTCTCTGTAGCATAATTGGTTTAGTTATTTATTTATTTGTTATAGGTACACTTACAAATTAAAATCATTACAAAACTTAGTGCATTGGGCCGGATTCCCAAGGATGCGGGTTCGAATCCCGTCAGGGCGACATGAGACTAGTTTCTTTTTCTAATATATTTTCTTGTTTAGTATGTATCACATGAACTGGATTTAATTAATCGATAATTTTCATAGGAATTTCACTGTGTCATAAATTTAAATAACAAATAATAAAACAGTAACAATTGAATGTTTAGATCTCGCTACCTACACGTTAATATCTATACAAATAAATATATGTTAACACGTTCACAGTCCAAAGCCCACATATGGGCTGTGGACTATCTACAGCCACCAGTCCGCAGCCCATATGTGGGCTGTTCAGCCGAACATTTTCTATGCCTTTTTTGTGAGGTGGGTACGATGGGGTTAGGAGTTTACAAAAGTGGACTTGATAGAACAAACTATAACTGCTATCAGAAAAGTACCGGGATATATTCAGCCGGTTTTTTATGTTAAGCTGCAGAATAAATAATGGAACCAAAGGAAAGGTATTGGACTTGGGGGTCATATCTTACGATTTGGCTTGGACTGTGAACCTGTTAAATGCACATGAAATTAACTCGGCCACAAGTGAATTTCCCGTCTGAGAATTCACTTGTGGCCGAGTTAATTTTTTCCAATATTTTTCTATTTAAAATTTACCATAGTATAAAAATAGCATTGAAAAATGCAAAAATTACAAAATCATAAAAAAAGTAACAAAACTGTTTTTTTATTTTGTCTTTCTGTTTTTCCTTTTGTTTGGGCTAATTTCCGAAAATATATTGATTTAGATATAACTTCCATTGCCAGAGAGCTATCGACTACTTTTATTTAAGTCCACGTGAACAAGGTAAGGTTCATAATATACTTATGTAAGGACTGTGTATTCTTGGATTCCTATAGCAAATTGAATCGCTTGCCTTAACATTTGCAACGCTAGTGTATTACAACGCGCACATCACGTAATCGTGACGTGATCGGGGCGTGATCGTGATCGTATCGTGCCCGTTACGTGCCCCGTTCGAATTTGATAGTGTAGATATTATTTGTTACAGGTCTTTGAGGAGCTCGGTAGGGCAGTGGCGAGCGCGTTCGCCCAGCGATTGTGAAGGTTAAGCAACTTTCGCAATGGTCGGTTACGGGATGGGTGATCAAAGCTTTAGTATCTCAAGTTTCTTGAGTTGTTGTAACTAACTCCGCATTGGGCCCACGGTGGGTATCATGTCCCATTCTACTTATCAATCCATGAGGTCGGCTTACCTTACAGAGGAGACGCAAGCTTGATAGTAGGTTTTCATACAAAAATTGGATAAAATATGTGATAGTGTTATTCTCATGTTCTTAAGGAACTATATTCGCCATTTTTTAAAGTGTAATTATTTTTCTCGATTGCTACACGCCATAGAAGATTTTCTACGGCGTAGCGATCTACTAGGATGCTACGAGCTACGTAGTTAGCTTTAAAGTAGCTATCGTAAAAATAAGTTTCTCTAAATTATTGACGAGTTTGTTTTCGCACTATAGAATTAAAGATTTTATTTAATTTCATCACCTTTGCAAGAGCAGTAGTCACACGGGATACACACTAGCTATAGCAATAAAAAAGGTTATCAATGTAAAATTAAGGAAAAATTGCACAATAAATTATAGGTATGTATCTAGCTATAATCTTAAGTTTCTTCACGCACTCATAATTGAAAAAAAACAACTTTTGCGGAATATTTGGTGCGATTTATTTACCCGAAATATATATTTGGTACTATAATTTTTCGGTTTATTTGAGGTTTTTTGGTTTCCCGACGTTTCGGAACCTTTTCAGTTGCCGTGGTAAAAGGTTGTTTTTCACGTATCTAGCTGTTAATTCTCTAGGTACACTCAACAGCAAATTAAGCTATACACTTTGAAAATAAAAGATTAACTTGCTTTTACGTCGCTCACAATAGCGTCGGTTTTGGTAGTGCAAGTGAAAAGCCAGCCTGACGTTCTGTTGAGTGTATATTTATCGTTGTAAATTCACACCACGGGGCCTACCGCCATCTCATAGCGCAGTATTGTTTCAATCTTACTATGCCATTTCGTACTACGAATCTCTTAAAGTAAGCTTGCTTTTTGACGGAAGTGTGTAGTGTACACAATTTTGGTTAATTATATTTGTAACGCTGCTGGATTTCAATAAACTAAAAAAAATAAGTTTTGTGACGTCTTTGCTCAATGATCGTCTGCAAAGTGTGAAGTGAGTCAAAATAAGACAAATTCAATAAAAACAAAAGTCACACAAAACGTTCTTATGACATGATAGTGTCAAATAGATGATGGTGGGCCCACTGATTAATTATCAACTTTATCGCAGCTTCCATTCATGTTTCTACACTTGACAGGTAGAAGTGAGAAAATTTATCTAGAGAAAGAAAATCTCTTGGAGTTAACATTTCTCAACTAAATTCGTCTGTTCAACGAAATGAAATTGTAAGGAAGGTAGCTTTTCCGTGTTAACTGTTAAACTTTGCTTCATTAACGGTAAATAAATGTTCTCTTTACATAGCTATTTTACTTATTTATTGTTCTGCTCATTTCCAACTTATAGTCCACTAGCTGTTTTTTTTGTTTTGAGTGAGGGGAATCTAGTCTTTACAGATTCCTACCTTGAGGATATGCTGGGGTCACCTAGCATACCCGGCAGTTTCACCCGCGAAGTTCCCGTTCCTGTGAGAATATCAGGATAAAAAGTAGCCAAAGTAGCCAACCAATTTAATTCAGCCTATCTTCTACCTGCGTGTCAAATTTCATCCAAATCAGTTCAGTAATTTTGCGTGAAAGAGTAACAAACATCTATCCACCCGTCCAAACATCCTCATAAATTGTCGCATTTATAATATTAGGAAGATAGGATGTGGCTTATATATATTTTTTTTCTTTTCCCGTAGAAATAAGGGGTTTATCGAATGTTCCTCTCTAGGCTTCAAACAGCAGTTTTTGCGTTATTAAGAAACCGACATCGAAACATCAAAACGTCAAGACATCAAACATAATAATAGATGAAAATGAAAAATGAAAACATCAATACATCAAAATATCAAAACATGATATTATCAAAACATCAAGACATCAAAACATAAAAACATCAACAAAATATGTTTTTATGCTTTGATATTTTGTTGATGTTTTTATGTTTTGCTGTCTTGTTGTTTTGATATGTTGATGTTTTGATGATTATTATTTCACAATTTTTAAAGGTAGAAGTGGTCCCGTGCCTACGCTAATAACCCTATGTCAACTCCTCATCACCATTTACAAAATACTGCTTTTGCCGGTGCAGAGGCGTTACTTATTGAGGAGTTCTCCCGATACTTCACCATCAGCTCCACTTCATTACATGCACTGAGTCGAGCATAAATTTCTTATGAACCAGATTAAAGTAATCGTATTCCTTCCGTGAAATGCTAAGTATTTAATAGTTCCAAGAACCATTTGTGGTCTTCATCATCAGTACCACTTCACCAAATGGTGCTTTACGTAAGCATATACTCACTGAAATCGCTATAGGAGTGCCTATAATATTTAAAGAGTTCCCTGGATTTATCCAGGATCCCATCATCAGATCCTGATATGATGACAATGGGAGCACATGGGAAGTATACCCTTTCGAACAGAAAAAGAATTACTCAAATCGAGTAACATACATCAAAAGTTTTATTTTTTACTTTTTGAAGTCGGTTTGATTTTTTTTATAAAATGTTTTTATTTCTGATTTTTTTGTTACATTATGTGCCGTTACTTACACTAAAAATCAGCCCATACACAACAATGATGTCATCTAGGTATACGACTACTTGCCAAAAGGTGATTGATATTTTTCAGGATTATGAAAAAACTACTAGCCAGATCTTCGTAAAAATTATATGGGACCACACATAAACCATTTTCTTCCAGATAAAAAAAGAATTTTAAAAATCTGTTAACAACTGGCGAAGTTATGGTGGAACAAATAAAAAAAAAAATAAAAAAAATACAGTCGACTTGATAACCTCCTCCTTTTTTTGAAGTCGGTTAAAAAGATTCAGCCGAATTGAGAACTCCCCTTTTTTGAAGTCGGTTAAAAAAAGGATACCACTTGATGGATTGCGGTTTACATTTACGATGCGGGCTTAAATAGTTACTTATTTAACTATTTTAACCAGCATCGATTTTTTTATTTTCTCGTATTCCCGTAGGAATGAGGGGTTTTTACGTGACAAAAAATATCCTAATTTCCCCTCCTGACTACAAAGTATCTGTGTCCCAAATTTCGTCCAAATCCGTTTAGTCGTTTTGGCGTGATTGAATAAAAAACATGTAAACATCCAAACATTTAACATTTAACATTTAAACATTTAACCGCCTCTGTGGTCTAGTGGTAACAACCACCGGTATCAGATCCAGGGGTCCCGGGTTCGAATCCCAACGGGGGTACAATTTGTATTCGGTTTGGTTGGTGGTAGGACTTGTTGTGAGTCCGCCTGGCTAGCTACCACCATCTTATCTAAGTCTGACGCCATAATAACAATGTTTTCAGCATTGTTGTGTTCCGGCAGTTAAAGATAAGATAGCCAGTTCCTCAGTGGTTGAGGATTCCGGGAGAGGATCGCTTCCATCTTCAGCCTTATCAATACTTAACATCAGGTATGATGAAGGCTCAGAGTATCCCCGTCGATAATAATAAAAAAAAACATTCATTCCTGTTCCCGTGGGAGTATCGGGATAAAAAGTAGTAGTGTGTTATGTGTTAGTACACTACTTGAAGTCTCATCCGTTCAGTAGTTTTTGCGTGAAAGAAGAACAAACAAAAAAACTGATATATTTTCGCAAATATTAGTGGGATTTATAGGAAATGATGATATTAACTCTGTAGCTTCACAATATATTGTTTTGTTTATCTATCCTTTAAAAAAAAAACTTAAAACAATAATTTATTTGTATCTAAAGCCTGGTACAAAAGCAATATTATCGTTAATAACCACAGTAGTCAAAGACTGTGTCGCAGTTATTAGCGCCCACCTCGAAGTTATACAAATTTGCAAAAAATACAAATAAATTAACCGAAATCTAAGGTCTAACCAGAGACTACATATAAAAGAAAAAATCAAAAACTTTTTTTTTTGTACATGTAATACAAGTACGTGCGCGTGCGCGTGGGTGCGCGCTTGGGTGTGGAATGTGTGCGCGTGTGTGTGTGTGTGTGTGTGTGTGTTTGTGTGTGTGTTTGTGTGTGTGTGTGTGTGTATGTGTGGGTGAGTGTGTGTGTTAACGTGAGTGTGTGATGCGTGTTATGTGTGTTGAATATCATTCATTTTGTTAAACAAGAGACTCGACATCTTCATATTTTAAACTAAGGAGCCACTTGCACAATACTTGCTTCCTATCACTCGGTATAATGCCACGTTCCCTAGTTAGTATTAAATATTTCCGTGTATTACAATAAGAAAGAGAAGGAGAGAAAGAGAACATTATTTTTATACAAATGACTATAAGATTACAAATTACATACATACCCTCACTTGGTTCCCCTAGCTTGGTCGAGGTGCAGCTTAATAAGAGTGACATTTAATATACAGTCGGATTACTGCGCATTTTTGGACTTTGTCGCATTAAGTTTTTTTGACAGTGTCTTTGATTTTTAACCGACTTCAAAAAAGGAGGAGGTTATCAAGTCGACTGTTTTTTTTTTTTTTTTTATGTATGTTCTACCATAACTTCGCCAGTTGTTAACAGATTTTTAAAATTCTTTTTTTATCTGGAAGAAAATGGTTTATGTGTGGTCCCATATAATTTTTACGAAGATCTGGCTAGTAGTTTTTTCATAATCCTGAAAAATATCAATCACCTTTTGGCAAGTAGTCGTATACCTAGATGACATCATTGTTGTGTATGGGCTGATTTTTTGTGTAAGTAACGGCACATAATGTAACAAAAAAATCTGAAATAAAAACATTTTATAAAAAAAATCAAACCGACTTCAAAAAGTAAAAAATAAAACTTTTGGAGTCGGTGCTAGTTAGCTAAGGCCAAAAAAATATAGTTAATAGAAGTGCAATGTAGAATGCTTTGGCTGGCACCGACTCCAAAAGTTTTATTTTTTACTTTTTGAAGTCGGTTTGATTTTTTTTATAAAATGTTTTTTCTGTACAAATTGTCACAATAATTACTACGACAAAGGTCAAAACTGCACAGATATTATTGAACTTGACTCATAGCTAAGTGCACGCCACCGACATGATTTACGGCTACTCTCATCCAGCTCTTGCCAGCTACACCCTGCGAAGATCGTCTGAGGGCGTCCTACGTCACTGCGTTTGCCGATGTACGCAGTCTCCACTCAAGAACTTGTTTATCGGTTCTGCGGCTTATATCCTGATTTAGTTTGCCCATTGCCACTTCAACCTCAAAACTTTGAAGAGCTATATAGCTTTAGTTCTTTCGCAGAAGTCTTTATTACGATCTTTCATTTGACACAAGCAAATACCGAGCAGAGTAACTTTCAGTTTATTTTAAAGGTAAACTGTTAACGAAACTACCGTGTTGACACGTTTCGTTACCGTTAGTTAAGACATCAATCCTTAGATTTCTTAATATCCTGCATGAAAATCTCAACCAAAGTTAAAGTTGTAACTCCATTCTCCACCCTTAATAGATTAGAAGCTAACAAGGTTTTCATCAAGTAAAAAGGCTTAAGACGCAAACTAAGTTTCCTTATTAATGTGACCTTCTTCAAACAACTCGTTAAGGCGCAGTTTAAAACGTAATCCTCACACGTCTTCGGCCAATCTAGCTCGAGCAAACTTAATTCCCTACTAATTTCAACTCGCTTTAGCTTAGGGTTGCCAGCTTTGTTTTTATTTTAATTAGTTATGCAATTAAAAAAATATTTTTATTTTTGTTTAAACTTAAAGTTTCCAAAGTAGGTATGTTGATAATATTGTTCTGCTAATAATCTTAAACGGTAATTAAAGTCGAAAACGTATATCTGAGCCAGTAAAAAAAACCATGTTGCTGAAAAGAGACGTCAGACGTCAAAGTTTAGTATCGTGATGTGATATTGTGCAAGGTAATTAATATTCAATCGGATTCAAATCTACTAGTCAGTCTAGACTGTTGCAAGTTTACAAACACTAATGAATGAATATCAATGAAGCTACGTGTTCAGTTCGCAACGTCTTTCCACAAAGAACCACAAAGAAACTCTTCAAGAGCCGTTCTCTTTCAAAGTTTTAATATTAAAAAAAAGTAAAATGAAAATTTAAATAATAGTAAAAAAAAGTATAAATAGTTTCTCCGTGACAACCCTAGCTTCACGGCGGTATGTCGGAATTGAATCGGGTTGTGCACGCGCCGGGACGTGCCTCAAATAATTAACATACGCCCCGCTCTCCGCTCCGGGCCCAGGTGTTGCTCTAATGACTTCCTAACTCGGCCCGAAGATATAATACAGGATTGTTTTAATTATTATTTTTAGAATATCACTTCTTTGCGCGTAACATAACTTGTAATATATTTTTTTGCAGTAAAATTCATGATATTCCTTAAAGTGTGTCTGTAGGCCTAGCATGACCGACATTTATCGGCACTCGACAATATAATCAAGGGTCATTCAAGGATCCTGGCCCCTTAACCCCTTACACCGCTAGATCATGCGATATGGAGCTCTATTTATGATTCACTTGCCTCGAGGTTTCTACTGCTATATTCTTCTGCTGATACGTGCGACGTTTGAGTTTCCGTATTTTCCGTACTTCCGTAATAGCGACTTTGCACGTAAATACATAGCTTCGCTTTTTGCCTAAAATACCGCCTCCTAACGCGAGCGGCTGAGGGGCAAAGCGAAAAGTGAGCTACATCTACACACGCAAAATCGCTATTCGCCTAATTTTTTTTTCATTCGTCTCGTGAGTGGCGGTCTCGCGAGACGAGTGAAAAAAAAATAGAGCTCATGGCGTGGCGCACGATGCTGTTTTGCTTACCCTGCTAAGATGTGAGTGGGACAGCGATACTTCGTGCTAAGAATGTCGTTAAATGCAGCCCATAATAGAGCTACTGTTTTTTCTGTTTCCTGATTATAGTTGTAAAAAACCCGTAGCTACCGTTACTTAAACAAATTATTGGTTAGCTACCAATAAAATGCGGTTATTAACGGTTAATTATCAGACTGCGACAAAAAAGTAAATAATCTGTCTTTTTGTATATTCAACTCCTAGTTGAAGTGAAAAATTGATATCTGAAGGGTACAGATTCCATTTTAGATTTTATAAATCATATTTAAAGCGACAAAATGTACATAATCCAGCCTTAAATATGAATTATTTAACTTAAACGTAAATAATTTAGGCAAGTAAAATATAAAAACTAGTTACTCATTAAACATATCTACTTATGGACATAATTTGAACAAACGAGACGCTGCCGCTTCATTTGAACGAAGTGGCAACGTCGTCGTTTAGGTAGCGGGTAGAGAATGCACTCCAGGTTTTTCAGCGGATTATTCAAGATTTTTTATTTAACCGTAATAAGCATAAAATGCGATTAATAACCGGTAATAACGAAAAATACATTTTTAACCGCTTGGTTTAAATCGTTAATAACCGGCTTGGCATCTATATTTCTGATACACATAATTTGGGGTCTAAAAGTCACAACTGAATAGGTATCGTCTAGGCAAGCGCGTCTCATCCTTGATCGCATCATCACACCATCAGACGAGATAGCGGAAAAATTTATTGGGTTTATTTTCACTTAGTGTCACAACTACAATCAATGCGAGGATATTTCTCTCATTGATGAAACGACGGTGGCCAACACCATAGAACGGTGAATATACTAGAAGAATTCGACGTGTCCTCATAGGTCTCTGTAGCATAATTGGTTAGTGCATTGGGCCGGATTCCCAAGGATGCGGGTTCGAATCCCGTCATGGCGACTTGAGACTAGTTGCTTTTTTCTAGTATATTTTCTTGTTTAATATTTATCACATAAAAATAGCATTGTAAAACGCAAAATTAAAAAGTTATAACTACAATCAAGTTTTTTTTACAGAACCCATGAAAGCGATAAGAAGCAGTAACAAGTTGCCTGCAAAACGTCGACGTTTTTTTCCACGAAATGCAGAAGCGATCTCCCTTTCACCAAAATCACACTATATATTTTACGTACATGAAATATGATACAGAATCGGATACATCAAGAAGGTATACCGCGTAGAATAAAAAGTTACGGTAGCTGTCTAACGCGGGTCCAAGGTAATTAGGCACGCTGAATACCTTTTTTTTGCATCAGTGCCCTAACGAGGCCCCCTAATGTGCTTCGTAACTTTATTTCACGATTACTGATTACAGTTTATGCTTGTTTTTTTTTTCAACGCGTTACGGTAAATTAGCTTGCCCGCCTACATGTTGATAAATATAGGGTGTTTTTTCTATACTAATGTTATTAGTACATTATTGCAAAGGCCGTGAAATAGGCAATTGCAGGTCGAGTATGAGTTTGAAGGCCGAGCCGTAGGCGAGGTCTTCACTAATACGAGACAGGCAATTGCCATTTCCGCCGAGGCATATATAGTGCTTTTCTCAAAAGAATGCAGGGAAATAAAACATACTTTTTATATCATACATTTAATTTAATTTATATTAAAAGTTACCTAAGCCATATTGACACAAGATCCATTGTAGGAGCGTTTTTTGAATTTGGAACATTACAACGCTCCAGCAATGTTGTATGAAACGGCGTGCTGGGGTTATTAAATACTCTTTGTAATGTTCCAAATTCAAAAAACGCTCCTGCAATGAATTTGATTTTCTTTGTCCGTAAATTCGATACTTCGCGTGTTCTTTTTGCGAAAATAATAACAATATTGCCATGCATGTTTGAGAAAAAATATTTAACTAGTACTAGCTTCCCCAAAAGACTTCATTCTGTCGAAAGTTATTTTTAATTTACTCTGTGGTTTGTGTGAGAAAAAAAAAAACCGATAGCGCGGTGACTTACCTCACGTACCCCGCCAGGAGTCCTTGGTTCATCTTAGACAGTATTAGTGACATAGTGTGTGTCTGGGTCCCATGTCTATAAAATATTCATAAATCTCCATTGGTTGTGATCTGTGAGAAAAGTATTTTTAATTACTCATTATGTTGTGTATGATACTTATGATTTGTTGAAATATTTAAATCTTCACTTATTTGATTTTTTCAAACCCATGTCTATTATATCTTAAAAACCAAATGTGTTGATAAAGATTGCGTTTTAATCCGTAAAAAATCAATCATACAGAACTTACCGTACGTTATAAAAGCTATATAATCCTACTTTACCAATCTGATTTTTGTTTCCAATGATATTTACACCCTGTATTTAGTCTGGGCCAAATAAAGCAGTAGAGTAATAGAGCAGTTTGTCCCAAAACGGCTCTGACTCAGCATGATGCTTGGCTTTTGACCATGTGCAAAAATGAAAAATATTAAAATAAAATAAAAAACTAAAATTAAAATAAAAGGCTAAAAATGGATTATGCCAGTGCCAGCACAGACTCGGTTTGTGGTAAAAAAAAATGCTTAGTAAATATAAATGTTCGACACTTCAGTAGCTTTCCACGATAAATCTATTATTATAACGCTCAAATCTCCTGAAACCTATTGAAACTATTTCAATATACATGTATGAAAAAAACTTGAGTTACTTACTTTTTATAGTTGCCTTGAATAGGGTTTGTTTATACCTACAAAAAAAAAACGTTTTGTAGACCGTTTGAGACTATATTTTAAATGTTTTTTTAAAAAGTGTTAAATAGTTTGTGTTGACCACAGATCTGGCAACCCTGTTGTTAAGGGCCTGCGCAGACGACGGAAATTGGAGGGCTTTTTGTAGGTACGCGACACGACCTTATAACTAAGAACATAAAGTTGAATATATAACGAGGACTATCGCGTACTTTTCATGGATATACGCGATCTAAGTTCAATCTTATTTGGTTAACAATAAAGACGTGTCGCGGACAAAGAGACCTCCGTTATCTGTTGTCTGCGCTAGCTATAAGCATTATATAAGTTACTCTATTGTTCTCTGGCTAGCAACAGAGTGGCTTGCTTATATTATTTTTACATATTTGATTTTGTGAATATACATTTGGCATTGAAATAAAGCCCTTTAATTTAGTATTTCACAGTTTGACAATTACGAATGTGACTAGCGACCGCCCGCTATTTCACCCGCGTGGTTCCCGTTCCCGTGGGAATATCGGGATAAAAGTAACCTATGTGTTAGTCCACTACTTGAAGTCCCTACATACAAAATTTCATCCAAATCCGTTCAGTAGGTTTTGCGTGAAAGAGTAACAAACAAACAAACAGACTGACATTCTTTCGCACTTATAACATTAGTAGGAAGTCGGATATCACAGCGTAAGCGTAGGAAGAGAGGTAATATTCTTGAAGTTGCGTATTATTAGCATAATTATATCAGTGACTAAATACTTCATTATAGTTGTGTGGGCAGTGTAGATATGTGATTACTTTTTTGAAACTATTGAACGAATCGATATTATAGTATTTTTAATAGCATCAAGTATAGCCAGTAGCTCAGCAGTGTAATATTTTGTTCGTTATGCACGAAGTAACTATTTAGTAATCTGTTACTAAATGCGACCTATTTACAAGATTACGAAGCTGTAGCTGACATATAAATCTTCTGTATATCAACCTAAACTCTTTGATAAAATAAATACCTTATTTGATTAGTATTCAGTTCTGGAAAGAGGAACCATTTCACCACGTAAAAGTATGTACAGATTAAATTACTTTTTGCTGTAGGTATATCATTTACTTGAACAGAACAAATTGTACATCGGAATTAAATACTGTTAACCACATTTAAAGGCCGTGTTCGTCTAACCCCGACCTAATTGCCAGCGCATTAGGAACAAAAAAAGGAAGTCGACAGAGCCGTATTTAAAAGGACATTAAAAACAACTTTTAAGATTAATTTTAATAGGAAAATATTGGAAAAAATCGACCGCTGACTGAAAAAGCGACCCGAAATGGATCTTGACCTCCGACACTAAGCTACGCTACTTGTCCTATCCTGAGTGACTTGCTCCATGTTGGATATTGAACATCGCTCAGATCTTTCCGGACTTCGTCAATATATCGACGCCTGTGTCGTCCAATCGGGAGTTTGTATTCGATCGCCTCAAGCATGCACGTTTAGCCGTACGATCCTCTACCATCCTCTCCACGTGTCGGAGCCAGCAGACCCGGCCAGCTTTAATGTCACTGATAATGTGGATTTTTCCTGGTTAATAATTTTAGAAGGAAGTAAGATTGTGAGGATATAATATCCAATGATCATTATCATCAGCCAATATAAGTTCACTGCTGGACATAGGTCTCTTCTTTAGAGTGCCACACAGAGCGACTGTGAGCATCTTGCAGCCATGAGCTCCCCGCAACCTTCAACAGGTAATCGGTCTACCTAGTGGGGGGCCTTCCTACGCTGCGTCGTCCAGTTCGTGGTCCCCACTCAAGAATTTTTCTTTGGTTGTTGGTCCTGCCAGCGGTAGTGCCTCCCCACTGGCACTTCAACTTAGCAACCCTGAGAGATATGCCGGTAACCTTGGTTTTCTTGCGGATATCCTCGTTTCGGCCTTATCACGCAAAGAAATACCGAGCATAGCTCTTTCCAATGATGCTAGTGATCAACAGCACCCTAAATCCACCCCTGGCGATGGTAATTAGCCGACGAACAAACATTTTTTCCAAAGCGACAACCCTAACGAGCAGACCGTAATGCTTTGTGATATTTTGGTTTTTTTAATCGCTCTGTTCGTATCGTTTGTGGTATGACTTTTCATTGTGCGTATAATGTATGGTATTTGATTTAAGAGTACCGTTTTTCATAAAACAAGTATCATGTTCTGGAACAAAATTGATATTGAGAAATTAGTAGGTTCAACGATATTTTATGTCATTGTTTTCTTTTGTATGTACCTATTGGGTCTACGTTTTTATGTCATAAGACTGTAGCAAGGCATTTTCACAAATTGTTGTATTTTTAAAGAACACTAGTTCCATTTTCGTATTAAAATAGTGTAGAATTATCTAGATAAAATACAAATAGGTTTATCTTATGTCCTATTTTGATCCATCATGGTCTATCTGCATACTAAACTTCATCAAAATCCGTTATTGCGTGATTGAGTAACAAAAAAAAATTACAAACTTTCGCTAGGGCACACGTGTAAGTATTGTAAAACTAGCGGCCACCCGCGATTTCACCCGCGTGGTTCGCGTTCCCGTGGGAATATTGGAATAGAAAGTAGCCTATTTTATGATTTTGTAATTTTTGCATTTTTCAATGCTATTTTTATACTTATGGTAAATTTTAAATAAAAAAATATTGGAAAAAATTAACTCGGCCACAAGTGAATTCTCAGACGGGAATCGAACCCGCGACCTTTGGAAATCCGGTCCAATGCTCTAACCGCTGAGCTACCGAGACTTCTTTACCGAGACCGAGATTTTTCTATTTAAAATTTACCATAAGTATAAAAAGTAGCCTATGTTGTAATCCAAGCTTCTTCTATCTGTGTGCCAAATTTCATCCAAATCAGTTCAGTAGTTTTTGCGTTAAAGAGTAACAAATATCCAAACATCCTCACAAACGTTCGCATTTGTAATATAGTAGGAAGTAGGACTTGTAGGATATAAGAAAGGTGTAAAGGTCAGAAAGACTGAGGTTTTGCAACTACACTTGGTAGCAAATAAATCGAGCCACTGTGTTATTTTCATACAAACATGCTCACTTTACAGTGTCATTATTCAAAACATATGAACAGCTATGTAAACATTTGTACGTCGAAGTATGAGTCGAATACTCGACTTGCGAATAAAAGTCCCAAAAATTCAAGAAAACTTTCAGTTTTGTGCAAAGTAAAGAAAACCAATTCACTTAATCCGGTTTCCTACAACAATATATGGAATGAAAATTAATCATTTGTTTTACGGAAATTTTAAGAAATCAATAAATGTTTTCAGTTGTTTTAAATGCTAATTGATTAATTGAGCATTTGACCTCGCCATCAACACCAAAATCTTTGCAGAAATACACATACTTTTTTATTTATAAGACCGTGAAGTGAGTATGTTTGTATGAAGATAACGCAGTGGCTCGATTTATTTGCTACCGAGTGTATAAGTTGGTCAGAAGACCATTATTGTTTTAAATGATTGTATTCAATATATTTGATAATCCCTTTTGACAATTTCGCGTTAAAGTTGTGGAGTTGTTAAGAAAAGTGTAAAAAACCACGTTGATTTTTTTTGTGACATTTTTGTAATTTAAATTTATTTTTTAAATTTTATTCTTAATTTGAGTAATTCAATCGTATTTTTTTTCTCTAATTGTATTTTTATACTAGTGACTTCTAATGCATGATGTGGTTACCTTTAAAATAACTTTACATTTGAAATGATCTCCTTAATGTGTAATATTTGTAAGCTTTATTGTAATTTTCCCTGGTGGTCCAAATAAATAAATCAAAGTTGATAGTTCTATAATTTTTAAGGTATCTGTTTCATACAAATCTAAATAAAAAGGTTTAGCAAAGCTGCATTTATGTATAAGATAAACACAAAATAACCAATACTGCTGTATGAAGTTTCTCGATTCAGAAACTCCTTCGTGAACATAGATGGAGGCAAGTTTTTGTATAGATCCTTGGAAGCTCTTAGATTTCCCTGGAGGATGTCGCTCGATCCAGTCACATTTATATTGTTCGATAGGGATTTGTATATGTACTTGTTATGTTTTTATTAGTTAAGAAACTGTTTTTGCTTGGAGGTTTCAAAATTGTAAGCGGATTATCTTGTTTCCACAGGTTTCTTTCTTTAGAATTGCCGAATTAACAAGAGTTAAAAAACATACAAGAAAAACCTATCGCATGTTATTATTTATTCCTAGGCTATTTTTGCTCGTCTTCCTTTTGTTATTTCGACACCTGCAAGCAAGAACATGGTAACTCAGTTTTAGGCATTTTACAGGAAAGCACGACAAAGATTTAAAAAAATCTTAGCAATTTCGGATAAGTCCTTATGCCAATCGATATAGACCATATAAGTAAACGCAGTAAGACCTAAACTCATGTATCATTTTGATACCATATAATGTATCCAATGCAAGAGCATTGGACCGGATTTCCAAAGGTCGCGTGTTCGATTCTCGTCTGAGAATTCACTTGGGGCCGAGTTAATTTTTTCCAATATTTTTCTATTTAAAATTTACCATAAGTATAAAAATTACATTAAAAATGTGAAAATTACAAAATCATAAACCATATAATGTATATATTTGTCGGGACATCGTTGCACTTTTCACTGTTATCCATGATTTTATTGAAATAAATTGCAAATTATCTTCTTCAAACGTGTTTTATTCAAAATAAACAATCAAATAGCAAAGAAAATCAATGATTTTTGAGATATGCTTCGATTTAAAACGTAATGGTCTCAAGACAGCGTAACACATCCGCTCCGAGCCAAATCCCGCCAAGAATGACGATTTTCCGCCTTTTTAAATGTCAACTGCCAAAGTCAAAAACCACAGACTAACCAATGACACAACGTATCAAACGTCATCTGCCAAAACAACTGTCATTAAACAACTTATGTGTCAATAAACTGTCTAACTTTGGCAGCACTCTGTTACGCCATCCATGATTCCACTCAGGCAATATTTGCCTGACGTTTTAAAAGGAAACGGAAATCAATAGCAACACTCTTTAGGTTAATTCCTTGAGATGCTGCGACACGGCCATCCTGATGCGTCACTCGTCCTCGTGTGACTCATCTAGAACAAAAGAAAGGGAGAACAGTAGCTGATCTGTTCGGCCAATCCTGACAAATGACTCTAAAATTAAAATAATTAAGAGAAACAGTAAATTACTCATTGACAGATTTTATTATTTAATTAAACTCGAACAATAACACATCTCAAAAAAAAATACATTATAATATTTTATCAGTAGGATAGAATTAGGAACCATAGCTTGGAACAGTCTAATCATGGTACCTATAGTGCTCTTTACCACTTCCAAAGCGATAGTATACCAAACAACATCACAGTCTTTACCACTCTTATGAAGTGATAGTAAACCAACACAACAGTGCGAAAAGCACTCTTTGCCACTCTACGCAGTGACAGGATACCAGCACTCTTTACCACCTCGTGGTAGAATACACAAAACCACACCACCATTCCATCACAGACAGATCAGACAGCAGTATCTCTTAAGTTTTCATTATCAAACACAACTTGAATCGTAACCAGTATTGGTGGTGAAATTAAACTTTCCAAGCCATAGATCCAATAACACATTAACAAATTAAATAACAAAGAAAATCATTCGCTTTCATTAATGATTTCCAACTCTTCATCCTGAGGAGCATAACCATCAGGCATTTTTCGCAACCTGTCGTGTGCATACTTATAGGTTCGACGAGAATTAAGGGCTTTCAGGACATACCGATCGCCTTCCAACACCTCAACTATTTTGAATGGACCTTTGTACTTAGGATCAAGTTTCGTCTGGTTGCGCTCCTCATTCTGCAGTAAAACAAAATCTCCTACCGAAAATCTGTCGAATTGCGCCTTCGTGCTATCAAACCTAGCTTTATCATATGTTGCACTACTGGTGATATTATTAACAGCTTGTTCACGTGCACTAGAGAGATCGAAGTCGGTTTCAGTGTCCTCAGCAAACATTAACTCCAAAGGTCGCGCCACTTTTCCTATTAGCAATTCAAGCGGGCTATATTTTGTAACGCGGTTAACGGAACAGTTGAGGGCTAACTGGACATCAGGAAGTGCCTCTTGCCAAGAGTGCTCTCCACTGGTTTCTACAGACGTAAGCATGTTTTTAAGAGTGCTCATAGTTCGTTCAACCTGCCCGTTTGCACGAGAGCTGCCAGTGGCAATTAAGTGGAGATGGACATTATGTGATGTACAAAACTCACGGAAATCAGAGCTTGCGAAGCATCGCCCTTGATCGGCAATAATTCGATTCGGGGCACCAAAAAGGGAAACACATGCTTTTACTGCGCGCATAGCATTAACAGTGTCGATATGAGAAGTATGATACAGCAGCGCAACTTAGTGAAAGCGTCAATAATTACGAAAACATACTCTTTTTTGTCGTTCTTTCCACTAAGTTTGCCTGTGGCATTAATATGTACGGTATGCCACGGTATTGGAACCTTGGGAATGGGGTGAAGTTCCGCTTGGACCTTTCCGGAATGCGTCTTTGAAACTTTGCATGTGACGCAGTTGTCCACAAATTTTCTTACGTATTTGGCCATATGTTTGAACCAATATAAGTCGTAAAGCTTTTCGAGGGTCTTTTCCCAACCAAGATGCATTAAAGAATTGTGTGTCGTGTTAATTACGGACCACCTTAATGCTCGTGGAAGTATCGGCAAACATTTAGTCCTATTATTCCTTTGAACTTTACGATACAGCACACCAGATCGTAATTCATAGGTTTTAGCTAAGTCAGCGCTAAGCTGACGGTCATTAATGTCTGTAATTATTTTGGAAATGACAGGATCGCGTAACTGTTAAGCAAGTAACCAATTGTCAGGTAGACTAGTGAAATTGACTTCCTTTTGCTGTACCTTGTCTACGATTTTTATAGGACAAATTGGTAATGGGTTTCGTGAAAAGAAGTCAGCATGGGACATACGCTTTCCTTCGACATGCGTTATCTCAAAGTCGAATGCTTGCAGGAAAGCCCACCATCTGTGGACTCGGGGAGTTAAATCAAGTTTCCTACGAGAAGCTTGCAGGGAGTTACAATCAGTAACCACAGTGAATTTACGGCCATGCAAATAGTGCCTAAAATGTTTGACGGCGTTTACAACCGCTAGAGTTTCCAACTCATATGAGTGGTATTTGGACTCTGCGGTTGAAGTGCGCTTACTATAATAGGCAATCACGTGACGTTTCTTATCTTTGACCTGAAGCAACACTGCACCATAACCAATAGAACTTGCATCCGTATGCAATTCTATTGGACATTCGGCATCGAAAATTGTTAATACAGGTTCATTTATCAAAATAGTTATTATTTTTTGTCTAATTTCCTCATGTGTGGTGGTCCAATTAATGTTCCCTTTTACTGGATTTGTAAGTGCATACAGAGGTGCCATAATTTGTGAAAATTTAGGGACAAATTGACGAAAATAAGTAGCTAAGCCAATAAATTGACGCAACTGCGAAACCGTTTTAGGAGGTGGTAGGGCCACTAAGGCTTCTATCTTTCTTGGATTGGGTCTAATTTCTCCTCGGGCCACTTCGAAACCAAGATACTCAACTTTTTCTTTGAGAAAAGAACATTTTTTAATGTTGAAAGAGAAACCCGCTTTCGTTAATGTGTTTAGTACAGTGCGTACTCTATTTATGGCTTCATCTACATCCGATCCCTCCAAGATAAGAATGTCATCCATGTATACCGCTACATAACTATTAGCTAGCTCCCCAAGGGCTTTAATAACAGCACGTTGAAAAATCGCAGGAGCATTGCGGAGCCCAAATGACATGGTTAAGTACTCAAATTGGCCCTCGGGAGTAACGAATGCGGTCTTTTCAATCGAATCTGGGTGAATTGGGAGTTGGTGGTAGCCACTAGCCATATCTAGCATACTAAAGTAATAACAGCCACTCAAGCGATCAATTTGGTCAGAGATCAATGGTAGTGGAAACCTATCAGGAATAGTATTATCATTTAGCTCCCTGTAATCCACACACATTCGGTCAGTGCCATCTTTTTTCTTGACTAGAAGTATAGGACTGGCAAAGGGGGAAGAACTTGGCCGAATGACATTGGAGGCAAGGAGTTCGTTAATTTTGTCCCGGACGACCTGTCGTTCATCAGGGCTCAGTCGGTATGGACGGCGGCAAACTGTTTTATTAGGATCTCTAAGACGAATTTGTACTGGCTCTACATTTGCGGGGCGGTTAGGTGTACCAGAAATGAAATAATCTTTAAATTGCTTTAAAATAGACAAAAGCTTAGGTTTATGTTCTATTGGGACATCCGTGTCAATGTTCTCAAAATTGAAAGGCTGCTCTTCAATATGACAGACATTCACAGCTCTGACTCGAGCCAATTTTAGTTTATTCGATGTCATATTTATAGCTAAGCCCTGACTCAAGATTTCTCTACCAATCATCACATCGTGGCGCATAAAGTAATCAGGTAACACATGAAATAATATTTCAATAAACAGACTATCGATCTCAACTAATGTCAAAATTTGAGCGGTACTATTCACACTCGATTGCCTTATACCTGTCATTGTAACAACACTATTGAACCGTTTTCCACAAAACTTATGACTAACAGATTCTTTTACCAAAGAACATTCAGAACCGGAATCATAATAGAAAGGAATTTGCTCACCGGCATGACTCAGAGTCCCGAAGGGTGCACCAATCACGTAGGTGTCGACTCGACGCTCGGCGGCCGCTACACCAGATGCATCTTCTTTCTTGTTCAATGAAGGGCAGTTAGGCGCGATGTGTCCAACTTCTCGACATTTGAAACAGGTAGGGGCGCTTCTAGGTTTTAAGTTCAATGTTCCGGTTGTAGTACTAAGCTGGACTTCTGTGTTCATGTCTCTTGAAAAACGGCAACTTATCGACTTGTGCCCTGGCTTCCCACATTTAAAGCATTTAAGCACTGGCGTAGTCTTGAACTTCTTAAAATATGGAGAATCCCTGTCATTTGGTAGCACTTCGGATTTCCTCTTAAACGATAAGGCTTTCAATTCTTGCTGCAGTTGATTTTTGTTACGTATATCGGTCGTAAAGGCCAAACGTTGCGCTCGCGGTTCAAACTGAGCTATATGTGACAAAACAGTAGCAACAGCAATCTCCTCCACCGTAGAATTCTTCCATCGAGACATAAGCGATGTCATAAGGCAAGCGGCGTACGCTGCTAGACCCTCATTTTCTTTCGGCCTACTCGCGTTCATATTCATTAGTACAGCAGCGTTCGTTTCAGGACTATCATAGGTGTCACTAAATATGTTCTTGAATTCAGCCCACGTCATACCAGGATAGGATATTTGTGACAACCAAGACGCGGCTGATCCTTTTAAAGCTTGGCTCAAAGATATTGTCAACGCTGCGGCTGGCCGGCCATGCAAATATCAGCGGTAGATATCCACGCGTGTGCATTGGCGTTCGCACAATCAGGGTTAAACTCAGGTAACACAACTTTAGTACTCACGGTTGGTGTTTGCATTGCTTGTAATAATGCTAAGAAATTTCGGTTTTGTTGTTCCAATATCATTTTCCACTTATTCTCTTCGCTGTCCACTTTTTCTTGTGGTGCAGGAGATCCCACTTCTGATGTCGGGACATCGTTGCACTTTTCACTGTTATCCATGATTTTATTGAAATAAATTGCAAATTATCTTCTTCAAACGTGTTTTATTCAAAATAAACAATCAAATAGCAAAGAAAATCAATGATTTTTGAGATATGCTTCGATTTAAAACGTAATGGTCTCAAGACAGCGTAACACATCCGCTCCGAGCCAAATCCCGCCAAGAATGACGATTTTCCGCCTTTTTAAATGTCAACTGCCAAAGTCAAAAACCACAGACTAACCAATGACACAACGTATCAAACGTGTTCTGCCAAAACAACTGTCATTAAACAACTTATGTGTCAATAAACTGTCTAACTTTGGCAGCACTCTGTTACGCCATCCATGATTCCACTCAGGCAATATTTGCCTGACGTTTTAAAAGGAAACGGAAATCAATAGCAACACTCTTTAGGTTAATTCCTTGAGATGCTGCGACATATTTAATAATTTATTGAGTTACAATAAAATTCGTCCTCATATACTTTGTAATAACTGTGACAAACAATCAATATTGTATGAAACTGATATGGTCGTTAAATTTGAAATTGTTGAATAAATTAATTTTATGTCTGAGATACAATGTTGTTAAGGCGTTTTACACGCTGCAGATTTTAAATTTATATACGATGATAAGTGTTTAGTATTATACGATGTTTAGTATGAATATCATCTTAACTCAATACTGCCTAAAACTGAGTTACAATGTTCTTGCTTGCAGGTGTCGATTTATCTTTTAATTTTGTTTAAGAAAACTTTTAGAGATTACTCCCTATATGAGAACTTAATAATATAAGGCCGTTTAGCCTGCGATAGTGGTAGTAACAACTTTCGCAGTCATGAATTCAGGCCTTTGTTATGGATATCGAAACATAATGAAAATGGAGTACAGTTTATTTTCTTCATCGATTTTGCCGATAATCAAACCCAGGACCTTAGAAACAACGACACCACAAAAACTACTCAACCATTGAGGCCTTCAGCAGTTAATCAATAGTATTGTATGAACTAGAAATTGTAACGGCGCAATATAGAAATCAGCCATGATAGATGAAAATGTATTGTGGGTTTCAGCAGTAACGTACTATAATAACTAAAATAATAATAATAACTTAATACAATCACACTAATAATCTAGCCCACGTTAAGTTTCAAGAATAATTTGTGTTAGATAATAAAAATAAAAAAAATAATAAAAAAAACTTTATTTAACAACAAATAATAACATTGTAGAACTAAAACAATAGGTACTCATTATTGAGAAAAGTCACAATTACAACGTTAACAATTCAGGTCCCCAACTCCTAAACTAGGACTAATCCTGTATCTTAGGAGCTGGTGATTCCTCCAAATGCAAAACATAATATTCTCAAAAACAAACTGGCTGGTTAATGTAGTTCGCAGTCTATTGTACATATAATTTTGGTAAATATGTGTGCGTGTGTGTGTGTGTGTGTGTGTGTGTGTGTGTGTGTGTGTGTGTGTGTATGTGTGTGTGTGTGTGTATGTGTGTGTGTGTGTATGTAAGTGTGAATGTTGTGTGGGTGTGTACATCATCTCATTAAATTTTCAGTCTCATCATAATTTAAAGAAAGAAGCAAATCTTGAACATCGGTTTTTAGTTTGTACTTCGTTAGTGAATATATCGGTCTTATTTTATGAACCCTGTTATATAATTTTGCACTGAGAGCAGTGTATTGATATTTAGCCCATGATGTTCGACATTTGACCTGTGGACAAACAAGAGCGCCATGACGCTTAGCTGTAATCACTTGGTCCAGAGGCAAGCAAGAATGTTTCCGCAGGAGCATTCGAAGGATAGCTAGCTGCCTAACCGTAAGAACCTCGCGATAACGGATTAATATACCTACTTATATACTTTTTTTTTAAATACTTACTTAATATATATATATTAAACACCCAGACCAAAACAAAATTAATAAAATGTTCATGCACACAAATATTTGTCTTGTCCGGGATCGAACCCTCTGGCGCAGAAGTCGGGTATAGTAACTCTGCGCCAATATTGCAGTGTTATACCAAGTTCCGACAAGACACAACTCAATCAGGAGTAAGCTTCGACAAGACGGAAGCTCCGTCTTCGTTTGGATAGGCTAGAACTATGACCAAAAACTTTTTATAAAATTGAAAACCGACTTCAAAAAACTAAAAAGTAAAAAATAAACCTTTTGGAGTCGGTGCCAGCCAAGGCAAGAAAAATAAAATAGTAGGACCGCAAAGTAGAATGCCGTGAAAAAGTTTTTAATTTCACAATTTTTAAAGATAGAAGAGGTCCCGTGCCTACGCTAATAACCTAATGTCAATTCCTCATCACCTTTTACAAAATGCTGCTTTTCCCGGTGAAGGGAGGAGTAGGAGGAGGACACGGAGTTGAGGTTCTCCGGTACTTCATCATCATCTCCACTTCATCACATGCATTGAGTCGAGCATAAATTGCTTATGAACCACATTAAAGTAATCGTATCGCTTCTGTAAAATGATAAGTATTTAATAGTTCCGATGACCATTTGTGGTCTTCATCAGTACCACTTCACCAAATGGTGCTTACCGAAAGCATATACAAAACACCGAAATCGCTAACGCCTATAATATTTGAAGAGTTCCCTGGATTTCTCCAGGATCCCATCATCAGATCCTGACATAATGACAATGGTACCACATGGAAAGGGTATTTCGAACAAAAAAATAATTACTCAAATCGGTCCAGCCGTCTTAGATTAATTGAGTAACATACATGAACAAAAAAGATCCCGTCGAATTGAGAACCTCCTCCTTTTTTTGAAGTCGGTTAAAAAAGCGCGAGCCGAGCGAGCGGAGGGAGTGTAAGGAATTTGCGACCAGGCCGAAGAGCCACTAGCAGGAAAATTATTCTAAACTATACGCGAAACAGCATAATGTCGTAGTAGCATGTTTGGATCTCTGTCATGTCAAAAAACTGACAGTACAGTTTTACATTACTTGCAATGATGTTGAGAGTTGAAATGAAATCAACTTAATTTGACATACATTCAAACAGCAGTATGTAAATAAATAAACAACTTAGATTTGAAATATGTAAGTTAAAAAGTTTTACCATTTCTTCTTGTGAGAATCCGTGGTTACACATCAAGCGAGAAGCGAAATGTATTCCAAAAATCGCCATTCCAAACAAACTGGTCCCGGACATAAATAACAGATACAGATTTATATAGAAAAGTCTGAATTGTTAGTCAAAGTCAAAGTCAAAGTCAATATCATTTATTCAGTCTAGGCTGTTACAAGCACTTATGAACGTCAAAGAAGCTACGCCATCGGTTCACAAACCCTACGGCGGGAGACCTTGTAACGAGAAGAACCGGCAAGAAACTCGTCAAGGGCTGTTTTTTTCTCCCTGTTTTATTTCATACAGAGTCGTCAAATTGAAAAGTGACCTTAACATATCAGTAAGGTCAATTTCCATCACAAAAGGAAAATACTACTTAAAATATTACATTTTATGGTTATTGTAAACGTAAACAATTTTTAACTGGCAAACAAAGACTTGTCTATCATACATTACAACATTTCCCGCACCACAAGACTACTACACTGCAAGTTGTGAGGTACATACAGGTCAGTATCAATTTATTTTAGATAAAAATATTTAGGCTTTAAGCACAGCATTAAGATAGGCAGACTGAGGTAGACCCATTTCCGCTGGCGGCACCCGTTCACGAGCATGACGCATGAACCAGCCATCGCTTCGCTCAACCATATTTTAGGGAACGTAACGACCCGCCTCACACGACACCGCCGAAGAAACGTTTGAGTGAGCATGACGTACTTCAGGTACTTATGTTAAGCTGTATAAATATAAAAAAAATACAATGGCAACAGCAAAAAAGAAAGATAAAAGTGCCTTAATGTGAGACACAACACAACCTACAATGTCACTAGAAGACGCATCAGCTGGGTCACAATCTCAATCGTAATTAAAGTTAAAAAAAAAAAAAAAAAAAGCTTTTATATATTTGGAATAATTGAAAACATTATTTACCTTTGTTTACTCTGATCAAGCAGTGCCACGCATCTCAACTCAAAACATCATAAATAACGTATGTTAGTTGTATTGTCTGGAGAGCGCTATTAACTTATTACTTATTTCTGGTTCCCATGTAAATTGACATCACACTTCAGGTGTGCCAGTACCTGACGCCCAGCCTCAGGTATTGGCTAGTTTATCTAACATATCCTCATGCCATAATCCCATGGCATGGTAGGGGTTGGCAGAATATCAAAGGCGCAGCTTGTGAGTGAAATGTATATATGTTTTTTTTTCTCTGTAGTACGGAGTACCTATCTACCTTGTATTTACTAAGAAGTATCTAAGACTATTGATCGTAAAGTGGTATTACAACAGCTTTAGGGCTAGCACTAAAAACTTTCGTAATGGTATTGAGGACGTATCGAGGACCTTATGTCAAAAAATGTATAGGAAAATTTAGTTCCGTTTACGTCCGGCAGGAACGCTGCTTAATATGTCATAAATTTTTTACTTTACTTCCTCGATACTTTGTTATTTTTTTCTAAAAATTATCTAGCCCACGTTAAGTTTCATGAAGAACTTGTGTTATGGATACTTGATAACGGATAAACATACTTATTTTTTTTTTTGTAATTACGTACTTAATATACATATTAAACACCCAGACCAAGATAAATAGACATGTTCATGCACACAAACATTTGTCTTGTCCGGGGATCGAACCCGGGACCTCTGACGCCGAAGGCGGGGTTAGTACCCCCTGCGCCAAACAGGTCGTCACTACTCGAAATAGTCGAAAGTTTTTCGTGCTAGGCCTACTGAGTGCTTTCGTGCTTCGGAAAGCAGGTGAAACCGTCGGACCCGGCTGTTGTCATCTGATGACAGTCATTAAGCCAAGTAGAGGCCTTATAGGCAGCTTCATAAATTCTGACACCAGAGGACACTAGTCTTTATACGATAAAAAAGAAAGAAAGTACCTAAGTATATTTTAACACGTAAACCAATGAAAATTGAGAGATGCATTTTCCCCACTCTCGTCACAGCTTCATCTCCCAACTGCATATTATTTATTTTTCTCTCTTCTGAGAGTCATTTCAGATAGCGTCAGTCCCATGTCTGTAGCGCTTACGGTGAGGATGGGGCCATTAAACATGCGGATTAATGTTAGAAAAAAAGTGGATTCGTCGGTTGAAACTTGGAGTAGAATGGTAGGTAAAGAGTTCAGAGCCAAATATGCTTTTGTCATCATCAGCCTGTGGACGTCCACTGCTGGACATAAGCCTCTTCTAGCTCACGCCTATTGAGGTGTTCACAGGAGGCTATTAGCCTACTGCTACCACGCTGGCCAGACGGGTTGGTATAGGGTTTGTTTCAAGTTTTCCTTCTCTCGCACAGGTGTTCAATGCGCCGAGCCTCTTAGTCGACTCTTACGACATCCCAGGCATGTAAGGGAGTGGTGACACCTGTATTCTTAGGCCGTCACCACACGGCAAAATATGCTTTTGTATTCAAAGTCAAAGTCAATATCATTTATTCAATCTAGGCTGTTACAAGCACTTATGAAAGCTTATGAACGTCAAAGAAGCTACGCCATCGGTTCACAAACCTTACGGCGGGAGACCTTGTAACGAGAAGATCCAGCAAGAAACTCGTCAAGGGCTGTTTTTTTCTCCCTGTTTTATTTCATACAGAGTCGTCAAATTGAAAAGTGACCTCAACATATATGTAAGATCGATTTCCAACACAAAAAGAAAATACTAATTATGATAAAACATTTTATGGTTATTGTAACCGTAAACAATTTTCAACTGGCAAAGAAAGACTTATCTGTCATACATTACATTATTTCTCGTATTACAAGATTACTGTACTGCAAGTTGTGAGGTACATACAGGTCAGTATCCATTTATTTTACAAAAAAATATTTAAGCTTTAAGCACAATATTAAACAGACTGAAGTAGACCCATTTCCGCTGGCGACACCCGTTCACGAGCATGACTCACGAACCAATCATCGCTTCGCTCAACCATATTTTAGGGCACGCAACGACCCACTTCACACGACACCGCCGAAGAAACGTTTGAGTGAGCATGACGTACTTCAGTTACTTATGTTAAGTTGTATAAATATAAAAAATACAATGGCAACAGCAAAAAAGAAAGTTAAAAGTGCATTAAAATAAGACACAACTTACAATGTTACTAGAAGACACATCAACAGGGTCATAATCACAATATACATATTTTAACCTTACATAGCCGCTGCGTGTTCAAAGCTAAAATATATCTTATAAATCGCTTTGATAAACGGCGGTGCCATAAGGTACGAACCAGACTAAAGAATAAACCCGAAAAGATACACATCGAATCAGGGGTCTCGGATGTACAATTAAAAACGGTGTGCAAACCATTCGGCCGCGAAAATCGATTTATTTTGAAACTCGATTTTGGTGTTCCAGTTGGCTTGAAGACTTGATATCATTACGACTTCAAGAGAAATAATACCTTTGAGACCTTTTTAGGCCAAGATATTTTACAGTGTACCTACGTACTATTATAATATTCGTAAAAATAACAGATCAATCATCAATTAATTTCGTAGAGAAAGTTTCCAAACTTAATACTTTACAAAAGTAATACCTACGGTCTACGCACATAATTTCATATTAAACCTCTCATCTCAAGATGACCTGCGGGCATCATCAATAGAAATCATCATGTCATAAGAACGTTTTGTTTGCGTTTTGTTTTTATTGAAGTTGTCACATTTTGACACACTTCACACTTTGGACGCGATGATTGTGCGAAGACGTCACAAAACTTCCGTCAATTCCGAATACTGCGCTAAGAGATGGCGGTAGGCCCCTACTCATACAAAGTAGATCAAAACCATGAAGCTATAGAGAATACTGGAGGCCAAACTCCTCATACCTACTTGAAGCAAAAAAAATGACCTTGACTGCATTCTATCTCGCTCCATAGGTCCCCCTCCTCTCTTTCTAAATAGGGTGTCCATACAACTACAAAGTAAAGGAGACAAGTTTAAAGATTAAAACTAGTAATATAGGTAAAAACGTATCAATATCTGTGTAGGTATGCATGTGTACAGTTTACACGATGATAATAATAGGTCTATCTTGGTCTCAATATGAAATTGTCATTATGTTTCAGAATTATCAGTTCAAATTTATGTCTATATACCCAGTTTATGCTAGAAGTAACGGTAGAATAGACGAATGGTATTATCGGAATTAGGTATTAAGGGAAAAATCGCGGTGGCTAAATGTGAATTAATTTTGCTTTTTTTAAATTAAATTCATTTGATTCTTAACATTAAATTAAGAATCTAATTTAATTAAATTAGCTCAATGCAATAAAAAAAATAGTACATACAAGCTGTTTTCAAATCATTCAAAATCTTAGTACTTAGTATGAAAATTCAAATTTGCCTAAAATTCTTCTTACAATACGGCAATTTCATACTTTAAGACCTAATATTTTTAAATGCAGAATAGAATAACGTTTTGATAGCAAGAAACGTCGTATTATGAATCGCAACTTTCGAGTCCGCAAAATTAGAAATTGACATCCACCATATTGATTGATTGACATAGACACATACGGTGTTACCATTGCACGAGGATGCCGGATACCACAATAATGAGGAAATTCAGAAAACAATATTGAAATGATTTAATTTATTTTATGGAAATAGCTTAATTTTAATGAAATATAATTTAACAAATTACAGATTGAATTACAACTCGGGAATATTGAATAATGAAATTGAAATGACTGCGTCAAAAGTTACGAATTTCTATTTATTTGCAGCTAAGTACGTATGCTGCTACGCCTATAGCATAATTAATTTTTGCGTATAATTTTTTACTAAAGGTTATAACTTATTTTAGCGGTTGCAAAGTAGTCTCTTTGTTTAAGTTTTTCATATTGGCTTCGATTCCATAAGCTTTCAGGTCTAATGATATTAGTGACGTCAAAAAGATATCATTTATCAGTGATGTCAAAAAGTTTATAAACAGAAAAATGCTTACTAATATTATTATTATTATGAGTCTAATAATATTAGCAATTAATATCATTAACTATTATGAAACAGGCTCCGGGCAAATTTAGATTTATGAGATAGCCACACTGGAGTCCAACGAAAGGTCAATTGAGGTTATACCTACTTGGCTTCAACTTTAAGAACTGAGTTTGGCCTCCAGTATTCTCTATAGCTTCATGATCAAAACATTGTAAGTCGCGTACTTCGTGCCTCAAACGGAAGCACGCTATAAAAATCCTATTTAGAGAATTTGCGGGTGTAGTGATAATTTGAAGAGACGTTACCGAGTGGAGACCGCTTACGGCTCGCTGCAGCCTGAACGAGCTAACAATTTGCAATGTAAAGTAGCTTGTAGTGTATATGAGTACCTTTTAGGTATTACGTACTAGATAATTAATTTGTTGGAATTATTTTCCGTTAGAGTTTTTGGCAGTTTAAGACAAAATTATATATTTCCAGAGGTGACAAAATGGCGAATAAGCAAATAAATACTAAAAATCGTATTTATTCTTCGCGTTTATTGAGGCTAAATTGATTATAACCGAATATCTCATCTTAAAAAGTTTGTAAATTAGTTTCTAATATCGCATACTTCGTGCCTCGAAACTGAATCACGCTATAAAAATGCTATTTAGAGAAGTTGCGGGTGAAGTGTTAATTTCAAGAGACGTTACCGAGTGGAGGCCGCTCGCGGCTCACTGCAGCTTGAACGAGCTACCAATTTGCTGAATATTTGCAATGTAAAGCAGCTTGTAGTGTGTGCGAGTACCTTTTATTACGTACAAGTCTCGGAATTTATTCACTTGGAGTAGCACTTAATGTGCGAATGTATACGTAAAATTAAATAGTAGGTAATCATTCAAAAGTAGTAACTAAATAATTTCTATTTAAATAGATTTAGTCAAAATTAGTCATAATTGTCATAGCATTCAAAGCTTTTTAACCAACAAGAAGTAACAACATTTACAAAACATAAATTATGTACAATGAAGCCTGGTATTGAGCCTAATTTGAGCCATTCAAATCTTGTCATGACTTCAAAGTTTGATTTTAACTGTGAGAAGAACTTAGGTAGACTTTTACAATCAATAATGTTTGATTGTTTTTCCTTTGTATGTAACGATGTTAATGGCTACAAGCAACAAATCGACATCTTTCTTAGTTCCAAAATTAAACTTAATCAAAGCAATAAAATATTCACACAGTCCAACCATGTATTTCCATACCGTTATGACAAACGGCTGTGCAACAAAGATACCTTTGCCTAAATTAAGCTTGATGAAAACTGAGCTTTAAGTATAAGAAGATAAGGTTGTTCAAAATCTTGTTTCGTTTGACAGTTTACTTTTTAATGTTGTACCGAAAAGGCGGGCGGTATACGGCTAGCTTTCGATTTCTGTTCCAAATTAAAATGGGGACCGGTTGCTCCCCAAAGGTCTGATTCGAATTGGGGTATTCGTGGGGTATTCTAATGGACACGTTCCTCCTAATAATCCCTAGTGAGATACATATTTTGAGGTCGGTGTAGAATTGGATGCAGAAAAGATTGGTTGAAGATGAAGTTTAATTTTAAATGAAAAAGGTTTTGTGATGTTTTGTTAGGGTAGGCATTTTAACGTTCAAGCTCAAAATTAATTGTGGGTTGTTCCAAGCTAAGTTAACATTTAACTCTGAGTTAGTGCATACAAAAGAACGTTAACTCTGGGTTAAATGAGTTTTAACTTAACTCGGCGCAAGTGGGCATTAAGGCGGTAAACTGACCGAAAGTGGCGCCGCGTTGAATTTTATTTAATATCGTAATTCTAATTCACAAGTTTAATAAAACTTTACGTGGAATTTTTAGAGTCCATTGTCTTGTATTTTAGAAGGTATCGCTACATCTCGTCACAGTCGTTCGTAGAAGTAGATAGCAAATGTGTCAAAAACTGCCACTTATAGCAGTTTTGCTATCTACTTCTAACCGTTAAAAATACTTGACTATGGGCTCTAAAAATTCCACGTAAAGTTTTATTAAAATTGTGAATTAGAATTACGATATTAAATAAAATTCAACGCGGCGCCACTTTCGGTCAGGGTACCGCCTTAACATAATTTATATAATACTATGTAGGTAGTCTGTTACGTTTACGCTGTCAAATTTCATGTGAAAATGTCTCTATAAGCCGTAAAAGTAATAATTGTAAAAGTAACAGGTACGTCATACATTTTGACAGGCATTGACTTTATATTTTTTCAGAATAATAATAATAATAGGTAAAGGGATCGGTATTTTTTTTCCAGAGCAATAACATGGGTTTAAAGGAAAATAGCAAAACTTTATGACCAAAAATATACCTACTTGCATAATTAATTATACATATTCTTATGATAATTGTACAATTAATTTTGAAATATGTTTTTGCTAAAGCAATTGGGAAAATACCCAATTGCGCTATTTTAACCTTTTTTCCCCAAATTTTCATTAAAAAAAGTTTTTTTTGCGTTTTTGTGCTACTTAACCAAGAAGTAATTCCAAAGTACGGGTAAAATATATTTAAATGCAAAAGCGGCATTTCCGCAATTGAGCTAAATTAAGCATTTACTAAATAAAAGCTCTATTTGTACCGCTTTTGTGCTACTTAACCAAAAATTAATTCTGAAGTACCGGTTTTAATACATTTTTAAATAACTCCTGTTTAAAACTTCCTTATTTGCAAGGAGTTTGGATTAACCTCGTATTAAGGAAAAGGTCGCTTAATGGTTGATTAGTAATTAAGCAATTTTGTTTCAAGACTTAATCAATCTTAAGGGAGCGCTTAAAATAAAGATGTAAGAGGATCTAAATTAATTTTGAAGCATTTTGTCTTCATTGCCTTCAATAGCTAATGGTCAAGTATTCATATTTATTTATTCATTGCTAATCACAGTAAATAAGATGGTATACAGGGTCATTTTAAAACAGTATCCAATTTTTTTTAGTTCGCCTTGGAATCTGTAAGTGAACAACTTTTTCCTAGAAACTTGGCTTGAAATATGTCGATTTTTTTTACTCTTCATACAAATCAGACTGATCGCGCCATCGATTTAGAGTGAAAACTAAAAAAAAAAATTCGTCGTTTTTCGACCCATGTTTCGAACTAAAAAAAAAATGGATACTTAAGATAAATTTTAAAAAATACTAAAAAAATTCAACACGGCCACAAGTGATTTCTCAGATGGGTCTCGAACCCACGACTTTTGGAAATCCGGTCCAATGCCACTGAGCTACCGAGACTTGGATACTGTTTAAAAATAGCTGTGCATAGAGTCTTACAGTGCTTACTTTGGGGCTAGGTTAATTGGTGTGTGTATTTTTTTTTGAAGTGAATACTTCTTTAGCGGCGTTTTGCACATCAAAGTTTTAAATTTTTGGGATGGTATGAATTCCCAACAGTAGCGATATTAACGACATCCAATGATATACCATATAAAATCATTGATAAAATCTATATTTTGGTTTTTGAAAGTTTAATCTAATGTTAAGGGCTGTTTCTGAAAGGGTCTCAATTAAATAAGTTTGGATTTTTTCAAAGTTTAGTTGTAAATTTTTGCAATTTAACAAATTTTCAATGTCTAGTTTTATTTTAATTTCGTGACATGTATTGTTACATGTCAATAGGATTCAGATGTCAAATAAGAGAGTATACAATCATCACTTAAGTTTTGGTAGCCCATTAATGTAGGCAAGAAATAAAATACATCCTAAAACCGTGCCTTGTGAATAGAGTTATTAAATTGAATGATTTCGGATTTGTATCGGTCCTAACGTAATCAATATGTTTGATTTTCTTAATTTTGAAATAATACAAAACGCATCAACGACATACTACAGGCAGACCGGCTCTATCCTATT
The DNA here is from genome assembly GCA_910589605.1 of Chrysoteuchia culmella. Taxonomy (NCBI): domain Eukaryota; kingdom Metazoa; phylum Arthropoda; class Insecta; order Lepidoptera; family Crambidae; genus Chrysoteuchia; species Chrysoteuchia culmella. The sequence continues at coordinate 6,512,498 of OU342665.1, read as the reverse complement.
CATATAAGAAATCTACACGCTGTTGATACTAAATCAGCTATCCTAACGATAGTTTAGTCAATCCGTTGTCGCCTCTTATACTAATAATTAGAAATAAAAAATATAGATTACCAAACACTTGATAGATTTTACTTTTAAATGGAAACAATAATGTGCTTATTTCGATAAAGAAACACTTAGGAGTAGGTTAAAAAAGCGTCCTCATTATAGAAAGCAATTTAGATTAAAATCGTATTAGGGGAAGTCCCTTGGTGCTCTTGAACCGATTCAGCGATTCTTTGAGAAGTGATTTAGAAAAATAAATAGGTCCCCGCCACTTGATTTGTTGGAAGTGTAAAAGTGCGAGTGGGAATGGGCCGAAATGGGAATTTCGAGACAAACGTTAGAAGTTAAAACCTGCGATTCTATAAATAAATAAATATCTGGGACACTTAACACAACACTCGTCATCAGCCATTTTCATTGTCCTCACTGCTGGGGCACTGGCCTTTCTTAACAACGGATAAGGATAATGGGCCATGACCTACCACGCGGGCCCAATGCGGATTGGTGAGTTTTGACGACTGCAAATGCAGACGGGACTAACGGCTTAAGAAGCACGAAGAGCTCGAGACAGCAAATTTTTGGTCACCCATCCTGTGATCGACCATTGCGAAAGTTGCTTAACCTCAAGAATCGCAGGCCGAACACTCACACAACACTATATAGCCCCAAACTAAGCAGAACTGGGCTGGCTTTGACAAAATAACAATATATAAGGTGTTAATTTATCAAGTGCCTATCGAGCAGGTGCTGCTCAGCCCCCTTACTCTTGACACGATCGAATTGAGGTCGAAATTGAATTAATGTCAAACGCCATTAATTGTGACTTAAACTAAGTAATTTAACTAAAAATGTATACTTGGAATTAGTAAATAAAGTAATTTTGTACTCTAGTAATCAATTTTAGCGGCAATAAAAACGAATCAACGTAGAAAATCAGTAATAATTATTGACATTCAATCTCGATCAACGATAGATATAGAACACAATTTTGGCAAAAAAAAATATTTTTTGATTTTAAAAATTTCAATTTTCTGATTTCGACCGCCGTCTCAAATAGCTAAATCACCAATTTACTTTTTTTTTTTTGATTTTTTTAAAATACGAAAGTTAAAATAAATTCTAAAATGATATATATATTTTTTTGTATAAATTGTATTCTATATCGTTGACCTAAGCAGCCTGTGTTTGATCGGCACTTGATAAATTAACACCTTATATATATATATATATATAAAAGATTATCGTTATCGATAGTCGTAAAGGGCTCCGAATCTATGACAATTTCATATAGGTATCGTGTTGGTAGGAAACGATGTTACTTTGTAGCCGTCAGTAACATAGAATTACTTAGAAAAAACTAACAAAGTTTTTTTGTAAATATATTGTAAGAAATACCAAAGTACCAAGACCAACCTCTATATTTTAAAATAAATATATTTTGTCCAACACTAGAACAAAATATGATAAATTTTAAATAGAAAAATATTGGAAAAAAAATATTTGGCCACAAGTGAATTCTCAGATGGGACTCGAACCCACGACCTTTGGAAATCCGATCCAATGCTCTAACCACATAAAAAATAAAAAATCACAAACTAGAACAGATACTTAAATATATACTAAACGTCAAGTCCCATTTTCGCGTATGAAATTTCCTAGCGAGTTAAGAATTCGTTTTTAATCCAGCGAATCCTGAAATATTTCAAAGGCGGAGTTTCTGAGCCCAGCTGAAAGCTGAAAGCCTTGGTATTGTTTCGAACTTTCTTAAATACTTTGAAGTTCCGACCATGTCCGATTGGATTAATCGGTGGTCTGATATTTTTGTAGTACAAAGGTTTTCTGCGAAAACCTTTAATGACCGTGTTAAACCGTGGTATAGTGGTAACAACCACTGGTATCACACCCACGGGTCCCGAGTTCGAATCCCAGCGAGGGTACATATTGTATTCGGATTAATTGGTGGTAGGGCTTTTTGTAAGTCCGCCTGGCTAGTTACCACCATCTTATCTAAGCCTGACGCCATAACAACAATGTTTTTAGCATTGTTGTGTTACGGTAGTTAGAGATAAGATAGCCAGTTCTTCAGTGATCAGAATTCCGGTAGAGGCTATGATCAGATATGACGAAGGCTAAGGGTCTCGCCGTTGTTAAAAAAAAAAACAGAAATATAATTGAACAAGAAAGTACAAAAAGAGCCGTAATTATTTTTCCTACATAAAGGGTTTTTCACACAGACCTATATCGAGATAGACGAAAAGAGCACTTCAAACTGTATGAGAACCTAGCGTGTGGAATTTTTCGTACCTATGATGACATCACGAGCGAGATTTAAGTGATGGGAAATGTTATTGACGAGCTCTTGCAAGAAAGCACTGCACACAACCATTTTCGTTTGTGAGTGACGCGTCTTTTCATGGCAATGGTCTCAAGCGGACTGACTTAGAACGGAAAACATAGACCGTGCATCGAACTTTTTACACGCAAGTTAGGTAGACTTTTTCCATGTATCACGATATAAGTCTGTGGTTATTCATGATTTTATTTTTTTACACCACTACCACTTTTTCGTACGATTTATTTGTACAACCATCATCAGCAATTTTGACATCATCACTGCATAATACAGGCCTTCCTTATAGATGAATAAAGAGAATAGGCCATGGCCCATGATACATGGTTTCATATTCATATTCATATTATTTATTCATTCATACACATGGGTATTACAAAGATGTCAGTTAGATACAGAAAAAAAAAATAGGTACAGCCATGATTCACCTTAAAGGTATATGAACATTATTATTTTGTAAGTATACAATACACCACTAGAAATGCAATTATTTGATTATTATAAAATTATACTAAAATAAAATGTCAATACATGAAATGTCAATGTCCTTATAATTATTATTAAACTTATGACTACCTATATCTAGATGTCTATTTTATCAGTTAAAAATAAGCTAATGTCATACACTTTTTCAGCAACGTAGCCATTGAGCGCAGTTTTAAATCTTTTGTTTTCTTTGATCGTGCGTATGGTCAGAGCGATTTTATTATGAATTTGAGGTCCCGTACAATTTACACTCTTTCTCCTGAGAAGAGTTTTGCATGAGTGTGTATTAGTAGCGAAGGGTCCATACAAATGCGGAGGCAAATACCGACTGCTTTTACGCAACCATGCGCAAACGAGCTGCATCACTGGTGTGCAGAGTACGGGCCAGTACCAACACTGTCCTGGCGATGATTGCGGGAAGGATCGACTGTCCTTACATCTGGCATTGTTCAAGAAGACATGTCCCAGAGACAATGCCGGAGAGGAAATACTGACGACCTTTCGCTGTGTATGTTTTTAATTTAATGTTATTATATTGTTTTATTTTAATTACGTATTACATTATTTATATAGTATTTCATTTCATTAATTTTATTTAAATTTAATAATAATGTAAAATTTATAATTAAATATTTTATAATTTTATCCAATATGTTTAATATTTCTGTCAATGGGTGTAATTTGCCTGAATAAATTATATTCTATTCTATTCTATTCTAATACCGATTCCCATCGGCTTCCCTTTTCGAAATCCCACTCCACCGATCCAACATACATTCAAGAGAATTTTCAAAAAAAATTTTAGTCCGACTTATTTTGTCCATATTTTAACCACTCGCCACTGGTGTGTATGAGTATATCCATTCCAAGTTTCTATGCGAATATCTTTAGGTTATCCTACTTATTACTATTACTAGACTTAAGCGCGTGCTACGCACGTGTACTCACTGGGGTCACTTGAGAAAAAAGTTTGTCTGACCTTTGACCTTGATAAGGTCAATTTAAAAAAATAATTATATTTTTCCGGCCGTCTACATTTTTTTAGTGATTTTTGAAGCTATTAGTGAAGGCTGTAGGTGTTATACTCATGGCGCTGGAGGGAACATTAGAATGGATAACACGGGCCTTATATATATAGAGAATTATGTGAGAGTTTGGAGGTTTGGATGTTCGTCACTCAATTACGCAAAAACCGGCAGAACTGATGAGCATAAAATTTGATAGCCTGGATTAAAATGTGTGATAATATTTATTCAGATATTACCACGGGAACGGACTGCAGCTGCAGGCGACCACTAGTACTCAAGTAAAATTTAGCAAAGCCTTAACATTCGATTACGATTTTAATAAAAAAAAAAACACACACACACACACACACCTATTAACCTAGCCCCAAAGTAAGCACTGTAAGGCTTGTGTTATGGGATACTAGGGTAACGGATATAAATACATTATAATTATACATAATTATTTAAGTATTTATGTGTAGAAATATATAAAAACGCCCGTGACTAAAGTTCAAATGCTCGTATTCATCATACAAACAATTGCCCCTACCGGGATTGGAACGCAGGACCTCAGAGTAGACGACACCTTGAAATCGGTGAAAAAAACTTGTACCACTCTACCACGGAGGTCGTCAAATTGAGTCTTAATCTGATTGGAGAAATAGGAATACGAATAAAAGATTTTGTACTTCTATTTATACAGTTCTACTCATTAGTAGGCAAAGGTCATTTGCGAGTTTTCCACACTAATCCCGGAGCGATGAGGTTAAACTATTGTTTATTGGCTCCCAAATGAAAGTACGCCGGCCGATTGCAGAGTAGCCTGGTGTGGGGTGCGGATGATAGAAGGTATAGTGAAATGGAATGAAATAATCTTATTCAAATATACTTGATAATTACATACATTTCTGAATCGTCAAACTTTGTCAGTTTTATTAGCTTCCTAATGAAAGTACGCCGGCCGCTTGCAGAGAAGAGTACGTATGACGGGGACGAAATTATGTTTAGACCGTAGCTGCTACGGTACCGCTACGGCGTAGCGGGTGTTTTTCCGCATATCCATCTCATCTGCGTCGTTGGTGGTAAAATGGTTTTTCATATCCTGGTTATCTCCCATCGCTTACAATGCTTGTACAATCTAAACTAATCTAAAAACACACGAACACAAATTCCGGTAACCCCGACCTTTCCGGTTCTCCCCGGTTCTACCGGTTTTCCTACGGATTTGCGTCCGTATGTAGCACTCTGCTACCAGCCAAGATCACGGTCTCGACAACCGTCCGTATGAGTCAAATTCGATAACAATTATTGGAACCTTAATAATAAAATGATCACTTACAGTTTATACTGGGACACGCTCCACGCGTGTGCAATTAGGGAAGCACGCCGCCACGCGGATCCTTCCCGTGGTCGTGTTGTCGTGACAAGTTGCACTCGAACCAGGGCCTAAGCTCAACCTACCCCGGTGGCCACCACAATCCCATAAAAAAAAAATGAATACCGCACGACCGGTCACTATCTTGGACCGCCAAGAGTGCCCGATCACCTTCACTCCAAGGTCATCCAATTTGGTAGGAGAATTGGTCCGCCAATTCTCTTTAGCACCGAAATGTTCAATGTTCCCAAACACTTAGCGGATAATCACTCGCGAAATATAATAATTGCTATAAAACGAGTCGGAATAACAATCGCCCGTTATCTCACCGTTGCAAACAAATCAATTCATGTACACCGTACAATACAAACAAAACCTAAACCACGGACCGCCGAATAACAATATTTTCCCTTTCACGCGAAAATACCAGACACTTTCACCGAAATTAAAGCAAACAATTAACAATTCGTTGTTGCACACACATCGCCATGACAGAAAGTGCCCATCCGGAAAAAAAGATTAGACAGAATGAAGTTATTCACGACAACTTCACATCGAACGTTGCTAAGCGGCGGCGCGCGGCGCCCACCGGCTCAACTTGCACACACGGCCGTTTTATCGTAAACAATGCTTAACAAATAAATATTACCAAACATCTTACGCGTTTTATGAGTATCAACAAAAAGCGTAGGTATATGGAATATTTGTAAAATACAATTCATTCAGTTACAATTTCTTTCTGCTAATCGCTATGACTGATACTCTACCTCTCGCCGGAGCGGGTTGTCTGCATCATGTCCGCACTGCAGGCCAGATTACGCTTGATTATGAAACGAGAAAAAAATCACGATTGTTTACTGTTACTGTATACGGTGAATATCACAAGCTGTCGTCAATGTACAACAGCCTTGCTTGTGGGTCGGTCATGGCAAGTATTGAATCTTTGATTCAGTTAATCCCTGATACCTTTATCTCTGTATCCACGGTAGTTTCAAGCAAACACCTGTTTAATTTAAATTAAGATACCGTTTTATGACGGCTCCGTACTTACATAAAGAGACGTATAGAATATTTGTAAAATACAGTACATTCTGTTATAATATAGTTCCGCTAATCGCTATCACCGACACTCTACTTGTTGCCGGAGCAAGATGTCTGCATTATGTCCGCGGCGGCGGAGGCCGGATTACGTCTAATTATAAAACGAGAAAAGATCAAGTTTGTTTACTGTTATTGTTTGCCCTGAAATAACAAAAGCTGTCATCAAGGTACACAAGGTATTACAGCCTTTGCTATTATCGAATCTTGTTGGAGACACGACCAGCGAGGCTCAAAAACTGAACAGCGAATAACGTTACTGCGACACTACGCTACTGCAACATTGCATTATACCCACACGACTTTACTGCGACACATAGCTAAAACGACAATTCGTTAATCCGACAAATGCGTAGCATGAGCAAGTTTTATCGATAGTCGTAACTGGGTAACATATCACTATCTCGCTCACATTTTAGCGGAGTAAGCAAGACGGCATCATGCTCCATATGATATCGGGTGATATTATTTATTTATTTAAATAGGGATAACAAACAGTTGACACAAACTATGTTACAAAAAAATAAATTTTAATCGAAACAGTTTCATATAGTACAACCTACACCACACCGCTATCCACAGATTTTATTGCTTTACTCAACTATGTTGACTTAACAGGTTCACAGTCCAAGCCAAATCGTAAGATATGACCCCCCAAGTCCAAAACCGGCTGGAAAATGTCCCGGTACTTTTTTGACAACAGTTATAGTTTGTTCTATCAAATCCACTGTTGTAAACTCCAAACCTTATGAGTCCCAACTCACAAAAAGGATAGAAAATGTTCGGGTGAACAGCCCACATATGGGCTGCAGACTGGTGGCTGTAGATAGTCCACAGCCCATATGTAGATTAACCCAACCAAGCCAACCAACCCAACGATTTGGGTTGTGGACTGTGAACCTATTAAGTGGTACTTAAATTTTTAAGATATTTGGAGATTTAGAATGCTTATAAAATAAAAGGATCAACAAGAAATATTGAAATCGGTTTACTTATGATTGATTTTGAGTTGTCTTTGGAAGATATCAATAATCTGTTTTTTAAATTTACTCTCAGATAAGCGGTGGTTATGTTTTTCTTCCCGCTAATCGCTATCAATGATACTCTACCTCTCGCCGGAGCTGGATGTCTGCATTATGTCCGCGCCGGAGGCCGGATTACGTCTGATTATAGAACGAGGAAAGATCACGATTGTATACTGTTACTGTATACCGTGAAATAACAAAAGCTGTCGTCAAAGTACACAATGTACAACAGCCATTGTTATTATCGAATCTCGGTGGAGATTCGACGAACCATAGAACCGTAACTAAGTCGTTAATTTTCGATTTATACGAAATAAATAATAACTTGACCACATTTTTATAAGTAGTTTGGTAGGTACTTGCAATTGCATTCTCCTTTTTAAAACGTCATGAGAATGCCTGTGAATTTAACTTCAAAGTGTGTGCCTGCGAGCGATGGCGCTTAGTGGTCTTTCCGGGGCGCCATCCACCACCACCTCCCGTGCTTTGTGTTTATACAGAAAGCTTAAAATACAAAGAAGTAAAGAAAGAATACGAGTGTGACCAGTTTTTGGCGTAACATATTGAAAAATCACTGAGCTAAGTTTTATGTGTTATATTTTATTAACAAAATCTTTATTTGTGTGTGAAAAGCGATGGCTTTCAGTATTAAATTCTTTTTACTATTACTTTTAACATAATTCTCGTGTTCAGTGATTCCAAGATAACTATTATCTACCCAATGAAACGGCAGCAAACAAATTATACTGCTTATCCTAAAGTCGGGTGATACAATAAGTTTTTATGATGCCACTTCAACTAACGTAAAACTTCAATACAATTCAATCTTGTCTCACGGAGTTAACCTTTTTTATAGGCATGCAAAAGCTTAAAAAATCCGTAATGCTCCTTAGTTATTTTTTAATAAACAAGTTTAGACAGAGACATAATACCTAAGAACATTATGTTTATTTTTACAACTGTTTTTCGACTTTGCAATGCCATTTTAAAGGAGATTTTTTTCGTCATCAGCAATTTTTATTTTCTCCATTGCTGGGGCCCTGGCCTTCCTTATGGATGGATAAGGTGAATGGGCCATGACCCACCACGCGGGCTCAATGCGGATTGGTGGGTTTTAACAACTGCTTCTGAAGCCGAGACCATCCGAGACATGGAGGAGCGCGAGATAGTAAATTTTTGTTCACTCATTCTGTGACCGACCATTACATGACCGACTTAAGCAGCGGTCCTTATAAACAACAATATTGCAATTTTTTTTAAAATGTCACATTTGTGTTATGATGCTGTTTTATGCATTAAATGTTGTTTAGTTAGTTTATTTATTAAGCTTTTAAAAGAGGTCAATATTGGTGGGGCTACACACCGATGCATTTGTTAAGTGATACCTACTAACGCATAAGATTTTTTTTAAAAGGTGCGATTTTTTTACTTTCAATGTTTAATTACTAGCGGTCGCCCGCGGTTTCACCCGCGTGCTTCTCGTTCCCGTTGAAATATCGGAATAGAGAGAACTCTATGTTTATTATCTGTGTGCCAAATTTCATCCAAATCTGTTAAGTAGTTTTTGCGTGAATGAGTAGAAACGACTGACATCCGTTCATTTATAATATAAGTATGATTTATAGGCATTTATAATATAAGTAGGATTACATGAACACTTCAGACGTATCATGTGTCTCCTCTTACGTATAATTTGATCAGTATAAACTAAATACACAGTAGTACCTGTGTGTCAACATTATATACAATCACATTTATATGATTATTAAAACAGATTTTTTTCCATCTTTATTTACTAAGAGGCTTTTACCTTTATTCAGGTATATGAGACCCATCATAAGAACAGATCTTCATACAAAACGATAATGCCATTCCAAATTAGCCAACTTGAAATACAACAGCCAGTCCAAGTCAAGAGACCGCTGAACTCCACAAGTAAATTTAATCTTTCCTATATCTCCGGAAACATCAGACTAAATGAGCAGAGCAATTTGTACAGTTAGAGCGCCTAATTATTCAAATTAATTTACGAGAGTCTACTTAAGAATAAAGAGCACGAAAGCAGAAAAAGAAACGAAAAAAAAAAAGAAAAAACTTCAAAGCTTTTTACGAGATGCTTGTTGGTTATTCGGAATTAAATCATGTTGGATTGTACGATGTCTAAATAATAATAGCACGTTTCTCGCCAAAATTTGGGGTATGTCACTTTGATATAGAGTGACTGGATGACTCATTTCCTTTTATTTTAGATGGAAATAAAATTTCTAGTTGCAAAAAAAGTAAGTACATTAGTTGCTGGCGCACTGGCTCATAAATTCTCAGTTTTGTTAGGTCCAGTTTAAATTAGAAATTACCATTTTTATATCAGTCATTGCTATTTATAAAATAATATATAGAGAAATGCAGCTCGGCTGCTCTAACCAAAAAGAAAGTAAATAACTGTAAAATTAAGCTTTATAGACGGTTGAATCAGAAATAATGTAACGTATCTAACGTTATTTATTACTTTTTTTTTACTCATTTGGTTTGCAAGATATGAAAGGTAATGAAAACAGTAACTCCACTAATTTTCTAACTTCACAAAGCAAAATTACAGTAACTAGCTGCCACAATTCAAAAAGAAAGTATAAGATTATGGTTTACTTTGTTTGCGTGGTTGTCGCAGTTTGACTTTTTTTTGCGTTGTCAAATAAACGGATCTTTGTCTAAAATACATTATAAAAGTACAATACATTCTTATTTGATTGTTTGATTCTGACATATGAAACATTTTTTTGTGGTTACGACAGTTACTTTTTTATGTGTGGTCTAATAAACAAATTTCGTCTTAATGCATTGTCAAAATAACTTAAATTTTGATTAATTTAAACAAAACGCAAATGCCAATGTCAGTCAAATGTCACTGTCATTGTCAATGTCAACCCATGACAAATCTAGGTATCTTTACAAAATATGTATGATGAATAAGTAAAAAAAAATGCAAGCATTTTTTCTTTACTTTGTTATTGTTTTGTGTTTCGTTTGTTATTTTTTAATTAGTTGTAATTACTGGTACTTTTCTGATATTTAAAAAAGAACTGAAAATGTCCTAATATTACAAAATTTTATTTCTTTAAACACTGCTCTCATAGAATATATTAAAAATATACTTGAATTATTGTTACATATTTATAAAACTGATGATTTTGGCAATTTATTTTTCCCGTAAAATTACTCTGAGGTTATTTACTTTCTTTTTGGTTAGAGCAGCCGAGCTTGTTTGTGTGCCTGCGTACATGCGTGCGTGCCTGCATGCATACGTACGTGGGTACGTGAGTGTGGTAACTACAAATTTCTCACAAAAAATCTTAACAGATTATAACTAACGAGTAACTAAGTGACTAACGAGCTGAGTCAACATTTAGAATAGATACATTTTATTATGGAAAAACCTCTCATCCTCATATGGGAATGTGCAAAAAGACTTAACTGCTGCGCAAAACTAAATTACATTACTCCACCCAGGCAAAGTCAGTTTTTTTCACATTTTGCGGCGTTTTCAAAACCCATCTGCTATTTCTTCATTCTTAGAGTTTCTATTACTTTTCCATCTGGACGATTGCAATACTTAGCTATCTGTATACTATGCTCGGTCCTGCAAAGGAAAACTCACATCTGGAGATACTTTTTACCCAGCAGTGGATATATTATAATTTTAGCTTAGTATTATTTGATTTTAGGGAGAATTGTTGTCGACATGTTTTAGTTTCATCAAATTCTTAGTTAATCTATGTGTAATATGAAGATAAAAGTCTGGGGCTTCCACTCGTAAAGTATATCCCACTTGTTACTACCGTCCTGTTGAAAGAACGCATAAGTACAACACATAATTTATACAAATATTAAAGATTTTATAGACACTAGGAAATTATTTTTTCCTGTTTTTTTTCCCACGTCATTCAATATTTATTAAGCTACATCGTCGTCTCAGTTCGCATTACGATCGAATGCAATATTATAGGTAATATTCCGTAACATGCGGGATATTTTAAGAGCTGCGGCCGGCGATTTGTCCGCCTTATTATTCGGAAAATCTTTGACCGGAATTAAAAAGTATCCTTTTTAGGGTTTCGTAGCCTAAAGGCAAAAAACGAAACCCTTATAGATACGGCCAAACCGATGTATGTCACACCCTTTTTATTCCAAAACTATGAGGATTACACAGTTGAAACTTGGTAGGTAGATGTATTCTGTAAACCGCTTTACGTTTTTACACAAAAATAAAAAATATATGAATTAAGGGGGACTCCCCATACATGGAACTGACACAGTTTTTTTTTATCAAACCTATACGTGTGGGGTATCTATAGATAGGTCTTTAAAAATTGCATTGAGGTTTCTAAAACGACTTTTTCTCAAACTCAACCGTTTGAAAGATGTACACTTCCAAAGTGGTAAAATGTGTGTAGGAAATAAAAGTATTGTTCTACAGGCGACTTGTTTTATTTAGATTATTTATAACTAGGACTTTTGCTATATCCATGTATTTTCATTTTGTTACAGTTCCTTTTTCTAATTACTATAAACAAAACAAGTCGCCTGAAGAACAATACTTTTATTTCCTCTTCTATTACTAAATGAGTGCGGCGGTTCCGAAGTTCCGGCGACTGTAGTGCTGCCAGGCCAGGAGCCCCGCTACAGCCTTATCGCTACGTAGCAGTCTCTTCCAGGCAACCTTGGGTGAGAGGCGAAACCCTTCATGTGCGAGTTCGACTCGCACTTGGCCGATTTTTTTCTAATATAGGTTAGTGACGAAAGATTGATTCATGAATAATTGAAAACAAATGCTTAGCTAAACTCCATGTTCTCGTAAAACAAATGTATCAACCCAAAATTTTGCAGTTTCAAGCGCTTTCTGGACGGCTGCTATTTGAGAAGCCTTTACCGTCAACGAGCAAAAGCCCATCCAGGGTTTATTAAGGCTTTGCTCTAAAAGGGGCTCAAAGGTTCATTTGTAAACAGTGCGCATGGTCTGTTCCACTCGTCCGGTTTCCTCCGTCACTTTAATTCTAACGAGAAGTATGATGGACAGGTGGTAGAAAGTAGCAGTTGTAAAAAAACTGTATACAAGGCTATTTTTAAACAGTATCTAAAATATTTAAATTCGTCTCAGAATCGGTAAGTGAACAACTTTCTCCTAGAAACATGGGTCGAAATACGAGAACAATTTTAGGACTTCCCATACTAAATCGATCACGTGATCAGTCTGATTTGTATGAAGAGTCAAAAAAAATTTCATATTTCGGGCCGAGTTTCTAGGAGAAAGTTGTTTGCTTACCGATTCTGAGTCGAACTTACAAATTTTAAATACTGTTAAAAATAACCTTGTATAAATTAATGGTAATGATAAGATCTTTTGTTTTTTTTTAGTGTAGAGAACAACAGAACCCTTCACTCTCACAGTCAAATCTCAAAGACAACACTCTTGGTATTGGTTGGGTCTAAAATGATGTCAGGGAACAATAACCTATCGCATTCGCATCGCAAATATCAAGCATTTTTGTGTACCCAGTTTTTTTCAAATGCGCCAAAACTGTTTTGTGTGCAATTCCCAGTTCTTCAGCTACGTCGTCTACTGATATACCGATCTTGCTCTACTTTTTCAAAAATGTCATCCATTTTACCAGAGCGACGTGCATTGACATTAAAATTTTCGGATTGATAACGCTTAAACCAAATTTGTGCTAATCTCACAGACACTGCACTAGGTCCATAAACATCGCAAATGTTTTTCGCGGCTTGCATTGCATTTTTACCTTTTTAGTAGTAAAATTTTAAAGTGTATCGAATTTCTTCATTAGATTCACTCATCTTACAGTAAGAAAAACAAATTAAAATCACACATTTTTCAAATTTGAATTATCTTATTTAAAATTTAAACTTTTAATGATACCAAAACCAGCCAGATACAACGCATGCAACAACGTCTATGCGTGTGTCTAGAGGGTACGAGTAGGCGGCCGGGATCCAGTTTCTTTGATTGGTGTTGATATTCATTGTGGTTTTGTAACTTAAAACGATAATTTTTAAAACTAAATACTGATTTTGATCCTCAATAACTCCTTATCTATCCGTTTCCCAGATTTGACCCCATACAAGAAAATTATTGTAAAGATGGGTAGAATACGTGGTTTTCATTTTCGTTATGGGACTTTTAACACCCTGTATTAGTATTCGAATCTACCCTTTTTTTGATAGGTTTTTTTAAATATCTGCACCTAAAAGCTACACTCCAAGTCTAGCATGGTTAATTTTTACCATTGCGGATCTTTTGAAATTATTTTCGAGCGTGCTATTTATTGCAGTAGAACACCATAACTTTTTGAAGCTTTTACGGTTGAAGATTTAGTAGTAGGCCTGTAACTGTTCTACTTTGTGCTAGTACACAGTCCCAGGGTACAATTACCCAGTTTTAGTTTGTAATTTATTTATTTTATTTTAAGAAGGTTTACAGCCATTTCTAACCACTAATATTAATAACTAATATCTTAGAGTCAATTACAAAACCCTCACATGTCTATCAGTTACTCGCGATAAATAACTAAACACAACTATATCATACTAATTAATTAGAGCATGTTAGACACTCACTTTCTTAAATTTATATAAGTATATTATATAAAAATAACATTTTAAGTAGCTCAAAAATAACAATATCAATTTTGTTCAAAGAAGCTTCGACACATAGTAATTATTTACTTTAGGATTATTATTTTTATTTTTATTTTATTTTAAATGGAAGACTAACAGCATTAACAATTCAACGGTAATAATAGGACTATAGTACAAAGCATGCCTTATACAGTTTTTCTTAAAGATGTTGATCCAAATACACAAGAAAGTTCTGTTATTAAAAATTAAGAAAATTAATTATTGGTGTTCTAAATGCCATATTTTAGTCTCAAGTGACTGGGTGAACAGTTTTAAGTTTTATTAAAACATAAATAACTAATTTTTATTATACCCATATCAAAACATTGAGAAGAAAAAGAAAAATTCACATCAAATTAGAGTTAGTCTTCAAAAAAGTCAAAACAGATTTGATTATTAAAATAAGTGGACCGTGCCATGAATATATCAACATGCTCAGAATTTATCAGTTACTCTATTAAAAAAATAATTTTGTCTATAATTTGTCGCACTTGGATCGGTATGGAATTTAAGGTAATTTCTCCTGCCATTTGCGCGAACTCCTGCAATTTTTATTAAAAAGCAACAACAAAAAATTTATAATACAACTTCTAATTTCCTGTTCCCTGTAAAAAAGTCTCAACACAAACGTATAAAAAACTCATTATCCAGGGATACCGTGGACAATGGATAAGTAATTCATAAAGCGGGACTTTCCGGCAGGTGGCGAATTCATTTGGGACCAGTTCGGATGAAAAGGGGTTAATTCGGGTCGGTTCGCGATGTACTGAAGACAAAACAACGAGATTTACATGTTGCCCTTAAAAGCACCTTTATTACGTTCGTGATAAGGTCGTTTTTTGTAGTATTACTGACGAGTTTGATGTGCTGCGCTGTATACTATAGACCGATGAGTGACAAATCTGTTTTTTCTTTCAAGCTAAAAAGGGATCTCCTTTATGAAGTGGTGACATAAGGCAGGTTACAGATGTTGTAATTTAAATGCTGAGTTATATATACGAGTAATTGACAAGAAAAATAGTAGAAAAAAAAACTGCGTTAAAAAAAACCGACTTCAAAAACTAAAAAGCAAAAAATAAGCCTTTAGAGTCGGGGGCAGCCAAGACATTCTACTTTAAGCTCCTATACTTTTATTTTTCTTGCCTTGGCTGGCACCGACTTTTTTTTTACTTTTTAGTGTCTGTAATAGGCTGTTTTGTAAGCTACAGCAGGGTTTTTCTAGATTAGATAAGGTTTCATTCATGTACATTATAAACAAAATTATCGTAAATACTACATCGTCCAAGTCAACAATGAAATGAAATATATAAAAATGCTCATAACATAAAAAGTACTGGGTCAAACAAAACCAAATTTTTATGGGACCAATTGGCAACTATTCTGCGTCGAACAAAAAAGAATCATGGAAATCGGTTGAGAAATCTCGGCGTAATCGGTGTACATACATAAAAAAAAAAAAAAAAATTTATACCAACCGAATTGAGAACCTCCTCCTTTTTTGAAGTCGGTTAAAAATAACTTATCTCACAAGTTGCCAAGACGAGATTCGAAGTTGTAATCTTTGGATGTCCACGGTATCTTTTGCATTGCACATGCAGTAGGTAATTGTACTTGGCAGGCAAATCACCCTGTCTGAACGGTCAGCCCTGAAGAGTTAAAAACCGAAAGTTAGATATCAATACATTAAATTTTGTTGGCGATATTATGTTCGTTTGTCATGGTGACAAAATTAAAGGGAGCAGTTTGGGCACTAAAAAGCTCTTCTAACTTTAAATAACTAAAAATAGTTAAAAAATAGCTAAAAAATAGCTAAAAAATAACAGTAGCAATTCTGTGTGTGTGTGAATATACTAGAAGAATTCTACGTGAGGACACGTCGAATTCTAGCATAGGTCTCTGTAGCATAATTGGTTAGTGCATAGGGCCGGACTCCCAAGGATGCGGGTTCGAATCCCGTCAGGGCGACATGAGACTAGTTGCTTTTTTTCTGGTATATTTTCTTGTTTAATATTTATCAGTATCAATTCTGTTCAAAGAAGCTTCGAGACATAATAATTATGGTGAAAATTCGGAAAGCTGTACTTTAGGATTTATTTAGAAGCAACAACAAAAAATTAACAACACGACTTAGATAGCCAGTTCCTCAGTGGCTGAGGATTCCGGGAGAGGCTCGCTTCCATCTTCAGCCTTATCAATACTTAACATCAGGTGTGATGAAGGCTAACACCCATATTCTAAGTCGTTCCTCCAAAACTTACTCGTCCTCGACTTAACGAAACCTATGGTAAATTTAGTTAGTATTTTGAAGAGATTTTCAATGAGGTTTCGTTAATAATTTTGTAATTTTTGCATTTTTCAATGCTATTTTTATACTTATGGTAAATTTTTAATAGAAAAATATTGGGAAAAAATTAACTCGGCCACAAGTGAATTCTCAGACAGGAATCGAACCAAAGGATTTCCAAAGGTCGCGGGTTCGATTCCCGTCTGAGAATTCACTTGTGGCCGAGTTAATTAATTTTTTCCCAATATTTTTCTATTTAAAATTTACCATAAGTATAAAAATAGCATTGAAAAATGCAAAAATTACAAAATTATTAACGAAACCTCATTGAAAATCTCTTCAAAATACTCCTCGAAAAGTCATAACTCCATAAGGACCTGGAGGAGCCAAAGAGTACTTAGCCGTGTTAGGCCTAGCGCATACTGCCATTTTTACCCACGACGAGGTTGAGTGGAGTGTAAAAAGTTTTGGAGGAATGACTTAGAATATGGGGGTAAGTGATTTCCCGTTATTCATTAAAAAACCTAATTCTAATCCTATCCTAAAAGTGTGTTTGTTTATCCTTTCTTGACGCCTTAACTAAGCAACTAATCGATTTGATTTTTGGCATAGAGTTAGTTTAAACGACGGAGAGTTACATACGCTACTTTTTATACCAATATTCCCACAGGCTGTGTAGCTGTGTAGTGTCGGCTTAAAATAGCACTACCCCCTCTCATGCCGTGGGTGTCGTAAAAGGCGACTAAGGGACTCAGCCTTCAGGAGACGGGCAGCAGCGTCTCCTACAAACTTTGCCATACTGCGATCGCCAACCCGGCTGCCAGCGTGGCGATTATGGCAAACCCCCCTTTTGGGGGAAGCCTATACCCAGCAGTGGGTGTTATGTGGCTGAGACGACGATTCCCACAGGAACGAGAAGCACGCGGGTGAAAACGCTAATTATGGGAAGTGATGTTCAATTGTTAAAAAAAATGATTTTTTTTCTTATGGTAAATTTTAAATAGAAAAAAATGCAAAAATAGCATTGAAAAATGCAAAAATTACAAAATCATAGATTTTTTTTCTGTCATTAAATAAGTAACCAATTTAAAAAAATATATTAATCACCAAACAAAAGAAGCACTATTAAGTAGATAATCCCAAATAAGCTTTTTCCAAATTAATTATCATAAACGCAAAGCGATTGTCAAATGTTATTAAGCTATTGCATAGCTTTTATCGCGGGCTTTGAGCGCGGCGACCGAATCAAGAAATTCCGTAACGAAAAAACTAACACCCCCACTCCATGTCATAGATTTTGGTTGCTTAGTTACGATTGTGAATATCAAAATGGTCAATGATGAAAAAAACTGTATGAAAATTTGTGTGAAAATATAATTTCTTTTTAAAATCTGGTACCGCATTTTTTTCGCGACAACTGGAAAAAATGCGTTACCAGATTTTTTTATGATAAAAAATGCTATGCAATAGCTTTACCGCGGCAGTCCCCGAGTGCCACAAGTATTTTTTCTTTTATTTACTTTTATGATTTCCATCTACTTACTTACATTTTAATCAAGTAAGATGGAGAACAAGCTAATATCCACCCATTCTTTTCTTCCATTCCTCTGTAACTTTTAGTTCCATACATCCGACAATGCATCTAACTAACCGCTGAATAAATCAAGAGAATCAGTGCTGCGGAAATAGCGGAGCACCACTAATTTATGTCCGATTCCGACAAATTTTATTACTAGTGGTGTGCCATTCGTCGGACTAATCGAATGAAAGAGATTGATCGGTTCACATACGCTGAAGCGAATGTTTCATAATTAATGTTGAGCTAATCTCGATCCGTAGTGGTTAACGCGGTTAAGCAACTTTCGTAATGGTCGGGACAGGATGGGTGACGAAGTTTTGTTATCGCGAGTTTCTCCGTGTTTCCGAAAAGTCCCAGCCGCATTCGCAGTATTAGAACAGCTTTGCCAAGTTTCAATTATGAAAAGATATAGGCTAGTTTTGTATACAATCGAGGCGACGGACTGGGAATACCTCGTCGACGCGTAGCCTGGTACCATGCATGGTACGTAACCATGGTTTCGTAAATGGAATAACAATTCTTCCACGAAAACTGGTTACGTATAAGGAAGAATAATTCCTTACTCGAAACCAGTTAAGAAACTACGGTTAGTACGCGGCCGGAGGGCAATAATAATTATAGTTGTGATTCAATATAACATCGAGACTATTATTATTAGTCTTCATGAGTGGCGAGTGAGACCTTAGTTTTTATCTGTATAAATTACCACAAGTACCAACCATTTCACGCTTGAAGAGTCAAAAATATTTCAAAGCTATCATAATCCCCTATAAGTATTGTAACATTTTCTCTATCACTATACGGAAATAGGAAAATCGAGGAAATAACATTTACTTATTTCATATTTTCCTCAATTGCTTGCTGAAACATATTTTTTCCTGTTGAGTTTTCGATAAACTTAATTTTGTGATAAGTTGAGGCGTAACAGAAAAACAACATATAAAAATATTAAACTACGGTCAGGAAAAAGACGACCTTGTCTGTTGAGTTGAAATTAAAAAAGCTAGGCCTATAGTTACGAATGAAGTTTAGCCAAAACGCGATCTAAAAGGATGAAATATCAAAACCTTTATAAAAACATCTATAAGTCACTGGCTCCAATCAGCCTAGCCCCGAAATAAGTACTGTAAGGATTATTATGGGATACATGGAGGTATCAACAAGAACTAAAATATGCAACATAATACACAGAAAATTCTGAAATAACCATCAATATTCAAACACTGGACTGTATAATAAACAAGGACTCGGTTGAGGGCCTTAGAAGCCAAGGCCGGTAAAAACTTGCAAACTCTGTCAAACCCACATGTGCCTTAATGTAGATTAGAAAAAAAAACGTTTTTCCGTATAACCACTGAAAAGACGTGTTAAGTAAACGACCATCCCGGAGCAATAAGCTGGAATAGATTGCTATCCCATTTCTTTTTCCATTTGCGATTGTCGGGTATTACGCATAATCGTTGGGTTAGATGGCCCAGGTGAGACTATGGTTAGGTCTTATTGTATTTTCTTTTCTAGCGGTTTTTATTTGTAAAACTAGCTTCCGCCTGCGATTTCACCCGTACGGTTCATGTTCCTGTGGAAATCTGGATTAAAATTAGCCTAATGTTACTCTCCTTTCTTTTAACTAACTCTATGCAAAAAATCAACTCGATTGGTTGCTTAATTAGGGCGTGTAGGACGGACTAACAAACACCTACTATTGCATTTATTATATTACTTAGTTTATGAGTAAAGTCTGCCTGTGATTTCATCCGAGTTTTGTATTATTATTTATTATTATTGAAAGCTAGAAAGATTGATATCTCATTTCTTTTTCTATATGCGATTGTCGGATATTACGCACAGTCTTTGTGTTAGATAGCCTAGGTGAGATTAGGTGGTTGACAGGTATTATTCTGTTTTAATTTCTAGCCGCTCTGACTTCATCCAAGTTTTATAATTATCAACGATCTGTTTGGCGCAGGGGTACATGACACAAGTTCTTCATGATACTTAACGTGGGCTAGATAATTGGTGTGGTTGTATGCAATTATTTATTTTATTTATTTATTGATTATCAATAAACTGGAATAAATTTATTAAAGAGTATGTAATAACATAAGATTGATATATCACATTTTTTTTCCATTTCCGTTTGTGGGTTAGATGGCTGAGGTGAGAATATGGAGACTAGGTCTTTTGTATAGACGTTTTTAATTTATGTTATTTTATGGTTTTGCATTCGCAATGCAATATATATATATTTTTATGAGCGACGGGGAAACTCTTAGCCTTCATCATACCTGATGTTAAGTATTGATAAGGCTGAAGATGGAAGATGGAATCCTCAATCACTGAGGAACAGACTGGCTATCTAATCTTTAACTGCCGGAACACAACAATGCTGAAAACATTGTTGTTATAGCGTCAGACTTAGATAAGATGGTGGTTAATAGCCAGGCGGACTTACAGCAAGTCCTACCACCAACCAAATCGAATACGATATGTACTGCCGCTGGGAATCGAACCCGGGACCCCTGGGTCTGATATCGGTGGTTGAACCACTAGACCACAGAGGCGGTTAAAATACCTACTATACATACTTATTATCTGTGGCCCGTGTAAAGTAAGGGTGATACCGTGAAGGCAATTATCTTCAAATTTCAAGCTATCAAAAGCTATAGTAAAATAACAAATAACTCATTTGAAAAGCGGGTCAGAAACCTTCTCAAAATGGTGACCACGGTCACTTTACCAAGAGTGTAATGACAAAGCAGAATAACAAGAGTAACTACAGAAGTTGGAAAAGTAGAAAAAAGTCTATAGTCTTTTGTGTTATAACACAAAATTGTAGAAAAGTGTTTTATCCGCTCCGCTTTTGTCCATATTGCCACCTGAATAAAACGCCTACGTAAGCAATGTCAAAACCCGTAATGCTTACGTGTTCGCTTTTAACATTTTGTTTCCTGGTTAAAACTTTTCCGCAAATCTAAGACATTTTTGATGATGCTTTGAAAGGTTAAAAATGCTTTGAATGATGTCTTGAAAGGTTTAAATTGCATTCATAGGTTTGAAAATAAATCTAATTTTATATATGTTAACAAAGCGCTATATTAAGAACAAGGTTTCAATCCATACTTAAATTATTTATTTATGAATTTATTTTAATTTACTATGATTTACTTATCTTAAACTTAAGTTTTAAATTTTACAAATGATCTAGCTGACCTCCAGCATTGTGGCTACAATACTAACAGCCTTTTCAGATGTTTTCATAATAACCTAACTTAAAAAAAAAAAAGAACAAGGTTTCAATCCATACTTAAATGATTTATTTATGAATTTATTTTAATTTACTATGATTTACTTATCTTAAACTTAAGTTTTAAATTTTACAAATGATCTAGCTGACCTCCAGCATTGTGACTACAATACTAACAGCCTTTTCAGATGTTTTCATAATAACCTAACTTAAAAAAAAAAAATCTTATGTTAATACTTACTAAGTATACTTTTGTGATGGACACACCGAATTAATGATGACTTACCTAACTTTATAAGGGTTTCAAAAATGTAGACATTTTCACACCTAAGCCGCTGAACCAATTTTGTTGTAAGTTGGCATACAAATTAATTAGATCTTGGTAGCAGGATATTTTCTAACGCAAAAAAATTCAGCGTCAGAAGCGCGGGACACACCTGAATATGTGATTTTTTTTAAATAATAATGATATACATAGTTTTCATTTTGTTAAACTAAAAACCCATTGTCTAAACAAACATCTCATAAGACACAGTTCCACCCAACCAATCGCAGGATCACCGTGAAGACCCCCATAAATTGGGTAAAGACGGGCGTTAGTAAAAATACGACTACTCCGCACAAACTGGCGGCGAACAGGCGGCGGGACAAAACGAAGATTTACACCGCTACTTGCGAGGGAATCTTTTATCTGAACAGAGACGTGAATGGAGTCGATTAGATGAAAAATATATTTTGGGAAGGTTGATAAAACTAACTTTACCTAAGCGTGGCGAGACAAAAGATGCTCCATGACTAGTGTTTGTAGTTAAATAGTGTCTAAATTAACCTTATTGTAGAAATACGACTACTCCGCACAAACAGGTGGCGGGGCAAAACGAATATTTCCACCGCTACTTGCGAGGGAATCTTTTATCCGGACAGAGACATGCGTGGATGCGTTTAGGTAAACAAAAACCATAAAGGTTGAAATCATCATCATCATCATCTCAGCCACATGACACCCATTGCATCACGACGATCGCTCCTT
This sequence comes from Chrysoteuchia culmella, assembly GCA_910589605.1. Lineage (NCBI taxonomy): Eukaryota > Metazoa > Arthropoda > Insecta > Lepidoptera > Crambidae > Chrysoteuchia > Chrysoteuchia culmella. The sequence goes on along the minus strand of OU342665.1, from coordinate 6,490,285 downwards.
CTCTGCCTGCATCCAGTGGCTTCCCGCGATCTGGACCAGATCGTAAGCCCACCTTATCGGAGGCCTACCAACGGAGCGTTGTCCGGTCCGTGGTCGTCACTCCAGAACCATTCCGCCCTAACGGCCATCACTTCTTCTCACTATGTACCCCGCCCACTGCCACTTCAGCTGAGCAAACCTTCGAGCGATATTAGTTACTTTAACTAGTTCTATATCTATTAACTAGTTCGCTATCCTTATTTCTCGATCACGCAGCGAAACGCCGAGCATAGCTCTCTCCATTGCGCGCTGGGTGACCTTGAGCCGCTTGATTTGGTTGACAACACTATACTAAATACTATTAAAATAAAGCCTTTTTTGTATGTAAAAAGGTATGTAATCTATATCCAGGGCGGTCAAAACGTAGATTCACACCGCTAGTTAATTGATAAAATTGAAAACGTTGGTCCATCCAGCAACATTACAATGTATTTATTAACTCGCTTCGCGAACTACGTTATACCAATCAAATGGTTTCGGCTATATTTGGTTATGACACCTGCATAGACAGCCACAAGAAAGGCCTGATAAGGATGTTCAGATGTTTGAGTCACTGAAAACGCCTGATAGAGTGTATTTCCGCTAGTTTTTCCTCCTTTATCTAATCTTCACAGATATTATCCTTTACCAATTTATACGTCATCGTCAAAATAAGTTAAAAATACATATTAATGTTCAGAGTCTTACCAAATTTTTTTTTTAAATCTACTGGAACATGATAATTTAATATGACAAAGAGTTCGACTCTACCCCACTCCCGTTCCCATCAAATTGATCTGTGTAGCCGGCGAGTGTGATTGTTAGATCGACCCTCTCCCCTGCAAGCACTGTTCCCGAATATCTCTATATCCTGGATATAGGAACTTTGCGGAAGTTACGCTCTCTTAAGGTAGGTACTGTGACATTAAGAATTTTTAAAAAACCTCTGATGCATGAATATTTCTAAAAATAATTCGAAAGTATTTTTTTTTTTTTTAGATAACGTCCCAACCAACCACCAACCACCGACCAACTTTCGGTTGGTGGTAGGACTTGTTTTAAATCCGCCTGGCTAGCTACCACCATCTTATCTAAGTCTGCAGCCATAACAACAATATTTTCAGCATTGTTGTGTTCCGGTAGTTAGAATAATATAGCCAGTCCCTCACTGGTTGAGGGTTCCGGGAGAGGCTCGCTTCCATCTTCAGCCTTATCAATACTTAACATCAGGTATGATGAAGGCTAAGAGTCTCCTAGTAGTTCATAAAAAAAAACAATGTCAAATGTGGTGTCGATATTGAGACTGATTTTTATTTTACTAACGAGGATAAGTTTTATTAACATAACGTGAGCCTTGGTAGCTTGAATAAATAAATTTATATTTTTTATTATACAGCTTTACTATCTATTAGTTGTATTGTTTGTTCTATCGACGTTTTACGACGGAAGATCAAGAGGACATGCATAATGAGTCCTGACCGCTTTGAGTAAATTTTTGTTTATGTAAGTTTTATTTTATTTAATTTAATTTTAATTGTATTTGCCTCAAATAAAATTTATTCTATTCTAATCAAACAACCTTTGATGTTCTGTCAACCTTGCAATGATTGTAATAATGCGCATAATCAGCAGTTGGTATATTGCAACAATCCTTAGTTTGAGGTGCAATTGCGGGACACAACTGTTTTGTATTGAAGTGCAACAATTCTGAAACATCTCTACTGTGGTTTTCATTGCAAATGGCGAACTACAGCGCACTGATTGCAAAATAAGTTATTACAATAGGCGACTTTGTGGGTGATAGAGAACGATGATGTATAAAATACTAGATTAATAGGTTTGTACGTATTATCGTTTAATTGATCTTTAAAAATATTTTTAATACTTTGGAATCCAATTCTGATTAGAATTAAATTATTTAAATTTAAATTAAATTAAATGATTTAATTTTGAAATCTATCGCAATCCCTTTCAAAGGTTTAGCGACTGTAATAGCGATTAAGGAATTGTGTAACTTGGAGTCGCAATCGTTTTCAGAACGAATGATGTTTTGAATGATATTAAGATGTCACTTCATTTGACAATTCTCCATGCATGTTTGTTTGTTGTGTCATGTGTCACTGCTTAGACACTTAGACAGTTCTATTTGGTTCATTCAATACCATTCAAAACGCGTCCCGATCAACTTCTCGTAACTACTTTTCTAATAACAAATTGAAAGGGATTGAGATAGATTTTGAAATTAGACAATTAGCCCCCCGATCGGATTGCAAATTTTGGGAAATCTCGAAGGTGTGTTGCAATATTGGATGTAAGTGGCTCTTTCAGTCATCAAGTTGTAAATATTTATTTCGAGCTAAGCATTTAAATATATTTTTCATGTCTCATATTCTGAAAGTAACTCATAACTTGCCTAAAATGCGGGTTGAGGGTGATAAGTGGCGGCCCTAGGGCTGTAATAAATTTGAAAAAAGAATAGGGGGTGTCATGTCAAATCGATATCTGTAATCTCTTTGGACTTTTATTTACCAAAGGTATGTAGGCAAAGGCACAGAAGCCTATACAGCTTATTTTGCTACATTATAAAATAATTTTGTAACATTTTTCTTATTAAATATTTTTTTAGAATATTCTGTTTGTTTTTACTTTCCTCATATTCAAAATTCTCTATTCTCTCGCATCGGTTTGTTAAGCCACGTAAAAAGTTGCCTCCGTGGCACTGCTATAAATCGTCTGCAATAGACGCAAAGGCCTTTATATTATATTATATTCAAAATGAAAAGTAGAGTGTTTACTTCGGGTGTATGGACCCATAACAGTCTCGAACTATCGGCGCCCTCACTTCGTTCGGGCGCCAAAACACTCGCCTGTTATGGGTGTCATACAGCCCTTGGTAAACAATCTACTATTACATCTCTCATGTTCGGTAAGTAGGTTCTTATTACCTCCAAATGGGGCTTGTAGGTGACTAATTAGCGCTTTAGGGTAATAATGTAGCTAGAAAAGCCCTAAGGCGGTAAGTAATTAAAAAGAAAACACTTCTTTCATTCAAAAAGTTCGCGTACATCTAACCATCATACTGGCAATAGACATCATGCATTCAGCCCAATGACCAAAGAGGTCGCTTTGCTATCAGTCATCAATTTTAAATATCGAACAGCGAAGCTCAATTTCGATCTTAAAAATAAAATTAAAAAGTTCTTTACTTGATTCTTTTAATGAAAAAAGGCGGAAATAGAAAACTTTTACTTTAAATATTGTTTGTTTTTTGGGATTGTTCTCATTTCACTAAAAATTTCAACAAATAAAATGTTTTATTCTTGTAATGCCGGTTTTTTTCTACTTACCTCACAATCGAGATGTAAAGCAGAATAGTTAGCTCGGATGTAAGCATCAATTGCACCCTCGAACTATAGGCGCCCTCGCTGCGCTCGTGCGCCTAAATATCTCGGGCTGCAATTGATGCCTTACAGTTACAGCCCTTGGCTACTAATCTACTATTAAAGTAACAATATGTTTAGTAATGCTTGCCTATTACGTTAAAAACTACAAGACGATAAATATGTTAATTTCCATGGTCAGTAGAAAAAGTTAGTTCTGTTAATAAAAGAGCGTTTGCTGCTTATTACAATTTTTGGAGTTTATTTAATTTCGGATAATATATTTTTATACTTTGTTTGTACTTACTTTACATTATTTTATTTATATGTATGTATATATCAATATAAAAATATATAAGTATTTATAATTTATGTTAGTATTTATGTATGTTTTATTATATATATAAATATATATTTTTATTTTCAGATTAAGTTTATACACTGGTTGTGCGTGCACCCTACCCTACTTCTTACTAGTCTCTACATCACCCTAAGGTTGACTGGTAGGAAATGCCTATGGCATTAAGTCCGAATATGTACATACAATTTGTGCATGAAGTATTAAATAAATAAATAAATATTATTAAACGCAAATATTAAAAGCGATTTGGTATTAAATTATTATTCGTCTGACCTTACATAAGTTTCGAAAATTTCCAAGCGATTCTGTTGCGCTTTCGCTTCGATTGTTGGAACAGTTATACAAAGCACATTACCAATATGCTGCCACCTGCCTCCTCCCTCTCTATCTGACTCCATACGTGTGACAGAGACAGCTGTAGTAATTAGGAAAGTTGGGTGTTGCAAATTGCTTGTAGATGAGTTCCGTACGCAATACATTATGAAACACTGGGAGTGTGTGGAAGAGGTATTTTAATAAAGATTTCATGTATTTGTGAGGGGTTCTTGCAAACTGATTGTTTTTTTTTATCGTAACAATATGGTGTATAGGAAATTGTAGAAAAAATTTTGCTCAGGGAAATGAAACAGGGGGTTTTTACACACAACAGGGAAAAGCTTAGTTAAGTAATGATAAAGCTAAAAAGTGGAATCACCACCCGAAATCCTCAACCAATGAGGAAGTGGCTGATCTCTTAAATGCCGCCGGACTACAACAACGCGGAAGACATTGTTGTTATGTCGACATACTTAAGATAAGATGGTGGTAGCTACCAAGGCGGACTAAGAACAAGTCCTGCCACCATCTAAACCGAAAGCAATATGAACACTACAAGGAATCGAACCCGCTCTATGTTACCACTTGATCACCAGGTTTATTGCTACAATATTATTTTTAGTACCTTCATTTGAAGAGTAGTTTCAAAACCGGACAAGTGCGAGTCGGACTCACCCACCAAGGGTTCTGCACAAGTTTGTAGGTACCTAGGTATCTAGGTATATTAGGTCTTTACCTATAAAATTGCCAATTTGTATGAAGGATTTTAAGGAAAGTTCGTTTTCCATACTTATTCCATATTTATTGTAATTTCTACTGCAAATGCTATTGCCAACATTTTTTTATGTACAAGCATTGTATGAAGGCTAAGCAATACAATGCTAGTTTTTATTTAAAAAATAATGAATATCCTATTAATTTTATTAAAAAGAGTAATTATTTTGCGACCAAAAAATAAGTACTCTTCGAGGAATTTTTAATCGTTTATGAAAAGAAAAAATAACCAGGGTTCCGCTAGGCGATTGCGTAAAGTCAATCGTATTCATTTGACAGTTCATATTGTATCACATTATATGTCATTCCATACAAATTGCAGCCGATTGAATACGATATGAACTGTCAAATGAATACGATTACCTTATGCAATCGCACCCCTGATGCTTGACTATTATAATCTTAATTAATTAATGATAAATTCACTTGTGGCCGAGTTAACTTTTTCCAATATTTTTCTATTTAAAACGTCAGAGTGCACTCGGATAGAATAGAATAAAATAGAAAAGCGTTTATTTGGTAAAGGTAAAACATACACAGAAACAATTTTTATAAAAAAAGACAATTAACCATATCATACGTATAAAAATAGCATTGAAAAATGCAAAATTCAAAAATCATAAATTATTGGCTGTTGCATCTTAATCGATCGTTAAACACCTGAAAAGATGTTTCTTTCGAATGCAAGGATATTCCTAGCATTGATGTGACAACGCTGGCCTACAGCGTATTAAAAATATAAAAGTATTGGAGAATTTCGACGGTGGTTCGCAAGTCTCTGTAGCTCAGCGGTTAGAGCATTGAACCGGATTTCCAAAGGTCATGGGTTCGATTCCCATCTGAGAATTCACTTGTGGCCGAGTTAACTTTTTCCAATATTTTTCTATTTAAAATTTATCATAAGTATAAAAATAGCATTGAAAAAAACAAAATTAAAAAATCATTAATTTTAGTCATTCATTTTGTGTTTGGTTTTTTCTTGGTTAACGTGCGCGACTGCAAACATTCTTTGAGGTTATTTTGTTCCCGCAAAATCGCAGTAGACGCTCTGTTTTCCAAACATTATGTTAGCAAACAAATGTTTTGTTAGAATTTTAGCGCAGTGGACCCGCCTTAACATCTAACATCAATGATCAGTGATCAATCAACAAACATCAAAAATATCAAAGTGTAAGTTCATTATAAAACAAAAAAAACGAAACAACTTACGCCATGTATTGTGAGGAAGGCATATTTCCAAAATATATGGCGCCATCTATTTTAGTCCGCATCGGTTTTTGTAATTTCCCGTAGGACTGAGGGGTTTTTACGCGACAAAAAGTATCTTATGTTACTCTCCAGGCTACAAAGTATCAAGTTTCATCTAAATCCGTTCAGCCGTTTTGGCGTGATTGAGTAACAAACATCCAAACATCCAAACATCCAAACTTCCAAACATCTAAACCAAACTTTCACATTTATAATATTAAAAGGATAGTTCAGGACTTGAGTCTCGCAGTTTCTTCCCGAAATTATTTTTTTATTATTTAATTACGATTGTTAGTTTCAGATTTTTTCCTGTACTTGTAGTAAAAGGCGAGCTACTTGCCTTTCATAGTTCTAGGTCAGGGAAGCGATCATTTATGCTTCAACGTGAATTTTTCCAAAGAAACATTTGAAGAGATCATAGACCCAATAATCACTAAATCAAAATTATTTGATGGCACAAATAATGTTGATTTAGTGATTATTGGGAAAATAATTTTAATAAATATTATCTATCTTTATTTACTACAAAAAAAGGTACATTCTGCAATGTTTCAAATACACGCGTTTCATTTAAAGTAAAATTTGTGTGATTTCCGTACATTTTCAAGTGTGTTATAACAGATAGGAACTATTGGACCAATTTAAAAAGTTCTTAGACCATTAGAAAGCTACATTTCTCCCGATTGACATAGGCTATATTTTATCCCAATATTCCCACGGGAACGGGTACCACGCGGGTAAAACCGCGAGGATCCGCTAGTATATAATATATAATTATATAATATAATAATATTATAAAGCTGAAGAGTTTGTTTGTTTGAACGCGCTAATCTCAGGAACTACTGGACCGATTTAGAAAATTCTTAGACTATTAGAAAGCTACATTTCACCCGAGTGACATAGGCTATATTTTATCCCGATATTCCCACAGGAACAGGGTGCCTGTTCCTGTGCGGGTAAAACCGCGAGGACCGCTATTATCTTATATTAGGGTTGTAAGATGTCGGTGACGTGCCCAAAATATCGTGTCGCGTGCCATTGGTTCGCCATCCCTGTTCTAGTTCAATGGAAAATACCCGATGAATGTTGATTCCTTGAGAGGATCAAAATATATATTTTTGCGGCATTTCATCATCGTCATCAGCCATTTTTAATGTCCCTACTGCTGGGGCACTGGCCTTTCTTATGGATGGATAAAGAGAACAGGCCATGACCCACCACGCGGGCCCAATGCGGATTGGTGGGTTAAAACGACTGCAAATGCAGCCAGGACCAATGGCTTAACGTGCCTTCCGAAGCACGGAGGAGCTCGAGATAGTAAATTTTTGGTCACCCATCCCGTGACCAACCATAGCGAAAGTTGCTTAACCTTAATAATCGCAGGCCAAGCACGCGAACCACTGTGCCACGTTATTTTTTTTTACAGTTATAACAGACTGTTGAACTGAATATATTATTATGGTTTAAACAACTCGATACCTCCACGCGTTCCCGAGATATACGAAGATAGACGTACGGATGGACAGACGAATAACAAAGTGATCGATCCTTTATGGGTTCCGTTCTTTTTCTTTTGAGGTACGAAACCCTAAAAATTATGAATTTATTGACGGTCTTTTGTAAGACGGAAGGCAAATAGCCAGGGGTTATTACACAATTTTGAAATTTAAAAATATTATAAATAGGGTCCAGAATAGCAATACCAGATACCAAATAGTCTTTAGCGTCGTAACGCCCATTCCAGAAACAATTCTATTACTTTCTATCGTCTTGAACAGCTGTTATTTTCTAAGGAGTAGAATTGTACGCAAATACAATTGGCCTCATTAAATGTAACTGCTTAATTTCAACCTAAAATGAGGTTGTTTTGGGTTTTTGGCTTCTTTTCTGACCTTTATCTGCGCAAGGTAAGTAGTACACCTCAGAAATACGAAACATTTAATACTTAAACAAATATTTATTGCAACCCAACAATACAGGTGTTATCATCTAAAAGAAACTTAAAAACTTAGTCGCCCTTTACGGACACATCAATTTATGAGAGGGCTGCCTATTTTATCAAGATACAAATAATAAAATAGAAACAAAGAACAAAACAGAAACAATATTTAAAAACCGGACAAGTGCGAGTCGGACTCGCCCAACGAGGGTTCCGCACAAATTTGTAGGTACCTAATATTATAAATAGTTCAGGATTTGAGTCTCGAAGTTTTTTACGAAGTTTTCCCGAAATTCAGTTTCGAAAACATAAGACAATTTTTTTAATGATTTAATAACAATTGTCTAGTTTTGAGTTTTTTTCCTGTATTTCATAGTTCTAGGTCACCGGGAAGTACCTTATGAATTTTGATTCCCTTGAGAGTGTCGTAGTATACGTTTTTGCGGCATAAAAGGCCTTACATTCTTTAACATTAATTTTGAAGTTAGTTTTTTTTACACCTTCATGAAATTGTAAACGAGAATCTAAGGTATTAATTTCAACTCAATACCTCCGCTAGTTTCCGAATTTTCTCGAAATTCAGTTCCTGAAACTAAAGACTGTATTTTTATGATTTAATTACAAATAATAATATATAGTTTTTAGGTTTATTCCTGTGTTTACGAATACAATAATAAAAGACGATATTACTTGCCAAATTTCATAGTTATAGGTCAACGGGAAGTACCCTATGAATTCGATTCCCTTGCGAGTGTAGAAATCTACGTGTTTTTGCGACATAAATGGACCTATCTTTTTTTTACGTTAATTTACAAGTTTGATTTTGTTACCCCTTCAACAGACTGTTGAACTGAATATTATGGTTTAAATTTCTACGTGATACGTCAACGCCTTTTCGAGATAAACGAGGACAGACGGAGAGTCGAAGAGCAAAGTGATCCTATAAGGGTTCCTTTTCTTTCATTACAGGTTCGGAACCCTTAAAACAACGAGAGAATTTCGACGGTGGTTCGCAAGTCTCGGTAGCTCAGCGGTTAGAGCATTGGACCGGATTTCCAAAGGTCGCGGGTTCGATTCCCGTCTGAGAATTCACTTGTGGCCGAGTTAATTTTTCCCAATATTTTTCTATTTAAAATTTACCATAAGTATAAAAATAGCATTGAAAAATGCAAAAATGACAAAATCATAAATTATTGGCAGTTGCATCATAATCGATCGTTAAACTCCTGAAAAGATGTTTCTTTCGAATGCAAGGATATTCCTAGCATTGATGTGACAACGCTGGCCTACAGCGTATTAAAAATATAACAGTATTGGAGAATTTCGACGATGGTTCGCAAGTCTCGGCAGCTCAGCGGTTGGAGCATTGGACCGGATTTCCAAAGGTCGCGGGTTCGATTCCCGTCTGAGAATCCACTTGTGGCCGAGTTAATTTTTACCAATATTTTTCTATTTAAGATTTACCATAAGTATAAAAATAGCATTGAAAAATGCAATAATTACAAAATCACAACGATAGAAGTTTTAAATTTGGATTGATCATCGTACTAAAAAGAGATCGCCACCACGAGCTTAAAAATGCTCTTTGTCGTGTTCTTTCTCCTTGGCAACCGAGCCACTACTGACGCGTGTCGAATGAGTCTGACAATAGTTGTTTAGACCTTTTTTGTGTAATTTGAAGTACCGTCTCATCGAATGGGATTGAGACTTTTAGCTGTGGACATTTTTAAACAGCATTTAATTTAATCTACACAATTTAGACTAATACATTATTCTATTTATAGTATCAATTGTCAAGCATTCTTCGATGGTTAATCATAGGATTTGTATCGAAAGTACAAAAATCGGGGAAAGTGGACAAGACTGGTAATTAGATTTTGGTTTCAAAATCCAATACCTCGAAAAGTTAATAAGAAGCAGTAATATAATTTAATCCGCCTATTAGGCCTATCGCTAAGCTTACGAACTTTTATAAAAAAAAAATAATGATAAATGTGAATGCAAACATATTATTTGTTAAGGGCCGTGCGATTTGCTCATCTTCAAGGAACTGCCCTGGCTCTATTCTTTTTATTAATAAGAGATCGAATCTTGTCAGTTAACCAAGGAGACTGTAGATTCTTAGACCTTTACCGGTCTAAGAAGCGCTTGTACGGCGTACATATCTGTAAGTAATGTATTAAAAACCTTAACCTGATCGTCTACACATTTGTGGAAAAGATTGCCGACCAGTCTAGGTTAGCAGCTTCTGCGAATAGCTGGTCGTGATCGATGCGATTAAAACTACGCTGAAGCTTTTAATCGCCTCTGTGTTGGTGGTAGAACTAGTAGTAAGTCTGCCTGGCTGGCTACCGCCATCGTATCTCAGTCTGACGCCATAACAACAATGTTTTCAGCATTGTTGTGTTCCGGCAGTTAAGATATCCAGTTCCTCAGTGATTGAGGATTCCGGGAGAGGCTCGCTTCTTGTTTCAGCCTTATCAATACTTAACATCAGCTATGGTGAAGTCTAAGTGTCTACCCCACGTTCATAAAAAAAAAATATAACACGGCCACTGAGAAAATGCACTATTTGACAGCTCCTATCGAGAGCCATTGGTCATCCTCTCAGCGGTCGCACTATATTTTGCAAATGTTTTGCCAGTGGAATTGAAGGTAGAATTTTATGATAATTCATCATTTCATCAACAGTCTTTAAAGTTCTCAATGCTGGAACTTTGACCTTGCATTTGACGTCAGACAATAATTTTGTACGCAGGGTAATAATTCAAATGCTATCTCCTTCAAAACATTAGTCCATCATCATTTTTAAAATAGCTAAGTTGCTAAAATAGTAATCCTAATATATTTGTATTGAATGCTAGCAGTCTAACCTTTTTTACCCACGACGGACGGAACGGAACGGAGGCGGTATACCGCGTGGGGCCTATAATCGGGGAAAATATTGAAAATAGAGACTCTCTAGAGTATTAGTATTTATTCTGAAAAGATTTCAGTTAACCCTTAAATGCATGATTTTTTCTTTCAGAGCGGAAAAATGTTTTCGGACAGGTATTTAGGTACTGATAACGTAAAAAATATTTAAAAAAATCTGGTATAAGAAAATAGATATATATTTTGGAAAAACAAGTATGTTGACATTTGGCTACACCATGCGTTAAGACTTAAAATTAATATGACCTCCAATACATGAGTAATTTATTGGGGGTTACCTGTTCATACAATCAAATATAAAACCAAAATAAAATTGTTTTGAATGAAATGCCGTAAAACAATTGCGATCATTAGTATGAAATACATAATGCACCCATACATTTTGTACACTCAGTTCGCGAAAAACCTTTACAACCAGGAAGTATGCATCTATTCTTTGTAGAACATCGTTTTTCGTCGTGGCCTATACCATCAGTCCGCACGTCTTTTGGAGGAACGGGTTTCATTTGCCCTCTGTGTCTTTTTGCTTCTATATCCTTCTCTAAATTACTGCTTGAAGGCCTTCCCCTTTCGGGATCAGTATATTTCTTGTAATTGCACAAAGTCTCCGCAAGGTCTGATCTGAAATCCCCTAGAGATATGTTTAGATGTTTTTTTTCTATATAGCACCCATGAGTTTATCACTGCCATGTCAATCATGTGGTAAAATAATTGGATGTACCACTTTCTACTTTTGGTCCTAATTTTGTCAATCAACTCCGCCCATGTGGGCATTGTATTCTTTTGCAATTTTTGGGCAGGCAATGGAGACTTTCTTTTTCTGTTTTGTATCAAATCTGCTGACAGTTTCAGCTTTCTCAGATACAACATAAGTAGATGCCAACGACACAAGTTTATAATCCTTCCAGCAAGTCACAGAAAAATCCACTCCTTCATAGTCTGTCACAAGTTCCTCGTACGATCCTCGTGGTGAACGACACAGTCTAATGACGTTATTACCACCTACCCCAAGGTCAGATTCATCAGGTAGGTTCCGAATATCCTGTGTTCAACTGGAAATTCATTTGGTGGACTATGTTCTTCAACGACTGAACCAGGATCTGCATCGTTTTGTTCTTCTTCTTGTACATCTTCTAACTTCTGTATCAAATCTCGAACATTAGGGTAGTAATCTACTTATTTCATTTTCATCTCCTATACACTCTTCGTCTTCAGAAATATCTCTATTTTCGAGAGCTGATAAAATACACTCAATATCTCGTTCTTCTAAACGTCTAGCCTTCCTGAAATACAGAGCGAAATAGCTGAAACTATAAACACAAGCAAAAAATTCATATGAGCAGAATAAGCCACAAACGCATGATGTATACATTTGGCAACATACAGTTTTACGATTGTATCTTATCATATATTTCATAAAATTATAAATAAAACATGAAATATCAATAGCTTACCTTATAAGGATTGAGAAAATATTTTTTTTTCACTCTCAAATAGTACTCTTATAATGAGAAATCGGAAATTACGGAGACGATCCTTGCTACTTCACATACTTTGTCGACCGCAATATTGAAATGTCAAAACTTTCAACATTTACCGCCAATATATTTTTTTGTTTCATTTTGACAGTTTGTTATTTTATTGCCTATGATATTCAAATGCGTTCGGATACATTTGCGTAAAACGGTTTAAAAAAAAAAGGCAAAAAGTGGTACGACTACAATTGGCAACAGTATGCATTTAAGGGTCAAAACCCATGCATTACTCACAATAAGAATTTAAAGTTACGATTCATAATCAGTGTTGTATTGCAAAACGATATTATCGCTAACGTTGCGAACTAATCGTGGCACAGGGGACATAAAAAAAACTTACCGCAAAACATCATGATATCATCATCATGATCTATTCATCAGAAAATGTACCTTAAACTCCTTGAATAGCAACAGCCCCCGCTACTTCCCATAGCTTAAAATCTCTGTTTCAAATTAATTAAAATTTATTTATTATTAAACATCGCAATGACAGTTAACTGTTTATAATTTTATCCATCATGCATGACATGTCATGTCAATCAATACCAATTATACTCTTTGTACCAAGTAGATTCAGCCATGGAATTATTAAGTACTAGTACGTAGTACCTGTTAATTCCATGGATTCTACGCTTTTATGATCTTTTTATAAAGAAGATCATAGTGTTAAAAGAGTGTAAATTCAAAAGATTAATTTTGATTAGTAAAGTCAGAATATTGTCATGGGAATTTCTTTGGTTTCAGTTTGAATTAATTTTAATTTAAGTAATCGAATTGGATTCATTTACACAATTTGTAATTCAATGTAAAAATGGCTTTGAGTGCAAAAACACTCCAAAAAGAATACAATACCTACGTGGATTCATGAATTACAATAGTAAGTAAGTAGGACAGTCATTGACTTATATATTACTAGCGTAAGGACCCGGCCAACGGTGCTAAAAAGCGTGCCAAATCGTTGGCCCTAAAATATCAGTTTAGGGCCAACGGCGATTCATTTGTCTACGGGAGACTGAAGTTGAAAGACATTAGCTGTCATTTCATAAAAATGCCGAATTTGTGTAGTAAAATGGTGCAAAAATTATGACCCAATAGTTAACAAGATCCATGGAATATCGTATCATCCGTAAATAGCTTTACATGATTTTTATTGCATGTCTAACAATTTTATTTAAACGATATTAACTGTTACAAGAATTATTGTTCGAAGACAGTCTTAACCCTAGAGTGGTCGCGTACTAAAATTACCTGATTGGTCGCAACGTCGTCGCGAGGAATACAGGTGTCTGCCAAATATATATGATAATAGAAAAAATATGTTATTCTACCGGAGGATAATTATGTCATAATATTGACTGTCATACTAAAGTACGAAGTTCAAATATCATGTTCTGAATTCAAAAAGTATAAAAGTTTGAATAACGGGACCCGCCGTTTCCACTGCCGAAACAATTTCAAGGAAATATGATTTAAACGTATAATGCGACGACTGAGAGAATGCAATATTTGATAGCTCCTATAGAGACAGGACAGGAGCGCGACAGCACTGACGTGCTGTCCAGCTGAGACTACTGCCCAATCTTGTCTATACGTACCCAATTGCTGGGTCCGTAATTCTGAAAAACTAAGTCCAGTCACTCGTGTAAATAACGCATTAATTTGAAAAAGTATTTAAGGGGTCGCGCACATTATTTCCATAAGTATAAGTTGACTTCGAGGAATAAACATCTTCAGGATATTATAAACATCACAGATTAGCACTATACAATGTTTTCGATTGATAGAATTTGAAGCTATTGTAGATGAAACAATTTCAAGAACTTTATCACTTTCCCGTATATTGAGAAGTTATGAAAAAAAATTGATATTGTGCTGTTATTCTACCGGAATGAGCAAATATGTAGTCCGTGCGACCACTAGCAGGGTTAATGGCAGAAGATCAAAGCACTAGAGATGGGACATTATTATGAACGATTCATAAAAACTGAATGAATGAATCATTAGTCTAGTATGAAAGAAGACGGTTCAAAATTCCCTTGATAAGCAGCTGGCATAATGAGATTAATCGGCGAAGCTTAAAAATCCGAATGTCTTCGCGTAATTATTAAAATTCTAAAGCTATCCAATTATTTATATATATTTTTTTAAATATAAATATATACTTTTAGATAATAATATATATATATATATATATATATATATATATATATATATATATATATCTTACACTCTCACCTATTTACCTATTACCCCAAAGTAGGTACTGTAAGGCTTGTGTTATGGGATACATAAAGTAACGGATACAAATACATGTAATTATACATACATATATAAGTATTTATGAAGTAGAAATATATATAAACGTCCATGACTCAGGTACAAATGCTCGTATTCATCATACAAACATTTGCCCAATGAAGTAAAAGGAACTAAAACCAATGAAGTTAGACCAAAATGTAACGAAACTATGAAAACTCAGTCGCTATCACCGATTACGAGGTGCCGGTTTTTATAGAAATACCTTCATAGCGACAAAGAGTTACTTTTTTCAGTTGCTCCCACCGTTCTACCAATGGCGCTAGTTTCTATGGAAATATTTTCATAGCCAAAGAGCCAATAGAGTAAAACTTAAAGTATGTCTATTTTAAACATATTGTGAAGAATCGGCTAGAATTAGAGGATTTTTTCAACTCATACAGTTTTTTTTCATTTACTTTGTATCAGCTGCATTTTAGTGAAGTCTTTCTATGGAAAGCTGGACCTTTAGTTCCATAGTTAATTAACTCAAAGAATGATAGTAAATCGAAAATAAAGGTAAGTTACGAACGCCGCGTATAGAAACGAGACAATTGCACAGGTTACGGTGTTATTACCTACATCTAATATTGCATCAAGTTTGTTGGAAAATATTGAGAAGTTACTCAATAGTCCCTCTATAAGATGATAATATTATTTTTAGATAAAAATATTTTTCGTTTATTTCTATATACAATAATTGCAGTGTTATCAGATTGAGGAGAAAAGATAATTTTAATTTGAAACATGCGTTTTTATTTTGAATTAGTTAAACAATATTAAAACATTTAAAAATAGTATTAGCTCCCCAAATAAACTAGATGAGTGATAGATAAGATAGCTCTAATTGAACGAAATCGTTCACTTCTATAATCTTTTTTGCCCACCTCTAAAACACCTATGCGATGCGAAAAGTTCGAGAGAGTTGTTCACAGATGGCTCTGATTTTACTGGTATGAGACAGTTTTATGTCAAATGTTCAGATGGGCGCATCCTTCCTTTTGAAATCATTGAGGACAGTATTATTTTTCTATCAGTCGACACATAAATTGTCAAAAAGACTTTCCGAGTAGCTCCGAAAAAGTTAAGAGCGGAACTGTTGTTTGCATTATATTGAATTCCCGATTAAGTTTGTTAGAAAAAATCAAAAAGTAAAGATTTGGTTTTAATTAGTTGGGACCATAATGATTCAATCACTAGTGACCTATAGAGCCTCCGTTTTTAATATTATCTCCGGTTCTGGGCCCCAGACGGTATGCGTTTGAGGTTAGAGGTTGTGTGTATGTATGTCTGTTTTCTCGGCAACTACAGGACTGATTTTGATGCGGTTTGTTGCTTCGAAAGGTGTTTCAGAGCAGGTTCTTAGACATGTTTCATGGTGGTAGACCACCAAGGGGCTCTGCAGCAACCAGAAAACAGATAAAAAACGACTAAACCTTTATCATTGCGGCTTTTTGCATTTAACATGTATGATTAAACTAAAAATCATCAGGTGCCACTGCAGCAGCCAGGATGCTTGGCGCTTGAGTGCTCCCCAGAAACTATTCAACCGATTTCGATGCGGTTTTTAGGGGACATTTCAGAGTATGTAAAATAATCATGTTTTAAAGCTGTATACCACCAGTGAGCGTTGCAGTATTCTGCTGCGATTTCTCCAAAAAGATTAAAATAAAAAACAAAATAAAAAAATATGAGAAACCCACGGCGGATGTAAAAAAGCCATACATAAAAAAAACAAAACATTTTGAAAAAAGGAAACTACTGATAATCAAATTATATGATTATGTATAGGTACTATACATATGTGATTGACAAAAATTTTAGTTGGAACAGAACAGAAAGATGGCAATGGCAGACCCCGACGATTTTTTTTTGCGTTTGTAATTTATGAATAGATGGATAACATATATTATGTAAAGTAGCCACATCACTTTTAATCGGGGGATTTCTTAATTATATTTTTTTTATTAAGAATAGTTAATTATGACAATTCCACTTCCCATGGGTTAATATTCATAATTTTATACACTGTCTACATAATTTTTCCTTCTATAATTTTTGCAATTTGGGTTATTTTGAAATACAATAGAGCGTTGCTAAACCACGCATCAGTATAGGCGAGAGGATTCCGCGGGGGAACATTCGCGGGGGAAGCGGTAGGTGCGTGCGGGTACAACATGTCAATATTCAATCAATAGAGCCTTGCTAAACCGGACTTCCACGCATCAGTACAGGCGAGAGGATTCCGCGGGGGAACATTCGCGGGGGAAGCGGTAGGTGCGTGCGGGTACAACATGTCAATATTCAATCAATAGAGCCTTGCTAAACCGGACCCCCACGCATCAGTACAGGCGAGAGGATTCCGCGGGGGAACATTCGCGGGGGAAGCGGTAGGTGCGTGCGGGTACAACATGTCAATATTCAACCAATAGAGCCTTGCTAAACTAGACCCCCACGCATCAGTACAGGCGAGAGGATTCCGCGGGGGAACATTCGCGGCCGTAGGTGCGTGCGGGTACAACGTGGCAATATTCAATCATTTGCCGCGTCACTTATCAGTCTTTTATTTATCTCCTTGTGTTATTTATTCAACTTGCGTTATCTGACAAAATGGCATCGGCAGTAACATTATTGTCTGAATTTATTTAAAATGTTTACTTTAATAAATGAAACCCAAGTAAAAAATGTGTTTTATAATTTTATTCCTATTAAAATATTGCAAACTATAATCCTAACGCCTCGATAATTCGGAAGGGGTCTTGTTATTCCCTATCCGTATTTGCGAAGCCCTACCTTACTTATTTACGTTCAAAAGATCTTTCTCATCGATTTATCAGTTTCCGCGTTGCGATATGATCGTATGATATGATATGAGCGTATGATCTTTCGGTTCCAATAAAAAATATGACTATGACCGTACGTAGGATATGTGAGTTAATGCAATTTAAATCCCGTCAGAGCGACATGAGACAAGTTGCTTTTTTCTAGTATATTTTCTTGGTTAATATTTATCACATAAAAATAGCATTGCAGTTCTAAGCAATTTAAATTGTTTTAAACTCACAGAAAATCAAACAGCAATCACTAAAAAGGAAACTCCCAACAATACCCAGTTAACGTAGAATCCCTATAATTTGCAAACTCTATGGTTGCCGCTTCTTCAAATTTGTTTATTCCCGTTAATTCCTGGGTAAGGGCCTGGGTGGATGTCTGCGAGTTCCAGGGTTGGGACCGCAATAAACAAAATTCCCGAGATAACAAGAGTAATAAAGGAGCGGATTGCTCTGTTTCCGTCTTTAGTAGGGCTGTCACCTTTGTGTTATGGTTGTTAACTGTTTGTAATAACCTATAATTTGTTAATGACAAAAAAAGATGAGGAGTCATGATTTGACCTCAGTGTAACACAATCAAATCGCCAGAAATTCTTTCTAGCAAAACTATGCTTAACTTTGTACTACAAAACTATTTTGATTAATTAATGTCGTCCTCGTCTCAGCCACATAACACCCACTGCTGGGTATAGGCCTCCCCCAAGCAGGGGCGTGCATTCCATATAGGCAATTAGGCAGTGCCTACCTCATTCAAAACCTAAATAAACATACAATAAATGTTAAAGTTATTTTATTTTACTTTAAACTTCTATTCAACACTCGCCCACTAAGATTTTCCTTACGCTAAATACTTAATACCAACTGGTAGACAGTCTCCAAATTGCCTACTCGAAACAAGCAGCGTTTCATACAAGAATATAACTTATTTAGAAAAAGTATTGCTCAAGTATAAACCGCACACGGCAAGAAGGGCGCTATTTGTACGTGTAACGTTCTAGCTTAAAGGTCCGGAATATATCAGTATAAAGTAAGCAAGCCTACCTGGCGAATGAAATTGGTCGCGAATTATTTTGTTGAGGAGTTATTTTAAAACTATCATATTTCCTAAGATATTAATTCAAATTAAATTATGTAAAGGACAATTTTGTTCAAAATTAAATACTTGTGATGATTAACTGGATAATTATTTAGATAAGGATTAATATCATGTTAATGAAAACAGCTTCTCAAATAATACATTAGTTTAGAACAAATTTTATTATCTTAAAAATGGTTATAGTGAGTTAACCTTTTCATTTATGACTAGCGGCCGCTCTCGGTTTCACTCGCCGCGTGGTTGCCGCTATCGTGGGAATATCAGGATAATTTGCAGCCTATTTGGTTTTCTGTTGTATAAGCTTCATTGCTGTAAAGTTTCATCTTAATCAGTTCAGTAGTTTTGCGTGAAAGAATAACAAATATTCATCCATCTAAATATCCTCACAAACTTTCAAACTTATAATATTCGGTTGCATGATAGGATAAGTGCAAAGTTACTAGTTAGATGTACAGTGCTTACCACGTTGGAAAACCAATGCACGCCCCTGCCCCCAAGAGGGGGGGTTTGCCATAATCGCCACGCTTGGCAGGCGGGTTGGCGATCGCAGTATGGCCAAGTTTGTAGGAGACGTTGCTGCCCGTCTCCTGAAGGCTGAGTCCCTTAGTCGCCTCTTACGACACCCACGGCATGAGAGGGGGTAGTGCTATTCTAAGCCGACACTACACAGCTAATTAATGTCAACCCCAATTATTATGATAAAACATAGAACTATATCTATCTCATTATTATTGAGAGTCACAGGCTCTCTTTGGTCTCTGATAAGTTTGGTTCAGACTGTTTTATTGTTGTAAAATTCTATGATGGATACAGATTATTGATGACGATCGTGAGATTTAAGAAATAAATACAGATTGCTACATTGTAGGAATAAAATAAATTAGACGGAAATATGTTTCTTTCTTTATTTTTTTTACTAGTTAGTAAATGAATCATCAAAACGAATTCTAAGTCAAATAAGATATGTAAAACCTCAACCCTCGTACTGTTTACACACATAACACTTGACGCGAAGCGGTGAAGTCACTTCATTGTTCCCCTTAGCGAGGTGAGCAAGACAGCATCATTGTACTAATATTATAAATGCGAAAGTATGTCAGTTTATTTGTTTGTTACTGTTTTCACGCTAAAACTACTGAACGGATTTGGATGAAATTTGGCACAGAGATAGTAGATAGCCTGGATTAAAGCATAGGATACTTTTTATCCCGATATTCCCAAGGGAACGGGGACCACGCGGGTAAAACCGCGGGCGGCCGCTAGTGTGCCGTAACGTATCGTGTGAGATAGCGGTGTTCATGCTAGTGGAACATGTGCAAGTGCAGCTAAATCAATATGGACTGTTCTATCATTGAACTATTAATATTAGAAACATATAGTTCGATGTTACTGGCAACCCTAGCTCCCAAAACTTTTTAAAGGGAATATTTTATCACTTTGTTCTCTCTAAACTCGAAGAAGGTTTTAAGTGGTTTTTGAAATAGAAAGTCTGCGGAAACGGAACAACAAGAAATTGATTGCAATTGTTCTTTTTAAAATGTTTCCCTTATTCCTGTTGTAACATCTGTTATTATAGCGATTGAAGAGATTTGTTTCGGATTTCCTCTTGTAAGATTTTACTTATTAATTAATCGAAATTAAACTTGTTATTCAATTTGTGGTTGTCTTGTCGCATGACCCTTGCATTGAAAATACATAATATCTTTATTTTTGTTTTCGAAGATTTCAAGTACTAATTAAAATATAAATTGAAACAGATTTAGATGAAATTTTATGTAATTTCGTCACCCAGAATTACAGTTTTCTGATTACCATGAAATTAATAACACCAAATAAATCAGTAAAATAACAGACTCTATATGACAACTAATATTACGATTAATGTTACTCAATGATATTTTTGTACTAAGAACTTAAATGACTCATAATAATTAATTAAACATATTTGCATGCTATTGTGGATGGCTAAATGAGCTGAGCCTACTAGTATATAAGATCATCAGTGTACCTCATTACTATAAAAAATACTGAAGTAAAATGTTTTACCATTGCTCAAAGACCCCTAAAATGTCGACAAAGTCGTGACACCTCCGAAGTAAATGTATTAAAGAAATGAAAAATGAAAGCCAAGAATTGACAAAAGGTTTTCCGAAGGTCTTAATGGGTCGGGGTCCTAATGTACCCCAGTTTTTTGTATGAGACCAATTACGTGAGAGGACACTTAAAATCAGTGACGGTAATTTACCGTCAAAAGAAATTTTACTTGTCAAGGTGAATGGTGTCATGGTTTAACAAAAAGTGAAAATCAGTTGGAATTTGGAGTTTGAAAAAAGATTCTTATTAATTTCCATGGGTTTATTTGTAGTAAATACACTCACCGGCACATCTAAGCGCCCACCCTGTTATTTTCATACAAACATGCTGACTTTACGACTATAGATATAATAATGTTAACATATTGAAATAAAACAACTTTTACGGATATCAAACGCGCTATATTTTCACGAACTAAGTTGTAATTGTCCGTATTTATAGGTTTTTTAGGGGTTTTTTGATTTTCCCGACGTTTCGGCACCTTTACAGCTGCCGTGGTCACGGGATGACCACGGCAGCTGTAAAGGTGCCGAATTATTTCAACGAACAGTGCGCGCCAAAACATAAGATGTACGTATGTTAACATATTTCTGCAAGATCTGTATGCTAATGTTTGGATTAAGATTTGCTGTGAGTGTATGTTGTTTTCATACAAAATTAAATCCAATGGTGGATGATGGAGGAATGTGGCGAAAACGACTCTTGTTCTAAGGAGCTCCCTGGTTAATCATAATTGGCGATGGTCGGTCACGGGATGGATGACCAAAATTTACTCGTGCTCCATGCTTCGAAAGGCACTAATCCGCATTGGACCCGATTGGTGGATCTTGGCACATTCTGGATTAAAACTCGATACATTTTAACCCGATATTTCCCAGAGACAGGAACCACACCGCGGACAGCCACTAGTTAGTTCTTAATAAAAGCTCTACAGGAAATCATTATACTATTCCATTGTTACAAGTTCTATATATCAATATGCATAATAAACTGAATCGATATGGCACCATTTTAGTCCTTACACTAATGGTTTCCCAAGAAATGTATTGCGAAATAACACATTTGATACATTCAGTTTTAGTATTTGCTTTCAATCGTTAACGATAGAATTTTTTATTTATTCTACTTGTAAGTTTGTTGTTTATTTGTTACTCAATCATACGTGGGCGAACGGAATTGGACGATAATTATCATAGAGATGGATAGATGATTGTGAGAAATGAATCATTTGTCCTATCCGGCATGGGTTACCACGATCGCTAACCACGAGGGTAAAACGACCGGCCACTAGTTAAACATCCTTTTTGGATTATTAGCAAACTAATGGATTATTTAACTTAATTTTAATAGTGTCAAAGGACTTAAAATAATCTGAATTTCAACGACAATCAAATAACCTTTTATAAATTTTAATACCTAATTGAAATGAAGTATTTAATAACTAGGCAAATTACGAGTCCATTAAGATGAAAGTCTAAATTATGCCTTAATAATTCTGAAGGAAGATGCTTTACTGACAGATTACCTTTGAGGTCTTGGCATGCGATACATAGCCGTCAGCTTAAGAGCTTACTATAAATATTAAATGAATCTATTTGTAATAAATATACCCCAAGTGTTTTCATTTATAAGTTTGGTACTGTCACAAACCATTTGCAACTGTTCGTAATTTAGCTGTGTTTTCTTTTGATGATTACTTTAGTAATTTGAACATCATTTGAATAACGAAAAACGGCGGCATTCGTGTAATACCGCTAAGGAGTGGAACTCCTTGCCTGAGTCTGTATTTCCTGACACTTTTTAAGGGTCTTCAAGTCACGAGTGAATAGGTAACTTTAAGGCAATAAGTAAGTAGAATCGATAAACATACAAACATGTAAAATCTGAATTTCTATTCTGTGGTCTCATTATATTATTATCTCGCATCAAAAAGTGTATTGACTAAAAACCTACTCTCTTTATTTACTCTTTGTCTGAGTTGATATTCAAAATGTCATGATGATGATGATGTCGTTATTTTGATTTGATTTTGAGGTTTATTTTATTTTTTTATTTTGCGTTTCAATTTATACAAACAGATTTATTTAACCGATATTGGGAAAACAAAATTTAATAACGAATGAGCGAAACTGTGTTGCATGAATTAAACAATCATTCTCAGAATGGAACAGAAAATAACAGAAATGAAAATACCACCACACTTGATATGGAAGATACCAAAATTGGCAAAGTACAGAAGAAAATTTGTACAAATGAAGATTATAACCAAGAAAAAAAGCAAATTAAAGATAAAGAGATGACGTTAACTATAGGAGAAGATATTTTAAAGCCATACATTTATATTCAAGGCGATACGCCTCTAAGTAGGAGAAAATATTGGGTTCAATATGTGGGTAAGTATTCTAAAATAGAATAAAAACTGATCATTAAAATATCAGACTTTGAATTCAAAATAAATGTTTAAGTCTGATGTGCTGTTGTCTATAAAGAAATCCTTATATTCAAAGATCTTGTGATAGATGTAGAATTACACAATATATGGTAAAGGCAGTCAAAGCTTGGGACTTGCATGCATTCACTTAGCCTGCAAAACGAAGCGATTGTAAACTGAAAATCCATGAATACTGTACTGTGGCCTAACTGGACAAATCTTAACAATTTCACGCTATTATTGCTGTAAATTTCACACTGTTATTGCTATTGCCCCCGATCTGTTGAAGGTCGCGGGAAGCCGCTAGATACGGGCAGCGCAGGACCAACCGATCGTCGTGGACATCCTTGGGGAAGGCCTATACCCTGCAATGGACACCCATATGGCTGACACTACGACGATTGCTATAATTATTACTAAACCCTGTAGAAGTAAATAATAAATATGTTGGGGTCAACCGTTTTGAGGGTAATCAGTCTTATCAGCTGAACTAATTTGAAGTCTCCTGGCCCAGTCGTTGTGCAGTGATAATCATAGACTCTATGAACTAAAAAAAACATGTTATAAATAATAATTTAATTGTTGCATAGATTTCGATTTTTTGAACACTATCCTCCGTTTCAGGTACCCATGTGGAACCAAGGGGTGATGCGCTTGATTACAGCCCTGACACAAGAAATAGTTTCGTTCTTTTAGTTTTTTCTATAGTGTTTATGATGTTATTGTTTACTGCTGGGTTTGTTGGTTGTGTTTTGTATATGTGAGTATTTTGCGTTTTAATTTTCATTGTAAGTCTTGTATGTGTCGCAGGTTAATTATATAAATCGTTTGTTTGCGAAAATCCTAGGGATATTGCCAAAACACGGATAATTAGACAATGGTGAAAAAAAAGCTTTCTTAGTAGCACGCCCAATTGACTGTCTCTGTCCTAAGAGCTTTCGCGCTGTCAATTTCGTAGTCGTAGTGAACCGGCGCTCGGGCTCTGCCAAAAGATGTTACGAAGCATTTATTTATATTAAACTGTAATTTATTTTTCCGACTCCACTCCACTACTCGATTAATATCTTCTTGTAAGCGATCACAATATCGTGTCCATCGTTCCAGAAGCGCCACTTTGCTTGAAAAAAAAAATCACCATTTAGGCCAACTTTTTACTAGACGGGAAAAAATACGTTTGATTTTTTCCCCCCACTGGATCCGAAGATATACGTGTTTTTTTGTGGCGCTGCTGGAACGACGTCGTTCTGGCAGCGCCACGCTATATCTCATTAATACAAAAGCTATAATAAATCTGATTAGACACAGATTTTTGCCTTTTTTTAGCTTTTTTTTCGAAAAAAAAAACGGGTTCCTTGCCTTAGTAAGATTGCGAAAAGAATAGCTGTGAAATAAAAATAAATGTGAAAGTATGGCGGTCTGTTTGTTTGTTACTCTTTCACGCTAACGTTATCGAACTGATTTAGACGAAATTTGGCACAGAGATAGTAAATAGGTAAATAGGTTTAAAACATAGAATACTTTTTATCCCAATATTCCAACGGAACCACGCGGGTGAGCCACGCGGGCTTAGGGTTAGTTTATTATATGATCAATGTAATACTTACTTAAATACAAATACAACCTTTTTAGTTGGTACCAGGCACAGGACATTTTTACAAATTAACATTATACTTTACTCCCATAAAAAAAAAACATTAGCGGTATAAAACATGATACATTGAAAGGTATAAAAGTTAAAAGAATTTAGTGTCCCACGTCAGTACCATATGGGTGTCTAGTTCAGCATTGAGTCAGCGATAAGGCTGACGCTGATTTTCAACTAGATTCCTAAAAAAATGTTTTATTGACACGTGGACGTCAATGCGATAATTAAATACAATGATGGTCACATAATTAACGACAATAGTCGATTTTCATACAATCGAGGTAACTTTGGAGCCTTGGTTCTTTGCCAAGGATTGACCGAACTGTGATTTGATAATGACCATCCAAGGAATGGGAGGTGATCCAGAGTGCTATACACACCCAACTGATCTGATCAACATTCTAAGAGATGTATTTATATGTTTAAAGAACACGCGAAAATAGCATAAAATCTTTTAGAATGTAGATCATATCAGTTGGGGATGTACAGCAATCTGGATCTCCTCCATTCACTCCCTGGATATCCACTATCAGACCACAGCTCGGTCAATCCTTGATAGAGAACTAAGGCTCCAAAGTTACCTCATTTGTATGAAAATCGACTAGTGTCGTTTATTATGTGACTACTACTGCAAAGATAATCAATAAATAGTTAAAAAAAGGATCCAAAAACGTAAATGAGTAAACTAATAAATTTAAAAAGTAAATAAAATAACTACGGATAAATAAACTACATAAACGCTTCTGGAAGGAGCTGGGATGGCTTGACTAGCCATACCGATGCTATGTTCACGCATAACGGACCAAATGGGGGTCTAAATGCGGAGAAAAGAGCCCATCACCAATACCAAAATAAAATAATAAACTACATATACAGTCTTCACATCCATCAACCTGTTCCCTGCAACAGACTGGCATACCCACTATTAAATGTGTGATTTGTCCAGATTTATGATTCCTACCTTCCTTCATACATAATTTCTTGTTTGTTTCAGACCTTTCCTCAATGATTTTTTCCGAGAATTTGGACTATTTTTATTTATCCCAGCAGCGTAAGTTCTATATTAATTTGAAAACGTCTCTTTATTCATGTAAAAGGACGAGCAACGGGACAAGTATGAAAAACTTGCGAAAAGGAATTCTTATTGTACCATAATGCAGATAACATTAATTTTTATTAGTTCAATAATTATAACTTACAGGGATGGCGCAGCGCAGCGACCCAAATTGAGTATAAGAGCTCCTCCGTTAATAAGAGCTTCCATCTGGGTCTCTCCTGCGCCACCTCCTCATCCATCATCATTAGATCCTGCCCTTCAATAATTATGATCCTTCAAATTTAACTTTACGTTCTCTTATCCAATTAAGATTCCGTTTGGACAAAATAAATAGTTTTTTTTATTATGAATGACGGGGAGACTCTTAGCCTTCATCATACATGATGTTAAGTATTGATAAGGCTGAAGATGGAAGCGAGCCCTCTCCCGGAATCCTCAACCACTGAGGAACTGGCTATCTTATCTCGAACTGCCGGAACACAACAATGCTGAAAACATTGTTGTTATGGCGTCAGGCTTAGATAAGATGGTGGTATCTAGCCAGGCGGGCTTACAACAAGTCCTACCACCAACCAAACCGAATACAATATGTACCCCCGCTGGGAATCGAACCCGGGATCCATGGGTCTGATACCGGTGAGTGTACCACTAGACCACAGAGGCGGTTATGGATGTATGAATAATGTATTAATTTAATTATTCTAGGATTATTCTAGTCGGAATGAGTTACGCGTTTGCATGTTCGTCGTGTACCAGAGTTCCGCCGTGCAATATCATATCCCTTTTTGTAGTGGTGAGATTTTAAACATGTCTCGACTTGTTATACTATACAGGTCAAAAGTGTCTAGGGATCAACTACTTTTTAACTCTAAAAGAATATCTAATGAAGATTTAACAAATATAGTCTCCCAGACTGGCTTCTAACTTTAATTCTTTTACTTATTCAAATAAGTAGTGAAATTTACAAAAAAGAATTTGTAAGGATGTGCCCCGAAAGAAAAGCAATGTTTCGTGTACTGGGATTTATTGTTGGTTATCACAGGAAGAGGTTCGCA
Source organism: Chrysoteuchia culmella (assembly GCA_910589605.1). Taxonomy (NCBI): domain Eukaryota; kingdom Metazoa; phylum Arthropoda; class Insecta; order Lepidoptera; family Crambidae; genus Chrysoteuchia; species Chrysoteuchia culmella. The sequence goes on along the minus strand of OU342665.1, from coordinate 6,463,277 downwards.
GACAGAGTGTCGGCGCTCGTGGAGCGGGCCCATATTCATATTCAACTAATTTACCGCAGGCGCCATCTGGCGTTTTCTTAACCACTAGCGCGCTACGGTTGCGCGATAAACGTACTAAGATCAATGACTAATAAACTACGACGTTGTTCAAGCCATCGTAAGATGGCACTGTTTTACAGAATTATTACGAACCAAAAGATTTAAAATAATTATCATCAATAGCAGCGATTCTCTAAAACCTACTTGATCCTTAGACACTTTTGATATGTGTATTTAAATTCAGAAACTAGATTAAGAGGTTATAAAGAATCTGTTCTTAATTATTCTGAGTTTAAGTTTAAAATGCTCTGTCTCTTCAAGGTGCAACTAAGATCGATAAATAGCAAGCTGTAGTACATACATTTGAAGACCTGTTTGGCTCAAGGGTACTAACCCCGCCTTCTGCGCAAGAGGTCCCGGGTTCGATCCCTGGTCAAGACAAATACGTCTTGCTCTGGTGTGGTATTTAATATATAGATAATTGGTGTCATTGTATGCAAATATTTATTTAGTTATACATCACCAAATGAGTTCACTTAATAGTAAACATTCGTTTAAATGTTTAGTCGAATAACTAAGTTGTTTGTTCTCTTGTATATCTTAACAGTCATAGTAAAAATGTATATTAGACTCTGTTGAAGATACACAAACAAAGCTTTTGAGTAAATATATTCAAAATCCCCTCCACATGTGAAATTTTAAGTTTCGATTGTGTTATTTTTATTAAAATATTGCCGTTTCTAGATGCTGTGCATGAGTATCATCACAGCCTTCATATCCAGAAGATTTTCCACGGAATCCATATTGTATGCTGTTCTTGCAACTGCCTTGGTGGTTATTGTATGCATGTGCCTCGCTTGCTCACGAGTCAGTATTCATAAATTATATTCATATCTGATGAATAGTGATACTTTTTAGTTTGTATGATGATAATCTCAGGAACTACTGAATCTATATTTTATATTTTATTTATAGATATATGTGTCACCGTCTTTTCCAAGAACCGATTGTTATGAAATAATCGAGGGTATTTATAAACCATCGAATTATTGTAAACGGACAGTTTGATTTGCAATAAACGGATGATTTTTCAGATGATTTCTATATAATCAGTATCTGTTCGTTACATTGTACGTATGCGTGTGACGAAAAGCATACTTTACGCCGATTAGTCGAAATACGTCACAACATAAACAACGTGAGAGTGTTGCTTGTGATAAATACTAGTTTTTATCGGTTTATTGAACATACAAAGTGAAAATTAATTAAAAATGAGTGAGACGGAGCCCTCGAGCGAAGAAATAAATGACCAACTAGTGCCCTCGATCAGGCAAGCGCAGCGTAGGGCGCCTTGCAACCAGGTGCAGTGTTGACCTGCCAAGGATAGCAGGCAGGAACTGGATGGAGGGAGCTGAGGACCGGGCTCAATGGCGAGAGCTAGTAGAGGCCTATGTCCAGCATTGAACGTCTACAGGCTGATGATGAATTATCTTTATGGAGTTTACAGCGTCATCTAACGTAACTTTGCTCTTTTTCAGTTTGATTTTACAAAGTATATACTCTACGTGGTGATAATAGGCGTTGCGTTGGGCGCCATAGCACTTGTAGTGATGCTGGGTATGCTGATCACAGGACATTACATCAAAACTGTGCACTTAGTCATACTGATAGCATTGACATTAGTCCAATGTGTTGTGAGTATGATATTTTGTTTTCAGTTTGGTAGAGTTAAGACGCTATATCGAAAAAGTACGTACTTTTTGGTATAAAACTGTAGGACGGTAAGAGATGTTACAAATCTGGTAATAAGATATATATTTCTTCATACCTTTATCTAGATTTGTATAGTTTCGGAAATACGATTTTATGATTTTGCCTCGACACTTTTTCTTTTCAAAATGACCCCTTAAAAATACGTTTTTTCAAGATTATTCTCTAATGAGGTTACAAATTGAGGTTAATGGGGTTAAATATACTATTGGAAATTGGTTTAATTAGTGAACACCAATAATATTTAGGATCGTATAGTTTCATTTTCTCTTTAATCGCTATAGTTATTTACTACGAATTGATTTCGTGGTTTTATCGCCTTATCTGAAAAATCGGTCTCACACTTGCGCGCGTCCTTTTCTAATTATTATATCGCTTCAGTCGAATAGCTTCATAACTTATATTTACACGTAGGTATGTCGCATCATTACTGTCACATTTCAACCGCCTCTGCGGTCTAGTGGTACAACCACCGGTATCAGACCCAGGGGTAGGGTTCGATTCCCAGCGGGGGTACATATTGTATTCGGTTTGGTTGGTGGTAGGACTTGTTGTAAGCCCCTCTGGCTAGCTACCACCATCTTATCTAAGTCAGACGCCATAACAACAACGTTTTCAGCATTGTTGTGTTCCGGCAGTTAAAGATAAGATAGCCAGTTCCTCAGTGATTGAGGATTCCGGGAGAGGCTCGCTTTCATCTTCAGCCTTATCAATACTTAACAGTTGATATGATGAAGGCTAAGAGTCGCTCGTCGTTCATAATAAAAAATTAAAAAAAACTATGACAGCCACAACAGCGACGAAACTGATTTGAACCGAGTTTCCATTATATACTGAATCGCGCACAGAAACGTCAAGAATTTAAGTTGGATGATATGAATAGACCTATCGCATACGTCTGCGGGTTTTAATGTCATAGTGTCATGTCATTCAGCTGTTTTGTTAAAATGGGTATTGTAATTAAAGCTGCTTTATTCGGAATCGGATCTATGAAGGATTTATTCTATTATTTGTATTTTTTTTATTAAATTTTAAAAATTCCCGTCATATATTTTTTTATGAACTAGCATTCTTCATACCTGATGATAAGTATTGATAAGGCTGAAGATGGAAGCTGGCTATCTTATCTCTAACTGCCGGAACACAACAATGCTGAAAACATTGTTGTTATGGCGTCAGGCTTATATAATGATGGTGGTAGCTAGCCAGGCGGACTTACAACACTTCCTACTACCAACGAAATTTATCTTTTTTATCATAATTTACTTTTCAGCTCCTAACCATACAATTGCAATCAATATTGGGTGGAAGGACGGTCGAGGTGGGAGAGGATGACTATGCTTTGGCCGCCTATATGTTATATACGTCGATAATAGATATATTCATCATGATGGTACAAATGATAGGAATGTTCGAATAACCAGCTCCCTAGGATGAACATCGCATCATGCGATATGATATAGCACATCATGCTGTTTTGCTTACTTTGCTGCGACGTATCGTAACTTTGAATTGGGAATTATTGAGATCGTAAAATAAAATATACGCAACACATAACTTTTTAAGAATTATTATACTCTTATCTATTCATAAAAGGAATAATACTTAAAAAAGAAAAAAGAAAATCAACCCTAAGAACTGATATTTCGTGTAATGGAACGTAATTAAGCCGTGATGACAGATGCGTGTAGCGAGACAGTTTTCTTTGAAGTAAGAAGAAAAATACATGTTAAAATAGCCGAATCGTTTCTTTACTTTCAAAATTTTAAATGTGTTTTAATATAATTTGAACTAGGACTTATTAGAATTCAGCTCTTTAAATATAAATTAAGATTATTGGCGCGTTAGAAAATGACTTATGTGGTGGAATTAAGATATTTGTAATAAAAAGTATTATTTGCTTCCGTCGTACAGCGTCATCTATCGAGTTCTTAAGAACTTTTTTTGTGGTATTTATTATATATTTATTAATATTATTTTATTAAAATCTGTGTATTTTAGAACCTGGTTTTATTGAGTCTTTTCCTAGTGTATTATGCTCGTTAATGACTTCATATTTATCAGTCATTTAAAATAGTATATTAGTATGTTTATCCGTTATCTAGTATCCATAACACAAGTACGTCATGAAACTTAACGTGGGCTAGATAATTGGTGTGTTGTAATATTTATTTATTTATTTTAGTGTCCCGACTGCATGAGCAAAGAAAGCCTTCGCATTAGTAACATTTTATAAGGCCGATTGACAATATGGCACTATTACTGTGACTTAAACGACGCTTTCACATAAAACGGGTGCCAAGCCGCTTAGACGGTGAGCCGCCGCAGACAGTGTATCATGTAAAAAGGTCCTCAGCTTTTTAACACAATCTACATCCCGACAAACCAAATAATAACAAAATCATGACGTAATCCTTTGATTTATTTTACTTTGGGAACTTTTCGATTTCGCAGAAGTTAAAAAAATTCCTTAGGGTTACCTCCAATTAGGTTGAATCAAGGAAGCTTTAAGGAATCCATTTAGAATATAGTACTGAGAAATAGCGGCAAGAAAGTTCCAGATTCTTGACACAATTAAATCTAATAAGGCCACTTTGGCACTTAGACTTAGTGCTATAGCACACAAGGCAGCCTGGCTGCGGCAGCCAATCGAGAATATGACAGTGTATGGGAGCCCGCGCACTAGGCGGCCACGAGCTCCTGGCTGCGGCAGCCAAACAACGCGGCCGATTGCACGGCAGCCATTTGGCTGCGAGCAAGGTTTGCGCGCTCGGCCTGCGATCGTTGAGGTTAAGCAACTTTCGCAATGGTCGGTCACGGGATGGGTGACCAAAAATTTACTATCTCGAGCTTCTCCATGTCACGGTTGCATTTGCAGTCGTTAAACCCTCCAATCCACATTGGGCCCGCATAGTGGGTCATGGCCCATTCTCCTTAGACATCCATAAGGAAGGCCAGTGCCCCAGCAGTGGGGACATAAAAAATGGTCGATGAATGGATGAACCAAAGCAAGTGTAGGCAAATTGCTGCCATCGCATCGGTCTTGCGCACTTGTTGTAGCAGCCAGACTTACTTATTCACAAAGTAACTTTTTATACGGAGAAATTTATTTGGGAAATGTCGATTGACTGCTATAACTGGCTGCTCAAATAATGTGAGTTCCCTGACAATTCAATTATTTGTTTATTTTCTTTGGAGTTTATTAATGTATTTGGGTGAATCTACGGGTGTTTTGAACGCCGTCATTGTCCTCAACATATTTTCATATTTTTAGAGTAATAAAATTTTATCCTCGTGTCCAGTTACGAATATAGGTCCCAGACGAGTAGCGTTTAGCAGCATAACCTTTATTATTTTCGCACTTATGCATGACACTTTAGATGTTGAGGACAATGACGGCGTTCAAACCGCCCGTAGATTTACCCATTTCCATAGAACAGTGTAGCAGAATTTGTTCTTATTAATAGAATATTAATAGTCTTCAATAGAAAACAAGAAAACTTATTAAAAGCAAATTCCATAGAAAATAGACAAATAAATGAATTGTCAGGCAATTCACCTTACGATTCCTAAACAATGGTATTATTAGACCATAAGGTTTCACGGTGTTGTCAAGTGTTCGAACTTTTTGTAACATATAAGTGTACTTTTGTATTGAATTTGTTATTCTATCTCCACGAACTACAGACATATTAATTATTGAATAACAGAGAGTATATGAATATTTTTTAAATATTCATATACAACTATACCAAATATCTAGTTCATCTAGCCCAAACTTAGTTAGAAATTGAGTTATGGTCTGGATACTAGATAACGGGTAAATGTACTAGGTATATACTTTTTACCTACATACATAAAGATGAGAAATGCATTCAAAAACACACCAATAAAAGTGTGTGATCACTTAATGTTTTTCATATAAAATACTTTTTTTCGTAGAGGGATTATTAGTCAATCTTGACCGATATTTCTTCAATTTGGTATCTACCTTTCAAAAGTCATTCACTCATTATTTTGGCTGGGTATTTTATTTATTTTGTGAATTGTTTTGTTTTAACTATGCGGGTTTTTTTAACTTAGGTACTTACTTCAAAATTTCGTACAAACATCACAAAATTTGCAACATTTTTGTTCAAGACCGACATTTCACAAAAATAAAAAAACGACGTCATATATTGAACATTTTAGCTTTAGAAAGATACCAAATTGAAAAAATATCTGTCAAGATTTACTAAAGTAATCCTTCTACGGAAACAGGTGTTTGTATGAAAATCATTTTGATCGCAGACATTTTTTATGTGTGTATGTGTGCATGTGTGCATACACACATACACACATAAAAAAAGTATTGTCTTATGCTGAAATCGAAACCGCAACTTCCGAGCAAAGCAATCCTCAACCTCTGTGTCATTCAGTTTATTCCAGTTCCTCAATCAACATTGAACACAAGATATTGGAACACTCCTTTTAAGTATTTTAAAAACACTTGTGTCAGGAGTGTCCGCTCTTCCTAAAACTTAATAGATACAAACGATTGATATTTAAGGGTAACTTTTAGGGTAATAATTATAAGTTAATTACAAAAAATTATAGTGCATGCATGTGTGAGTGTATGTATGTGTCAGTAGTTAGTGATTGATTAATCTTTTATTATATTAATTTATTATAACATTCATGATTTAACCTCTAAAAGGCATTCAGTTATACTACAAGATAATTGTTTTAACCAAGCCTGAAGTATGCTTTTACAATCATAGGTTTTTAATGGATACACACTTAGTTTTTTATTAACAATATTATATATACGTGCTGATTGTCGATCATACTGTCTACTAGCAAAAACTGTTTTCGTGTGTCTTATTGGTATTACATTATTTTTCCTTTTCTTATTTAGCGCATTGTTAAAACCAGTCGATTGGTGAACCTTAAGTACTACGTTTAAAATATATAATTTTAATTCAGTTTCAGTAATTCAGCATATCGGTACAAACCTTCTGTCGAAAATCGACGAGGCTTATAGTGCATAATCTTTAATAATAGTCTTGGAGCCCTTTCTAGCTCTAATATTTTTGTTTTTGTAGATCCACCCCAAACTGGTATACAATAGCTTAAAATTGACTGCGTTAGTGCGATTTAATTTTATAAGTTCTTTGGTAACTACGTGTCGTAATGATTTATAAATCCAAATGAATTTACGGACTCTATTATAATTAGGTCTATATGTGAGTGCCAAGATAGCCTTTCGTCAACCATAATACCTAGATACTTGGTACTACCGACTTTGTTTAAAGAAGGACAGTTGCAATTAGATGTTTGGGAGTCACAAGTATGTATTCTTAATGTGAAGTTGTTCTGTGGTTGTGTCCTTTTGTCTATTGAGAAACACATGTAATTAGACTTTGTTACATTTAAGGAGAGGAGGCTAAGATGAAGCCATTGTGTTATTTGCCTTAGACCCTTTTCTGCGGAATTATGTACTTCATCCCAAGAGACACCAGCAAAAACAATGGCTGTATCATCAGCATAACAAAATATTTGGCCGTTTTCTATTGGGAGATTACACAAGCTATTAATATAAATTAGGAACAAGGTTGGGCCGAGGACGCTTCCTTGTGGAACTCCGTAGCTTACATGTTCCTCCTCACTTCTATACTCACTAATTTTTACGCGTTGAGTCCTTCCAGAAAGATAACTTTCAAAGAGAACGAGTGAGTTCCCTCTGATTCCACTAGCTTCCAGCCGTTGTAGGAGGATGGGGACGGAAACGGTGTCAAATGCCTTTTTTAGGTCGAGGAATACTGTGAGGCACTTTTTACCCTGATCCACCTTAGAAACGATCAATGACGTTATAGCTATAACAGCAGCCTCGGTTGACAAACCTCTACGAAAGCCGAACTGGGCACTGGGCATATTGAATTTGTTAAAATAATGTGTTAATCTATTATTAATAAGTTTTTCCAAAAGTTTACAAAGAGCCGGCAGCACAGATATTGGCCGAAAGTTGTTAACATCGCTTACGTCATCGCCCCCCTTGTACACTGGCGTAATAATAGCTTGTTTAAGGAGACTAGAGAATGTACCAATTTGGAAACATAGATTAGCTAAGTGTGTCAAAATTGGGTCAATTATGTGTTGACATTGTTTAAGAAACGCAGTAGGTATGTTGTCCCACCCAGGACTACTCCCCGAATCTAACCCAAGTAGAATCGCTCTTACTTCATGTTCGTCAGTTGGAACAAGGAAGAATGATGTAGGTTGTGTATTCACAGTGTCTGTATCTGTTAAAGGTGGTAGAGCATTGGTAATAATATTTTCCGCTAAGGTTTTTCCAATATTGGCGAAAAAGACATTCACATAATTTACTGAGTTAAAAGGCGACGTAGACAGAAGATTTGTGTTAGTAGTTTTAGGTGGTTTAAAATGGGTTATTTTATTTACAGCTGTCCACATTGCTTTTCAGTTTTTAGATGACTCAACTATTTGCTTTCTTTGGTATTGCCTTTTTCGTTTTTTTATGAAATTGTTACAGAAGTTGCGAAATCTTTTAAAAATTAGTTTTGATATCACATTGTAGGGATCCATTTTTAGTTTCATTTACATTTTGTTCCGTAGTCGAATACAGCGCAGTATGCCATCTGTGATCCAGGGCTTAAGAGCCCGTTTAGATCTATGATTGATTATGACTTTACTGTTATCTGATAGAGACTTTTTAATGTAAGAAATTTAAACATTCAGGTAGTCAATTATACATGGTTAGTTATATTTATTTTTATTTATATAACCATGTAAACCGTCGGCATGTCGGCGTTTCCCTACGTGATCGAATCAGAAATGAGGAGATCCGTAGAAGAACTAAAGTAACTGACATCGCTCGAAGGATTGCTCAGCTGAAGTGGCAGTGGGCGGGACACATAGCGAGAAGTACCGATGGCCGTTGGGGCGGAAAGGTTTTGGAATGGCGACCGCGTACAGGACGACGCTCCGTGGGTAGGCCCCCGACAAGGTGGACCGACGATCTGGTGAAGGTCGCGGGAAGCCGCTGGATGCGGACTGCACAGGACCGATCGTTGTGGAGATCCTTGGGGGAGGCCTATACCCAGCAGTGGGTGTCATGTGGCTGAGACGACGACGACGAACCATGTATAGTAAAAATTGAGAATCTATATTCGCACACTTAGAAACTATCTTTCGTACATGTTATTCAATATTGTAATGTGACAAGGTTGCTTAGTGTTTGTCATTGCACGTGACTGTACAATCTACCCTCACATGTCTCAGTTGCGTCAAAAGTAGGTAAATCCTAGTTTCACCAAAAATACTGCCTCCATATGAATCGATATTTCTCGTTATTCGGTTATTCGGCACCGAAATGATCGATGTTCCATACTGAAATATCGCGCACTCGAATACGAATTAATCAATCTTATGTACAGTCAACAACACGTCATGCTTTACATCAAGATATAAATCACACCTTTAAAGCGTATGAAATAAGAGTTGTTTTTGTAAAGCTAGTGTTAAACTTTATGTGTTTTTGATTATACTTTCAGCGATATACGTTACGTTATTTCTCCTCTGGGTATTATAAATCAAGTTTCATTTTGATAGTGGGTAAGTGAAAACTGGGTTTGATCTTTGCTACTTGTTTTTACGTTCATGGAAGAAAGGAATATTTGTTTTCATGATTTGAAGCAAATCGTCAAGAACATAATAGTTATATTAGTCCTGAAAGTAGTTTCCATGCTGGAAAGTAATACATAGCCTAAAAGAAGGCACTATCTGCAATATTTTTTGTGGAAACATTGAAAGCCTATCAACGAATATTGAATAACTATTATAGGCTAAAAAATATAACGCAGCGCAATATAGAAAAGCAAAAAGTAAATCATCTGGAATCAAATTCAGAAGAAAAACCAAAATATCAAGGCAATCCAGACTCAAAATAAATACTACCCACAGTAAATCTGAAAGTTTAAAGTTCCTTATGTGTTATTCGAGCCAGAATTACATCACAAACCGACAATGACAATGCCAACCTAAGCGCCGGAAGGGGGCGCTGCGATCCTGTGACGCCATTGCGTTGACAGCTGCGACACACGCACCATAATTTTATTAAAATATTGAACTATTTTCCAAAATTGTATCTAATTTCCAAATTGGAGCCTGAGTTTTCATTTATATCATCGGCACAATCACCTGCACTAAATACGACATAAACGTTTAACATAAACAGAGACTTCAGATTTAACGCGAACAAAACGCAGGATCACTTCATAAATCTAGTAGGAATGTAAAAGAACTCGCCAGCAAGTGATAAATGTTCCAGGAAATTGAATACGGGGTGGTTGTGCGCCCGCACTTAGTCCACGCGATCTTGCAACGTGTATTTCAAGAATTCTTAAAATGTTGTGTTTAGTTTATGTTTGGAGTATTTGACTTTTTTTTATGAACGACGGGGAAACACTTAGCCTTATAATACCTACCTGATGTTAAATGATAACGCTGAAGGAGCGCGCCTCTCAGATACGATTTAATCCTTTAATCCAGGATATTAGGTGCCAAATTGCATCCAAGCCCTTTTAGTCGTATTTTCTTGATTGATAAACAAATATCTGATCATACACTTATCCAAATTATTATTCAAACATTTCAAACACTCACATTATTTTCTATAATGCACAATACCATGAGGAAAAGACTTGAAAAAATCGTGAAAACTTATGATATGGTTAAAGCCAAATGGTAATCTTCAACTTCAACTGAAAATACAAAGTCCAAACTTCAACAACAATTGTACTCTACAAATAAAATCTCAATTTCAATATTGAACATAACATACGAGTACCCTTTGCAAGGCGCGCTGTGAGTTATGAGACCCGTTCTTGCTTCAATATACACGTAATGGCAAAAAAAGTTGCCCACCTTTGTTTGACCTAATAACAACGAGCGGTGCTAAACTTTACCTTTTAATTTACCCAAGTTATAAGGTAGAATTTTTCTCGCAACAAGATTTTATACAGTATAAAATACTTAGCCCACTTTATTATAAGTAATACTTTATTCATGTTGGAGCAAAGTTTTGCTTTATAAAGCAATTTCTTGTTGTAAGAAGAACCTACGCATTTAATTTTTAGGGATTAAAACGTGGTCGCATATGAACCCCAACATTTTCAAACATATCCTTAAATGTTTGTGTAGTGACCTTCCTGATTGGATTTTGGCACTTTTAGTTCAATAATTTAAGAAAAAGAACAAAAATCTATGTTCACTACTAAAATATTAGTCTCAAGAGGGGATCAAATCCAAAATCCCTAGAGCAGTGAGGATTGGCACCACTGCGTCATAGGGCCCTAGATCAAATACATGGTGTCCATAGATGTCATATTAATATAAGATTTTGGAGTTTTGGCATTATTCAATGCTATTTTTATACTTACTACCCACAAACTTTGGGAATCCGGGCCTGATTCCCGAAGGTCACGACCTTCACCACCGGTTCAAGTCCCATCAGAGAACTCACTTGTAGCCGAGTTGATTTTTCCAATACTTTTATATTTAAATTTTTCTCATAATCATTATATTTTTTATAGTTTGCTATTTTCGTGTCCTGCAATGTACAACATTACTTGAAGTTACATTTTAGAGAAACTATCATTGATTTATTTGCTAAATTCAACTTATTCTGAAGTAAGTTGGGATCTTGTGGAACGTAAATATTATTTGGGGTGTCAACGGATATTTGATTTCAGTTCTCGCATGAATTTGTGGACAGAGAGAGCTTTGTTTTCATGTGCATTGACGCACATAATATATACGCGATAAGGTTGTAAAGTGTATATGTCACGGTAAATGTTAATAGTGTCATAATTATTTATAGTAACCGGTAATTATTATTAATGACCATGTGATTTGGTAAATGTGATTAAAACTATGAAATCTATCACTTTACAAAAGGTACCTCTAGGTTAGGTTAGGTTAGAACTGTGACCAAAACGCGCGAGCTGAGCGAGCGAAGCGAATGTGCTGCGGCAGCGGCCGGCGAAGCGCCAGTGACGACTTTCTTTAAAAGTACTAAAATATTATATCAAACTACTTCTGTTTCTATTGAAGTTTTGCTAAGTTAAAAGGCTGTAAATATCTATATTTTTGACATACTTCATTGAACATTAACTACATTCATCCAAAGTAAGATGCAATTATTAAATAATGTGCGGGTAAAAGAATTAATTAATCAATTTTACCTTTAATCATTGAATTTATTAATAATTGTTGGTAATTAATTATGAACATGTACCGTAACATATACAATTATGTCATTGCTCGTGACGTTACACATCCAATTTTAATGGTGACATGACATTAACTTTGACGGTGAGAAAAATGTATAGCTAGGATTTGAGAGGCTTTGACTACCCTAAAATCTGTTAAAATGACTTGGCGACAACTCAGCCATGATTATGCAAAGTTAACATTGTTTTATTCAATTGCAGCCAGTTATTTTGCAAGTTGTTTTTTTATTAAACGACTTTTTATTTTACCACGTGGGCCCTTTAATATTGAACTCTCTATCTATACTAACGTACTTTACTTAAACTTCTCTAATACTCGTAGATGAAGTTATAGTGGTATAGTTAAAAAGAACATGTCGTCACTCATGCACAAATGCACATATTATTATGACAGAATGTTTGCACAGTCTTCACTCAAGTCTCTGCATAGTCATGTCCTTATTAGAAGTTAGACACATTCTTGGATCTCAGTCACAGTTGGTAGAGGAAGTGAATCTAATATTCGGGCGCTATAACCTAATCAAAGCACCCGCCGGGACTTGGACAGGACAGTGAGGTGCTCTCTGTAAGGATATTGCATTAGATACAGTTGATAGAGCAAAGTTATAATAAAAAATAAAAAAATATATATTTAATCAGCGAGTTATTCGGAATCATTTTTATTGTTTTTTTTTTTATCTCAAGAGCTGAACAAAAAACGCTGCTAAAAGTTTAATAACGAAAAGACCACGGTCCCTTCATAATAAAAGACTCCGCGGTTGTCACTCGTGGAGGTAACTTAGAAATAATGGTATTATGATGGTCTATCGAAATTGCCGATATAACGTTTGGTACCTACCTTTAATACTTAGTTTCATAAAATCCCGAAATCGGAATCATTAAATAGATAAATATCACAAATTGATGTCACATATTTTTATTAAATATTTATTAATTAACAACGAAATCATTAAAACATGAAGAATTCACGATTTTATTCGTTTATATTTTAAAAGATATAGGATATAGGATAGAGGAATATAAATAAAATGTATAAGTGGATTAATTAATTCATTTTTACAATGCAAATATAGAGATATTTTTATTTATATTTCAGTTTTGCAAATAATTTGCCAATATTGGACTTAACTCAATTCTTTTGCTCATGAACCTTAACTTGATATTTTATGATATGATTGAATATAGAAACCGCACCGAGACTACAAGCAAAGGCCTTAGATGGCACACACCAGTTTCCGCTTCAGAAATCAATTATTACTCTGTTAACGTAAACATTCCACCATGTTAAATGTTCATCACCCAAGGGTATGGTGATGCGGCAAATTCAATCAATTCAGCTTATTCTAACTTAAATGGATACGCCTAGTTGTGTAGCGAATTGGATGAGTTCACCGTTCTTGAACACAACTTAGTATAAAATGGTGTACGTATTCCAGCTCATTGATTTTATTGAAGCCGTAATCTGTACATTCAGGCTATTCAGGATCTATTTCAGGAATAAAAGATCTTATGTGAACATTGAAGTTTGGTCCGTTCTATGACTCTTATGAAATGAGATATTATGTACAGACGTAGTACATTACCTCAATGGTCTTAGGTTAGTAAGTTTTGAATTAATTTAATTCATGAGCTGTGGTATTCAGATTAACATTTTTACTAGTGTCCGTGTTAATGTCCGTACGGATAATATTGTTTGTAAGTGAGATTTGAACATGACTTAATTTCAACTCTAATACGATTTCGTAAAGCTGAAGAAGGGCTTAGTGCTCGCCTTAAGGACTCTATAAGAAAGTACAGGATAAGTCATCATCATCATCATCATCATCAGTCATTATGATATCCATACTGCAAGCTATGGATGGACAAGGAGAATAGGTGTTCTTGCTAACTGCAAATACGTGTGGGACTAAAGGCCTTACATATCACCTAGCAAGAAGGAGTTAGATGATAAATATTTTTGGTCACCTATGACATGATTGATCGTAGGTAATTAGATTATCAGCCATGTGGCGACGGCCTAAGAATACAAGTGTCACCACTCCCTTACATGCCTGGGATGTCGCTCGACGCGTTGAACACCACGAGAGAAGGAAAACTTGAAACCTCTACCAACCCGTCTGGCCAGCGTGGTAGCAGTAGTCTAACAACCTCCTATGAACGCCATAATAGGCGAGAGCTAGGAGAAGCCTATGTCCAGCAGTGGACGTCCACAGGTTGACGATGAATTAGATTAAATGCAGACCGAACATGATAACCACTACGTTTGAAAGACAAATCTTTAAAAAAATACAGAATACAAACATTCTGGTTGCATTTCCAACAAACAGAAGATTATAACATCCGCTTTAGACATACCCTCTTAAAAGTTGCCCAGAAGTTAAACAGAATGGGTAATTTCCCTTCATCTTTGAGTTTCGAAGGAATGCTGATTGATTCTCCCATGGTAATACAGGCATTGCGACAAGCCTTTATAGTTGCCAACAAAAATTGTCCCTTTTCCAAGAGCCATAAAGTAGATTTATGCATGCATCGGGAATAGAGAAAATCTCCCTAAAAACATTTTTTCCGTACGAACCAAAGCAAATAGCATCATCTACGTATCCCTCACTATTGGATCAAATCAAACGGGAAAAGTTGGAAGTTTCGAGTTTCGTTGTAATGTTGTTAGGTCTGTTGCCTACTTTCGAGGAAGGGAAATGAGATTTTTTGACATTTAATGTATCTTTCTGTACAGTGACTATGATCACTTCGTCATTCGTCAGCTATGTTTAATGACCCTACTGTTGGGGCACTAGCCTTCCTTATGGATGGATAAGGAGGATAATATGACGACTTATCACGAGCTTATCCGAGCTTCGGAACACACTTGTTCTCGGCTGCATTTGTGGTATGGTGGGTCATGGCCCATTGTATTTATCCATCCAGGAAGGCCAGTGCCCCAGTAGAGGACGAAATAGTTGCTAATGGTGTACAGATGACAAGAAACGCTTTTTTTAATACCTACGTTAAATATTTTCCGCAATGCAAATGCTAATCTTGTTGCCTTGTAATTTATCGAGGAGCAGCGGACTTAGCAACACATTCAGCCTGCGATTGCGCAGATTAAGTGGCAGCTTAACCTGATAATGACCCATCCATATCTATTTATAAGGAAGGCCAGAGCCCCAGCAGTGGGGTCATTTGATCCATAAAAAAACTCTTTATAAAAAAATTAAAACCGACATCAAAAAACTAAAAAGCAAAAAATAAACCTTTTGGAGTCGGTGCCAGCCAAGGCAAGAAAAATAAAATAGTTGGACCGCAAAGTAGAATGCCTTGGCTGGCACCGACTCCAAAAGGTTTATTTTTTGCTTTTGGGTTTTTTTAAGTCGGTTTTAATTTTTTTATAAAGAGTTTTTTTATGGATCAAATGACCCCACTGCTGGGGCTCTGGCCTTCCTTATAAATAGATATGGATGGGTCATTATCAGGTTAAGCTGCCACTTAATCTGCGCAATCGCAGGCTGAATGTGTTGCTAAGTCCGCTGCTCCTCGATAAATTACAAGGCAACAAGATTAGCATTTGCATTGCGGAAAATATTTAACGTAGGTATTAAAAAAAGCGTTTCTTGTCATCTGTACACCATTAGCAACTATTTCGTCCTCTACTGGGGCACTGGCCTTCCTGGATGGATAAATACAATGGGCCATGACCCACCATACCACAAATGCAGCCGAGAACAAGTGTGTTCCGAAGCTCGGATAAGCTCGTGATAAGTCGTCATATTATCCTCCTTATCCATCCATAAGGAAGGCTAGTGCCCCAACAGTAGGGTCATTAAACATGGCTGACGAATGACGAAGTGATCATAGTCACTGTACAGAAAGATACATTAAATGTCAAAAAATCTCATTTCCCTTCCTCGAAAGTAGGCAACAGACCTAACAACATTACAACGAAACTCGAAACTTCCAACTTTTCCCGTTTGATTTGATCCAATAGTGAGGGATACGTAGATGATGCTATTTGCTTTGGTTCGTACGGAAAAAATGTTTTTAGGGAGATTTTCTCTATTCCCGATGCACGCATAAATCTACTTTATGGCTCTTGGAAAAGGGACAATTTTTGTTGGCAACTATAAAGGCTTGTCGCAATGCCTGTATTACCATGGGAGAATCAATCAGCATTCCTTCGAAACTCAAAGATGAAGGGAAATTACCCATTCTGTTTAACTTCTGGGCAACTTTTAAGAGGGTATGTCTAAAGCGGATGTTATAATCTTCTGTTTGTTGGAAATGCAACCAGAATGTTTGTATTCTGTATTTTTTGAAAGATTTGTCTTTCAAACGTAGTGGTTATCATGTTCGGTCTGCATTTAATCTAATTCATCGTCAACCTGTGGACGTCCACTGCTGGACATAGGCTTCTCCTAGCTCTCGCCTATTATGGCGTTCATAGAGACTACTGCTACCACGCTGGCCAGACGGGTTGGTAGAGGTTTCAAGTTTTCCTTCTCTCGTGGTGTTCAACGCGTCGAGCGACATCCCAGGCATGTAAGGGAGTGGTGACACTTGTATTCTTAGGCCGTCGCCACATGGCTGATAATCTAATTACCTACGATCAATCATGTCATAGGTGACCAAAAATATTTATCATCTAACTTCTTCTTGCTAGGTGACATGTAAGGCCTTTAGTCCCACACGTATTTGCAGTTAGCAAGAACACCTATTCTCCTTGTCCATCCATAGCTTGCAGTATGGATATCATAATGACTGATGATGATGATGATGATGATGACTTATCCTGTACTTTCATCCATAGGTGTTCTTGCTAACTGCAAATACGTGTGGGACTAAAGGCCTTACATGCCACCTAGCAAGAAGGAGTTAGATGATAAATATTTTTGGTCACCTATGACATGATTGATCGTAGGTAATTAG
This sequence comes from Chrysoteuchia culmella, assembly GCA_910589605.1. Taxonomy (NCBI): domain Eukaryota; kingdom Metazoa; phylum Arthropoda; class Insecta; order Lepidoptera; family Crambidae; genus Chrysoteuchia; species Chrysoteuchia culmella. The sequence goes on along the minus strand of OU342665.1, from coordinate 6,446,256 downwards.
ATTATCAGCCATGTGGCGACGGCCTAAGAATACAAGTGTCACCACTCCCTTACATGCCTGGGATGTCGCTCGACGCGTTGAACACCACGAGAGAAGGAAAACTTGAAACCTCTACCAACCCGTCTGGCCAGCGTGGTAGCAGTAGTCTAACAACCTCCTATGAACGCCATAATAGGCGAGAGCTAGGAGAAGCCTATGTCCAGCAGTGGACGTCCACAGGTTGACGATGAATTAGATTAAATGCAGAACCGACTTAAAAAAACCCAAAAGCAAAAAATAAACCTTTTGGAGTCGGTGCCAGCCAAGGCATTCTACTTTGCGGTCCAACTATTTTATTTTTCTTGCCTTGGCTGGCACCGACTCCAAAAGGTTTATTTTTTGCTTTTTAGTTTTTTGATGTCGGTTTTAATTTTTTTATAAAAAGTTTTTTATTTCACAATTTTTAAAGGTAGAACAGGTCTCGTACCTACGCTTATAACCTTATGTCAACTCCTCATTACCTTTAACAAAGCTACTTTTCCCGGTGCATAAGTAACGTACTTATTGAGGGTTTATAGCCTATAGGTATGTTGGCGAGGACCAATAGCTATTTAACAAAGTAGTTTCATCAAAATCCGCTCAGTAGTTATTGCGTGAAACTTCAGCTCGAACAAGAATCTAACAATTACCTGGATGATATAATTGTTTGATGACTTCCATGACATTAGGCCCCATATCTCCGAAGATTATCATCGGATCTCAATGAGACTTATATGGGACCAAATTGACAGTGTACCCGATCGAACAAAAAAACAACTATTAAAATCGGATCACCAACACCGGAGTAATCGGTATACATACATCGGACAAAAAAAAAATATATGGGTAGAATTGAGTACCTCCCTCCTTTTTTGTTGAAGTCGGTAAAAAGGTATGTGGCTCAGCAGTAGAGACATTTACAATTTCTAGATGACTCATGTTGACACGCCCGAAATTAATAACCTATCTGTAGATATGGGAAGGGCTATCTGAGATAGTTGCCTAGGATACTGGTTTCGTTGCCTAGCAACCGTCGTTATTTTGGTCATTAACAAAAATATTCTACGCAACTATCTCAGTTAGCCCTATCCATATCTACAGAGAGGTTATTAATTTCGGGCGTACGCTAGTAAATAAATTAAGTTAAATGTATATATACAGAAAGAACTTGATGACAATATCAAAACAACTTTTCTTAAACAACCAAACCATTTTCATTGTCAGGTTGTTGAAAAAACTCACACAAGTTTACTTTGCACAAAATGTTCTGTTTCCTAACAAATTCTCGTCCAAAAATAGTTCCATTAGTAACCATTTCATCGCCATTACCCAGAATCTAACAAACTTTGTTGTCATACGAGTTACTCGCGAACTCGTGCGTGATAAAGTTACGCATTCAAGTAAATCTTTCAAGTTGTTAAGCGAGTTGTCATTAAAACTTTTCCATTTGTCTTGGCGACTGTCAATTGTTAGTTCTAAATTTTATTACGAGATGGCGCTAGGTGTTCAGCAGATTCGGTTTGTTTTGAAGTTTGTAATTTGCAAGCGAGAATCCAGGTCAAGCTCCTATTTTAAGTACCTACTGTCCATATAGAGATTAGGAGAAAAATAACTGATAAAGAAATTGGGCTAAATAAATAGGTATGTATACTTTTTCTGTGAAAATTTAATTTCGCTACGTAATTTAGCTCTTTATTATCTCGGAAATAGAACTATTTATTTATCAAATACAGTTTGGCACATTGCCCTAAATATTTTGGAAGTCATTTATATTAAAATTGACTTTATATTCTATAAAGTAGAAAGACGTGGATCCCCAAAGAAAAACGGTAGTTTAATAGGGCCCGACAAATCCAAAGACAATTAACCGGAACGAGGTCGGAAGCCGCACATCCGGTGCCGGATGACCGGATAACAACACGCGCCTCTGTAATTTATGGTCACCATCACCTGTGAAACTCTTTGGACTTTTTAGCACTCTTTAGGCTGAAACTTGAAAAAAAGAACTTGTTACGAGTGTACGAGTACTATGGTATTGATCATGTCTACTGAGCTGTAAATTATGACATACAGTACGACAAATCTTAAATCAACGTGGGAAAAAAAAGGAAAAAACATGAAACGTCATTATTGACAGTTGTACAGCGTCTCCGCCTCCGTTAATTTTAAGCCTTGTCGCATGTGCAATAAGATCTATATTGAACGTGGCAAAAAAGGAACTAACACCGCCATCTTGTTTTTACATCATTTTTGATAATTAAAACGCTCCCGTCCACGTTAATTATCAGCCTTGTCGCACTATAGCATCATTTATATGATGACTTGCTATTTCTAAGCTTAGGTGTACTAGATCAAATTATAATGGATTATAGAAACTATAAAATATAATTATACAATAATATGTCTAAGTGTATCAAAGACCCTAAACTTTCTGAAAGTCAAAACTAAGAATCAGATAATACAACTTAAAAGGTTGTTAACTTTACAAATGAATTAAAATATCAAGACAAAGACAATCGCTGACGAAGTTTTAACGAAGCACAATTGTTAAGGAATATTAACAACACAACATCTTATTGTGAAACGATTCACAAAGACGTAAAGTAAAGAGAACTCACTAAAGAACGCCGTCAGCGAAATCCTGACAAAAAGGGACTCATCGATTTTATTATCACACTCATCCAATCGTAGAGGAAAAATCAAAATCGTTAAGCAAACGAGCTGTCTCATTGGGCCATTCGCAACTTCCAGTAGGGTCGAAGTACACAGCAAGCGATAACATAGATAGAATATCGGCTAGTTAGATTTGTCGTCAAGAGGTCATCAATACCTAATTGGAATTTATGAGCGTTTCCTCCAGCTCCTACTAAGCTTTTCTACTGGTAGGAGCCTAGGACATACTGTTCTTCGTTCTTCCACTTTTCAGTAGGATAGCTTAGTAGGGGCTGGAGGAAACGCTCCGATGTCGTTGACGTGGATTAGATGAAGGAAATTTAAAAATTCGCTGACCAAAGCTAGTAATGTTATGTGATTGTACAATGTTTAGTACTTATTATTACTAGGTATTTTGCTTCCTTCTTTGGAATCTAAATTATCAATTTTGAGGTGATTTTAGTTGGAAGAAGTCATTTTTTTTATAACGATGTGAATTATTATTATTATGATTAATGTTCACATAGTGCGAGCGAGTGGTATAAATGATCAAAATGATTCGTCAATTCGGGGTAAATACAATTTAAACCGTGCAATCGCTAACTAGGTATGCGATTTTAAGAGTTAATTGAGATTGACTTAAAAGTTATCTAAAAAAAGGATCGCAGTGTAAAATTGCAGGAAATATCTTTGCGATCACTTTGACTAGCATTGCTTCTCAAGGAAAACTACCTTTACTGTTACCCCAACTTAATTTAATCCATTTCTTTCATGGCGCCAATGTGCTCGTCACGATATTACTTTTTACTCGATATTCTTAAGATTTCTATTTTACCTGATTCTTGCTCATGAAGATGTCGTCAACGGTGTCTTCAGAAGTATTTGTCAGATGATGACACAAGAAATATTATCCTACTTACTAATATTAAAAATGGGAAAGTTTATTTTATTTATTACTAGCGGCCGCTCGCGGTTTCACCCGCGTGGTTGCCGATCCCGTGGGAATATTGGGATAAAAAGTATCCTATATTCGTAGCCAGATTATCCACTATTAAAATCACTACTAAATTTCATCCAAATCCGTTCAGTAGTTTTTTAGTTTATTCGTTGCAAACAAACAAACAAACAATCAAATATTTCCTCTTTATATTAGTATAGATATTGTTTGCCGCCACAGACAACTGGGAGCAAAAAAAAAATCCTGATAGCGGCATCTACTAACTTACCAGTACAAATAGTATTGAAAATAGTACATACAAATTGTTTTTCACAATATAATTCACTGTCTAAGTCTACTAACTTCGATATATATCATCATAATAATAAACTCATTTGCAAAAAAAACGGGCACCTAAGCAATGAACCATTTCAAATGTTAATATTGCTTTGTTTGATAATTATAGGTAGTTTTATCCTCACAAATTGGTAAATTAATAAGAAAATAATCGTTTTCATCAGTATTTCATAAAATTTAGATACAATTTATGGGAAATAATGCTAAACCTCGCTAGTAGTGTATGTTCGCTAGTAGTGCATATACTCATGAAGTAAAAATAAAAAAGTTTTATTGTTTGTTTTTCTTTAATAAAGTAAAAGCAGATAAATGTTTAGTATCGAGTGTGACTCCCTCTAGCTAAAATCACAGCTTGAATTCGTCTGGGCATGCTAGCGAGTATATCCCGGATACTTGCTTGCGGAATACGTTCCCACTCCGCAGTAATCACATTCTTCAGCTCTCTGATGGTCTGCGGAGCCGGGTGTACTGATCTCACACGCCGTTTCAGAACGTCCCAGACATGCTCTATGGGATTGAGGTCGGGACTTCGAGCTGGCCAATCCAAACGACGAATGCCAACCTCTTGCACATACGCATTAACATCGCGGGATCGGTGGGCGCGAGCATTGTCGTCCATAAAAATCGAGTCTTCACCTAGAGCGGCCAATGCGGGTTGTGCATGAGGAATTAGAACTTCCGTTATGTATCGATGCCCAGTCAGTGAGCCGTTTTCAATGTAGACTAACTCTGTACGATCCATTGAATTTATTCCTGCCCAAAACATAACAGAGCCCCCACCATAAGGTGTGATTTCTTCGAAACATGCCTCTGCAAAGCGTTCTCCATGTCTTCTTAGCACTCGCCGACGTCGATCTTCACCGAACAAAGATATCCTGGCTTCATCAGAGAACAAAACCCTATTCCAATCTTCTTGAGTCCATGATTCACAATTTCTAGCGAACCTAAGCCTGTGAACTCTGTGCTCACGGAGTAATTTGGGGCCGCGGGCCGGGCGGTGACTGCGTATATTGGCAGCGAGAAGCCTCCTCCTGACCGTCCATAGACTAATATGCACATTTCTTACTTCTTGGAGGTTGTTCTTAAGATCCACATACGAAGATTTGCGATTTCTCAATGCGCGACTCACAAGAAAACGATCATCCCGTGGTTGGGTACATGGTTTTCTTCCAGAACCAGGCCTTCTCTCGACGGAACCAGTCTCCTGATATCGCTGCCAGGTCCTTTGGACTGTCGAGCGACTAACATTTAGCCTCCTAGCCACGAAACATTGGCTACAACCCTCTTCAAGCAGCGCGATAATTTTGGTAGCTTTTACCACTTTATCTACCATTTTTGATACAGCCAAACAGCAATAAATAAAGCTTTGACAGTCAAGGATATAAAATTAATCGATACAAATTTAATAAAAGTTATGAAAGTCGATGTTAACTTCTGGAACTTCGAGCCAAAAATGTGGGGTAAAAAGGGGTTTTCTGTAAAAATGAGCATAAAATGAAAATTTGAATTTAGAACGTAATTTTTTAAATACCACAGCATTTTTAAAACCGGCCAGTAACGTGTACAAACGATTGAAACCTTTTTGGTATTGAATCTTTTTAAAGATGAATGAAAATCAAAACCGCCCGTTTTTTTTTGCAAATGAGTGTATTATATATATAGCATTGGACTATCGAACGCTTAACCTAAACATTAGCATACAGATCTTTGCAGATATATATTGTCATTTTTATGTACAGAGTCGCAAAATGACCATGTTTGTATTGAAAATAACTCGGTGGGGCAATCAATGTACCGATGAGTGTATACAGTTAGGATTATGCTTACGTAGGTAGTTCTTTCATCTATGACCTTAATAAGAGCCTCAAGAAACAATTACCCGCATAATACAGCACTACTACAAAAGCTCAGGTGACATTACCGGACCGTAAATCGCCGGCGCCGTCGTCCGGTCGTCCGGCGCCGTCTGACGGACGGCTTCCGACGGATTCCGACGGCTTCCGACCTCATCGCGTTTAATTGTCGGCGGCTTTGTCGGATAGGGCGCAATGTGATTTATTCCTCTTTTTTATTTTGTTTCACTTTGGGGTTTAACAAATTGTCTTTTGTTGACAAAGTGTCTTTGACAAATGAATGAGGTTTTAGCTGATGTTCATGACCTTTTTGCTGTGTTTAGTACACTTTATGTGAGATTATTATTGTTGTTTGATGGCATTTTTTTATTCAGCATATCTTTATGCCACATTAAAAAAAAAATAGAAATGAATAGAACTGTCCCTTTATGCACCTCATCTTTAATTAGTGTCAGTTTAAACAAATGAAGGTTAAAATACGACTTTGATTTGACATACTAATATACTTACACATCTAAACCATAATATACCTACCTTAGTAGATAACGATTAGGTTGTCATTTATGAAAAGAACAGATACCTTACCTATATAGGTAATATAATGTTTAGAAAATGTCAACAGTTAGCTGCTGCAAATGGATCTAAAAATAGTGTTATGTCGAAAAAGTTTTTTTCGGTGTTTTAACGCGAATTTTATATAAGGTTCAACTTATGTACTTATTGAAATCTTTGATTAGATTAAAATAATTTATTTCCTATATGAACATTAAAAAGTAAATTCAAATATCAGTGCAGTTTACGTGCAGCCTTTAAGTGCAACCCACAAACATACGGAGACGAATAAGTAAAGACGAAAAGCAACTCTATGATTGCGCACTATTGCATAGCATCGTTTATTTCCAATAGGTACTTGTTTGGCAAGCGTTTCGCTATCAAAGCAGTTATAGTTGTGTTATCGGATCTTTAAATCTAAAATATTATTATGATGCATAACTGCTAAACAGTGTATAAATGGTCTAAAATACGATACTGAAAGTTGTGTCATGCCCACCGCATAACGCATTAATGCAGCGAATCAGGGTTGGCAAAAATATTTACTACTAGCGGATCCTCGCGGTTTTACCCGCGTGGTGCCCGTTCCCGTGGGAATATCGGTATAAAATATAGCCTATGTCACTCGGGAGAAATGTAGCTTTCTAATGGTCTAAGAATTTTCTAAATCGGTTCAGTAGTTCCTGAGATTAGCGCGTTAAAACAAACCAACTCTTCAGCTTTATAATATTAGTATAGATTTAATCACGCGTTTTAGTGTGACGCAGGAACTCAGTATGATGAAGATTGTAATAAATACCTACATTAACAAAGTTAAATACTTGATTGTCATAGTTTTGACATTGTAGTGACTAATCAAATTATAGACATACTGCATGCTTAGGTCGTGTTACAAAAAATAGAGCGTGATTGCAATTCTAGAACCTACCTGGCCCTTCGACCGTCGCCTTTCCTCATAATCTGTCCACTGTAACTAAGCACTATTTGGATACTAAAATAATTATATGATTTGAAATTTTAATAAGTTTGGAAATACCAAACCTGACGTTTTTACTTAAAGTGCAATGCCGGCAAGAGATATTCCACATTTGACTCCCATGCTTTCAATAGAAACTGGGTTTATGCGTTTATACCTAATGTCATTTAATTGTGAATCGCTTTTTATCTTTGTATTATGTAAGCGTTAAAACGATAGAAAATTTGCCATTTTAGAAGGGGGGCAGATTTCGACAGCCCATTTTTTTTTTTGTGAAGAGGATTCAGATTTCGATAACCCTGACTAGCAAAAGGCTAAATCCATTTCCCGACTATTGTAATATGCAGCGATTTGGTCTAATTAATTTCGACAATTACAACCAATGTGTGGTCGGAACACCAACAGATTGCGGCAACTTTATTGTGGTCAAACGACGCCATATTTAATGTAACTACCCGTTAAAATTCACTCGAATTAGTTAACAATATAGTCGATAATCCGTCGGTTGTTATTCGAATTGAGGTTATAATGTGTTAGTTAATCTGTTTGGGTATTATCAGATTTTTGTTGATCTAATTTCTGCTGGCCAGAAATTGATAAAGCAGTAATGGGTTCATTTTCATAACGAAAACGTTCAGTTAACTTAAAACATCCTAATAAAATAATAAACGGTAAAAGCTTGGATTTTTGGATATTTGGTTGGATTTTCGGTTTTGCTTCGCCGGTAGAAAGGCTGGTGCTAGCCAGTAAGTGTAACGTACCACCAGTATTTTAACCGCCTCTGTGGTCTAGTGGTACAACCACCGGTACATACAGGGGGTACAAATTGTATTCGGTTTGGTTGGTGGTAGGACTTGCTGTAAGTCCACCTGGATAGCTACCACCATCTTATCTAAGTCTGGCGCCATAATAACAATGTTTTTAGCATTGTTGTGTTCCGGCAGTTAGAGATAAGATAGCCAATTCCTCAGTGATTGAGGATTCCGGGAGAGGCTCGCTTCCATCTCTAGCCTTATCAATACTTAACATCAGGTATGATGAAGGCTAAGAGTCTCACCGCCGTTAATAAAAAAAAGTTGAAAAACGCCCATTCTTAAAGCAACAACCTTGGTATAATATTATAGCAGCGGATATAACATCGGTAAGCGCACCATTTTCAATAATATTAGTCAGCATGAGACTACTGCCATGACAACAGCGTCGATGTATCGCTAAGAGAACAGCATAGCGACGTCAGAAGATCTACAGTTCGTCAATATAGACGCACCCTTATTTCCCGGCTACATGCTCCGTCTTACCTAAAAGCATGCCTGCACAAACCCGTTTGCGCAGGTAAGACAGAGCGTGTAGCCGGGACTTAAAATATTGCGCGCATGAGCAAATTTTGTCTCCGCAAGTAATTTGTCTCTGTCGCCATCTTTTTGCAACATAACTTTATCTGTATAATTTTCCACTTTCAGCAACTTTTATGTCGTCGCGGGGTTGCCTCCAAAGTCACGGACATAAGTCTCCCGAAAACTTGATGCCAAAATATTTGCGGAGACAAAAGTTGCTCCTGCATGCTCTCACTTATTCATAGTCATAGTCCACCTTCGCCATAGCGATCGCTGTTCGTTTACTGATCGCTGTACCGATTGTGGCAATATTGTTTAATTAATGGAGCACGGTCTATTGGACTCGAGTTCCAACGTCAATTTCAGTGTTAGACTTCAATACTTTGGTAACATAGTGCAGGTTTATTCAGAAGATTGATGGCGCTGATTGAAATGACTTTAGTTTGTATAAGAGCAACAGCAACACGTCGTTAGAAGACGTGAAGACGTAAAAGCAGATTAATATTTTACAGTTTATCCGCAGGCTGATTATCTAACACTAGCGGCCGCTCGTGGTATCACCCGCGTGGTTCCCGTTTCCATGGGAATATCAGGATAACAAGTATCCTATGTTCTTAGCTAAGCTATCTACTATCTGTGTACCAAATTTCATCCAAATCCGTTGAGTAGTTTTGGAGCCTATTCAATGCAAACAAACAAACAATCAAATCTTTCCTCTTTATAATATTATAGTATAGAAAAAATCACCAAGCAACCTGAGGGCTAATTGTCTAATTTTAAATCTATCGCAATCCCTTTCAATTCGTAATTTGAAAGTTATTCAGGCCGTCGCTATTTGACATTTGAAAGGGATTGTGATCGGGACGCGTTTTAAAAGGTATGGAATAAACGAAATTGAACTGTTTAAGCAATATAACAGACGAAAATATCACAATCACAATACCTCAGAAAGGGACTGTGATAGATTTTAAATTAGAAAATTAGGGGGCAGTTTCGGCGCTGTCACATTTTCAAACTGTATGACAGTCACAACAGCGACGAAACTGGAAACTGAACCGAGTTTTCGTTAGACAATCAGCCCCCGATCGCTTGGCACATATAGTCATAACACTATAATGACGTCAGTAATTTAAGAGCCAGCAATATGCGCCATATAGGCCACGGTGTACGACTCTAAGGTCCGGTTCACCACTGACATAAGTCCTGCGAGCCTACCATCATCTATTAGAAACCTCGTTATATTTTAAGAACGTTTTGTTTTTTTTTTTAAGTTATCACATTTTTACACACTTTTTTGGAGGCAAAGGAGGAGGAGTGAAGACGTCACAAAACTTCCATAAAAAACAAGCTTACTTTAAGAGATTCATAGTACGAAATAGCATGGTAAGATTGAAACAATACTGCGCTGAGAATGCGGCGGTATGCCCCCTGGATATACTCGTATATGCATTCATAAACGACGAAGAAGTTTATGCAAAACAACAATTTGAATTTCTTCACTACCCTTTTTGAGGTAGGTAACCTTTCGGTACTATACGTGTAAAATGCTTCTTCTTCTCAATATTTTGAGATATGCTCCTTCTAACTTTATTATGTTCTGTGGTTTTACACTGAAATACAATGAACTGTGACACTCCCTAATATCCATGTAATTTAGCCCGGGGCTACCGACTAGTCGCTAACAACTTTTGCTCGGTCCGCTCGTGATCAGAATACCAACGGTAAAAACGATACAACGTATCGTATCTGATCAGGGATGTTTGACTTAGAATTTGAGAGCACAACGTTTTGTGTGTATCCAATTTGAACCTTTCTGTGTTGTATCTAGAGGTATAGGTATACTGTCTTTAAACTGGCGGTGTAGATCGAAAACGTAGATTTCCAATGCATTGAATATTGATGTTTGGTTTTTAATTTTCTTGCGTGCCGTTTCTCTAAAGTTGTCTTACCAAATAAATCTCTATTTAAATGAACTTAAAAGTTAATAGCCTTTAAATTCTAAAGCAGCCTCATTGTTTGATTCTAGTTCAAGTCGTTTGATTTCAATTTCACTTTAAACGTCCTCTTAAACATTATTATTTATTATGGTGCAGATTTTTTGCTTACCAATGGTTATCGCGTTCGGTCTGCGATTGTAGTTAATCGATTTTCGCTATGGCCGGTCATGTTCAGCTTCTAGTTGTCTAGAAGGCACGTTTAACCGTTGGTTCCTTTGCGACTACAAAGGCTTAACGACTGTTAATAATACCCACCAAACCGCATTGGGTTGGATTGATTATGATGATGATGATTTAGTGTTTCTCTACATAATAATGTTCATAGGCAAGGCTTATTGAAAACTGATACAATAATACGACAGTGTAACTAAAATAGACTGTGATATGATAATTATTACCTTGGTGCCTTGCCGTGCCTTGCCGTTATTCATAAAAATAGAGTAAAATACGTACATCTTATGTTTTGGCGTGCACTGTTCATTGAAATAAAACAACAATTCATCCCGTGGTCACGGGATGAGTCATCCCGTGACCACGGCAACTGTAAAGGTGCCGAAACGTCGGGAAAATAAAAAAAACTCCTAAAAAACCTAAAAATACGGACAATTACAAGTTAGTTCGTGGAAACATCCGTAAAAGTTGTTTTATTTCAAAGTAGAGTAAAAGTTACACCTTGTTGTAAATCTGATGTTGTAGGTATGTATCTCACTTCCAGCAAATAAAAGTGACAGCATCAGTCTTACACCCAGATATAACTCCACATTTATTATTATGAGTATCTATTATAGCATATATAGGTCGCTATCATAAATACTAGAAATTATATACTGAATTGAATGTAAACATGTGGCAAATATAACTCGTAACTTGCCAAAGTTAAACTGCTCGTACACCCGTTTGCGTCATCGCTATAGATAACATCACTATAACTGTAAGGATAACAATTATTATATCAGTCAGAATAATAAAAAGGCTGGAATTTTATAATTTACACATTATATAAACCCCATAAACTCTTATTTGTACGTATATATATACTCATAAAGAAAATAATTCTAATCTTGAATATGTAGTCGCTGAGTATAAAATTTGTAATTTGTGATCGATACCTTCTAAATGATTATGATCACTTTTTTATGGTTTTTGAATTTTTGCATTTTACAATGCTATTTTTATACTTATGATAAATTTTAAATAGAAAAATATTCTATATTTCTATATAAGTCTCGGTAGCTCAGTGGTTCGAGCATTGGACCGGATTTCCAAAGGTCGTGGGTTCGATTCCCATTTGAGAATTCTCTTGTGGCCGAGTTGTTTTTTTTCATTTTTTTTTCTATTTAAAATTTATCATAAATGATCACTATTCTACGCTGTTTCGCGTGATTGATTAACAAACATCTAAACATCTAAACGTTCACATTTTATATTAGTAGGATTATTAGGATAACAGCATTTTGTCAACCGTACCTATCTCTTATTATTCCAAGCACGGCCAACCCGTCGTCGAGAGTCGCCCAATCCAGGCCGATTTGTCATTTGACCAACCACATTTAATAAAACATTGGTAAAGTTCAAAATATTTCTTTCATATATAAACATACTTAAATAAAAATATACTATGAAATGTTTTCCAAGTGTATGTAAGTGGGTATGTAGGACTTTTAAATATTAGTGCAGATTTACATAGGGACCACCTGGAATTTAGTCACTCATGGGGTGACCGACCCTTGATTTTAACCACCACCTCCATGGATATAGATATATATACCAGGGATATAGGGTGCCTTGACTAGGGGTCTGGCACTGTGGGCCCTACATAGTCGGTATGCGTAAAGAGATACCTACCTAATTCCTCTCACTCAAACAAAAATATTCAGACTGAGCAAGCAAACCACTAAATCACCGAGATTCACAAAAATACCAATGCTTAATTTCAAGTTGTGAAAGTAATGCAAATTTCAGAAACATGAATAATATTATTAGTTCTGTACGATGACACCAAGATTTTCTATTCTAGGCTAGGCTAGGTATTCTAAGGCTAGGTATTCCGGTTTTATAGTTGGTTATCTGCCAGATCACGCCTGATTTTATCAAATTCGAATCTCTAAGTTTTAAGTACATCTTAAGTTTTGGCGCACACTGTTAATTGAAATACAACAACTTTTACGGATATCAAACGAACTAAGTTGTAATTGTCCGTATTTCTAGGATTTTTAGGGGTTTTTTCAATTTCCCGACGTGGTCACGGGATGACTGTGAACGGGAAATACGGACAATTACAACTTAGTTCGTGAAATATAGCGCGTTTGATATCCGTAAAAGTTGTTGTATTTCGAATCTACGTGTTCTGCAGTTTGTTGACTCGGGATATACTCGTATACCGTTCCTGTTACCGTTAAGTTACCGTTAAGTTGAGCTGTCCGGCCTAACCTTATAAGTGTGCCCTATTATTATTTTTTAATTATATTTTTAAATGAGTTGAATCTTCCAATAAGTAATTTGAGAAGCTCGGTGGCGCAGTGGTCCGCCCGCTAAGGTTGCGATTGTAACGGCTAAGCAACTTTCGCAATGATCGGTCACGGGATGGGTGACCACAAAATTGTTACGTCGAGCTCCTTCACGTTTCGGAAGGCACATTAAGCCGTTGCTCCCAGCTGCATTCATATGAAAGGCCAGTGCCCCAGCAATGAAAACCCTTCATTGCTAGTGGTAAGGCCCGTGAATAAAGGGTAAAAACTATAAAAATGAAGAGTCTTCAAAATGTAAGCTCATATTTATTATTTACCAACTTAGTTTTAAAAGCTTTAGCACTTTACTCGAGCTTGCTTCTAGACACTAAAGCTAAGTGTTACGTAAGCAACACCTGTAAGTATATACTCGTATCCAAGAGTGTGACTTGTATCTTCCATACAAATGACAAATGGAAAGAAATGAATAGGAAAAGCCTCGAACAAACGGGATCGAAGGGTTGTCACGTCGCTCCTCATTTATGTAATGGTTTTGCTCCTAAAGATCAGCGCATACTGAGACGTAAGAAGTCCTTAGTAAAAAAAAAAACTACGAAAACCAGCCTGATTCATGTTACATAATTATTATTCTTTAGAGTGATTGTGATGACTGTTTTGTAGTTCCCTGTTATTTCTACGATTTATTATTGTAGCATAAGATCCCTATTATCATAGACCCTATTATCACCTACTTGTCTCATTGTATTACTGATTGTTGTGTGTTATTAGTAAATGGTTTCTATTCTATTGTTGATTCCCATGCTGAACTGGAAGTGAAGAAATACAAATAATGTGCCAGCTACTAGATTTTTAGTGCAGATTGTTAAAGCTTAAGGTACAATCGGGGAATTTCCCGGTTGATCAGTAGAGTTTTTTGAGAAACATTTTTCGGAAAGTACTAATGTTAAAGTAATAATGTATTATTCAAATATATATAATAAAATAGGCGAAAGGTTGGCAACCAGTCTTTTGTTTTCAGCGAACACCTTATTTCCCGGCCACACGCTCCATCTTACTTACCTGCGCAAACCGGTTTTTGCAGGCATGCTATCAGGAAAGACAGAGCGGGACATGCATAGACCTTTATTTTAACGAGTGGAAAATGCGTTACGCATACCTATGTCGCTTGGGAGACCAAACAAAAGTTTATGTGGGACTCTCCCGTCGATGGACCTACCCACTAAAAACCACTCGCCGTGTCCTTCTTCCCGTAGTGTCTCTGCCATGGCCATAGTTGTAGTATTGGTAGATAGCCTCAACTGGGTTGAAACATGCATTAGACCTAACACATGTGGCGTCATTGTAGAGAAGCCATGATAGTGATGTTTATACAATACAATACAATGGTACAAACAGATTGCATTAAAGTCTCTTTATGTACACACATAAGACATCAGGGTCCTTAGCCAAAGTAACAATTCAAAAACGATAACGAAGTTCGAAAAGAATTAAATGTATGGGATTGGCGGATTGGCATAAGGCGCGCTAAATCACGTGGTCTTACCGCAAGTTCATTGGAGAATATAGACAATAACGAATCGAATCATCGTTTCGCTACATAACGATGTTACTTTGTCTACGGGCCCAGTACCCTCAATACGAGGTTGCAAACTATAATCGTTTTCGACTATAATCGTAAGCGCTGATGGCCGCGCTTGCCAGACTGATCGTATTCGATCACGTTCGTTAAGCAAAGTTCGGCCCGTCAGGTGTCGGATGGGTGACCGTAAAGTGGCATTATAACTGAGCGCTTCCGTGCTTCGGAGGGCATATTAAACCGTCGGTCCCATGCAGTCCATATCAATTGATTACAGTCGTTCAGCCAAGTCAGAGGCCTTATAGGCGGCTTGATAAACTCTGACACCAGCCCCCCTAGCATGAACACCGCTATATCATGCGATATGATATAGCGCATCATGCTGTCTTGCTTACTCCGCTACAATGTGAGCGGGACATTGACACGTTATCGAGTTATCGAGTCGATAAAAGCTGGTCATGCTAGGCCTACTGAGGTTGCCACTAAGTAGAGAAGAATATCGTTTTCGAAAACTATCACTTTATCTCAGACATATCCATGGACAGGTTTACCGACACGAGTAGAGCATCCGTTAGTTGTCGAAAACGTTGACAGTAAATGTCAACTCGTACTAAGGGCTCTGACATATCAAGATTGTCCAAGACTTTTCCTATTTTACTATACGTTTCCCTTTACTTCCGATATCCTATTGTATGTAACAGTTTTTTTTTTGTCATTTCGTTAACAATAGCTGTACTCAACGATAGTGGAAATAACTATCGAAATGTTAAATCTACAGCTATAGTAAATGTAGGAAGCAGTTATTATCGGTTTGTTATACAACGATTTCCAAATACTTATATTGTTGAATCATAATAGTCACCGGAATATTTAAAAAAATATACGAGTCTGTTGAAACGAATTAGTTTTTATTTTTATTTAGAATTGAGTTTTTCGCTTTTATAGATATTTAAATGCTTCCGTTATTGTTTTTATTGTAATCGGAAGAATCAGAATTTGTATGTATTCGTAGAATTTAATAAACTGCAGGCCTATTCATAAAATAAGTTTTTTTTGTATTGCTTATTAATAAGAGGAGGAGGAATTTGGTACGGCAGTGGTTAGCGCGCATCCTGTGATTGTGATGGTTAAGCCACTTTCACAATGGTCTGTAACGGGATGGGTGACCAATAATATATTATCACTTACTCCTCCGTGATTCAGATGTTCGGCGCAGTCGGCTAGTCCTGGTTGCATTTGGAGTCGCTAATACCAACCAATTCTCATTGCGTCTGAGTAGTGGGTCATCGCCCATTCTCCATATCCATCTTTAAGGAAGGCCAGTGCCCAAGCAGTGGGGACATTATAATGACTGATGATGATAATGATGAATGTGATGATTTATGAAAATCAATGCTTTCAATCGAACACAAAACGAGTGGCAAAATATTGTTCCCCAGGCGCTCAATAATTCTGAACTGAGTACCAGACGTACAAATATGCGCCACCTCCTTATGGTTGATTCGCACTAAAGGTTTTGCTTAGAATTTAATCATCCAGATTATCAATAAAATCTGACAGAGAGTCGAATTCTTTACCGAGTCTGCGTTTCCTGAGAAGATTTACAATTTGGGGGCCTTCAAGTCGCGATTGAATAGGTATCTCCTAGACAAGCGCATTTCATCCTAGATCGTCAGGCGAGATGCGAGATAGCGGTCAAGCGCTGACCTATAGGTTCAATATATATATATTTAAAAAAACCTTATGGATATGCACAGACTATGCGCTTTTAAAGAAGAAACGTCATAAAATATAATATATAAACGGTAACTGTGGTTTCATAATATGTGAAAAATAATTGAAGGATTTTTCAGCTTAGAAAAAAAACAATGAAAAAAACGTGTTTTTCATTTTATCGTCTAATATTAGCACTAATCCCCAGTGTTTCTATAACGAGCCGTCTTTGATTGCACATAAAAATATATTTTCTATACAAAAAAGTATTTATATCTTTTCAGTCTCTCATCATTGGTAATGGTGTAAATGGAGACGTTATTGTTGTTCTGTCTTTGAAGTCGTAGCCTAAGCTTTGATGTCCCCTTGAGATTTCGCCTTTCAAACTCAACACGTTAGGGAGCCACCTTTATCCCTTAAGTCATAAAAGTGAATTTGGTAATGATTGTTAGGAGTTTCTTATTATTTATTATGTATTATATTTGTTTACTTTTGGTTTGAGTACTATGTAGATTCAGATCTTTTTAATGTGTAGGTTTTTTTAAAATTCATGACGGGGAGACTCTGAACCTTCATCATACCTGATGTTAAGTATTGATAAGGCTGAAGATGGTCGCGAGCCTCTCCCAGAATCCACTTAACTCAATCAACTACTGAGGAACTGGCTATCTTATCTCTAACTGCCGGAACACAACAATGCTGAAAACATTGTTGTTATGGCGTCAGACTTAGATACGATGGTGGTAGCTAGCCGCCAGGCGGACTCACACCAAGTCCTACTACCAATCAAACCGAATACAATATGTTCACAATACAAATACAAATACAATATGTGCTGGGAATCGAACCTGGGACCCCTGGGTCTGACACCGGTGGTTGTTACCACTAGACCA
This sequence comes from Chrysoteuchia culmella, assembly GCA_910589605.1. Classification (NCBI taxonomy): domain Eukaryota; kingdom Metazoa; phylum Arthropoda; class Insecta; order Lepidoptera; family Crambidae; genus Chrysoteuchia; species Chrysoteuchia culmella. Next base: position 6,428,930 of record OU342665.1, on the reverse strand, counting down.
CAGAGGCGGATAATATACCTTAAATGATTAATGTTAGAGCTTTCAGTTAAACTTGTGTCATCTACTTAAACGGCTGCATCTAAAAACCAGCGCCGCAGTCTAAGCTGTGGCCACAGAACGGAATTTTCTGTTCTGTGGCTGTGGCATTAGCCACAGAATTGTGGCATTATTTTTGCTGATTTTTCTTTCTTTCTTTCTTTATATCGAAAACAGAATTTAAATAAGCTTATTTTTCGCCTCAAACCTAATATAACTAATTACTTATAAGAATTGCCTATTCGTTCTATATTATAGGGCGAATAATTCTTATAAGTAATAAGAAAGTTTATAATTTTAACTTACTTTTCAAAGGAACATCATAGATAGCAAACTTAAATGTTGCTACTAACATTTAATACATAAAAATGAACTAATAAATCGAAACTAATAAATAACTTATTCATAATATTTTTTATTGACAAACATTTTCTTTGATGTAATTAATATGAATTAGCAATTCTACTCCAACATGTTTTAACTTCGAAAATAATCTAGATATATTTCTCTTTTGATTTTAATTCAATAAAATATTTCGGCAAAGCAAATACAAAACCCGAAATAAGAAATCGAATCACAAACAGTGAGATTTATAATTTGATCTTTTATGAAACCCTCGGAGATATCATAACTTTTAAAAGCATTCTCTTTGTGGCGTACCAAAGCCAGTTTTCTAAATTCTACTCCAAAAAGCAATTTATAGGATGTCTAATGTTATTCCAGCTTTTTACTACACAGATGTCAGAGATGCCTACTTGGTAGAAAAAGGTACAGTCCAATTTCAGGCATTTTTGTTATTCTTCAATAGTTTATCAAGTTATTTTTCCAATTATTGGTAGTTCATATACCTTTTCTTAATAATTTATAAGGTCTATATTCATGTTCAAGAGTGCTGAAAAGACACTATTAATTATATGTTTGGCATTATATCTTCTAAGTGTACACTTATATTACTTATATATATTAGCTTCATTATCTAACATGAGCTAAGCTAAAGCTGAAATGAAAGTGGTTGAGCTTTCGAGGAGAGGCGCGCTTTCACCTTCTGCCTTTCAAGTTTAACGGCCATTTTTCCCAAGCATGTTCTTAAACAAGGTATCGAGGGAATTTTAAACGTACCACTTATAAACAAAAACAATAATCTCAAAAACAATTAAAAACAATTACCTACTTAAACAAACTGATATATAAAAATATAGAGAATAATATAATATTTAAATAAGTCTTTTCCATGCGTGGGATTCCAATCTGTGGGATTGGCTTAGATTGAACGACTCACAATCGATTAATCTATGATAATCTAACTAATCGTTAGTATTTAGTTTAAAATTTATATAAAACTTACTTTGTAATGTTAGTAGATGATTCAGTGGTGCACGGAAGAAAAACGTATAGTATTATAATTTTAAAGTAACCTTTAAATTTTAACAATAACTGAGAATATTTAAAGGGTCTTGATTGTATTGTTATGTAACTTTGAAACTGATTTCTTGTACTTTTTTTTAAACCTGTTTAACTTTTTTTTTTTTAGAAAAAAGGTATTTTTAAGGAAAACTTGTAATTGGCTTTACGAGATTACGATATAGACCTGTTTAATTAAACAATTTGTAAAGCTGTTGGTTTTCAAATAAATAAATAAATGTCGATAAATATTGCAAAATTCTTTGAGCATGAATTCGAATAAACACTTGGCTTTTTACTCACGACGGATGGAACGGCGTGTGTGCATGTGTGTTTGTGTGTGTGTGTGTGTGTGTGTCTTTGTGCGCGTGAGTGTGTGTGTGTGTGTGTGTGTCTGTGTATGTCTGTTGCCATTTTTCTCTGAAACTACTGGGCTGATTTCGATGCGGTTAATTGCATTCGAAGGATATAACATCAGAGCAGGTTCTTAAACATCTTTCATAGTGGTAGACCACCAGGGGGCGCTGCAGCAACCAGATAACAGATCAAAAACTACTTAAACGATTTTAATGTGGCTTTTTGCATTCAACAGGTATAATTTCAGACTTGGTTTTACAGGACAGCTGCAGATCACCAGGTGGCACTACAGCAGCAAGGATTCTTGAGGCTTAAGAGCTTCTTTGCTGAAATATTTAGCCGATTCCGATGCTGTATTTTACATTAAACAGGTGACATTTCAGAGTAGGTTTCTAATTGTGTTTTACAGCTGTAAGCCACCAGTGGGCGCTGCAGTAGTCTGCTGAGAGTTTTCCAAAAAGATTGAAATAAAAAACAACATTGAAAATGTTGTAGAAAACTTTTGTATGTAAAAAACGTCATAGGCAAAAATAAAAAGAGTTCCTCCCTCCCTCGACTAAATGTGATGTAGGTACTATAACATAATTTATCCACCTATTCATAAATCATAAACGCAAGAAAAATCTGTGTGCTGCTATTGCCATCTCTCTGAAATCTCTCAGTATTTCAAATAAAATTTTATTTTACACATCTGCTAAGTATTAGTTAATTTCTGGGCAGGTAATTCACAACACGCCGTAGGAGCTTTACAAACCAACACGCTGTTTTCAATTACTCGTTCATAATTGCAAAAGTACAACTTTCGTAGTAAAAAGACAAAATTAACGAATCACCAGGCGTCGTCGTATTGTTTATATTAAATTTAATTTCATTGAAATTTCAATCAAATCTATCTAGGCGAAGTTGCCAAAGATAAATCTTGGAGGGAATGAGTTCTCAAACTCATTATACTGGTCATAACTCAAACATTAAACTCGTACACCAGTTGGGGAAATCACGAACCGAAATAAGATATTTGGTACAAACAGAGCCTCCCCTCGGTATAGATACTCTTGACATGCAAATGCGCCGTTTAGTCTGTTCACCGAAAGTAGCTACGAGTACTTATAGTCTGTTCAGGGAAACGAGCTATTACTGAGAGAATTCGAACGTTCGTGATTGGCTGAAAGTAAGCTACATTACCTATGAGCGAGTGGATTGCGTATGCGCCATATATTCAGCCAATAGAGCGCGAGAAAATTATCCCAGTACTAGTTCATTTCCGCGAACAGACAATAGTTCTCCTCATTATTACTTGGGAACCGAGTTAATGAAATGTCTACTCAAAGATCTGTTAGACTTCTAAGGTTAATATGACGTGTTAAATATTGTTTAATCATAACTGAGGGCCTACCATCAACTGTAATGCGTTTCATTTTAGATTATTTTTAGGTAGTAAGGGTGAGACGCCGCTATACGAACCGTTTGACAGCATCCCACTTTCACAACCTAAAAATAACCTAAAAGCAATCGCAAGGAGTTGATCGTAGGGCACCTGTTGTGTGTAGTAACTTTATTGACACCTGCTTTTGACGCAGTGGTATTGAAAATTCCTACTAATCCAGGGATTGTGGGTTCGATTTCCTGCAGCTACTACTAAATGTGATGAATCGTCGTCGCCGTCGTTGTCGTCTCGGCCACATGACCCACTGCTGGGCGTCATATGGCTGAGACGGACTATAGGGCTCCCCCAAGAATCTCCACGACGATCGGTCCTGCGCTGCCCGCATCCAGCGGCTTCACGCTGCCTTCACCAGATCGTCGGTCCACTATGTCGGGCGACCGCGCACCCGACGACGTTCCGTGGATAGGCCTTCCACGGAGCGTCGTCAGGTGCGCGGTCGCCATTCCTGAACCTTTCCACCCCAACGGCCATCGTTTCTTCTCGCTACTGCCAATTCAGCTGAGCAATTCTTCGAGCGATATCATTTACTTTAGTTGTCCTAAGTATCTCCTTATTTCATTTCATGTGATAAATATTGGTGGCAATTACGAGTTTCCGATTATCAATATTTCTGGTTGGTTCTGATATCCGTATAAGTGTCGTATTGTCGCCGTTGGTCGTGGAGATCCTTAGAAGAGGCCTGTACCCAGCATTGGGTGTCATGTGGCGGAGATGACGATGAGATGAATAATGTTCTCGGAGCCAGGTCAACGTACGGGGTGCTGTCTGATACTTATACACTTAATGTGCGAAAATTTTATTGTACGATGAAACCTTGTGTTTGTTCATTGATGTTCCTGCACATCACTAGCAGAGCGGCGAGCGGGGATTCCACCGCCCGCTCCACACTTCTCGATCGACCGGCCACGCATACGTCGTCGTGTCTATTGTACCGTTTTGAAACGAATATTTACTATTGTCGAACTTGATCATTATATCGACTTATTTTATACAGTCCACTTACGTTTTATTTCGCACCAAAACATTGGTCCTTCGAGCCGGATATGAACCAGCGACTTATGGATCCAAACTGGAAATTACGCAATAACTTCACTCGCTATTCGTGCGGGCGTCGGTGTTCGCTTGAAGTATTCGCGATTTGACGAAAAGATTGAGCAAGACGCTTTGCCATAATACCATATCAAGTCTGTTAGATGCTAAAATGATACACCTATTTTACCGATTTAAAAGCCCCGCCAATAGGTAACGTCCTGAAAATCGTGTTTTAGAATCGATAGCTTTTTATTTATCAACAGCGGTGCTCCACAAAGGTGTCTCAATGGCATTTCAATGTTATCAGTATTTCTAAGATTTAGTATTCTGTTGGCAAAAATGTCAAAAGGTAGGTTACAGAAATATCACCGAAAGGAACATTAGCATAATTGAATCACGACGCGACTTCACCGCGTTTGACATAAAGTGTGAAAATTCTTTTAGTTTGGATTTGTACTAGAATAGAAGATGTTGGGTAACATGTCTCTAGTCTCATGTGTTTTAAAATCGATACTTAGGGCAAGTTTTCGTTTATTATCTGAGAAACTAACCGAACCTGATAATACACTAGAATGAATTGTCCAGCTGTATCAAACGATATGAAAAAAAAAACTTTCAATTTTCTCTGCTGTTTAAGCCGTCTTCACTCCGCCTTCAAGTCTTTCATGGAACCCTTTTATTCAAAATAAACTTTAAACTTGAGTTATAAGAAAAGCATTTCCTTTGAGAAAGGCCCATATCTCATCTTGAGGAACAAAGCTTGTCCTTACTTTAAAATGAAAGTAAATTACCTGCTACTTGTCAGAAAAGAGTTTCCACCACGACTTTAAATAAGTTTCTTTGAAGAAACTTTACAAGAAAATGCAGAAATAAATTATTTTACACAAAAAGGTAAAAGACGTTGAAACATAGCTACTTGTGTCACCAGGCATGATAAAATGTTGATTCGAGTCAATTAACGCCATCAACAGCTATTATTTTATTATTCGAAACTATATCATATTTACAATATTTCAGATTCAAACCATTTAAATCAAATAATGGTCTAAACAAATGCTTCTAAATGATTTTAAAATAATTTAAAGACGACTTCGTCAAAAACAATCCACTGGTCTTATAAAAGTAGTTTTTTTTTACGATTTTGTAATTTTTGCATTTTTCAATGCTATTTTTATACTTATGGTAAATTTTAAATAGAAAAATATTGGAAAAAATTAACTCGGCCACAAGTGAATTCTCAGACGGGAATCGAAGTAGTTTTTGTAATGATTCCTCATACGGATTTGTCTTTTTTAAATAATACGTAGTTTTTCAATATTCAACATAGCATGTTTAAAATAATCCTCCAGTAAACCTCTTAAATCATTATTCCATTAGGATATAAAAATCATAAATGGGCAATAATAATATGTTCCATTGCAAAAATAAATATTCTTAAATCATGCTCATAATCATCATAATCATGCAAATGAAGATAAGTGAATTTAATACAAGATATAAGTACTCAAAAAAAAAATAGGTAGAGTATCTCAAAAGACGATTCGTAAAACAAGATCTTTTACATGCAAATGTCTTTATTACAATGCACAAGAACAGACGCTAGGTGGTAAGTTGGTTCTCATGCTTCGCTGTCGTAAGAAAGTTATTTTATTGCTTTTGGCAGAACAAAGACTGTGGCCAAAATAATTCTTAAAGATTTGTCTGAGTTGAGGCTTAAACGGCTTTAAGAAACAATTGTGTTTTCAGCTCTTTGAGACACTGTGCACACGAGCAACTTTTGTCTCCGCAAGTAGTTTGTCTATGTCGCCGTCTTCTTGCTGAGATTTCAGAAAGCATACGAGTGCGACAGCTACAAAACTTTTTCTGTATAATTTTCCGCATTCAGCAACTTTGTAGTCGCTGCAACAGTTGCGTCACAGGGTTGCCTTCAAACACAGGGACATATGTCGCATCGCTATATGCGCGTACTCTTATACAAGCCCGTACACTTGATACCAGAGACAAAATAGTTGCGGAGACAAAAGTTATTTGTGCGCGCTCACTCTAAATCTATTGTTATATGACTGTTAAGTTTATGTTGTAAGTTCGTTTTGTGCGAATGTCCGAGAAAATTTATGTTTATTTCAGTTGGATGAGATCAGCTTTAGCTGCAGTACCGAGTATTCTGTGGTACTTACTGTTTTTCCGACAAAGAAATGCTAAAATGAGACTTACTGGATGACGTAATAAGAGGAAAATGCATGGAAAAATCTGAAACTTCGATTTTTATACTTGGCGCAATAGAGTGTTTAACTTTTTATAATCTAGTAGGAGTTATAAAATCTACGACTGTACATGATGCAATGACATTCACACAAAAAACCAAACAGGAAATTTAATCTTGTTTCTATAATATAGTTCAAATAAGATATAACAATATAGGAAGATATCTTTGAAAAACGCGCGACCAAACGCGCGAAAATACGCCACAGAATAATAAATACGTTGCTTGCATTGTAAACAGACCCTTTGAATCGAAAACTGTTCTTCACAAAAAAATTGTTATATTTTGCCACTCTGGATGTGTCCTGCTAGTAAATAAGGATTTTTATTTTATTAGACATTTTTTATTATTATTAACGGGGAGACTCTTACACCCATATTCTAATTCGTCCCTCCAAAACTTACTCGTCCTCGACTTAACGAAACCTCATTGAAAACCTCTTCGAAATACTCCTCGAAATCGGTATTCTAATTTATAACTCCTTAAGGACCTGGAGGAGCCAAAGAGTACGTAGCCACTCCGTGTTAGGTCTAGCGCACACTACCATTTTTACCTACGACGAGGTTGAGTGGAGTGTAAAAAGTTTTGGAGGAACGACTTAGAATATGAGGGTTAGCCTTCATCATACCTGATGTTAAGTATTGATAAGGCTGAAGATGGAAGCGAGTCTCTCCAGGAATCCTCAACTACTAATCTTATCTCTAACTGCCGGAACACAACAATGCTGAAAACATTGTTGTTATGGCGTCAGACTTAGATAAGATGGTGATTAGACAAGGATCATTCTTATAATTAATATCACTTTCATCTTTTTCCATTAATCTTTATTACGCTCAATCCCCAGAGCTATCTAGTTGTTACAAAACCTATCCAATTTCTTTTCTATTTGATAGATAGTTATCGCTTTTAATGTTTGATTGAGATCGTGACGTCTTATATTGAATGATATTGATCTCAAAATTTTATTTGTTTAACTACACTAAACTTATCTTTTAAATCTATTCTTTATTATGTATGATTGAGATATTGACGTTTATTGAAAGATATTGATTTCAAAAGTTAATTTTATGCAAGATCTTTCCATAAGACTGGTCCACGCCTCAGGAGACCTGAGAGCTGGTGCCCATCTTGCCCAGCGCCAGTGTTCTCGGCACTATGCCACGCGGCTGTGAGTTGGACGGCGTATTTTTGTTATAGTATAAGATTTTATATTTAACAGTTTCTTGTTTTTCTACTAATTTGTAAATAAATAAAATAAAATATTTTATGCACAGTAAACTAATACCTATGTATCTTTTGTTTATTAGTGAGCTTTTGGTTAATTAAGTGTAGAACAATTGGATGCTGATAAGCAATACAGTGTCAAGCCACACGAACGTCAACTTGAAAAAATGGCGTCGAACGACGCCACACCAATTTTTTATTAGTTTATTAGAAAAAAAATGCTTCTCCTGATTTTTTATGTGTTTAATGTATTCAATATTGTATAATAAGCAGGTTTGTATCATAGTAATGCAGAAATTTGTTAAATACTTACAAAAAAGGGTGATTTTTGTATATTGCGAAATATTTAATATTTATTAGTTTTCTGAACAAGAAGTTACGGAACTTAACACTATATTACAAAATGATGATAAATGATTTTAATAACGCTAAATGTATATTAAGATACTTAAATCATTATTGCCAAATTTGGTATGTTCCCTAATTGTTTGTAAAATAGTTAAAAATAAAACCCAAATATAAAAATAAAAACAGTCTTTACTGAATAAAAAAGTATACAGTCTTCTATTAAATAAAAAATAACAACAATAACAATAGCTTCTCTTACACAAATAAAAATCAGAGTACTTATCTATTATGACACATTTTGTTTAATTTAACATTTAACGAAGTTTTATTATTTTTATTTATTTCTCTACTTTTATAATAGGTTTATTTCTAAACAGTTTTTTTCTTAACATTTTACTTAATTATTAAGTATCACTTTTACTTACTATACTAATATAAATTATAAATTTTTGTTAACATCTGTATACAAAAAATAGTCATAATCAGTCTTATTGGTAACATGTCACATGTCAAAATTCAAAATTCTTAAACTTAAATAAACCGTTTCAAAATATAGTTTTAAAATATAACTCGAAAGTTTAAAAGTGTATAATATGTCAAAATGGAACTTTGTTTATGAACTAGTCAACTAACTTCTTAGGTATCCAGTCTCATATCATAATTAAATCAATGAAATAAATCAGAACAAAAATAAAATCGAAAATTTAAACAATATGTTAGTATTGGGGAAAGTCTTCCTTAACAGTACCTTTTATTTACTCTTCAATATACTGTTCTTTCACTTCAAAATCTATTGAATTGCCTAAACCATCAGCATCATCTACAAAATCACCCGAATTGACATTCTTCAAGAAATTGTAAAAGCTTTTTGCATCTGATGGAATAAGCTTTAACAGTTCTTTTAGATCTTGAACTTTTGCAGCTGATAGTTCACGCCCACTGGGGTATAGAACAGGAAGATCCAGTGCGAAATTCGGTTTTTGTTTGCGGCCCTTACCGCCTTTAGTGATGTCAATTACCTGAGGTTCCCCATCAAGTTTTGATTTCATAAAAAGTTTCGAAGGTTCATTCTATTTCAAAAGTTGAAAGCTAAGAAGGTTAATGGTAGTCACTAAAGGACTGGACTGATTTATCTCCACAACATTAGGCTCTAGCACGTCAGTCCCCACATGGTCGATTAACTCTATTATTGGAGCAATGCTTTCTATAGATTTATTTCAGGTAACGCATCGGAAAGTATACCACTGCATCGGGAGTTTTGAAATTCGACAGAGTATTCTAGATCTCGATCTGTAATATCATTCAAAAATGATATCGATTGAGGACTTTCGGAGGTACCAGCTTCTACTAGCGCATCTGCCTGAAAAACTTCTATTGGTGGACCATCTTTCGCGATGGAATTTGCAAGGCTGACCAGCAGTTGATCTCTTGATTTTGGTGGTGGCATGTTTCTGTAACAAAATAGAATAGTGAGTTGAGTGGGCAGGACATAACTACGTAGAAGGCGAACAGACGAAGACGAAGAACAGACGAAGCGGCGAGCGGAGGCGGTGACTGCGCGGAGTGCGGATCCACCGCCGAACCGCGCTCAGTGGTGGATCAACCGCCAAACCACGCGATCACCACTTAGGCATAGAACATACGAAGCGGCGCAGCATCGTCAGCCGCAGCAGCGAACGAAAACGGTGACCGCGCGGAGTTGCGGATCCACCGCCGAACCGCGCAGTCCTTTACGCGCTTACCCTCTCCACCGCGGCTGATGCAAGATCAACGCGCAATAGTGTGTAGTTGCTTGTACAGCGGTGCCATGTTCAGTATACAAGGACTCGACGGATTGCCCACAGAGCAATACAGAGTTTTGAACCACTGACCACGTTCCGCAGCGGTGGGCGGTGCCGCGCCGCTTCGTATGTTCTACGCCTAATGGCGTTTTCGAGCTAGGTGCCAAGTTAACTTGTTCGGGTAGTAAGTAGTTAAGCAAAAACTTAGGCGATTCATAAGTTTTGGTGAAAGCGGCCTTAGGACGATTTAAAAATAACATTTTTTTGTTTGGGGACTACTAGAGAAGCTAATTTAGGCAATATGATTTTACGGAGCTTAAAATATAAATAATGTCTAGTAGCACCCTCATCAACATTTAACAATATTAAGTTAAGGATATTAACTCCGCTTCAAGTTTTACGGAAACGCCCTTATTCATTAAGCAATAATGCGTTAAGTTGCATAGTACAATACTAGTATTTTTTTATATTTAGCAATAATCAATCAAGCTAATTTGAATTATTAATGAAAAATTTAGAACACTTCAGTCAAAACGATTAGAAAAACATCAACATATATTACTAAATAAACGTTTTTCTTTTGAGATAAATCAGAAACATCATAGGATTTGGTTGTTTTTCTCATTTTTATCGGCAAACTAACCTCAAAGAGAATTGGTTTTGAAAATTTTGAAAATACTATAAATTTCTTACTTACCATGGTAACTTCAGCGTGGATTGCGGACATAACACTTTAACAACCGTTTGTACATTAAAGAAAGCACTTTAACTAGAATTTCACATTTTATTTCGAATTTTTAACGCGGGTTTTGTTGTTTGTCTCTGCGCCAAAGAACAAAATTCAATTTCGCAATAATGTGTCAAGTCTCCCGACATCTTTAACGAAATAATAGATGGCGCTGCTTCGAGTGGTGAGTATGTTAAGGAACAAGACGTAGTATTGACAAACTTTGTATTAATGATTCCATATTTGTTTCAAGTTATTGTTGTGTTTTTTCCCTATTTCTATGTTTTAAATCACTTAAATCATTATTGAATAATGATAAACACGCGACGCTCAATCAAAATACATCAATATCTCCGAATTTGTGTTTTTGTGGGTTGACACATTATTGCTTATCAGCATCCAATTATTGGTAGACTATCGTTTACAAATTTTCTGGATTGCAGTGTGCACAAAACCTAATTAATGTTACTAATTAGGGTTCCGTACCTCAAAAGGAATAAATGGAACCCTTATAGAATCACTTCGTTGTCCGTCCGTCCGTCTGTCAAGACCGTTTTTCTCAGGAACGCGTTTAGGTATCAAACTGAAATTTATATCTAATACTCAGGTCTACTGTCCCTTGGAGCTGTGAAAAAAACAAACTTCTAAGCCAAAGCAATCAAAAGATACAGCCGTTTATGGCGCAAATTTTCGAAACTCGCACGGGAATCAAAACTTAGAATCTTGAAATTTGGTACGAAGTAACGTCTTATAGTACAGATAAAGGAAAAATTGCGAAAACCGTAAATTTTTTGTTACATCATATAATAAAAAATATTTAAAAAAAAATTTAGATTTCATTTTGCAATAAAAATACTATAACTATGACTCGATTGTCGGGATGGGTGAACTTTTACTTATATAACTACAGGTTTGTACGGAACCCTCGGTGCGCGAGTCCGACTCGCATTTGGCCGGGTATTTTTTATGTTATTATAACAGATTAGTTTATGCATACCTTAAAAAAATATTGTTATATGTACCTATACAATTAAACTGTCCAACACTTATATGAACACATCAGTCTAGTCATATCGTCGTGAATCTGTTTTTCTTCTTCTTATCGAATGAGGATTAGTGGCCACCTCTGGTGTCAGCTTCTGGCTTGGCTTAACGATTGTTATCAGATCACAACAGCTGGGACCGACGCTTTAACTAGCCCTCCGAAGCAAGAAAGCGCTAAGTTGTAATGCCACTTTACGATCACCCATCCAACACCTGACTGGACCGAACAGTCTGTCACGCGCGGCCATGAGCGCATAAACTCGTCAATTCAATTCAGTGTCGTGAAACTTTTAATAGTATTGTGTAAATTAAATAGAAATCTGTTTTTTTTTATAATAAATCTCTTTAAAATATTATAGTAGGATGATTTTTTGTAATTGTCTCTTAAAAAAATATTGTTTCTATTTTGAACACACTAGCTGCTTAAACAAAAGAACCCAAATTGAGGTATGTTTGCAATCCTATTTCCTTAATTTAATATATATAATTACAATTGTTTATTTTTGAAACCCTTAAGACCTTCTGTCCTTTAATAGGACACCCGTATTGAAGTATTCCTATTTTTTTTTCACTTCAAACAACCGCTTTGTGGGTTTTTTTAAAATCACTAATTACCTGAGAACACTTAGGCTGTCAAGACAAATCTAACGATATTTGAATGATCGAAATCCGTTCAGCCTTTTTAGTGACAAGAGGTTATAAAGAATATTACATACAAACATACATACTTGAAAGATACGCGCGTAAAAACATAACCCTTTCTTTGCAGTCTGGTCATAAAATAGCACCTGGCCTAAAAAGTTATCTTTGTTCGCCTTTTAATTTGGTAGGTACCCCTACCGTATTTGCTCTTACTTACATACACACATGAATAGTGTCAATAACGAATAGTTATTAAGATAATAAATTGAAAAGAATCCAAACAGATCTAGATCTGAAATTTCTTAAAAATAGTCTTAACATTGCATTTGTAAATTAGTTTTATTTTTGTTCTCTTATTTAAATTTCTAGTGGGTGCCCACTAAGGGTGCCCACTGCCCAATCCTGGGTGATAATTGTACAGTACATGTGAAAATTATTACACTATTTAAGGAAAGTAATACTCTTATAAAGTTAAAAATAATACTTGTTTACCCTGATTACTTATTTATTACGTTAATTAATTTTCACAGACGTCGATTATGAGCTGAATAATATCGTGCAGTGCCTAGAAATAGGTACATATCGGTAGCGGACCTGTGTGAAAATTAATAAACGAAATGAATTTACAGGACAAAAATAAAGGACCGTATTTTTCTTATAAAAATACAGGACGTGGTTAAAATGATAGGTTGAAAAACGGGACGTCCTGTAAAATACAGGACATCACCCTTGCCAACCCTACCGTATTTGCTCTAACAAGCTATTACTTAGCACACATGAATACCAGCCAAAAGGTTCCCATTAATTTAATTAAAACACTAACTGGATGCTTTCATTAAGTTGGTCAGCAGAATGTTGGACATAGTGGAACTAAAGGTTCTATAAACGTTGTATAGTACGATTGTTATTTATTTATTCATTTACTTATAGGCACAACTACAGAATACAATTTTATACATTTTTGGAGACATTGCGAGTATAAACAATTTCAAATTGCAGTCCGGTGAATGTTGTACACAACGTTGACATGAAAATGGTGGTTGACATGATAATTCAAAAAGAAAGAACATCAGATACTTACTCTAATACTTATACAATATAATAGTTTAACATCATACTGTAGGGGTTTTACTATATAGGTGTTTTATAGCTTTATAATATGAGTATGAGCTCTGAGAGAATATATCCAAACCATTGACATTATCATTATATAACCTGCACATTCGTAAAAGTGGTCTGTTAAATGCGACGTTGTTATTGCAAAGAGTTTTCTATTACTACCGCTTGTTTTAAATGACAGATGACACAACAAATCCATGATATCCCATTGATTATTAACGATCTTATAAAGTATGTAAAGATCTTGAATTGAACGTCTTCCAATGTATTTAGTCCAAAATAATTTATTATACTTAATATGCGCAGTTAATAGTTTGAATTATTTGTTTTTGTTCTATTCAGTGTTTCTATGATTTCATAAAACTAATTATCAGTCTATCAGACTCATGAGAACTATAACTTTGTCTAAAACGTTCTTCCGAGTCATAAGTATCATATTTGTCTTTTTACCAGTTCCCCCAACCCTATAATTATTCTCACTATGTTTCCCAGTCCTACCTATTTTCCTTATTTTATTATTCCCTTCCGCCAATTCAGGTTCCAGAACTACCATATCGATGCACTAGACTAGAGTCTAGCCTAGACATAACCCCAGGGTTACCCTCGATTGTTCGATGCCAGATAAAGAAACTAAATTTTGACGACCTGTTTGGCGCAGGGGTACTAACCCCACCTTCTGCGCCAGAGGTCCCGGGTTCGATCCCTGGACAAGACAAATATTTGTGTGCATGAACATGTCTATTTGTCTTGGTCTGGATGTTTAATATGTATATTATGTATGTATTTAAAAAAAAAGTATATAAGTATGTTTATCCGTTATCTAGTATCCATAACACAAGTTATTCATGATACTTAACGTGGGCTAGATAATTGGTGTGATTGCATGGAAATATTTATTTATTTAATATAAATATTTGTTACTTATTGAGTTTTAATTTTATGATTTGCAGTATACCCATAGTCGCTGTATAAAAGAGTATAAATACATTTCTTAATTTGTCAACTTTGCACTTTTTTACAACTCCAAACGCAAAACTTTAGTACCAGCGATTTATAAAATGACAAATAAAACAATAATAAAACCAAAAAATCAAAGTCATAATAATGCCTTTGACGCATAAAAACTTCTAAGACACCATGAAAATTGAGGAAATCAAAAGAGAGCTCGTAAAACGAACACTTTCTCAGTTACGACTTTAATCCTAACAGCTAAGGGAGCTCGTAAAAACGGCAACATGTGTTTATAATTTTACGAGATGAACTACCTACTAAATTTATTCAGTTTGCCTCTAGGCGGAGACAAGCATCTCGAACCTCCTATCTACCTGTGTTTATATTTATGATTAGGTTGCGGTTTGGTTCAAAGGATGAAGCGGGAAACGGGTAACAATTTGAAGGTATGTGGATGATAATTTTTTAATAAATCTGGATTGCCAAAGCCGAAATCAAAGATATAGGTAACTATTTTCTCTTATACAAATTTCAAAATTGTGATATGTCAAATCTAGAATGAAAAAGCCATGAGAGGACATACGAGACTATGAGAAGCAACAAATATCAGAAATCGATTCTTAAAAATCCTACTAATCCTATTAATATTATATATTTATTATACATATTATAAATACGAAAGTATGCCAGTTTGTTTGTTTTTTTGTTTATTTGTTACTCTTTCACGCAAAAACCACTGAACGGATTTGTATGTATACAACATAGTCTACTAAATTCCCACGGGAACACAGGAATTACGCAGGTGAAACCGCTGGTCGCCGCTAGTTTCTGATAAAAGATTATTTTTTGAATAGCTCTCTAACGTGCCTTCAATGTACGCGACAATTCACTTGAAAAATTTCATCTGCCATCTATTTGTGCATCAGCGCCGGAGAGAGCCAAAATGTATATTGTTCTGTTCATTCGCTCTTTGAAAAAGCTGCTTGTAGGAAAAACGTACTTAATTAACGAATACTTTGAGGAAAAAAGATTTTAAATGTCTGCCTCTCCTGTTCGTTGCAGTGCCTTTCGAGGTGCATGCGATACATTGGTGCTTGCATGTTTTGTTTAGCCACTAAGTCACATGCAAGCAATTTGTAATGTAAATAAATAAACCTAACAGATGATAGAAGCAGTCGCCATTGTCGATATTGGTTGGACTCGGAGAGCATTTTTAACAGACATTATATATTTTTTTATGTATGTTTTCAGTTGTCAACCGATTTTTATAATTCTTTTTTTTTTAAGAACATGTATAACCTAGCGTGTGCGGCTTGCTTAATTAAGTACCGGGATGTAATGCAACATTAAAATTCTGATTTAAAAAACTTTTTATAAAAAAAACAAGTATTCATATTATAACTGACAAATTATCTGCCCGGATAGGCTTTCATAACTTTCGCGCAAAAAAAGGCAAAATGTAAATCGCATTAATTAAAATCCGCTTGAACAAGTACTATGGACTATACATTAGTTAACGCGCGTGTCGTTTCGACGTAAACATAATTCGAGACGAGACTGTTTTGAACAATAATTTGTTCATGGCATAATATGCACACAGACAAATTTGCCAACAACAACAATTATTATGAATATGATACAGTGGCTTTTCGGACCCATGTTATTAGACTACAAAGTGCTGAAAAGGGAAACGTTATCGGATCCAGTCTTAAGTTCAGTCGTAAGTTTTATAACCGACGGTTGGCCCCAGGAGATCGAAATTCAGGCCCTCAAGCCGTACGCTAATAGGAAACGGGAATTGTATTGTGAGTTGGGGTGCGTGATGTGGGGACAGCGGGTCGTTATACCCACTTCGTGTAGGGACAAGGTTATCAAAGAGCTACACGAGGCCCATATGGGTATAGTCAAAACAAAGGCGCTGGCCCGCAGCTACGTGTGGTGGCCTGGGGTGGATGAAGCGGTGGAAGCGGCTTGCCGCGCCTGCCCCGTGTGCGCCGCGGTTGCGGACGCGCCGCCCGCCAGCGCGCCGCGCGCATGGCCCTGGCCAGACAGGCCGTGGTCGCGGTTGCACCTCGATTTTTTAGGCCCGATTGCAGGTGATACATATTTAGTAGAAGTCGATGCATGTTCAAAATGGATCGAAATCACCAAAATGAAGCGTACCACGGCGCAGTCTGTGATTTCAGTTTTGCGTGAAATGTGGTGTAGGTTTGGATTCCGTCTTAGAAAATTAACATTTTCTAAGACGGAATGGTATCGATCAACTATTTTCTGCCCCTTACCATCCAGCCTCCAATGGTGCCGCGGAGAATGCAGTAAAGATTTGCAAACGTACAATTCGGAAAGCAATGAAGCAGAAGTTAGACATCGAGACGGCATTATGTAGATTTTTATTAAATTATAGAAATACGGAACACTATGCGACTGGTGAGAGTCCAGCTCAAATACTGTTAGGTCGCAAATTGCGTATGCGTTTGGATATGTTAAAACCAGAACGGTTCGCTCGGGTAAGCCAGCAACAAGCTCGCAGGGAGGGAGTTACGGGGGGCATAGCGCGACAACTCGAACCCGGAGAACCTGTGTGGTTTCGCGATTATCGCGGAGGTGACCGTTGGCTCGCTGGGCACGTTGCTGATAGGATGGGCAGCAGAGATTATAATATAAAGTTCAATGTAGGAACCGAGGTACATAGACATGTTGATCAATTGAGACGTAGATACTCGCAACAAGATACGTTAGACCATCCGTCCGAAATGCGCGTTAGATGTTCTCGTGGGTCGCACGTAGTACCGGTTAGCTTAGAAACGCAGTCCACGACGGAGCCACTCAAGAACTCGGAGACACTGGGATCGCAGACAGATAACCGGGTCAACGGTGAGGCTGGGGAGAAAGGGAACCGTCCGGAGGTGCCAACCGAACAATCCTGCAGGTTACGCAAACCTCCTGTAAGATTTGGGATAGATGAATATTCTTAAAAAAAAATGTAATGGTTTTCATGTTACTTTTCCAATAGTATAAGATGTTATTAGAATAAGTACTTAGTAATTAAGGGTGGAGGTGTTATATATGTAGGTAATTGAAGATTATTGTGTGCGCGTCATTGTCAGTTGTCAGTCTTGGAATAAACCGGCCGCAAGTACACACGTCTTTTATTTAGCAGTACCATCCGTCCGCCTTACGCACAATGACTAACGGCGTGGCCCAGTCGGAGCGGTCGACGGGCTCGATGACGCCGGCGCGCAGCATCGCGTCCAGCTCCGCATCGACGCGATCACGCAGCGCGTACGGCACGGGCCGCGCGCGGCAGAACACCGGTTTTGCGCCGCTACGCACGTGCAGCTGCACCGTGTCCCCCGTGAACCGTCCCAAGGTGCCATCGAACACCGCTTTATGTCTGGAAATAATTTCATTAATTTTATTTCTACCATCCCTATTGTCAATATTACATAAACTATTATTAGGAATGGTTAATTTTGGTATATCTATTCCTAACTCTGAAAGCCACTGCCGACCCAATAATGTTGTCGTTCCATTATCTATGACATATAAATCTAATACTTTTTTAATATCTTTGTAATGCACGGTAACTTCTAAGTATCCTAAAGGCGTGGTAACTGAACCGTCATAAAATTTTAATTTTAAATTACAAGATTTTAATTGTACATCACTAAAATAGCTATAATAGGTATCTTTGCTAATGCACGACAGGGCTGAACCCGTATCTATTTCCATTTTCAACAAAGTGTTATACACTCGAAGTGACATACAAACCGGTTTGTAGTTCGTTAAGCCCATTTGATACATAGGCTGTTCATCTTCGTCTTCGGAATTTTCATCCGTGATCGATTCACTGCTGGCCCCACTTGCGACTCCCGGCTCCTGCACGTAGTACGTCCCGCCGGCTCGGTGCTGCGCGCGCCCGCGCCGGGCGGTGCTGTTGCTGCGCCTCGCGCCGTGCCCCGGCCCGCTGCTGCTGGCGGCCGCGCCTCCGCCCGCGCCCCGCTTCCGCACCGCGTCGCTGTTCACGCGCCCGCCGCGTGATTGCGAACCACCGCCGTTTTTTATCTGACCGACACCGCTTTTCCCATTATAATCCTTCTTCTTAATGGGGCACATCCGTCTTAGATGGCCAGTCTGTTGACAATAGCTGCACTCGAAATATTTATATCGACAGTTTTCCCTTTGATGTCGACTGCCCCCACAAACTGTGCACTCCGCCGACGTGTTACCGACATTATTCACTGATGCGGTTTCGTTGCCACTGCTAACCACGATACTTGCATTTTTTTCTGCTGCTTCGAGTGTCATAGCAATCTTGACCGCATTGCTATACAGAATGCTGTCCTCTGCAAACAATCTTTGCCGTGTACTCTCGCTGGCGATTCCACATACCAATTGATCTCTTAAATTTTCTTCCAATGTCGATCCGAAGTCACAATATCGAGCTAACTTTTTTAACTCCGCCACATAATCTGCAATAGCTTCTCCCGCTGCCTGACGCCGTAATCGAAATCTGTATCTTTCTGCCAACATCAAAGGTTTCGGCTGCAAATGTTTTTTTAACAGGTCTACAGCTTCCTCAAATTTTAATGTAGATGGTTTTTTTGGACTTGACAAATTAGCTAAAAGTTCGTAGGCTTCCTCGCCCATCACTGAAATCAATGTCGATAACTTCACTTCATCCTTAACACCGTTAGCGAGAAAATACATCTCTAATCGGTCACAATATGTAGACCAATTACCACCTTTCACATCGAATTCACACAATTTGCCGACTGACATTTTAATTATGCATATTTATCTACTAATCACCACGATTATTACTTTCTATTTTTATCCTTGTCGCCACTGCTATATAAAAGACGTGTGTACTTGCGGCCGGTTTATTCCAAGACTGACAACTGACAATGACGCGCACACAATAATCTTCAATTACCTACATATATAACACATATTAATAAAGAAAGATTACAAGTTATTACGGCGCTATATAACTGAAGTCATATAGCCCCTTAAAATGGCTGATGATGATATTGAAAGTAGTAAATGAGTAAATAGTTATAAATAGTTACTAAGACAGGCATTTTAAATGGCTAATAACGAATCGAAATGTAGGTATTACATTAAAGGTCGGTTTCACCAACTACTGATAAATTATGAATAGCTTATGTGGCATATAATTTGTCATTTCTTCATATACCTAACAAACCGTCAAACAAAAAAAAACCTTTTGTGGTATTTTTATCGTATTTAAAAGGAAAATATTAATTTTATAATTACTGATTTTTTACCGTTAGGATCTTAATTAAATATAATATCAAGCAATAAATTGATGTACCTTTTAATCATTGAAGTAGTGAGGTTCTCTAGAAGTATATGAAAAAAAACTAATATAACTATAATATCGAAGCTCTACGGAAGTTTTAACTTCAAATTTTGATGAATAAAAAAATTCAAGAGTAATGTAATCATTATTATGTCGATATATGAGCTGAAAATATGGAAATTAATCTGGTTTTTTACAATTTTACAATTGAATGAAATCTAGATATTTTTTCAGTCGTAATTAAAATGAGTTGTTCTAGTTAAATATATTATCGTCATCAGCCATTTTTAACGTTCCCACTGCTGGGGCGATGGATGTATAAAGAGAACGAGCCATGACCCACCACCTGGGCCCAATGCGGATTAGTGAGCTTTAACGACTGCAAATGTAGTTGGGACCTTAACGTGCCTTCCAAAATCCGGAGGAGCTCGTGATAGTACATTTTTGGTCACCCATCCCGTGACCGACCATTGCGAAAGTTGCTTAACATCAGCAATCGCAGACCGAGCGCACGAACCACTGCGCCACGGGCTCCTCAAAAAATGCTATAAACTTTTATAATTAGACCTTTAATTAATACTTATAATCATTAACTACATCCATCTTTTTAGATGAAGATAGCCATTATGTGAGCGTAGATAAGTTATCGCTTACGCATCGCCGTAACGAAGGGAGCGTAATGAGCGAGATCTTAATGTCCGAGGCCATTAGGTCGGCGTGAGAAGAATACGCCAGATAAGAACTATTAGATGGAAAATATTGGCAGTAAGAGCGAGATTAGGTCACTGATGAAGCCGTGTTGAGCCTGTAGCGCATAGTTCGCGCGCTCGGCCAGAGATTGTTGAGGTTAAGCAACTTTCGCAATGGTCGGTCACGGGATGGGTGACCAAAAATTTACTATCACGATCTCCTCCGTGTTTTGGAAGGCACGCTAAGCCATGGTCCCACCTACATTTGTAGTCGTTAAAGCTATTTACTATCTCGAGCTCCTCCGTGCTTCGGAAGGCATTTTATTATATAAGACTTTGGTCCCGGCTGGATTTGCAGTCGTTAAAACCCATCAATGTGGGCATTGAGCCCGCCCATTCTCCTTATCCATCCATAAGAAAGGTCAGAGCCACAGCAGTGGGGACATTAAAAACGGCTGATGACGAAGAGTGTGTTTGTAGGGTGCTAACAAAATTTCCGAACGTCTATCTCTAGGCGGTATTTGGAAAGTCGTATAGCCTTAAGACGTCATCCACTGCTAGCCGTTCAAGGAGTTTTGCACTGCAAGTGGACTACCGGGAGATTTTGCGTTTGTACACCGTTTTTAAGGTATCGCCTACTCGGAGATCCTGGGTTTGAAGTCCGAATCGGTATCGGTGCCTGGTGTCGAACGGTCTTGCTTGACAGAGTGATCTTAATCGATCACGTTTGTTAAGCAAGGTTCGGTCCGGTCAGGTGTTGGATGGTTGACCGTACAATGGCTTTACAACTGAGCGCTTCCGTGCTTTGGAGGGCACGTTAAACCGTCGGTCCCGGCTGTTGTCATCTGATAACAGTTGTTAAGCCAAGTCAGAGGCCTTATAGGCGGCTTGATAAACTCTGACACAGAGGTAGCAACTGATCCTCATACGATAAGAGAGAGAGAGACCGAACGGCCTAAAAGGGATGCTCCGTGTGGCGGTGAAACATGTGTAGAGTAGGCGCTGAAGTTGCAAGATATGTTTGCGCTACATTTATTTACAGGAAGGCGCGCACGGGCGGCGTAAGAAGAATACGCCAGAAGAACTATTTATTAGATGGAAAATATTGTCAGTAAGAGCGAGATTAGGTCACTGATGAAAAGTGGTTTGTGTGGTGCTATCAAAATGTCTGAAAAACGCTTTTAAGTGGCGAATTCCATGGTAAAGTAGACTAAAAATTTCCAGTCGACCACCGTTTACAACATCACCCACTGCTAGCCGTTCCAGGAATTTTGCACGGCAAGTGGACTACCGGGAAATTCTGCAGTTGTTCACCCAACCAGTTTTAAGATATGCCAGTTCCACAGTCATTGAGGATTTCGGGTTCGGATTAATACTTAACATCGGGTATGATGAAGGCTAGTCTTCACCTTGTTAATTAAAAAATGTAATATTATTATGATGAGGTATAAAACTTTACAGACCGATTATGTTAAGACTTTAAGGCGGCATTAGTGCCAGAAACTTGAAAAGCTCTACAGCTAGGAATGGATTCGGAGCTTTCATAAAATCTTTCAGTCGTAAAATGAATCTGAACCTTGGAACTGCTTTAACACCGCTGTAATTTTGTAACGTATGATATTTTAAGTATATTGATTTTCACTAGGCACTTCGCTAAAAAGTAATAATCTTTTTAGCATTTTTATAATAAGCATTTTTTTCTAGTATTGAAAGTATATTTACGGCCACTAGTTAACAACACGCTCTAAGCGTGTTGTTAATTTGAAATAACAGCCAATCATTTTCTGGGACTGAATTAGAAAAATCAAACAATTTTTTTAACTGATCTTATTAATATTTATTAGCATGAGAAGAGCATAATATTTGGCAGTATCGGTAAAAACGTTATAGCTCTGAACATATTTAAAACACAGTCATGTCCCTTTGAACTGATTTTTTGTATGAACAACGGGAAGACGCTTAGCCTTTCTAATACCTGAACTTGATTTCTTCATAAGACTGAACTGAAATGCAATGACATTTTAATAACGGCGTTTAATTATAGGGCTATTAGCCTTCCAATTAAATGGCTAATTTAACCAGATAGCTGAGACACCTATACATCTTCATTAATGACATTAAGGTTGAAATTGTCTGACATATTCAAAAGCATTTTCTCAAATGTGAAACAATCTATTTTCTAACTCGATAACAGTTCACTATTCAATCTTCTTACGTATTCAGAATTGTGCATTCACTATGCAATATATAAGGCATGGATACTCTCTTTTGTAACGGGTGATCTATAACAGCTCTGACGGACTTTACAATAGCTTATAAAGTGCAACAGTTCATATCTCAGCTTTATTGAAAACTTAAGCAATAGCATATCAATACATAATTTTATAAAGGCAATATAGAAGTTTTTAACGGAAAATCAACGTAGTAGAAATAAATTGTAGAAAATTCAACAAACATATTGCTTTTTATAACTTTTTAATTTTGCATTTTTCAATGCTATTTTTATGTGATAATTATTAAACAAGAAAATATACTAGAAAAAAAATCCCGTCAGGGCGACATGAGACTAGTTGCTTTTTTCTAGTATATTTTCTTGTTTAATTAACATATTGCTCTTCTTCTTTTTCTTTCTTAATTAATAGCGTGCTCGCGATAAATTTCGCAAATCTTGCCAATGTTTATCGAATCCTCTACTAATGCCGGTAAAGCAGTCTATGGATATGAAAGAGACAAAGCAAAGAGTTTTCGAAAACGATTTTAGTTTGCCAAACTTGTACTACAAACTTCAGGAACTCTATTTTTGAATCGCTCGTATGACTTACGTCACAAGCATGCGACTTAAGTCACGCGTTCGCACGCTTGTTTACTGCGACGAGTGGGTGAGGGCACTCGTTGCGGTCGATCGATTCAAAAATACGAAAAATTTGTATGTCGAACGAAAATCAGTAGAAACGAAACGCTCGACGCGCGACGAGTGAATCAAAAATAGAGCGCCAGAAGAGCAATCCTTCGAGCGATGTCGTTTACTTTAGTTCTCCTAAGGATATCCTCATTTCTGATTCGATCAACGGGAAATGCCGAGCATAGCCCTCTCCATACCTACCTACTACCTACTGAGACCCTTGGGGATCGAATCCCGGTAGGCAGAACTAGTACCACTGTGCCATAGAGTCACTCTATACTGCTAGCAAAATGTATTTAGGAAAATACTACACAACTGGCTCAGTGACCACACTTTCTACAGTGTTAACGAGTTTTTAAATTAGAAGGATTGACGGCTTATTGTAATTACGTTTATTAATTTTGATATATATTTTGGTTCCACCTTATATAATTTAATATTTTTTGTGGTGTTTTTGATTAAAATGGAAATGACAATTGTATTATAATTTGTATCCCACTTAGACGTGTTTTAAATTAATTAATTATTTTGATCGTGACGTATTATTTGCGATGTGTGATTTTAATAAGTTTTTGTTGACACTTAAAGTAATTGTATAAATTATATTATTTTAAAAATAATTTACGTTTGCAAGCTATTGTTATTACCTGAATAAATGACCTGTATCAATGTTCCATCTGTAATGTACCCTATTAAAAGCAAATAAATGAATTAATTCTAAAATCTAGTGTAATACGAGTAGGCTTGTACGATCAACAAAATAACTAAATACTGCGACCATCGTATTATATTGTAACTAATAATAATATAATAATAAATAATAAATAAATCTTTATTTCTCATCACAAACTCTTACACCCATATTCTAAGTCGTTCCTCCAAAACTTACTCGTCCTCGACTTAACGAAACCTCATTGAAACCTCTTCGAAATACTCCTCGAAATCGGTATTCTAAGTCATAACTTCGTAAGGACCTGGAGGAGCCAAAGAGTACGTAGCCACTCCGTGTAAGGCCTAGCGCACACTACCATTTTTACCCACGACGAGGTTGAGTCGAGTGTAAAAAGTTTTGGAGGAACGACTTAGAATATGGGGGTTAGTTTACTAATCTCAGGTACTAATCTAAGCTAAGTTTGTGTGAGACTGATGCCTGAAATAGGTAAAAAATACCCGTAAGCACAGGACATCAGGCTCCCGCCATCTCGGAAATTTGAGGCAATCGAGATCATAAGATGTGATGGTATAACTAGTAGACTTAAAATTATAATTATAACTATGAACGTTTTAGATTTTAGTGTTATAGATACATATTATTATATATATATTGTGTGTGTAAGTGTGTGTGTGTGCTTACGTACGCTTAACTATTTGCGTACGGCATAAAAAGCCTTATAATAATATCCCATATCTTATAAAATCAAACACAAATTTTGCCATTAAACCACAGAACATCTTTGAACTATTCAAAACGAATCGCGTAAAAACGCACACTGTTTAAACTAGTACGAGACCATCCATAGCTTTAACAAATGAATTAACTGTGGCACTAAATCTTGGGACCATGGTCCAACAATTTCCAATAGTCTTCAATTCAGATCTAACAAGAACATAGCATTGTTGCAAATAACGACCTACGCCTGTCCGGTCTCCAGTGCATTCCTATTTTATGTGGCATAAAATACAATCGGGTACAGTAGACATGGCAGCGACCGTCTGGAAGCTTACGTCAAAGAGTATGATATATTTGACAGAGAGTATTTAGAATTAATATTCACGTCACGTTCTGAATATGATATTGGTAAATTTTAATACGTTTATATTTTACCAAATTTATTGTCATTTAATCTATAAGCAAAATAAAAAAACAACTCGGCAAGTAGCTAAAAGGTCGCCAAAAAAATAATTTAACTGAAAAGATGGAAACAACATCAAATATAAAAATATTTTGTCAACATACTATAGATTGATTCAAAATATTTGCATTCATACGTAGGTTGTGGGTCTAATTTATTTAGTATATTATTATCCATCATATTTGCCAGATTTTGGAAATAAATTTTAATATAAAATTTCCTCGATAGAATTATTTCGTAAAGTTGGCTCTACTTTTCTTATTTTACAACGAAATGGTAGCGTATTTATCAACACTTTTTATTATACCTACTTGCACAATTATTACTTTACAAAGATAATATGATGCTGAAGATGGAAGCGAGCCCCTCCCGGAATTCTCAACCATTGAGATTATTACGACGATAAAGTTGAAATTGCGTTGTACGAAAACGCCGTCGGCTGTCAAAGTAAAGTTGACAGCGATGCCGATGCACTTACGCGCCGGTAGGCCCACTGGCTATATTATCTCGCACTGTCGGAACACAATAATGCTCAATATATTGTTGGTAGTAGCTAGCCAAGATGGTGGTAGCTAGCCAGGCGGAATTACAACAAGTCCGACTAATAACCAAACCGAATATAATTATGTAAGTCTGATACCGGTTCTACTTCTTAGCGTGTCGATGGCAGACACTAAAGTATTATGGCCCAGAATTTAGCCACGTTGACAGGTTGGCGGATGCTGTCATGAGTTTCTCCTGTGTGCTGGTGTCAGGACACGCTGGACAGGTCTGAGTCCTAAGCCTTTTTAAGGAAGGCCTTTTTTCCCCCCTGGCATCTTCTACCATGCCATCTTCGACCATCTACATCATCTACCATGGCCGATTGAGTAATCGGCCATGGTAGACCAGGGGGAAGGGTCTCTGTAATTGGGACGTAAAGAGTAGGTAGGGACACTTTTCTACGCCAAAGGTCGCATATCGCTTATTTGGGTTCGATGGGCAACGGTTTAACGCACCTTATGAAACTGCGTCGGCTTTTTAGCCTCGGGCGCACCGCAGTGTAACCTTACAAAGGGTTTCGTGCATCGTTTGTCCTACGGATATCTGGAGGCGCCATACCAGCTAGTGCTTACAGCAAACTGACTGGGGTCAGTTTAAGGCAGCCTGTAATGATCCAACAGGTCTCATTGAGGGTCGTATCCACCAGATTAGCATCGTCAAAGCGACCAAAAGGAAAGCGCCAATCCAGATGTCCGCAGAATATGTGATGAAGCTTCCCATCTTGTTGTAGTAAAGTAATGCAGCAAGTAGTTGCGAGTGTGCACCTTCATTTTAATTGTTTGGCAGTTCTTATTGAAGGTCCAAAATTACGCCAAGATATCTCGGAGAGTTATTGTGAGCTACAGCCGCACCCTGCCACTCAATACTAAATATAGTTGGGTTTGAGTGAATTTTCCACATAATAGGTAGTATGATACCGGTAGTTACTACCACTAGACCGCGGAAGCGGTTGTTTCAGGGAAGATAACGATAATGTTGCGCCATAGCCAAATCAATGTCGGAAACAATAAAAATTTATTGCATAGTTTTAGTAATAATGTGTATGGCATTTTCCTTGGGGTGCTGAGGTAAATTGGTGCCACAGATAGTAACTACGTTGGTGGTAACGAGATGTTAGTTTACCTCACACAAACCCTGAAGGGGTACACGGCTAGCTAATAGAATTGAGACTCTTCAGGATGTGATTCTTCCGCACCTGGAGTATAGTGTGCTAGAATTTAGAAAAGAGGGCGCCTCGCACACTACAGCAAACGATTTCAGAGAGAAATAAGTATACTAGGATTCAATTTGGACAATACATTTATTTATAAATTTATAATCCATGCAACAACAAGATTAGTTGATGAAGACATTCAGTACATTTTTAAATGCTTAAGATTTAAGACTTATATGATAATAATACCTATGCATAACGTTAAGTTAAATCCTAGTTTCTTAAAATAAAAAGTATCAAGAGTTACCGTACAATAGGTAGTCACCGCCGATCCTCAATCATGCTTTTAAGTTTTAAGAGTGGAGGTTTGCTTCCCTCATTGGTAGTAAGGCACGATGAACAATCCATTGCAGACATCTTTCTTGATAACATCCAAATGTAATCACATGGTCATCATGGACTGGAAGTCCACTTGCCGGTTAAGTTTATGTAGAAAGAACCATTGCTACGCCGAGCATGGTTATACAGAAGGTATACTTCTTATAGCTTTAATAGAAAGCTAAAAACTGAAGTTGAAAGTGAAAGTGACAATAAAAAACCCTGGAACAAACACATGGGGAGGTTAGCCACATGATCGAATACCAGTCAAAATTACAGATTTATGGAAATAAACACTTACCATGGTTTTATGCCATGGGCCGTATGATTTTAAATCACAAATATGGGCCGAAACCCTTAGTCAGACGAAACCTGGAGGATTTACGATGCTCCTCACATGATCGCCAAAGCAAAAGAGAAAATGGTTGTCAAACGCCATAGAGAAGTACGAATTTTTAATTAGAGATGTTTTATATGAAATTACTATCAGAAGTGAATAATCGATTGAATCGATGATGAAAATCAATAAATCAAAAGGATGCTGAATCAAGACAAACAACCCTCAGAATGTTAGGCAAGAATGCAATAAACACCCTAACATTACTTTAAAAAGAATTATCAACCAATTCAGAATTTAGAAACAATATTTATCTTTTAAAACTTAGTAATCGATTGGATCGATTGACTGACTTGAATAGTCAAGCGAATGAATCGATACTATGAAAATGTAAACATACTGTTTTTGACTAAACAAATGTTATTAATTAGAATTATATAAAAAGAAGCTTGTTTTATTTATTTGAATTAACCTTCTTTGGTTTTTAAATTAATGAGAAATAATAATTTAGATTCTCACAATTTATTTTTTTAAAGATGCGTTTTGTTTAACATAAAGCAAAGTGCAGGAGCAACGAAACGCACTACATAGGACGTCAAAGAGAAACGTCAAGCTGACATTAAAGTGTCAGTGACCTAATCTTTGTAAACAAACAAAGTATTTTTATGAAAACTATGAATTTTAGCTTAATTATTGTTAGAAAGTGCAAGTGCTAAAAAAAACGTGTTACAAATGTACAGCCAACGGCCACGATACGGCGATACAAAATATCAAATTAATAGGAAATTCAAAATCTCAACGGCTTTCGTTTTAATTTTTAGTCAGTTCTGTAAATTTTACAGTTTTGTAAAAAAAAAAACAGTTTTCTAAAACCGTAGGTACCTGTTGCACCTGGTAAGTGGCAACCAACTACATGCGCCCAGTTAGAACTGAACTGACGCGAAGCCATCAGAGTTGAACATCGTAGGGTTGTCTCAAATACCTACGGCCACAGCACATTCTTCTTCTTCCTCATATCTTAATGACTGAGGGTTGCGACAGAATGAAGTCGCATGATGAATAAAGGCTCTTCATGCAGTGCGGTTTTCGGCCATCCGGATAGCCTGCATGTTGGTTTGGCAGACTTCTTTTACTGCATTGGTCCATTGGGTCGGTGATCTTCCCCGGCTCCTCTTTCCCTCCACATGGCATACGACGATGAGCTTCTCGAGGTAATCCGGTTAACGTCTGGCCACAAGTCTGAAGTATTGGAGGAGACGCTGCATGCACACTGGTATAAATCGTTTTAAGTCAAATGTTCAGATGGGAGCATCCTTCCTTTTGAAATCTTTGCTTACTGTAGATATAATTGAAGCCTGAATAAGAAAATGAAAACCGCAGGAATGCGTAGTTCCAGCCTAAAATACCAGAGGGTAGGTAGCTGAAAGTTTCCGAAAGTTAAGGGACCGTCAACGTTTTTTTAATTAGCTTAACTTTTAACTTAATCACTTAAACTTCGTAAAACTTTACGGTCCGTTCTCTTGTATATAATAAAACCAAGTTTTTAAATCTGACATTATAGCTTTTTAAGAGTTTCTTTAATAATTAAAGGAATGTCAAATTGTGGTAATATTTTGTGTCAATACCTACCGGACAAGAATAAAAAAAGTTCATTACTTGAATGTTGATGAACTTGAACTTAGGACCCCTAGTTGGTGCCACTGCTCTAGCCAAGCTGTCAAAAGTGTTAAATCCATGCTAAAATCATAAATGCAAAATTTGTTCTATCTGTCCGTTACGTTTTCCACTGTTGAACCGATTTTTTAATGAAATTTGGTATGGAGATAATCATGGAGATGGACATGGAATAAATTACTATCACAATTATGAAAAACGTTAATTTTACCATGACTGTATTTGTTGTCGAGTTGTTTAGTTACACCGTAATCATGGCGCATGCAACTGCGCCGAAATATCGGAGGCTCGACAACAATGACAAACATGGTGTTAATTGTTGGGATCTTCAGGGTAAATAAAGCGATTCTTTCTGGTATACAATGGTTATTATTTCCTTAAATGACTCTACTTAAATGACTCTAATTACAATGAGAAGTCTGAGGGAAACGTTATGAATTCAAAAATGTATGCAAAGCGCTTATTAAGTCGGAATGAGTAATGGAAAATCGTAGTGTCGTCCGCGCCTTATTGCGTTTGAAAAAGGTATATATAGTACGTGGTAAGCACCTCTCTCGTCCGTGCCTGGAACTAGTAAGCTCGCTCTTTACGCATGCGCTTGCAGCCACTAGATGGCGCTACAAGTCTGTTTCTGATGAAAATGATTCTGTTTTTCATAATAGTGATAGTGATTATGACCGTGAATGATTTTTTTATACAACTTCTTTTTTTCTCTTTCTCTTTTTTATGCTATGATTCTCTTTTGTTCTAGTTCCATAATATATGCTTCTCGTACTGTCATGCTACATACTGTTTCTTTTTTTTATCCGTCACCATTATTTCCTTAATGGGTGGGATGCCCGCCTATTTCTTAAAACATTTAACCGTGAAAGTTTAAAATATTATAGAAAAAAATATTTCGGTAGACCCCACCACCAAGTCCGCGCGATAACCTAATTCCACTCGGACGTAGGCGCAGGCGCAAAGTTAACACCTATATCCTGGAGATGCACATAAAGTATATTATTTACCACCACCCACCACGCGATTACCTAAATCAAAGTCTAAAATAATAAATAGTCGTTGCAATCGGCCTGCGCGCTCACACACACACATGCGCCGCTCTCTATCGCTATACGGATCTTACTGGTTTTCACTGTAGTCCGAGCCAAACGGTAGCGAGCGAGCGTGTAGCGGCGCTTATCTGTGTGAGTGGGTCATTCCTGCCGTTTGTACCAAGTCCACGTGATATTCTTATTACAGTCGGATGATGTCGCGGGCGAAAGGTTAATAAATTATATATCATTTATCTAGTCTAGGCTGTTGCAAGCACTTATGAACGTGAAAGAAGCTACGCCATCAGTAAGGTGTCAATTTCCATCACAAAAGAAAATACTAAATTATAATATTACATTGTATGGTTATCTAAACTGTAAACAATTTTCAACTCGCAAGGAAGGACTTACATTATAACATTTCTCGCATTACACGGTTACTGTACTGTGTGAAGTTGTGACGTACATACAGGTCAATAGTAATTTATTTTAGATGAAAATATTTCAGCTCTAAGTACAACGTTAAGACAAGCAGACTGAAGTAGACCCATTTCCGCTGGCGGCACCCGTTCACGAGCATGACGCATGAACCAGCCATCGCTTCGCTCAACTATATTTTAGGGAACGTAACGACCCGCCTCACACGACACCGCCGAAGAAACGTTTGAGTGAGCATGCCGTACTTCAGGTACTTATGTTAAAGTGAATAAATATAAAAAATACAATGGCAACAACAAAAAAAAAGAAAGATAAAAGTGCATTAATGTAAGACGCAACTTACAATGTTACTGGAAGGCGCATCTATCTACCTTTTCTATAATATCTCAAAAGTCTGCAACATCTGTTTATTAAACAATCTTTGTCTGAAAGATGAGAACAGGATTATTGTCTTCTGTAAATTGGAAAGTATATTGACAGATCGAAAGTTATGATGAAATGAAGGAATGCGCTTTGAAATAAGATACCTAAAAACGTAACTTTTAAATCGTTAAATATTTATAGCCATCATTTTGAAGGGATAAGCATGTTACAAAGTTTTATATGTATGTGATATTAATTGAAGTGAAGTCTTAAAATAATCATGTTAATAATCAATCACACACCAGTTAAAATATGTATAAAAAGTCATTATTATTTATAACGTGTGTATGTACGGTAATTTAAGTTGATTAGTAAGTACTAAACCATTTCTCAATCTAGACAGACGGAAATGCCTTATTTTTCTTAAATTTTTTGTCGTCTTTTCTTTATCTAACAGACCGACAAATTGCTTAAATTCATCCTTCTTAGTTGTCTCCATATTTAGATACATAAAATTGTTAACCACCAGTAAAAGCAACTAAATAAAATTAATATTCCATTGCCCTATTACTATTAATCTTTGACAAACACATCATGAATAATAATCAAACCAATTGGATGACAATTGCTGTGAACAGTGAATGATTTGACCACTGCTGAATCAGATAGTGTAATTTGTATTATGATAAGCGACAAGAATTGAATATGAAGTAAGTTGGTATCCTGGTTGAATCTGAGTATTTTTTTTGTTATGAACGACGGGGACACTCCTAGCCTTCATCATACCTAATGTAAAGTATTGATAAGGCCGAAGATGGAAGCGAGCCTCTCCCGGAATCGTCATCCCTGAGGAACTGGCTATCTTATCTCTAACTGCCGGAACACAACAATGCTGAATACAATGTTGTTATGGCGTGAGGCTTAGATAAGATGGTGGTAGCTAGCCAGACGGACTTACAACAAGTCCCACAACCAATCAAACCGAATACAATATGTACCCCCGCTGGGAATCGAACCCCCCTGGGTCTGAGTTTCGCCGTGATTTAGAGGGCACGATAAGCCGTTGGCCCTGACTGTATTTGGCGTCGTTAAGATACACTAATTTGCATTTGGTCATGGCCCATTCTCCTTATCCATCCTTAAGGAAGGCCAGTGCCCCACCATTGGGGACATTAAACATGGCTGACGATGATGGTGAAAAATATATATATTTTTTTCTACTACTACAGCTTTGGCGGATTAATTAAAGCCTTGGCCTCCAACCCCTAGATATGCGAAAAAATCGACTCTAACCACTGAAGACTCGGTAGCTCAGTGGGTCGGATACCCATGGGTCGCAAGTTTGAGTCTGTCTGAAAATAACTTGTGGCCAAGTTTTTTTTTAATTTTCTATTTTAAAAAATCTCATAAGTTAAAAATAGCATATCATGATAAAAATTTAACAGAAAAATATTGGAAAAAATCAATTCAGCTACAAGTGAATTCTCAGATGGAAAAATAAAAAAACTTAAAAATTATAAAAACAATATAATATGCGGATTCACTAAATGGTTTTTGTTTCATTTCCAAAGCCCTTCAAGACTTCGTTTGCACTAATGATATTGTTTTTTAATAGAAAAATATTGGAAATAAACTACTTGGCCACAAGTTATTCTCAGATTAACTATCTTTTATTTACATTCTATTATGAGAAACTCCAACCAGATATTATTAGTCTCAAATCATTATAAGACGCAAGAACAATGTTAACTGAAACCGATTCAAAACTCATTAATACGCCAATATAGCGTACTCGTAAGTTCTGAGATTTCGCTATAATATGAATAGTTTAATTGCAATCGTGGATGTTTAAGTTGTTCTAATAATAGTCACAACTATTTATATAAGACCTTCCTAATATCCAACATTAGTATTAATGATTATACAAACATACATACCAGTGGCGAGGGGTGGAAGTATGGTAATTAGGTAAGCCGGACGAAGAAAAATCCATAAATCTGACAATAATAAACATGGAAGAATAAACGTTTTATTCACTTTGCAAACTGCCTCGCATCCATAGTTTGCAAATTTTGGAACCCTTTCACCCTGTCCTGACCTTAGCCAGGTTTCGTTTATAGCCAGAATGTCTGGTCCCAGCTCCTCAGTAGACACAACGAACTCTTCACGCCCTGTGTTAAGAGAGCCCGCATTGAACAGATCAATTCATCAGTTTTTATTACTAGCCATTTATGATGGTTGAAATGCATTGATATTGTTTAAATATAAGCAAAAGCAAAAAATGTTTGTAAGCATTGCTTAATGTGCGCCATTTACGCTCGCATCGGTATAATTGAATGCAAAAATTATATTTACTGTAAATAAATCGATAAGAGTGAGTTGGGTTTTAAATACTGAGCTATTTTCGCACCATAGTAAACACAATCAATATGACCAGAGCTATAAAATAAAAAGGCGAGTTTAGCAATATGTAAGCTGTAGCTGCTATATGTAACGTGACAGTTTTCAAATTTGCACTGTAAGAAATAGTTAAAATACTATGTATAATTAATAGTTTTAGAGTTGGCCCGAGCGAGCTGATATCCTAGAGATTTTTTAGCTTTTGGGAAGTTCCAACAGTGCATGACCTAAAAAACTTATCCAGATCAGCTTACGTGCGCAGTCGATGACGGAACATCCCGGCCTGGGAGTTTTCGCGCGAAGATCGCTCGCCTGCCCGCCCCGATCTCACGCGCCTGATGGAACAATGTACGATTAGCGCGCGTCAGACGTTCGTTAATGTAGAAGCGGGGCAGCGCTATATGAGTTTTGGGATGTGCAAGTGGGACTGTGAGAAGGATAGGGGATGTACAAATTATTTTTCCTGCTATCCAGCTGGTCTATGTGGTTATGGGATTATTTCCTTATGAACACAGACACAACCAAGTAAAATGCTGCAGGATCTTCAGGAGATAATGTCTAAATGCAAGAATCACTGGTTGAAAACGGTATAAAAACTAACGTAAGAAAGAAAAGGTATGTATTTTGAAATTGGTGTAAATAATACGTAATATTAAGATTGGAATTAATATTAAAAACATAAATAAGCGAATAATTTTATAGTTATTAGTTAGCTATAACTTTTTTATTTTTGCATTTTTATGTGGTAATATTAAACAAGAAAATATACTAGAAAAAATCAACTTGTCTCATGTGAGACAAGAGATGTCACATGAGTCAAGTTGTTTTTTTCTAGTATATTTTCTTGTTTAGTTATAAGTTAGGTTTTGTAATACGAGTGAGGAAAACTGCGATAGCTACTGAGAGGCAAGTAAAAGCTAGGAATGTGGTGAATAGCCTGCCCTGCATTTCATATCGAAATTAACAGAAAGGAAGACAGAAAAACCTTAACTAGCTGTGTGCGATGGAGTGTTGGCCGCCAACTTTGATGTACTATAGTAGTGATATAGTTGGGTATGGGAAAAGAAGTAAGAAAATGCAGCAGTAGAAATGCAGTAGTGAAAAGCATGTATACGAGTATTTGAGTCATAAAGTTGGCTAGTTGATGGTTTGAAAGCCAAGATAGTGACAAGAATTGAAAATGGGATGCACAGCCAGATGTCTTGACCATGTAGAAAGGATGAATGAAAAGAGTTCGTCAAAAAGATCAGCAGTGAGAGGAGCTACAGGACGGTGAGGGTGCAAGCAGGGGCGTGCATTGGTTTTCCAACGTGGTAGGCACTGTAGATCTAACTAGTAACTTTGCACTTATCCTATCCTGCTACCTAATATTATAAGTTCGAAAGTTTGTGAGGATATTTGAATGGATGAATGTTTGTTACTCTTTCACGCAAAACTACTGAACTAATTAAGCTTATACATGAGCTCACATAGGCTGAAAATTATCCCGACATTCCCACGGTAACGGGAACCACGCGGCGGGTGAATGAGAGCCGCTAGTCATAAATTATTAAATTCGTAATATTTACTAGGAATATTATATAAATTATATTGCTGAAGAGTTTGAATGTTTGAGCACGTTAATCTCCGGAACTACTAGTTCGAATTGAAAAAAATATTTTTGTGTTGGATAGTCCATTTATCTAGGAAGGTTATAAGGTATTTAATATCACGTTACGATTAATAGGAGCAGAGCATTCATTCAAAAACGGGGAAAAAATATTTCAAAAAGTTCAAAAAGTCCGCGACAGCATAATTATGTCTGTTTTAAGGTTAACTCACTATAACCATTTTTAGGATAATAAAATTTGTTCTAAACTAATGTATTATTTGAGAAGCTGTTATCATAAATATGATATTAATCCTTATCTAAATAAATACGGTAATAATCACAAGTATTTAATTTTCAACAAAATGCTCTTTCCATAATTTAATTTTAATGAATATCTTAGGAAATATCATAGTTTTAAAATAACTCCTTTACAAAATAATTCGCGACCAAATTCATTCGGCAGGTAGGCTTGCTTACTTTATACTGATATATTCTAGAACGTTACACGTACAAATAGCGCTCTTCTTGCCGTGGGCGGTTTATACTAGAGCAATACTTTTTCTAAATAAGTTGTATTCTTGTATGAAACGCTGCTTGCTTCGAGTAGGCAATTTGGAGACTTCCTACTGGTCGGTAATCATGTATTTAGCGTAAGGAAAATCTTAGTGTGTAAGTGTTGAATAGATGTTTCAACTAAAATACAATAACTTTAACACTAATTGTATAGTTATTTAGGTTTTGAATGAGGTAGGCACTGCCTAATTGCCTATATTTATATTTCTATTTCTATTTCTATATGGAATACACGCCCCTGGCTACAGAACGGTGAGGGTGCAAGCAAACATTTGGAGACGTTTTACAAAAAAAATCATGAAGTGGGCAAGCATGTATGATCAACGTGATAGGGAATGGAGAGCAGGGGCGTGCATATCATATAGGCAATAATAATATAAAGTTAATTTAGTTCAATATGGTTCAGATATTCTATAACAAAAAGTCTATTCAACACCTCACCCAATATGTAAAACAGCGCCATCTAACGAATAGCTTGCTCAACGTCGTAATTTTTCCTAACGCTAAATACTTACAGTAGGCAGGCTCCGGATTGCCTATTCGAAGCAAGAGCGTTTCATACAACATAAATTATAAAAAGTCAAGGTCAAGGTAATACGACCGCGTATAATGTTTACCGAAAATGTGAACGTCGTCGTTCTAAGACCATGACGTTCTCAATTGAAATGGGTTAGGTAAGCACGCTTACTCGGCGGCCAGCCGGCCGAGTTTCAACATTATTGCGCTGCCATAAGAGTGTTTGTTGACATTTTCAATTCAACCACAA
Organism: Chrysoteuchia culmella; assembly: GCA_910589605.1. Lineage (NCBI taxonomy): Eukaryota > Metazoa > Arthropoda > Insecta > Lepidoptera > Crambidae > Chrysoteuchia > Chrysoteuchia culmella. The sequence goes on along the minus strand of OU342665.1, from coordinate 6,392,541 downwards.
TTTTTAATACGAGTTAGAAAAGTTTTGCAACAAGAGTGCTGCCGTGCCGGCCGTGTTTTTGTTTTTAGTGTGTTTGTTGACATTACGCCCGCACGAGTTAATTCGATAATTAAGGGTTAACCCTTAATTCGACGGATTTATTTTTTATTAAAATTTGTAAAATTGTTACAGATTTTGATTCTTAGCTTGTAGAGAGCCCGCGAAAAAATATCTGAAAAAATCTACCCATTTCAGGTTCCTGAAAAACATACGTCCACTATACTGGACATTATCAAGTTCATAAGAAACTAATGTACTCCAACCGCGTGCAGTATACTTCCCATTGTCAAAGAGAAAGAATAAAAGAAACAAGTGATTCCGCAGAAAAATAGTAATTATATTAAAGCAAATCAGTCTCATAGTTCCATTTCTTATGCTTAAACTCCAAAAACTTATAAGTACGAACAACTCACTTATGTTTTGAACATAATAATTAAGTACTTATAAAATCTTCATAATAATCACCATTTTTCTTTATTCAAAAATAATAAGCCTTCCCGTTTTTTTAAAATATCAATATAGCTTAATCTATATAAGCACAGAATACTTAATAGTACAAGTAATATAAGTACCAACTGTCACTTATTTTTTTATTGCCCTACCCTACTTACTTATTGTGGAAATAAGAAAAGCAATTCCTTTTGGCCACTAAGCACTACCTCTGCTTGCATTTGGAACAATGTACGTACGTTCGTTTTATTTTTCTTGCAGAATTTGCATAATCCATAATGTTGTATATTCGCATATTATACGTAATAATGTCACATGTCGACGACTTGGCTAGTTGAATCTCTGGCTCATTTCTTCAGATATTTGTTAGTTAATAGTTCCTTGCAATCTTTCAGTCTGTTTTGCCTTATTATTCCGAAGCCAAACTTGGTAAAGCATAATAATTTACTTCACCAGTCGGTGTGGTAACAATAATAGAAGTCAACGGTTTATGGATCAAGTTGTCTTCAGCTTCTTAAGCATGGTTGCTTCCTTTTTAATGAACAACGGGAACACTCTTAGCCTTCATCATATCTGATGTAAAGAAGATCTGAGACCTCTCTCGGAATCCTTAACCTCTGAGGAACTGGCTATCTTGTCTCTAACTGCTGGAACACAACAATGCCGAAAACATTGTTGTTACTTATAGCGGTAGACTTAGATAAGATGGTGTTAGCTAGATAGCTAGCCAGACGGACTTACAAATATAAGACCGATCACCAACTAAATCGAATACAATAATATGTACCCCCGCTTCGAATCGAAGCTGGGACCTCTGGGTCTGGTACCAGTGCCTGTTAACACTAAGCCACAGAGGTTTCTCGCTCCCACTGATGCTGGAACAGTCCTCTGTTTGAAGATTTTCGTTTACTGTCTCGATGAAAGTATCAGTACCAACGTTATCTTGATCAGTGTCAATAGAAATATTGTCTTGTGAATAATTTTCAGACCTGTCTAAAATGTTAATGTTCTGTATGTATGAATCGATGGAAGGGCAAGGTGAGGACGACAACTCCTCAGTTTTATCAGCAATTTCCTCTTAATTTTCAGGTTCAGAACCACTATCTATATCCGAAAGAGCGTTTTCAGGCGGCACCAACTCTACCAAATGGTGCCCTCTCGATTTCTAGCTCTGAAAAAAGAAAAACAAAAAGATATAAAACAATTTATCTACGGATCCCTAAAAATATTAATACGCGAAACAACGAAAGTTAATATACTAGTAATACGGCAACGGGAAGAATACTGGACATAGTATTTAACAGTTACTTTACTAGTGATTCGACGACGTGTAGTATACTGGACATGCAAGTTGTGGGCGTCGTAAAAACTAAATAAAACTCAGTAAGACAATCAAAACAATACGAGAAGCTTTTCGGGAATGTTATCTTTAGTTTTTGATTACATTGTTAGGAAATAAGCCATAACACAATTAATAAAATGCAATTTACCGAAAGCCCACGCAGCGTGTTATTCCTTTCCGCCATCTCGCTGGTGACTGCTCGCGCCCCGTTGATGCACACGCTTTGCTAATTTTTGACAACGTAGTTAAATAGGTTCAGATGCAGTTATAGCATCTAAAACTAAGAAATAATGGTCTATTATTTATGTATATTTTTTTTAATTCAATGGGAAGTATACTGTACGGCGTCGAATTAAGGGTTAATATTTACTTGTTTTGTTAATTTCCTTCCGTGTTTAGTATTAGTGCTATGAAAAAAGGAGTTGGTGTGTGTGTTTGTGTATAAAATAAGTATTATGCAATTAAAATTTAATTGAAAAATTAGAGTGTGCCGATTGTGCTGAGGATTGGATTTGTTTACAGAAATTACGTACGTAACCTTACGAACAGTTGTTATTTTGCTCGTATATTAAACCTGGTATTCGTGAGTGATGTGAGTGAAGTGACATAAAACAAAATTAACAACGGGCTAAGCTACTACAGCTATCGCTCAAATGACATTGTTTGTGACATTTTAAGAGTCATGTTTATTATCCATACATTTTTGAGATATCTGTGGTGGTGAAAAATTCGTTCGACCGCCAGGTGCCTATGAAAATTATCCATTTATACCTAGGAAGCATGTTCACATAACATTATTTACAGCCTCAAGAATACGGCAAAAAAGTGGTAAGCGAATTTATATCATTACTAGCGGTTGCCCGCTGTTCCACCCGTTCCCGCGGGAATATCGGGATAAAAAGTATCCTATGCTTTAATTGAGGCTATCTACTATTTTTGTGCCAAGTTTCATCCAAATCCATTCAGTAGTTTTAGCGTGAAACAGTAACAAACAAACTGACATACTTTCGAATTTATATTTTTAGTAAGCTAACCTCTTTCTTATTTTCAAAATGATAATCGCAACTACGATTAGTTAAAATCTATAGTGCCTACCTCGCTGGAAAACCAATGCACGCCCCTGATGGAGAGTTGTATGGAACAAAGTGAAAAAAAGTTACCTCTGCCTACCCCGATGAGGGAATTGAGTGATTTGTAAACTTGGGAAGAAAAAGGCTACACAGTAATTAAAACAGTGTCTAGGAGTAAATTCAAAAGTAGCTTAGGATATTTTGGGAGTTTATTGTCACTTTTTAACATTTGTAATCAAACCATATTTGGTTTGTAAAACCAATTTACGTGTCACTCTTACATAGCAATTTAAAACATTAGAATATATTTATAATGTTTAAATATGTATGAAAGCTCATTAACCTTAGCAATTACTCATTTACCTGCTGCAGAAAGTCAGGATATTTAGAGCCAGGTTTATGTGATTTGGTAGATTTAAAATTATAAAAAAATCTCAATTTCGTTTAGTTAAAATTAAACTGTGCCATCAAGGCTTCAAAAGTAACTAATAAACCAATTATGTAATCGGCCATTAAGACGGTTATTGGAGCCAGAAAAAATAGGTCTTACCGAACATAATTTCGTTAACATCAAACATATTTAATTCTTCCATATCGTTAGAACAATACTAAAGACAACTTGCAGAAGGCATTTAATGATCAGATTCGATTATAAATAAGCTTTTAACGTGAATTTACTTAAGCATCAGGTTAATTACAAAAGTGTATAGTATCTCATGCGTGTATTTTAATAGTTTTTCTGTATAAAAAACTCACTGTTAATCTCCAAAGTATACAGATTTAAATAAAGAGTAAGGTTATAGACCTATTACCTACTTTAATAATGTTAATGGTCGTTGAACTTACAGCATTATTGATTTTGCTGCAGGTTAATGACATTTTGGCCGCATGTTGCGAAGTATTAAAAACAAGTTTAATATAGTATATTAATTCAAACGAGTCCTTTCTTTAGCCAAAACCCTTCTAGAAAATTAGAAAATATTTTTTTTGCGCTCATGGCTGCGCTTGACAGACTGATCGTATTCGATCACTTTTGTTAAGCAACGGTCGGCCCGGTCAGGTGTCGGATGGGTGACCGTAAAGTGGCATTATAACTGAGCGCTTCCGTGCTTCGGAGGGCACGTTAATCCGTCGGTCCCGGCTGTTGTCATTTGATTACAGTCGTTAAGCCAAGTCAGAGGCCTTATAGGCGGCTTGATAAACTCTGACACCAGAGGTGGCCACTTATCCTCACTCGCTAAAAAAAAAAGAAATTTTTGGTTTCTTAATTCAGTTGTAATCTGACATAACGTTTGACCGAGGTGAAATGACACCTTTTTTGAGAAACACCCTTAAATGCTTGCTAGGAAATGCCTATTCACTCTCGCCTTGAAGAGACCAAGGTTGTAGGAATCGGGGAATACAGGCAACGCATTCCATTCTTTAGCGGTTCGCATAAGAAATGTGTCAGCTATATATTCTGTGGCAAAACGCTTGGTAAGGACCGTTGGAATGTCAACGACATACGGGTGATAAGCTTACCTGCGTCTGGTACCCCGATGGTGTAAAGGGTCTGGAGGAACAAGGTCGTGCAGTTCTCTCGCACGCTCTCCAAAGTGTATCCTATAAAAACCGATAAACATGAAACTTTGTGGCGATGACTCTTTCTCTTCAGACTCTGGACTTCCGCCGTAGCCAATGCTGAGTTTCGTTATATCGCTCGAGAGGACAGCATGCTCCTCATGCGTGAAATCTCGCATCGTGTCAACCTGACATGATAGTTAATACTCATACTAGGGGTACATTTTGGTCACCCATCCCACAACTAACTACTAAAAAAGTTGCTTAACGAGTTAACCCACTGTTGTAAGGAGATCCATTACGATCATTATAATTCCTTGATCACTGTAGCGTACAACATACTTACACCAAATCTCTCATGATTTACAAAGACTTACGTTCATTAATAAAACATGAAGTCAATGTACAGAAAGCCTTTCCTCAGTTGCACACTGTTGAACATTAATCAGACAGTTTCCTTGAGTCTTAATTTTTAATCCATAAAGCTTAGATTTGCATGAATGAATATCTAAGAAATGTGAAATTTTAGGAGCTACAAAGATACGTGTATTAAACGTTTTGTATGCACGGTTATTAGGATATGTATTTAGAGTAGTACCTATTAAGGAGTTTAATGATGAGCTTGATGATAATGAATTTTGGAATTTATTTATATCGGACTATTATAATTATTGAAACGTTTTGTGGGGAGAACAATCTTAAAGAGATGCAATTTGGTAAATATTTGTAGATCCCACAAAGTCGCTCAAGAAATGAAAATAAAGAATGGCTTAAGTATCTCTTTTTTTTACATTAAATAGGCTTGCTTAAATAGGCGTCAGATTTAAGAAGAAGCCAAAGATGGAGCGAGCTTTCTAGAAATAACCTATTTACTCGAGATTTAAATATACCAGGGTTGTAGGTACTTACCATTGTTATTACCCCATATTCTAAGTCGTTCCTCCAAAACTTACTCGTCCTCGACTTAACGAAACCTCATTGAAAACCTCTTCGAAATACTCCTCGAAATCGGTATTCTAAGTCATAACTCCGCAAGGACCTGAAGGAGCCAAAGAGTACGTAGCCACTCCGTGTTAGGCCTAGCGCACACTACCATTTTTACCCACGACGAAGTTGGGTGGAGTGTATAAAGTTTTGGAGGAACGACTTAGAATATGGGGGTTAGCCTTCATCATATGCCTGATGTTAAGTATTGATAAAGCTGAAGATGGAAGCGACTGCCGGAACACAACAATGCTGAAAACATTGTTCTAGGGAATACCTAGAGTGTCTATAGTATTTGTGAATACAGACGCAGGCAGGGACTTCTTGAGGTAAGCAATTCATCTATTTCTTTTTAGTGTAAAAATAATGCAAATGCTCGTTGATACCACAGTCCACGACTTGATATCTTTTGGTACCTACCTTCATATTATCTTAACGTGGACTAGATAATTGTTGTGATTGTATGCAAATATTGATTTTATTTATTTATTTATTCCATACAGAATAATTAAATTATTGTGAGCTTTATATTAGGTCTTTAACTATGAAATTGCCGATTTGTATGAAGATTTTCAAAGACAATTCGTTTTCCATACTAACAATTTTTGTTATAGTTACTACCGCAAGTGCAATGCCACAATTTGTTAATGTACAATAATTGATTGAAGACTAAGCAATCTAATGCTATATTTTTTATTTAAAAAAAAAAGTAGTAAATTTTGCTAACAAAAAAAGGAGAGGTTCTCTAGAAGTGTAAGAAAAAAATCGGCAATTTCACACTTTAACCCCTATTATTACTTATAGCCTTGAACTCACAATCTTAGTTTCTTCTTCCTCCAAGCGCCGACTTATATTTGACACAGTGTACTTAGTTTATTTCTGAATATTCGATTCTGAAGTCCGCCACCGCCAGAAAATCTATGGTTCTCGTCTATTCAACGAGTCTTCAACTCCAACCCATAGTAAGTACAAAGAATGGATGTCTTCCCCACGTGAATATATTCAAAGACGTTCCAATTTCAAAAGAAATCGTTCTATAAATCCGAATGAATCTCGGATTTCACTGGCCACTTCCACTGGCTGTTTGCCAGTGCTGCCGATGACAGTTTAATTTTCGAACACAACCAACCATTGCTACGTGTGTAGAGCTTATTAATTCACTTTACTCTGTGGTCAGCTGCCAAGAATTAGCCACTTCGTACGTTATTTACAGGTACCTAGCAAACTTTGGGGGAACGTGATCAAACGTGATAGTGATTTTTGGCATTTATCTTGCGATGTTCGGCAAAAGTTTGGACAGTTGGACATGACTTCTTTCTATAAACTTCTAGAATAACCATAGGGCAAGCTCGATAAACTATCGAAATAGTATCGAGTAAGTATCAATCACGTAATGTAAAAAAATGAACCTATAGGAAAATGTGGTTCCGTTTAGGTACGTCCGGTGGGAACGCTGCTCATTATTTCATACCTACATTTTTTTACTTACATCCTCGATACTTACTTGAATGTTTTTCGTGCTTATCTTTAGTACGATATCATCCATCATCAGCCTGTGGACGTCCACTGCTGGACAAACCTCTCCTAGCTCACGCCTATTGTGGCGTTCATAGGAGACGGGTTGGTAGAGGGTTTGTTTCTAGTTTTCCTTCTCTCGCGCAGGTGTTCATATGTCGAGCCTCTTAGTCGACTCTTACGACATCCCAAGCATGTAACACTTGTATTCTTAGGCCGTCACCACACGGCACACGTTATTACGTTATAGAAGTTAGTTATTGTGCGGGTCTTTCATAGAGATTTCGAATGTGTTTTTTGCTAATATAATAAAAAATTGTGAGTACGGATGTTTGTACTTCTTCTTGCAAAAACTTTTGTTTTATTTGATTTGATTTTGAAACGCTTAGTATTTTAACGTTCATTCTAATGCTCACTTCACTGTAAACTATTGACAATTAGTAGATTTATACTATTAATGTTGTAACTAGGTTTTCACCATAAAAATGTGTATTAAGGAAATCTGTTTAGAAGCTTCTATAACTGTTTCCTGCCTATTTTCCCATAATCCCTACACCTTGGAGGAATTCTCTACACCTTCCCTACACCCCTTCAAAATAATAAGTTTCAAACAATTCAAAACCTTAAATAAGTAGCAATATTGTTATTTTTAAAGTAACTTCCTACAGTTTCTTTTTTGCATTTCCGTGCTATTCTCTAAGATAAATTTCATAATAGAAAAAAAGCAACTTGTTTTTACTGCTCAGGCGGGCGCACCATCTTTTCATCTCATTATAAAGCCAGCTATTTGGAAAGAACAAAAGTATAACCATTATAAGTACCTTTTCGTCACTTTATAAGACAAATAGGCCTATAACGGTACGCAAGTTCATTCTTCCTTAAAAATTAAATGGTTTTTAAACGAGTCTGTCCTTTCTAAAAGGACCGGAAGTCGTATTTTGAAACAATCGAATTACTGTTCGCACACGAAAACAAAGGATTCGCATACGAATGTTAAAAACAGTATTTTTTAATTTCCATTTCTCGTGAAATCTGCAACGAACTGTTCGAAACCGAACCACTCTTTTTTTATTTGTTAATAGAAAGTTTGAAATATAATATAATTTTTCATTGGCAAGACTGATGTTTGATATCAACGTTTCGTGTCAAGTCCGATTAAATATCAAGTTTTTGGTTAAGACTAGATTAAATCTTAGATTTCTGTTTTCAACTATTCTGAGTAAAATTAACAGGAGTTAAAACGGCAATACCATAAAAAATGAGACGAAATGGAACTCGGTGAATTCCATATCGCATGAGAATTGATTTGGCATATGAATTTCTAACGATTCAAAAATACGACGCCAGGTTTTCATAGGGCTATTACATTAATTTCCCTTGCTATTATCAGAATTAACGATTCTCGTTGGCCTCAAAGGGATTTGATTAATCAGCTACCTGAGTTGCGGTTTCAAAGTTTGAACGGTTTCGCTTAAGGGGTGGTCAACCTTTTAACACCTAGTAATGGTGAATTATACAACGTTATTCTGTCTTTACTCGAAACCATTTGTAGAACATTAAGATTACGAACAACTTTTTGTATGGAAGCAATTCTGAAATCGCAAAGATACAGCTATATCATACATTTAAGTCTGTCTGACGCCATAACAACAATGTTTTTAGCATTGTTGTGTTCTGGCAGTTAAAGATAAGATAGCCAGTTGCTCAATGATTGAGGATTCCGGGAGAGGCTCGCTTCCATCTTCAGCCTTATCAATACATAACAGCAGGTATGATGAAGGCTAAGAGTCTCCACGTCGATAATAAAAAAAAGGATCAAATAAAATTTGAATGAAACAGCTGTCTTTCTCGCATTTTCACGGTTGTTTCATTACAAAAAGTGGTTTGTAATGATGAGTTCTACAAATGGTTTTGAGGTTTTGAGTAAATATAAAATACTTGGAATACCAGGATTTGTACAAAATGTAATCTATGCATTTTTGTACTCTATCTCTAGACCAAATTCATCATAGTCAGTTTAGTGGGGCAGAAAAACCCCACTAAAAGGTAGTATCACAGTGACAAACATCAACTGTGATACGATTCATTTTAGGTTATTTTCAGGAAGTAGGAGTGAGACGCCGCTATACGCACCGTATGGCAGCAACTCACTCTCACAACTTAAAATGAATTGCATAACAGTTGATAATAAGGCCCCAGGTATTTATAATTAGATTTTATTTGGGAAAACAACAACTTTAATTATACATTCTAGTTACTTAATTACAAATTGATTACTCAAATGTCAATAACAGAGAGGTAGTACACTGAGAGAATTTGGTGTTGTAATGTTTTTCAGAATTTTACTTACCATTAATTTATAGATCTAGGATTATCTTACACATAAAACCAATATACAAGACCGACTTTTTTAAATATCGAAAGCATTTTTAACTCAGAATTAATACACTAAAAATAGGTTCATCAATTTATTTACTTCTCCTCAATATGCAGCCCTTGGAACTGGTGGGTTGAGCGGCCCTGGCTTAAATTGTAATTAAAAATCTATTAGGGTGTATAAAGCAGTTTGGTTAAGCAATTATACACTTGTTTCCTGAAAATTGATTGCAGTAAAATGGACAAAAGCTGTGGTATTTTGCAATGAAAAGATCGACAAATTATGGCGAGAACCTTTATAGATAGTCTCTGTATAACGTAAGTATGACGTGCTATTTATCCATTTAAGTTTTTGTATATGTGAGTTTGGATTTGTAACTCAATCACGCTAAAACGTCTGAATTTGGATTATTTTTTAATAGAAAATAAAATACTAGAAGCAATCGACTCGGCGCACAAGTTATTTTCAGAAGAAACAACTTCTAAGTTAATTTTAAAGAAAACAGACAGTTTGTGGCCTGTGACGAAAATATAAGGTACATTTTATCCCCATATCCCCAAGGCAACGGGAACCATGTGAATGAACCGCGGACGACCACGTCTCTACATAATATTGCGAATAATATTAAATATGTATTATTTTTATTGACTCTTGAAAAAGAACTTTACATTCTTTATTTATAAAGTGTAGTCGCACAAAGCCGGGGCGGGTTGCTAGTAGGTTTACTAGTATGAAAAATTATAACGTAAAATTAACGCAAGTAGGTAAATCAAATCCAACCTCTTTATATTCAGAAACTTCAACAATAACTTTGAAAGAAATATAAACTTACGACATACCTTTGAAGTAGCGTAAAATCTCTAACAAATGAACTCCCATAAAGGAGTAGAGAATCACACGTTATTACGTAAAGTTGAGTTCGAACGTGGAGACATACTACTAGCTACTTTTAATATAGCATTAGGCGGGCGTTTGAAACGCCGCGGGTAGCCCGCTGCTTAACCGCTGGCATTATATAGAAATTACGAGTACGAGACTTACAGGCAAATTCAGACGTCATCTTTCAGATCTTTAAATTCCCATAAAATAGAGTAAGGTCTAGTTTACTTCCGCAAAAACAAGAAAGGTACAGTCTGGGAACTTCCCGGTAGCCCAGTAAATTTTTTTTAGGAAACTATATTTCAAAAACGAATAGATTCATCGTCGTCGTCGTCGTCGTCTCAGCCACATGACACCCACTGCTGGGTATAGGCCTCCCCCAAGGATCTCCACAACGATCGGTAGTGCGCAGTCCGCATCCAGCGGCTTCCCGCGACCTTCACCAGATCGTCGGTCCACCTTGTCGGGGGCCTACCCACGGAGCGACGTCCTGTGCGCGGTCGCCATTCCAGAACCTTTCCGCCCCAACGGCCATCGGTTCTTCTCGCTATGTGTCCCGCCCACTGCCACTTCAGCTGAGCAATCCTTCGAGCGATGTCAGTTACTTTAGTTCTCCTACGGATGTCCTCATTTCTGATTCGATCTCGTAGGGAAACGCCGAGCATAGCCCTCTCCATTGCGCGCTGGGTGACCTTGAGCATAGAACACGTTTATATCACAAATTATAGATCATTAATAGGTATTTCATTTAAATAATAAATTATTACTATTACCTTATTACTTTTCCAATAGACGTTTCTCAAAAAAACCCTACTGGTCAACCGGGAAGTTCCCCGATTCTATGGAAAAATGGAAAATAACACTTGTATTTTTCCTTTAAATCTACGTGAGCTTTGCATACGCATACGGAGCTTCCCTAAGGATTCCTCAGGAACTTGGTGCTTGGTATTGCAAGGTCTAACATATTCTAAGTACCTGCTTGAAGGAAGTTAGTAAGCTTAAACTAACAGTAAGTAATTTTAAGTTTTGAAAAAGGTTAAAAGTTATAACTACACATTTTTATAGTTTTAACTTTTAACCTCTTTAAAATCTTAAAATTAAAGTTCCGAAAATAACCGCAATTATTGTCAAACAATTCTTGATGACCATTATCCGAAACTACGCGACGTGACGTCGTCGTTTCTCGCTTCATTTATTGCATCGGTTATACTTATTTTAATAAACACCAGTTCAAGAACATTGAGTATAGCGCTATTTCATTTAATAAGGATAATGCTTGAGATACTTATATTTTCCAATGTGTTTCGAATAAACCGCCCGTCTACCACCGCCGTTAGTATGCAGCGCGAGTGACGAAACTTCGGCGTCGGCTGGGCCAATTTTCCGCAGATTTCTTCCAAACTTTGCGACTTCCAAAATACCCGAAGGCAGGACAACTTATTCTGACCAAGACATGGAACATGTTGTGCCCTAACGCGAAGGCGAAACTCATTGAAAAAACTTTTGTCAGAGACCAACTTATGCTGGCTAGGGAGATATAACAAGCCACTAACTTTGTGCTTCTTCTTGACAATCTATTATAATATCTAATATAATCTACTGTTACGTTACAAAGCTTCTTCAGGATCTTTGCGAATGGAATGAGTTCGTTCAAGTATTAATACGCTTGGCTTTCACTCGTTGGCTATTATGTACCCCTAGTACTACACGACCAAGACAATTAGGCGCATGAAAGGAATGCGGTTTTGTACTTTTAGCACCTGCAGCCCACTTCTGTCACCGTACTTCTTTTAATATCTGATTTATTAGCGCTACAATGATTAACTGATAGATTACTGCTTCTTGAAATTTGGATTTTTTAGTTATCTTTTTAAGTTTTTCTCAGCTATCATGCGTCTGGTCATTCGAGCTGGTAAATGTCTTGGTCGTGTAGTACCAGTTGTCATTTACTTCACTATCAACGATAATGAAAACTGTCAAATGCACAGCACTGCTTATGTCAGAAAAGCAGTCAATGGATATGAAAGAGACAGAGACATAGTTATCGATAACGAATAGAGTTTGCCAAACTCGTTCCAGGGGTGCGGATATAGGCCTTCTTCTTCTTATCGAGTGAGGATAAGTGGCCACCTCTGGTGTCTGAGTTTATCAAGCTGCCTATAAGGCCTCTGACTTGGCTTAACGGCTGTAATCAAATGACGACAACAGCCGGGACCGACGGTTTAACGTGCCCTCCGAAGCACGGAAGCGCTCAGTTATAATTCCACTTTACGGTCACCCATCCGACACCTGACCGGGCCGAACGTTGCTTAACAAACTTGATCTAATACGATCAATCTGTCAAGCGCGGCCATGAGCTTCCATGAGCCAACTGTTGATATTTTTCGTTATGTAACTTATCCTAACTAATATTATAAATGCGAAAGTGTGTTTGTTTGTGCTTCCTTCACGCCCTAACCAATCGACTTGATTTTGGCATGAAGTTAGTTGAAAGAACAGAGAGTAACATAGGCTACATTGGTTATACATCATCAGCCTGCGGACGTCCACTGCTGGACATAGGCCTCTCCTAGCTCACGCCTATTGTGGCGTTCATAGGAGGCTATTAGCCTACTGCTACCACGCTGGCCAGACGGGTTGGTAGAGGGTGTGTTTCAAGTTTTCCTTCTCTCGCACCGGGGTTCAATGGGTCGAGCCTCTTAGTCGACTCTTACGACATCCCAGGCATGTAAGGGAGTGGTGACACTTGTATTCTTAGGCCGTCACCACACGGTTGAGTTGGTTATAACGAAATGTTTAATAGTTCTTTCTCTCAATACGGCGATTATTGTAACAATTTTTTTCATTTATATGAGAATCCATTTTCCGTTGACCTGGAAACGTGATTTGGCAGTAAGCAAGGTCAAAATGAGAGTCCTCCATTAACTTAATAGTCGACAAACTTAGACACCCTAGTCACGATTCGCTATGAAAGATAATACTCGGTTTTGCTTCATTATTACTAAGCCGTGTCTCAGGGCCTCAGAAATCCCGAAAAATTACCGCATCTCCGTCTTAATGAAGGTAATGTTAGGGAGTAGATAAAAACATCTCCCTAGCTGACATCAAGCGACAAACATAAGAAAGATTTATCGTATCAATAATGTCGTGTAATTATGATAACACTACAGTTCGATACGGAATACGGATATATTATGGCATCGCTCGTGGCTATAGGTAGTTTACATGAATTTGATTTGTCGATCATATGGTTATACAGTGGTGTTCACATAAGTAACGACACTAGCAGATTTTCATACAATCACGGCAAATTTGAAGCCTTGGTTCTGTTCCAAGTGTTGACCGAGGTGTGATCTGATAATGGCCATGCTAGTAGTGAATAGAGGAGATCGAGATAGCTATACACACCCAACAGATCTGAACAACATTCTAAGAGATGTAAGGATATGTTTAAAAAAAACGTGAAAATAGTATAAAAATGTATGCAATTTCTGAAACTGAAAATGCTGATCCTTACATTTTTACGAATGTTGATCACTTGGGTATGTAAAGCAATCTGGATCTCCTCCATTCACTCCTTGGATGGGCATTATCAGATCACAGCTCGGTCAATCCTTGGCAGAGAACCAATTCTCCAAAGTTACCTCGATTGTATGAAAATCGGCTAGTGACATTAATTATGTGACCACCACTGCATATAATATTATTATATACCAGTAAAATAATCTATACTTTTGCATACTGACACACATATAAATAACACACAAATATAAATAAACAATAATTTGCAAAAAAATTTGCACCTCGGTTAAGAATATGCTCTTTTAAAAATATGCTTAGGTAAAAATTATTCCACTTATTTATATCGTATTGTAGTGACAAATTGAAAAATAATCCTCATTAATATCTCTTTTACTTTGTGGTTGTCATTTGTCATTAGCGATTTTTAATGTCCACACTCTGCTGGGGCACTGGCCTTCCTTATGGATGGATAAGGAGAACGGGCCATGACCCACCACGCGGGCCCAATGCGGTTTGATGGGTTTTAACGATTGTAAATGCAGACGGGACCAATGGCTTAACGTGCCTTCCGAAGCCTTAAATTTTTGGTCACCCATCCCGTGACCGACCATTGCAAAAGTTGCTTAACCTCAACAATCGCAGGCCGAACGCGTGAACCACTGCGCCACGGGCTTCTCTAATTGTTGGTTCTCTAATTTATGTTGGTTGTCATTTATTTTTAACTAATTTTTAACAATTGAATTAATTCTGTACTGACGAGCAAATGTTTTTAACCTATTTAGAAACTCTTTAAACCATGCGAACGAAAATACTAATTTTATTTAAAAAAAAACAACAACATTTACCTTTTTCACATCAACATACACTTCAAAGATAATTCCTTCATAAAATCTTACGATTATGTCTTATTTACACAAATAATAGTCGTGTGCTGAGACCTAAAAGCATTTTCTTGTAAAATTTTATTGCATGCACTATAAAATTGGGTGTTAACCCGCTTCACAATATAATGGGCAATGGTAAAAATTAATATATGGAACCCTTGAAATAAGTGATAGAGTAAGGCACGGCCACTACATTGCGTTGCGTTGCATGGAAATACGATTCGATGACGCAACGCAAAAAAATTATCATCGCGACTGTATAAGCAACGCATCGGATAATCCTGCGATGCGTTGTACGACGTCGTAAATTTCTACGGTGCGACGCCGAATTGCAGTATTGTGGGCTGGCTCTAGGAGTATGCACACAGAATCGCAAACATATGGAACCATATCTCGGGTTACTCGATATAATTTCGTATACGAATCTATATCCAAATTGCATATTTATGTAAAGCAAACAAATATTGAATTTAAAAATAATATTTCGTGTCCTTTTTGATTTCATAACTTCTAGTGACCTAGATAGTAGTTATAAAAAAAAACTCAGCTTTAAGCTACTGTACTACACTGAACTATACTGTACTACTACTGCAACAAAAAGAAATACTTTTACAAAAAAAATGCCCTTATTTAACCGGTTCTTTACAGCTTATGTTTAAAATGATGTAAAAATTCGCACGATTTCATATACCACTAAATTCGTTAAGATGTTTAATAGTTGTGGTTGAATAAATAAGTTCAGTCAACTGTACAAGGAGCGCATATGAACCTTGAACACACAACACTAGTTTTAGGCAGTGGTGGCTATTTGTTGGTGGGGATTTCCGGAATAATAAAAAAAAAACTTAATCAAACACACTGAAAATTTCAGAAAATCTTAAAATATAATAACAAGAGGAGCTAAAAGATCATAAACTCTCTTTTTTGTTCGCTTATTCAGGAAATGTAATTATTAATAAAATCGGTGTGGGAGAAAAATCGGATTTAGAAAGAGTTCATTTATATCATTGTTCCACTTAAAATCTGATCATCAGTTTTACAAGTTAAATGACCTCAAGTTCATTTACTTACAGGGATTTTTATTAAAAAAAACTCTTGGCGAACGACCTGAACCAAGCGAGGAAAATTTCTTATAAAGAGATAAAATAAAATATCCCCATTTAAGTTCAAACTTTTCTTAACAGTTCAAAGGAATGAACACTAATTAAAAAGTAGAAACAAAAACATAATCTGCACCTCTAATTAATTTATTTAATTACCAGAAGCAAGATACTTTCCAAAAGGTATAAAACGAACTCTGATCACTTTAATTAAGCTTTAAGTATCCTTCAATTTAACATGTAAAATAAACCATGAAAATGCTTTAACTTTGACAAAAGCTGAAAATGTAATAAAAAGCTGAAAACAAAATAATTCCTTTTAAACTTTTCATTTTTGTCGATTTAATACTTGTGAATTCTGTTCGGGCGAACGCTAACGCATACTAAACAGTTTAAAAACCTTTGACGTCATTTTGTAAGGTTGCTTAGCATTTAAACTTATAGAACATTCGCCATAGGCGGACAGGGGCCTACCGCCATCTCTAAGCACAGTATTGTTTCAATCTTACCATGCTATTTTGTACTACGAATCTCTTAAAGGAAGCTTGTTTTTTGACGGAAGTTTTGTAACGTCATCGCTCAATCATCGCCTCCAAAGTATGAAGTGTGTCAAAATGTGACAAATTCAATAAAAACAAAACGTTCTTATGACATGATGGCTTCTAATCGATGAAGGTAAGCCCGCTGATATTTATCAAATCATTGTTTTTAGAAGGATTATATCAAAATCTGCCATTTTATGGGATCATCATCTCAGCCACATGACACCGACTGCTGGGTATGCCTAAGGGCCTGCGCAGACGACGGACATTGAAGGACTTTTTGTCCGCGACACGACCTTATTACTAAAAACATAAAGTTGAATATAAAACGAGGACTATCGCGTACTTTTCACGGATATACGCGATCTAAGTTGAATCTTATTTGGTTAACAATAAAGACGTGTCGCGGACAAAAAGTCCTCCGTTATCCGTCGTTTGCGCTAGCTCTTACCAACGGAATCGTCCGATGTACGCCGCCGGATCGCCATTCCAGTACCAACGGCCATCGGTTCTTCTCGCTATGTGTTCTGCGCACTGCCATCTCAGCTGAGCAATCCTTCGAGATGATGTCGGTCACTTTAGTTCCCATACGGATTTATTCATGTCTGATTCGATCACGCAGGGAAACGCCCAACATTTTATGGGATGTCCCTTGGATTTGTTTATATCCCTATCTTTATAATTTCCCAGTGCAAAGTGTACTCATATGTCTTGTAAAAAACGATGTGCAAATTACACCTCTATTACTATCATCCCATAAGATCATAAATCACACACTAGCTGATAAATGCAATCGTGTAAGCACGCGAAGGTCTAAAATTACATGTTGGTGTCATTCGAAAGAGGTAGCGTTTAGAAAAACAATTAAGTGTAAACAATTTTTATAGAGGTGGTTTAACAAATCATTTAATGAAGATATTAAGTACAATAAATTACTAATTCTATTAAAAGTGATGTCCAAAAATGTATGAAGTCTGGGCCACGTCTGTGTACAGTATACTAAAAGATAGATATAAACACGATAAGCAGTTTCTTATTATTCAATTTCTTTAAAACCGCTTTGTTTTCTGGAAGGAACAATAAATACATATTAAGAAAAAAAAAATATACGTCATGGCGAAAGATGTCATTTTGTCACTGTCACTGTCAGTCAATAGATTTACAAAGTCGAACACAACGTAGAACTCCTGAAATGACTATGATACTGGCAGTGTTTTTTTACGTGGAGTTGTGATATTTGACGCCTTATTTCGAGTTAAAAATATTGATTTGTTTTATTAATAACCATAGAACCGTGCATTATATAAAATTAATTGTTGTTTTCTCAGAATCAGTAAATTTTTCTCCATCTTTGGGGGTGGTGTACATAGACGTGGCCCATATTGGGACATGTCCTTTTAAGACTCTTGGTAGTAATCGATAAGCAGCTTTTGCAAGGGTGATCACAAATATTAGCATCATAAGCTCCTTCATGCTTCGGAAGGCACGCTGCATTTGCTATCGTTAGCATCCATGAATCTGTATTGGGCTCGCGTGGTGTTTCATGACTTCCATGGCCCATACTTCTTATTCATCAGTAAGAAGAGATCCTGTGCCCGGTACTGGGGTAGCAGTACCTAGTATTTGAACGGTCTTGGCACATAAAACGAGACCGAGCAAGAAGACATGTTCATACCATTGGTCTTGTGCCGAAGTCAGGTATCACCTATGCCCATGATGGTCCAGGTCAGTCCATAATTGTATCCTGCTGAGAATCCTCACTATTTATTATGATCAACGGGGAATCGCTTAGCTTTCATCATACCTGTTGTTAAATAATGGTCAAAGGTGGAAGCGCGCCTCTCCCGGAATCCTCACCACCGAGGTATTGGCTATCTTGTCTCTAACTATTAAACAAGAAAATATACTAGAAAAAAGCAACTTGTCTCATGTCGCCCTGACGGGATTCGAACCCGCATCCTTGGGAATCTAGCACGAAAAACTATGAAAATGGTATCGAGGACGTATCAAAAAATGTAAAGGAAAATGTAGTTCTGTTTACTTCTGTAAGGAACCCCGCTCAATATTGTCATAAATTTTTTGACGATACTTTCTCGATACCTCCTTGATACCTACTTACTAGAAAGTTTTTCGTGCTAAGCCTACAGGATAGAGTATTAGGAAGTTTTATAGACTGTGATATTAGGATGACTAAGTTTATAACTTAACCTGTCAGCGCCTGGCACCGCCTCGCGTTGTATTTTGTGTAATAGAGCTGTGCTAGTTGATTACCTACGGCACAGGCTGAAAATATATTACTAATTTTCACCTGCTGTTATTTGTGATACAGACGGTTAATCTATAAATATAACAACGAATAGTCTAGAATAGGGTAGAATAATATTGTTATAAGTCTCCATCTTAGTAAAATTATTATGGTCGATATGACCTAAACACATTTTTATAACACCTCGTAGGTACTAATGAAAAGCAATATAATTGGATTATAATGTAGGTATATCTATTAAATCCAATTTCCATTCTGGACTGGGTGTGAAAGAAAATGCTGCTATCTTTTTGTGCAGACAGATTTAATTTAATTAGTTTTTTATACACACCAATTATCTAGCTCACGTTAAGTGTCTTATATAACTTGTGTTAGGGTTAACTAGATAATGGATAAACATATTTATATATTTTTTTTTGTAAATACATATATAATATACATATTAAACATCCAGACCAAGACAAATAGACATGTTCATGCACACAAGTATTTGTCTTGTCCGGGGACAGAACCCGGGACCTCGGGCGCAGAAGGCAGGCTTAGTACTCCTGCGCCAAACAGGTCGTCAAAAGACTGACAGTAAATGACTATTTAACACGTTCACTGCGGCGCTGAATTTTGACTATCTAACGAAATGTGCGTTATGAGGCAAAACAACCTCATAATGTACCTTCCTGGAGGTGCGGTTTGAGATCTTCCGTCCCCATATCATGTCATTCACTTTAAATGCGTTTCTTATGCTAAATAGAACAATTTATTTAAAAACAAATATACCATATTATTTTAATATAATATTATTATATAACTTTAACTTCCCCCTAGGTTCCGGTTACAGAAAACCGAGAAAATTAATAAAATGTTTGTGAGGTCGAATAACCTCATAATGCACCCTAGTTATAGTACATATCCCTACTGACGAAATGAGAAAGATATCGATAAATTCAAAGTTATTTTAATTTTAAATGGGTGGCATTAAACCGATCGACAAAAAAATTTTGAAGCATCAAAAATACTAGGTGAACGACTTAGTCGCCAATCAAACCTAACCTAGACCTATTTTTCCCCAACCCATCCCAGATTTTTGGTCGCTCAATTTAATAATTTTTAGTCGATCGGATTATTATATAATTATTATAATGTTATCATTCAATAAAATTACAAGTGAGCATTATAAAAAACGTTCCAAACACACACTTTTTCACATTCCTCATGGCAAATGCTGCAAAAATATTGCAGCATCATGACTAATTATTGTTTTACGCTTATTTGCATAGCAACCCACGCACCTCCTTTTGGTTTGTGCTTTTTTATCGAAAGTTGTATGCTTCTTCTTCAGATTGACGACACGTGAACGTTTTTTTTACCTCTATTAGACATTTTGGTGCACGCGCGCTGACAATAAGTAATGCAGTCAAAAAACGATTACTCCCGTCTTAAGAAAGTGCCGCGCATCACTGGTTCAAATTGATAAAATGTGTTATTAAATAGGTGCGAGGTGGGGCCGGAGCGCCTCCCGCGCGTATGTGGCAGATACACGCCATGTTCGCAAGAGAATAATATTTTTTAATTTTTATGCGACATGAGGTCTAACTACCTCATATAGGACTTTTTGACATTTCAGAGACAGTTTTAGTAGGTAAACACATGAATGCATATTTGTTTCTTTCATACACGTAGTATTTTATAAGATACGAACTCCACACTAGAGAGAGAAAGCAGCATAATCTTTACCGCGCTGTGTGGGAATACTTTTGTGAGGCTTTAAAACCTCATAACGCACGGAACGGAACGAAATGCATAATTTTGTAAATGTCGTTGCTACTGTTAAAAATTATAAGTTTCTTGTACCAGTTCTTCTTGGCACATATACTTTGTCTTCAATAGGTAGAAGGTAAAGAAAAAAATATAAGAGGATTCAAAAGATTTAAAAAAAAAATTGATTAACTTTCACAAAAAATACACAATTTCTGAGAAACACAGGGGAAAAAACCTTCACACTAAATGTGTTTTAATTAATAGGCATGAAATGATACAACGCCAAACTTTCCATATATTAACATTTTTTAATTACATTACCTCGATAGTCGTCGGAAATGTTTGCGTCTTGTGAGTAAAACATTTTTTTTGACATAAAATATGAAGAATGAAGTGTTTTGCCGATTCTTCTCGTTACAAGTCTGCCGCTGTAGGGTTTGTGAACTGATGGCGTACTTCTTTGTCATTTATAAGTGCTAGTAACAGCCTAGACTGAATATATGTTAATGTTATATATATATATACAGGGTGGAAATTTTAAACTGGACAGGAAGGGCAGGTACCTTAACCGTTGCAGCTACATGAAAACGTTCTTAGGAAACCATCCTTAACTTTTTGAGAAATACACAACTGCATTCACGGATGTTGAAAAAAAATACAGTTTACAGAGTTTTTATTTTAATAAAAACTTTTTGATGCTAATCGATCCTGTTCCTTATGAAGATCAAAACGGTCTAAGACACTAACTGAGGTATGAGTACTAGAAAAGTTAGAAATCCCGAAAAAGTATTTCCACATATTCACTAAGAAAATAAGTTCCATCAACGAAGGTACTCGTCGGTGAAGCGGATACGGCGGCGTGTGCCGCGAGCGCGAGAAAACGCGGGTGAAAACGCGGGCGAAGGCTAGCATAAATAAATAAATAATAATTGCATACAATCACACCTATTATTTAGCCCACGTTAAGTTTCATGAAGAACTTGTATTATGGAAACTAGATAACGGATAAACATACTGATATACTATTTTTTTGTAAATACATACATAATATACATATTCAATACCCAGACCAAGACAAATAAACATGTTCATGCATACAAATATTTGTCATGTCCAGGGATCGAACCCGGGACCTCAGGCGCAGAAGGTGGGTTTATTACCCCTGCGCCAAACAGGCCGTCAAGATAATTAGTATAATTATATATTTAGGGGCTCCCGAGTTGAAAGAAAAATCAGAACAAAGCGCGATTTTTTGCACGCTCACATTGTGGTTACGGTTACAGACATTCTCAAGCAGTTTCAAGAACAATGAATTACGACTTTTGTATTTACTTAAATTTCAGTTTTGGTTCAATATGACCCGAAGAACCGAGAAAGGTTAAGTAGTTATAGACGATGTCAGAAGAGGTCCTTTTCTATTTTGAGCCATTAAAATAAGTATATTTTTTCAGTGGCAGTCATTTTATTTTTATCCATCGTCATCGGAGAACGTCTGGTGGTAGACGACTTCTTGTTTGAAGAAGATGAGCATGACTGCGAATGCAAAAGAATATACTATCCGGTTTGCGCTTCAAACAACCGCACTTTTACCAACGTATGCTATTTTAACTGCGCAAAAATAACTTTGAAAAATTTGACTATACAAATGTAAGTTGTTATCACAGACCTATATCGAGAAAGACGAAAAGAGCGCGATAACTGTTTAATGTCACATATCACCATAGCAACCGCACTGGCCGCTACCGAACATTCGTCGAATAAATACAAATACAAATACAAATATTTTATTTGCAAAACACAGTTATAATAGATCTTATAATATGACATACAGGTACAGTCGGGGACATTCCCGATTGATCAGTAGAGTTTTTTTGAGAAACATTTTCTCGAAAAGTACTAAGGTTAAAGAAATAATTTATTATTCAAATGAAATACTTCTTTATTGTCTAGTATTTGTGATATAAACGTTATCTATATATTTTTTACTTTTTTAAATAAAGCTCCTTGAAAAAACTCTACTGATCAACCGGGAATGTCCCCGACTGTACATGTCATCGTCACCGTCGACTGCGTTTTCTCGGCGCCGACGTCATTTCATCTCGTTGGCGTATCGGTGACGGTGGTCTAAGCGCCTAAGCGTTTGCCGCTGGCTTTTGCCGGACGTCTGTGCCGCCAGTACGTGCCGCAGAAACTTGCACCCCAAAATCACTGAGCATCAGCATGCTGGTACACCCGGGCGGCCATGCCGGCAGCTCTATTGTGCGGCAAACCCGGCACTGTGCGTAGGAGGCTTAACGGTTATAACCGAATACTGTAAAATATGCTGTTAATACCATTTGGAACTAGCCTAAGAAGATTAATGTTTTATGTTATTGCAGGTATGGTCCTTGTGTGAACTTTGTGTCGATATAATGAAGATAGTGGATCGTTTATTTTTTAATTAATTTGTCATTAAAATGTAAAGCGCTAATATATTATATACTGTTTTAATTGTACTCATGTCTTAAACGTAGAGTTTGGATATCAAGATTATATTTTCGTTTTCTTTTACACACACCAATTAACCTAGCCCCAAAGTAAGCACCGTAAGGCTAGTGCTATGGGATACTAGGGTAACGGGTACAAATGCTGAATGATCTCCCGCCGCCGATGCGTGAACTAAAATCGAAAGAAACACAGAAAAATCACTTAAAAAGCATCTCTAAGAGATGCTTTTTAAGTGATTTTTCTGTGTTTCATTCATTGCAAAATACATAATGGTCACGCATACCTAAGGTGTTTTCACTTTACGGGGATCGCACCCGATGAGGCCGCAATATTTTTTCCAGAGCATGGGGCATAAGCATCTTTACGAACTGGACGAACATTTGCTGAGTACAAAAATCGCTGGACATAATACGCTTTGGCATTGCAACAACCACATGGCATTATTTTTATTTTTACTTGTAAAAAAAACGTGGCGCATTTGACGTGGAAGGAAGTGAGATGGAGGCGATGACATTGACATTTTATAAGTCTGTCAATCTGTCCCGTTTCCCAACCAATCACCGACTGTCGTTTCTCCGAGTCATCGGCAAACAACAGTGCTCATAATGCCAAAATATTATATTTTTATTTATGCACTTGTATGATTTTTTATATTTATACATTTTTATAGCTTTATAATTTATTTATAAATTTTGTTATTTATCTATTATTATTTTACTTGTTTTTGACTGTCTGTGTCCTTTGTTATAACCCCGTCAGAATAACAGCGCTACTGGGTCACTTTGCACATCTATTAGTGGCTCAGTAGCATTATGCTGAGACGGGGTATTTATTGGCCCTGCACGCATTAATTTGTTTTTCTTCAATTCTGTGTTTATATAGTAACTTCTAAATTGTAGCTGTATTGTTGTGTGTGTGTGTGTGTATCTTCTGTGTGTCTGTGGCTAATAAATGTTTTTTCTTTCTTTCCTTCTTTCTTTCTTTCAAATGCTCGTATTCATCATACAAACATTTGCCCCTGCCGGGATTCGAACCCAGGATCTCAGAGTAGGTGACTCGATTAGGCAAGAGCGGCCAAACGGATTTGGATGGTAATTTGGCACATAGGTAGTTTAAAGCCTAGATTAAAACACTGGATAGTTTTTATCCCAGTCGAAAGTTGCCTGGGTATTTTTCATATGTCGCGGGCGAAGCCGCAGAAGAAAGCCAGTGTTCTAATACAATGTGTACAAATATCCGAAATAAACAAATGGTCCATCACAGCAATGATGTATGAAATGTCATGAACGCAATCTGCAATTGCAAGCGAAATATTACGGGAAGAGTGGAATATGAACGTTATTGCAGTAAGGTCAGTGCATTCGATACCCTGACTAAGCAACCAATCTACTTGATTTTTTGCTATATTGGCTACTTTTTATCCCGATATCCTTATGGGAACGGTTACCACGCGAGTGTAACCGCGGGCGAAAGATAGTCATTATATAATTAACTAGCTTCCGCCCGCGACTTCATTCGCGTGGTCTTTAGAACTTAGTCCAGAAAGATATAGTAAAAGAACGATTTTTTTTTCTTATTGATAACCTTATTCCATAATTCATCGATTGCGAGATAGTGTATTTTCCCGTAGAAAGTGGGATTTTTACACGACAAAAAGGAGGGTAGTAGTCTTCTCGAGGCTATAAAGTATCTATGTCCCGAATCTCCTCCAAACCCGTTCAGCAATTTTTGCGTGATTGAGTAACAAACTTTCACATTTTTATGATATAAGTAGGAAGTAGGATAGGAAATTTGTTATGATTATGTGGCGCCATATATTTTAGACCGCATTGTTTTATTTTACTTTCCCGTAGGAATGAGGGATTTTTACGCGACACAAAGTATCCAATGTTCCTCTCCAGGCTATTAAGTACCTGTGTCCCGAATTTCATCCAAACCAGTTCAGCCATTTTTGGGTGATTGAGTAACAAACATCCAAACATCTGATTTATAATATTAGTAAGTGCTGACGCCATCTCACGGGCGTCACGTGAACCTCTCACCCTGAAAGTGCCTGCGCCACCGGCCGCGCGGCGCCACTAAGCAGAAGTCTCTCGACGGTGCGCCGTGACACAGCTCGCTCTGTATTCGTATTTTTAAATCGAACATTTTCCGCCCCTTTTTATATATGTGTACACATCGCGATAACGTCGCGACCTGGTGACCTACGACCCAGTGATATTAGAATACGAATTCCACGCTCGTTTGATATCCGCGTGCACGCCGCGAATCGCGATCTACCCAAGTGTCGGTTCCGGAGAAGGGTGAACCCTTGGAAGATCGTACCAGGATCATCGTCAGCCCATCAGCTCTAGGAAACTGGAGGCGCCATCAGCTCAAACCAAATCCGTCCGGTGAGTCCATTTTATGCTCATCCCCCTCATATTCCCAATTTGCCCACAGGGGTCCACGCCCCTCTCATCCCACGTTGAATGCGCTTGCACCCAGCGAGCACAGTAGGATAGCAGGATTTCTAAAATTGTGTGGCGCTACCTATTTTACCCCACATTGATTTTTTGTTTTTCGTTAGGAATGAGATATTTTAACGCGACAAAAAGTATCATATGTTCCTCTTCAGGCTATAAAGTGTCTGTGTCCCGAATTTCATTAAAATCTGTTTAACCGTTTTGTGACATTACCACGAAGTTTTGTTAAAATATTCCAAATTGTTAAAAGTCGCTACGTCTATTTTGTATTATTTTTCTAAACAAAATATGAAGTCCTTTTTCAAACCTTTAAGGGTTGAATTATATCCACCGCCTCTGACTTCAAAATCGATGCAATTTTCGTAACCAACATCCCATAAAATGTCAATAACGACACCCATATCGATTTAAACATTATTTACCCCTAAGGGGGTAACCCTTAGAGGTCGATTTCCATAAATTTCAAAATTTGGTTTGTTTATTTGTATTTAATTTCCAACCATAATCCTTATAAAAATGAGTGACTTTTACTTCGAAAATGAAGGACTTACTCAACTTCATCCCCCTTTTCACCTCTTTGTGGGTGGAATTTTCAAAAACGCCGAGACAGGTAAATGGTTATTTATAATTATTAACGTAAATGCAAAATTTTAAGATCCTAACAATCTTACTTTCAAAGTTAAGGACTTTTCTTACACAACTTCATTCCCCTTTTCACACTTTTGGGGGGTGAAATTTTCAAAAACGCCAAGACAGGTAATTATTTGATAAATATTAAACAAGAAAATATACTAGAAAAAAGCAACCTATCTCATATCGCCCTGATAGGATGGACATGAGACAGGTTTCTTTTTTGTAGTATATTTTATTGTTTAATATTTATCACATAAAAATAACCATGTAAAATGCAAAATTAAAAAGTTTTTTTAATTTTTTTTTATTTATTTATTTCACGTAGGTATACAATTACCATTACAGGATATTTTCCCTACGGTAAAGTAGCATCACAACAGACATTTTTTTTGATTTTTATAACATATAATGTATAAAGCCGATCTTGTGAATTCACTCATAGTGCACGAGAACATGTCGATAATTTCTGCAAGCAGATTCAGTGTACGCAACTTATTAGGTAATTATTTATTTTCAATCGTCAACCTAAATATAATATTTGAAGATCATAACTTCAAAAATGACGGACTTACATACAAACTTTCATTCCCTATTTCACCCCTTTAGGGGTAGAATTTTGAAAAATCCTTTCTTAGTGCACCTCTAAACCTCACCAGCATGCGTAGCATGAACACCTCGACAAAGCTCTCTCGACACTTTTCTCGCGCGAGCGTATTGTCTGTCCCGCTCACACCGTAATGATATGAGCGGGACAGACATCGCGAGATAAGCGTCGACAGCGAGTCGCGGTGCGCATGCTACGCTGGCAGGAACCATTGTGCCAAATTTGGTCTCTAGACTTAACGGTTTGGGCTGTGCGTTGATATGTCAGTCAGTCAGTAGTTAGTAGTTTAGTAGTAGTTTCTTTTTTTATATATTTAGTAGAAGAAGAAGAAGTTAATCGCTATAGAGACTCACATAAAAAAATGTTATTGGCATCCATTTCATAAAATCCTTTCCGGAGTTGGCATAGCACTGAATATGTAGCTTGAGAGTGAAATGAATAAACATCACTCTCTTAGTCTAGTCCATCGCCTACACAAGTTTTCGAATATACTCTGTCCATTGATTGGCTTTTACTATCTGCACTGGATAGCTAGTAGCTAGCTCGTTCTGTATTTGTTTCATTCCTACTCCAGCATAGGCATGGCTTGCTCATTCTCAGTTCCTCAGTGGTTGAGGATTCCGGGAGTGGTGCTCTTCCATCTTCAGTCTTCGTCAT
Source organism: Chrysoteuchia culmella (assembly GCA_910589605.1). Classification (NCBI taxonomy): domain Eukaryota; kingdom Metazoa; phylum Arthropoda; class Insecta; order Lepidoptera; family Crambidae; genus Chrysoteuchia; species Chrysoteuchia culmella. The sequence continues at coordinate 6,365,410 of OU342665.1, read as the reverse complement.
CAGCCATTTTTAATGTCCCCACTGCTGGGGCATTGGCCTTCCTTATGGATGGCTAAGGAGAACGGGCCATGAATGCCATGATCCACCACGAAGGCCCAATGCGGATTAGTGGGTTTTAACGACTGCAAATGAAGCCGTAACCAACGTCTTAACGTGCCTTCCAAAGCACGGAGGAGCTCGAGATTGTAAATTTTTGGTCACCCGTCCCGTGACCGACCATTGCTTAAGTTGCTTAACCACAACAATTCAGGTCGAGCGCGCAAACCACTGCTCCACGGGTTCCTCAGCCTTATCAATACTTATCTTAGCATCAGCTAGTTGATTATCTAACTCTGTTGCTGACAGATTTTGATTGAAATTGATTGAAAGTGCAGTTACATTGCTGCTTAAGTAAGATAGTTGTCACATTGATTTTTACTAAAGCAGCAATGTGACTGCTCTTTCAATCAAACGTTTTGATAGAAACAAGTTACTTAACCAGGGGACAGGTATGATGTAGTTCATAAAAAAAAACTCATGTGTTCGGTCGTTGCTGCCCTGACAACTGACTGCATCTAATACGTTGTCAAAAATGCGAGTGTCCAAGTGAAGCGAGTCGCGATATAAATCGCATAGTTATTGCAACGAACAATGCGTCAGCCGCGAGCAATCATACAAGCTGGGGTATCCACTGAGAGGCAAACGGAATATTGCTTCAGTAACAAACTAAAAATATACATAGCTAAGTATCCATAGCGTTTCTGACGGCACAAAATGAGGAACTAAAATCAAAACTTGAACGGCTAGAGCTCCAAACTAAAAAAGATAAAGACTATATAGTCATACTGGAGGATAAAATTGAAGATCTGCAACGTGAAAATCGAAAGTCAAACATCGAAATTAAAAATGTTCCAAGAATCGCTAAAGAATCTAAAGAAGACTTAACAAAGATTGTTTTAAGTTTATCTAAAAGTATTGGTTGCAACATTGAAAGACATGATATCAAGGATATTTATAGAGTCCAAAGTAAACGTGATATTAATAAGAGTCCAATTATAACTGAATTGTCATCAACAATACAAAAAACAGAGTTCCTGAAAATGATAAAACAATTTAATGTTAAAAATAAAGAAAAACTGTGTGCAAAACATCTCGGCTTTACGACTGCCGAATATTCTCCGGTGTTTGTGTCTGAACAGCTGACGGCGAAAGCGGCGCGCCTTCATTTTCTTGCACGGGATCTCGCCAAGTCAAAGGAGTGCAAATTCTGCTGGACTGCCTATGGGAGAATCTATGTAAGAAAAAATGAAAACACACCAATCATAGCTATCAAAAATGAGTCGCAGGTACATGGCCTTATGCAAAAAGATTGACTATTTGTTTTAAACACTTACGTTACATTGATGCAGTTATGTTTGGATATTTATTACATTATTAATTTTTGTAAACTTTACGATGTTTATATTGTTATCATAAAACATACACAATTACACTATACACATCAATCAACTCCATTACTTACCACACATTATATTATTTTTGAAAGGCTATCGGTCGTATATACAATAAACACACAAAATAATGACACATACCACAAAACATCCATTAAACCTCATACACTAATACAAAAAATTCAAACAAACACTCAAAATACATATTTCAATATTCATAATATTTTACAATACAGACAAACAAGTAACAATTCTTATATAATAAATCTAATTATTAATTATTTGGAATTATGGATAGTTCGTTAAATACACTGAATGAATTAGACAAATTTGATATTGCTCAGTATATAGAGTGTCAGCCACAGAATTTTATAGCACAAAATCAAATAAATAAATCCGATATTACTATTGTATCTCAAAACATTCGAAGTGTTTATAAAAACATGGATGACTTTAGTTTAAATCTAAGTGCACTCAATTTACTGCCCGACTTTATCGTCCTTACCGAGTGTTGGTTAGACAGTAGCAAGCCTGTACCTCTTATGAATAATTATACTTCATATAATACAATGCATCACCTAAATCAGGCTGATGGGGTAATAGCTTATGTTCATAATAAACACACAGTCAGTGCTAAGGAAATACAATTGTCACACGCATCTTGCTTGGAAATCACTTGTAATAACTTTATTATAATAGGTATATATCGCTCTCCTTCAAATGCTAATGCTGAAAGTTTTGTTAACTCGCTGAGTCTTTACTTAGAGTCCATAAATAAGCATCAACATATTTTCTTGACGGGTGATATAAACATAAATATCTTACATAAGCATAATGAATCCTCCACTGAAAGAGTAAATAGACTTAGCTATCTTAATATGCTGTCTACACATAGCTTACTACCCGGTCATTCGATACCTACAAGAGGAGTCAACTGTCTCGACCACTTTATGTTAAAAATTGATAAAAACAACCTGAAAGCATCAATAGTAGTAATAAATACAACCATCACAGATCATTCTATGATTTTTCTAAAATTAAGTAATGTATCAAGTAGAGCCGGATGTTGTAAAAAGTACAAAACATTACTTAATATCGATGACGCCATTATTTCTCTTAAAAATTCTAACTTACAAGATTTGCTTACTTATACTAACCCTAACACTCTAGCTGAATTATTAATTAACAAAATTCAAAACTGTATATTACAAAATACTATTATAAAATTAGTTCCAAAATCAAATCGTACTATTAAACCTTGGATGACAATAGGTATACTTAGATGCATCCAAAATAGGAATAATATGCAAATGAAACTCAGATCTGACAAAGGAAATGAAATTTTGAGAATTACGTACAAGCGCTATAGAAATTATTGTAATGGTCTTATAAGAAAACTAAAACGAAAATATGAGCGAGAGCAAATAGCGAAAGCTACTAGTAACCCAAGGCTTCTCTGGAAAACAATTAATAATCTTACACAGCACAAACAAAAACAAGACAAAAATCTGGAACTGTTAAATGTCAAGTCAACTCCACTAGATTCCGTCAATCTCGTTAATAACTTTTTCGCAGATATTGGAAAATCATTAGCTGAGGATATTATCTCAAAAAGCTTTCAAATAAACACAACATCAACAAATACAACTCATACAAAGGGAATTTCCCATTCCACGTCCTTTGTTTTACTAGAGACTGATGAGTCAGAGGTGAAGTCTGTGCTGATGAATCTGAAAACAGAGAGCGCCCCTGGATATGACAATATCACAACGAAGTTTCTAAAACAGGCAAATACTCTGCTAGTTCCACTCTTAACACATCTAACAAATCTTTGCTTCAGAGAAGGTGTTTTTCCAGATGCTCTTAAACTGGCCATTATTAGCCCCGTGTACAAGAGTGGTGATAGAGGCGATCCAAATAACTTTAGACCCATCTCCGTCCTTCCCGCAATATCAAAAATCTTAGAAAAATTGTTAAATAACCGTTTAATAACTTACCTAAACAAATTTAATTTACTCTCACAATCACAATTCGGCTTCAGACGAGGACTTAGCACAGAGGATGCTGTTACAGCTCTGACGTCAATAATTATTAAACAGGTAGATAAAGGAAACAAATGTCTGACTGTTTTCCTTGATATGAAAAAAGCTTTTGATAGTGTCTCTATCCCCACTCTACTATTTAAGCTTGAACAAATCGGTATACGAGGTATTCCCCTTGAGCTGTTTAGGAATTACCTTACAAATCGAAAGCAACGGGTAAAAATAGGTAATTATAGTAGTCAAGACTCTACCATCAGCTACGGAGTTCCTCAGGGTAGTGTTTTGGGGCCAACCCTATTCCTGATATACGTTAACACTCTTTGTAGCATGTCTTTGCACAACGGACATATATTTTCGTATGCAGATGACACTGCTCTGGTGTTTTGTGGACGGGACTGGGGAGAAGTTCGTCATAATGCTGAAAGGGGATTAGTCAAGGTCGCGCAGTGGTTAGAAATGCACTTATTAACACTCAACGCATCTAAGACTAACTTTATATGTTTCACAAATTATAATAACAGTCAACCTAATCTCAATATTAAAATTCATACTTGCTCTACATTAGACAACTTGAACTGCTCCTGTCCTCAAATAAACCAAATAAGTAGCACAAAGTATCTCGGTATTCTAATAGACCAGCGATTGTCCTGGCATCTGCATGTAGAACTCTTAATGACTAGGATAAGAAAATTCATCTGGTTTTTCAAATGCTTGAGACATCTTACAACTCCCGAATTATTAAAACAGATATATGTGTCGTTAGTACAATCGGTTTTGGTTTATTGCATAAGCGTATGGGGAGGTGCCACAAAAACAAAGTTTTTGGATCTAGAAAGAGCTCAGAGATCAGTGCTAAAGGTTATGTATTATAAACCATACAGGTTCTCAACACATGAGTTATACTCTCTTTGTGATCTTCTTACAGTCCGCAAGCTATATATTATTAATCTAGTTCTTAAACAGCACAAGTCCCTCATCTACAATCCTGAATCTGAAGGGAAAAGAAGGAAGGCACCTGCAGTTCCTAGAGTTCCTGTAAAAACGGCGTTCGCTAAACGCCAACAAGCCTCGCAGTCCTTTTATGTATATAATTTCCTTAATAAACATTTAAATATATACCCTAAAACAAATAAACAGTGTAAAATGGCTGTCTATGAGTGGCTGAAGGGTAAAGACTATGCGGAAATAGAAAATATATTAAAACAAAATCGTTAATACAAAAAAAATAATATATATAATAACTCACTCACAAAAACACACACACACACACATACACACACACGCACATACACACCCCACACACACACACACACACACACACAATATCGCAGTGAATTGCGGTCACTACATCTTTTCTTTTACTTTTTCTGTTTTATTTTGTAGTACACTTAATGGTATTTCTGTAACATAAAAGTATTGTAAGAACATTGAGGAGGAGCGAGATCTTCTAGTACAAGTATTCTTAATACTTAAAAGAGGATCTCCATGCACTGTTATAGTCTGTAGTTCTATTGTTACGAAATAAATATTTTTTTTTTGATTTTTTTTAAGTATGAAGATTCATGCTTAGTATGTTTTAAGCTTAATCTATACTAATATTATAAAGCTGAAGAGTTTGTTTGTTTGAACGCACTAATCTCAGGAACTACTGGACCTATTTAGAAAATTCTTAGACCATTAGAGAGAGGGGGGGGGGGGAGAGAGAGGGAATATTTTATTTCCACAAAAGACCATACAATACATACAACACAGATAATAATCTAAACGACAACAAGACATTAAAGCTAATATAATAACAAATAATTATAAATATGCCGTCAGGGCTAAGGGGCAATAGGGTCCCTGCCACATCGCCTGGTCTTAGGGGTGATTGCGAACCCTACCCCTCGTGACCAATGGCGGCCTGGAAGGCAAGTACTAGGAGTTGTAGTTGGTAGTACTCCAGGTGAGTCCAACATTTCGAATCGCCCCTGCACCTGGGGGCGAGGGATGCGTAAAAGCATTTTAGGAGAAATGCTTTAAGAGTATAAAAAAAAGGGTCCCTGCCACAGCATGTGTTGCCATGATACTAGATGTGTCACGGCAACGCTGCTTATATTACTAGCTTCCACCCGCGGCTTCACCCGCGTGGTTCCCGTTCCAGTATAAATATCGGGCTAAAAAGAAGCATATGTTACTCTTCGTCTATTCAACTAACTCTATGCCAAAAAGCAAGTCGATTGGTTGCGTACGGGTGCACCAATGGCACATTAAGTTGACGACTAAAAACCGGTTTTTCATCTTTTCTGCAAAGGGTGAAATAATTTTACACAGGCCTGTCTCACTTCCATACAAGCGGCGCAAAATCCCCGAGATATTTACCTACTATTCTGGAAAACAACCAAATTTCAACCTTTTGCATTGCGTATAGCGTTCATAATACAATAACTGTCTGCCGTCTTGCTTCAATCTGCTAGGGCTGTTGATTGAGACTAGTCCGGTGACCGGACGCTTGCGTTTATCATACCTAAACTCGGGAGTGAAATTTCTGTACCGTAAGGTACTAATATATATTCTGTGACTGAGCCTAGAGAATTTGCACACGGGCACATTGTGATTTTTTTTTGTTATAACCGATGGTGAGACTCTTAGCCTTCATCATACCTGCTGTTGAGTCTTGATAAGGCGGTAGCAGGAAGCGATCCTCTCCCGGAATCCTCAGCCACTGAGGAACGGGCTATCTTATCTCAAACTGAGATCTCCGGAACACAACAATGCTGAAAGCACCGTTGTTATGGCGTCAGGCTTTGATAAGATAGTGGTAGCTAGCCAGCCGGACTTACAACAAGTCTTACCACCAACCAAACCGAACACAATATGTACCCCCGCTGGGAATCGAACCCGGGACCCTTGGGTCTGATACCGGTGGTTGTACCACAAGACCACAGAGGCGGTCATTATTAAAGTAGTTGGTGATTAGCTAGTAAATGATGTATTTTATTGTTTTCTGTTTGGTTACCGTTCCTTGTACCATTGTCCAGCACTAGTCCATCATGGGGGACCATGCTGGACTTGGGAGCGAAAGAAAAACATAGCTTTACTAGGTGTATGTACGTGAGCAAAAATACTTTTAACAGATTCAAGATTTTAATAGCTATTAACCTGGATTAAATACTAAAATTTATGTGGAAAACGTGGCTAAGCACACTTTAAGAGAACATCTATAAAATTTTCAGACTAAATTGCATGTCTAGACAGACCTAAATGTCTGAAATAGGCAAGTTAGCTATTAGGCTAGAGTAGTCTAGAGTGAAACCACTGTGCGTCCATTTTATATGGACTAACTTTGTAAGAATAAATAATTTAGTAGTTTGCCCAAAGGTCGACGGTCTTCATGGCGCAGTGGTCAATACTAATCATGGCTTGGTGGTAGAACTTGTTGTGAGTCCGCCTGGCTAGATACCACCATCTCATCTGTATGACGCCATAACAGCATTGTTGTGTTCTGGCAGTTAGAGATAAGATAGCCAGTTCCTCAGTGATTGAGGATTCCGGGAGAGGCGCGTTTCCATCAGCCTTACCAATACTTAACATCAGGTATGATGAAGGTTAAGCGTCTCCCCATTGTTCATTAAAACTAGTTGTCCAGGGTGCGCAGGGCGTTTAAAGGATCAGGGTGCCCGATCTACTTAACGTCACTTGGGGAGTCTCATTCCGTGGACCTCAGACCAACACTTTATAAAAAAAATAACAATTTTTTTTTCAACACAACTTTTTACAATAAAAAATATATAAGATATTAAAACTTCTTTATTCACTTTATGCAATAAGTAAAATGAAAAATAATAGTAATTTATTATGATCACACCAAACTCTTAAAGTATTTTTATCTTCATGCGTTAATAAAGCTCAAAGACATTCATATTCCTTACGCTATATTTAAATGTTTCTTCGGTTTAATAAAAAGAATTCTTGGAAATTATTTTCTGTCTGATGAGTTCCTTTACCTTTATGCAGAGGGTCTGAAACATAAACCAACTTCCTTTCATTGAAATAACATAAACATTAAGTGAATGCGAATAAATAGCATATTATTTACAGAAACGAAGGCACTTGGAAGTTTTAATAAAACCTTACATAGGACTGAAACAGAATTCGTCTGTCGGAATCAATACTATCCATAGTAATATTAATAATACGAAATACGAAAGTTATTCTGTCTGCTTCTTACTCGTATATTTTCATGCCTAAGCCACTGAACTAAATTACCTAGTACAATTGCGAGCATCAAGTTCCCAAACTTTTTCCTTATACGCCTCACCCAAGGTTTTGCAAAATACTAGCGCCCCCTTAGGGTCAGAATGTGAACAATTTTTATTAATATTACATTTAATAAAAAATACAGCTGAAGCCGCCGCGCCCCACATTGAATCATTCTACGCCCCCCAAGTGGGGCGCGCCCCACGGTTCGGGGATCCCTGGTCTAGAGTCAATTATGCGTATTAGTTTTGTGATAAGTGGCCAAAGCAATGTTATGAATATAAGAACAGCTAACAAAGGTAAGTATTTCAAATAGTACTATGTGTAACGAAAGTATCTATAACCATTATGGGATGTATTCTGCTGCCCGAAAACAGCAAATCTTTGTGCGATAACAATATTGAAATGTTAAACAAGAACCACTCTCACACTAATTCATGGCTGCCATTTCCTACGTGTAAGCATCAATGATCGATATTCGTTTGAATTCAAAAGTGACAGAGCCATATTTAGCGCTAAAGGTATATAAGGCGACTATCACGAACTGTCAAGAAACACATTTAACGCTAAGCATATTTCAGTCCTGACACTTTTGCCTTCAAATGAACGACTGACAATGTCATTTTAAATAATATGTTTAGTGTTAGTTAGTTTGGTGAAAGTTGCCCTTAAAGTCGGTGGGCGAAAGTCCGCCTAAGCATGTGTTGAGGGCGGCAGATTATATTAGACTGTGGAGCGGTTTCCAACAACTTTCGTCCATCAAACACGTTTAGAGCTAAACATTATAAAAAAAAAAACAACGGGTTGCACTCTGGGAGTGCCGGCAGAAGTGAAAACCCCTTAAACGAAAATAACAATCAAAATCCACTATATCTTGACCACAACTTCATAAAAAGTTGATGAAAACGGAGACCAACTTGATTTGGCAGGTAAATCCACCGTCCTACGCTTTTTCGATCAGGTCACGTGTCCTGACGCGAGTTTAAGATTTTATACCCATTACAGAAAAAGTGCTCAACGCCGCTAAAGAAGTTTTCACTTCAAAAAGTCTTTGGGACTAGCACGAAAAACGTTCGAAAAGGTATTAAAAGTATTCAAAATCATCACGTCAAATATAGGGTTTAGTTTCGTTTACGTCCGGTTGGAACGCTGCTCAGCTCAATCATAATAATTTTATAAATGCGAGGTCAGTTTTTGTTTGATGCTCTTTTACGCTAAAACTGCTGAACGGATATGCATGAAATTTTGCACAGAGATAGTAGATAGGCTGTATTAAAACATAAGATACTTTTTCTATAAGTAGGTACTAATATTGTAAATAAGAAAGATTTGATTATTGTTTGTTTGTTTGCAACTAATAAACTCAAAAACTACTGAGCGGATCTAGATGAAATTTGGTACACAGATAGAGATAGCCTGGTTATGAACATAGGATACTTTTTATCCCGATATTCCCACGGGAACAGGAACCACGCGGGTGAAACCGCGATGAACCGCCAGTATTCCAATATTCCGATGGGAACGGGAACGCAGGGGTGAAACCACGGGCGGCAGCTATTACCTCATAGTTTGTGCTAGCCTTGTCCATTTTAGACTTCTAAACTATGCTTTGCATACGATAGTAGAACTCTTATGTGCTGACCCTGTCCGTGTGTGCGCATAATTCAATCTCGAGAACTACTATAGCTAGACAGCTGAAATTTTCTGAGGTGATACATAGCCATGTCAAACCTCTAAATACGGAGTTTAGAAGTCGTCTGATGCCTTCGCTACGATAGTGAAGGGCGCCGATCTTGTTTGCTTTAAATATGTCTAGCGTTAATTTTGTATAGTGGCAGTTGCTGAAAATCGTCCTTAAATTTCAAATATGTGATTGAAACTATAAATCGAGTCCAAAAATTTGCTAAATGGTTTCGAAATCGGCAACTTCGAACGTAGACAAAGTTTTATTGATGATAACCTTTAGTAAGTCAAAGTGTAATGTGAGAGAGCGTGTTGGCCGAAGTGTGAATGCCGATAACAACTGAGAAACTATGTCTTAGGTTGAGAATACAATGGCGAAACAGGGTCAGAAAATATTATATCACTAGCGGTCGCTTCATATAAAGTTTTATTCCTTCCTTCTCTTGAGATTAGTTTTAATTGCCAGGAGCCAATTTCACCAATACAGATATAGTGTTTCAACAGTGCTGACTTTAAATCTCAGCACATTATATGAGATCATATAGCTGTGTCTCAAACATACAACCGAAATGCAATAATATTTAATGTTGCAGCGAAACAGCTGGTTAATAGTAAGCTATAATGGATCTAAAAGAGTCTCATTATGCGACCACAAAGTTCAGTATACTGATCTCTTTATTTAATTTTTTCTTTGGAATTCATAACTCATAAGTTCGGAAAGGTTCCGGAATGGCGACCACGCACCGGACGACGCTACGTGGGTAGGCCCCCGACAAGGTGGACCGACGATCTGGTGAAGATAGCGGGAAGCCGCTGGATGCGGGCAGCGCACGACCGATCGTCGTGGAGATCCTTGGGGGAGGCCTGTACCCAGTAGTGGGTGTCATGTGGCTGAGATGACGACGACGACGATTCAAAAATGCTTGCCTAAAAGAAAAAGATATAGAATAAAATTGAACATCTTCTGATAAAGACGGCTTTATTTAGAAAATTTTTCGTTCTTTGAGTTTTTCTGCTGCAACGTACGAGTCGGGTTGGGACGCTTTTAATAAAATGCTGTCTTATATGTTCTAAGCCGTACCCTAAACCGCTAAATTTCGGTTCATGTTATCACGAAGTTTCTAGCCGCTAGACTAATTGTAGCAAGTGGTTAAGTCCAATGTTCTACTATTATAACTGTGCGGTTTATCTGAATACATGCCTTTGTAATATTATGCATACTACCTCTACACAAAGTTATTCTAGGTTTTTTTAGAACGACAGGGTGACTTAAGAGTCAATATTAGTATTAGGAAGGCTAAGGCCTTCCTTCATCATACCTGATGGTAAGTATTGATAAGGCTGAAGATGGAAGTGAGCTTCTCCCGGAATCCTCAGCCACTAAGGTCAAAAAAATAAATTCAACTGCTTATATCTCTCATCTCCTCAATCTAATATTATAATTAATACATATATAAATTAGATATTCACAAGGATTTCTTTTTTTTGGTTTTTTAAAACAATATATTAGACTAGCTCTAAAATTTTAAATTTAAGTTACTGATATTATATTGTTTAATATATATTTTTTAAAACAATTGTTATTGGGCACAGACATGCGCTTTATAAATTTAAAATATTGACTGTATTATTGTTCCTCTGTCTAATGTCTGTTATTGTGTCTTAAATAAATAAATATGGCATTTAGATCGCAAAAAGTATCTTGTACATACTTAAATGGAAAATAAGTAAAAACAGTGTAAATGCTTATGGCATTATTGTATTGTATGGAATTAAAAATAGTTTGGAATAGCGTGCACTATCTAAACCGAAGCTCCATACAAACTTGAAATAACTCCTTTCGATGGAATAAAAAAACACTATGCATTTCTTTCCAAGTCGTTTCTTTTGTTACTGTAGTAGAAACTAAAATTACAAATTATATTCAAATCCACACAAACTGCAAAACTGCAGTCTTCATCTTCAGTATGATGGATGGATAAGCAGAAAGGGCCCTGAGTGATCCTTAGGATGAGGACCACTTACGCGGATCCAATGTGCATTAGTGGATTTCAACGGCTGTGAAAACAACCGGGTCCAACGGCTTAACGTAACCAGGCGCAGAGGAGCTCGAGGCTATAAATTATGAGTCACCCATTTCTTGACCGACTTGCGAAAGTTGCTTACCAGCCACAATCAAAAGAGCTAGTTTCTCACATATTTAGGCTCTAGACAGACGGACTGAATTCAATTGCGATCCGACTGCCAAACTGCAGTTCCGATGCAGGTTGAATGCAGTTGGCAAGACTGCAATGAAACTGCAAGCTAACTGCCCCTCAACGTGCAGGTGCATCTGGTCGGCAATGCACGATGCTGCACACAAACTGCTGGTTGACCGGTTTCATTCCAGTCGTGCTAACTGCATTCAAACTGCATCGGAACTGCAATTGGCAGTCGGTATTGCTGTTGAATTGCAGTCTGTCTGTCTAGAGCCTTAGAATCGCAGAAGTTCGCAGTAGTTCCCTTACCTCGCAAAATCAGTCTTCTTCTTCATATCGTATCGACGACTTTAAATTCTTTGGCCCAGAATTTGGCCACCTCCATATCGTTGTCGGTGGTAGACATTAGGTCCGCTTGCGTGCAGGTTTTAGGACAAGCAAGGCACGATTTGAGGGGGGGCATTGTTTGTATAGCACCACGTAAGCAGCTCAGCCCCCTTACTCTTGACGCGATCGCATTGAGATCGAGATTGAATTAATGTCAAAAGTCAGTAATTATGAGTTATAATAAGTAATTAAACTAAAAATGAATACTTGAAATTGGTAAATAAAGTAATTTTGTACTCTAGAAATCGATTTTAGCGCCAATTAAAATCGAATTAACGTCGAAAATCAGTAATAATTATTGACATTCAATGTCGATCTCAACGCGATTCCATCAAGAGTAACCCCCCAGATTGGTGCCATCTGAAAATTTTCACCTGGACATATTTTTCTTACTTCGGCCGACCTATGTGACTTCGAACACCGGTTTAGCGATTTCCAGATCGGCCATGGTAGTTTATGTCCAGGAGGAAGGGTGGTGAATGGGTTTGGCAACGATGCTCCTTTCCTCCACAGATCTCGCCTTGCTCTTGATGAACTTTAGTTGACGTTGTAAGCCTATCCTGATTCTCCACGTCAGCCAATTTTAATGTCTCCACTGCTAGTGCACTGGCCTTCCTTATGGATGGATAAGCAGAATAGGCCATGACCCACCACGCGGGTCCAATTCGGATTGGTGGGTTTTAACGACTCGAAATGCAGCCGGGATAAGCCGGCTAATCTCGCCTTCCGAAGCACGGAGGAACTCAAGTAGTAAATTTTTGGTCACCCATCCCGTGCCTGACCATTGCGAAAGTTGCTTAGCCTCAACAATCGCAGGCCGAGCGGATTCGGACGTAGATTCTTACATATTGTATTTACAATCGAGAGAGATCCCGGTCAACCAGGGTGTTTTTGTCAACGTTTATTCGGAAAGTAATGAAGAAGAAATTATTTACTATTCAAATGAAATATCTATTATATATTAAAGTCCTTAATAGATACCTACATAGAAACTTTTTTCTAGGTTTGATAGACTGGAAAGTTCTTCGATTGTACCTATGAGACAATGCAAAATATCGCTTCGACGCACGAAACGTTTGACCCTTACAACGCAGGCAAAAAGTCACAGGCGGCCCGTAGACATCAATAATGCACAGAGAAATCACACTCCCCCAACAGAAGTCATAATGTTAGGGGTTTAAATTATTCTCGAGTGTTGCATTTCATTTCTACCCCCAGTCAAAAGATTTGCAATTACGTATATTGACAATCTTGGGCATTTGAAATATGCATTCGAGGAACCCTAAGCAATTTGTTATAAGGCAGAAAGCAGGGATTGCTAACGTAGCTTATCCATAGTAGTTTCAGAAAAGCAAAAACGATTCTGTGTTTTCGCGCCTGGATCAATTAAATAGTAGGTATTGATAAATTTGCATGGAAAAGACATAAGCTATTTATCGCAAAAAGAAGATTATTTATTGAACTAATTGAAATCACATGTCATGAAAATCTTATACTACTTATATGTGAATGTTAGGTAAGATGATTGTTTCTTAGTCATAAGTTAAAAATTGATAAAAACAACCTGAAAGCATCAATAGTAGTAATAAATACAACCATCACAGATCATTCTATGATTTTTCTAAAATTAAGTAATGTATCAAGTAGAGCCGGATGTTGTAAAAAGTACAAAACATTACTTAATATCGATGACGCCATTATTTCTCTTAAAAATTCTAACTTACAAGATTTGCTTACTTATACTAACCCTAACACTCTAGCTGAATTATTAATTAACAAAATTCAAAACTGTATATTACAAAATACTATTATAAAATTAGTTCCAAAATCAAATCGTACTATTAAACCTTGGATGACAATAGGTATACTTAGATGCATCCAAAATAGGAATAATATGCAAATGAAACTCAGATCTGACAAAGGAAATGAAATTTTGAGAATTACGTACAAGCGCTATAGAAATTATTGTAATGGTCTTATAAGAAAACTAAAACGAAAATATGAGCGAGAGCAAATAGCGAAAGCTACTAGTAACCCAAGGCTTCTCTGGAAAACAATTAATAATCTTACACAGCACAAACAAAAACAAGACAAAAATCTGGAACTGTTAAATGTCAAGTCAACTCCACTAGATTCCGTCAATCTCGTTAATAACTTTTTCGCAGATATTGGAAAATCATTAGCTGAGGATATTATCTCAAAAAGCTTTCAAATAAACACAACATCAACAAATACAACTCATACAAAGGGAATTTCCCATTCCACGTCCTTTGTTTTACTAGAGACTGATGAGTCAGAGGTGAAGTCTGTGCTGATGAATCTGAAAACAGAGAGCGCCCCTGGATATGACAATATCACAACGAAGTTTCTAAAACAGGCAAATACTCTGCTAGTTCCACTCTTAACACATCTAACAAATCTTTGCTTCAGAGAAGGTGTTTTTCCAGATGCTCTTAAACTGGCCATTATTAGCCCCGTGTACAAGAGTGGTGATAGAGGCGATCCAAATAACTTTAGACCCATCTCCGTCCTTCCCGCAATATCAAAAATCTTAGAAAAATTGTTAAATAACCGTTTAATAACTTACCTAAACAAATTTAATTTACTCTCACAATCACAATTCGGCTTCAGACGAGGACTTAGCACAGAGGATGCTGTTACAGCTCTGACGTCAATAATTATTAAACAGGTAGATAAAGGAAACAAATGTCTGACTGTTTTCCTTGATATGAAAAAAGCTTTTGATAGTGTCTCTATCCCCACTCTACTATTTAAGCTTGAACAAATCGGTATACGAGGTATTCCCCTTGAGCTGTTTAGGAATTACCTTACAAATCGAAAGCAACGGGTAAAAATAGGTAATTATAGTAGTCAAGACTCTACCATCAGCTACGGAGTTCCTCAGGGTAGTGTTTTGGGGCCAACCCTATTCCTGATATACGTTAACACTCTTTGTAGCATGTCTTTGCACAACGGACATATATTTTCGTATGCAGATGACACTGCTCTGGTGTTTTGTGGACGGGACTGGGGAGAAGTTCGTCATAATGCTGAAAGGGGATTAGTCAAGGTCGCGCAGTGGTTAGAAATGCACTTATTAACACTCAACGCATCTAAGACTAACTTTATATGTTTCACAAATTATAATAACAGTCAACCTAATCTCAATATTAAAATTCATACTTGCTCTACATTAGACAACTTGAACTGCTCCTGTCCTCAAATAAACCAAATAAGTAGCACAAAGTATCTCGGTATTCTAATAGACCAGCGATTGTCCTGGCATCTGCATGTAGAACTCTTAATGACTAGGATAAGAAAATTCATCTGGTTTTTCAAATGCTTGAGACATCTTACAACTCCCGAATTATTAAAACAGATATATGTGTCGTTAGTACAATCGGTTTTGGTTTATTGCATAAGCGTATGGGGAGGTGCCACAAAAACAAAGTTTTTGGATCTAGAAAGAGCTCAGAGATCAGTGCTAAAGGTTATGTATTATAAACCATACAGGTTCTCAACACATGAGTTATACTCTCTTTGTGATCTTCTTACAGTCCGCAAGCTATATATTATTAATCTAGTTCTTAAACAGCACAAGTCCCTCATCTACAATCCTGAATCTGAAGGGAAAAGAAGGAAGGCACCTGCAGTTCCTAGAGTTCCTGTAAAAACGGCGTTCGCTAAACGCCAACAAGCCTCGCAGTCCTTTTATGTATATAATTTCCTTAATAAACATTTAAATATATACCCTAAAACAAATAAACAGTGTAAAATGGCTGTCTATGAGTGGCTGAAGGGTAAAGACTATGCGGAAATAGAAAATATATTAAAACAAAATCGTTAATACAAAAAAAATAATATATATAATAACTCACTCACAAAAACACACACACACACACATACACACACACGCACATACACACCCCACACACACACACACACACACACACAATATCGCAGTGAATTGCGGTCACTACATCTTTTCTTTTACTTTTTCTGTTTTATTTTGTAGTACACTTAATGGTATTTCTGTAACATAAAAGTATTGTAAGAACATTGAGGAGGAGCGAGATCTTCTAGTACAAGTATTCTTAATACTTAAAAGAGGATCTCCATGCACTGTTATAGTCTGTAGTTCTATTGTTACGAAATAAATATTTTTTTTTTGATTTTTTTTAAGTATGAAGATTCATGCTTAGTATGTTTTAAGCTTAATCTATACTAATATTATAAAGCTGAAGAGTTTGTTTGTTTGAACGCACTAATCTCAGGAACTACTGGACCTATTTAGAAAATTCTTAGACCATTAGAGAGAGGGGGGGGGGGGGAGAGAGAGGGAATATTTTATTTCCACAAAAGACCATACAATACATACAACACAGATAATAATCTAAACGACAACAAGACATTAAAGCTAATATAATAACAAATAATTATAAATATGCCGTCAGGGCTAAGGGGCAATAGGGTCCCTGCCACATCGCCTGGTCTTAGGGGTGATTGCGAACCCTACCCCTCGTGACCAATGGCGGCCTGGAAGGCAAGTACTAGGAGTTGTAGTTGGTAGTACTCCAGGTGAGTCCAACATTTCGAATCGCCCCTGCACCTGGGGGCGAGGGATGCGTAAAAGCATTTTAGGAGAAATGCTTTAAGAGTATAAAAAAAAGGGTCCCTGCCACAGCATGTGTTGCCATGATACTAGATGTGTCACGGCAACGCTGCTTATATTACTAGCTTCCACCCGCGGCTTCACCCGCGTGGTTCCCGTTCCAGTATAAATATCGGGCTAAAAAGAAGCATATGTTACTCTTCGTCTATTCAACTAACTCTATGCCAAAAAGCAAGTCGATTGGTTGCGTACGGGTGCACCAATGGCACATTAAGTTGACGACTAAAAACCGGTTTTTCATCTTTTCTGCAAAGGGTGAAATAATTTTACACAGGCCTGTCTCACTTCCATACAAGCGGCGCAAAATCCCCGAGATATTTACCTACTATTCTGGAAAACAACCAAATTTCAACCTTTTGCATTGCGTATAGCGTTCATAATACAATAACTGTCTGCCGTCTTGCTTCAATCTGCTAGGGCTGTTGATTGAGACTAGTCCGGTGACCGGACGCTTGCGTTTATCATACCTAAACTCGGGAGTGAAATTTCTGTACCGTAAGGTACTAATATATATTCTGTGACTGAGCCTAGAGAATTTGCACACGGGCACATTGTGATTTTTTTTTGTTATAACCGATGGTGAGACTCTTAGCCTTCATCATACCTGCTGTTGAGTCTTGATAAGGCGGTAGCAGGAAGCGATCCTCTCCCGGAATCCTCAGCCACTGAGGAACGGGCTATCTTATCTCAAACTGAGATCTCCGGAACACAACAATGCTGAAAGCACCGTTGTTATGGCGTCAGGCTTTGATAAGATAGTGGTAGCTAGCCAGCCGGACTTACAACAAGTCTTACCACCAACCAAACCGAACACAATATGTACCCCCGCTGGGAATCGAACCCGGGACCCTTGGGTCTGATACCGGTGGTTGTACCACAAGACCACAGAGGCGGTCATTATTAAAGTAGTTGGTGATTAGCTAGTAAATGATGTATTTTATTGTTTTCTGTTTGGTTACCGTTCCTTGTACCATTGTCCAGCACTAGTCCATCATGGGGGACCATGCTGGACTTGGGAGCGAAAGAAAAACATAGCTTTACTAGGTGTATGTACGTGAGCAAAAATACTTTTAACAGATTCAAGATTTTAATAGCTATTAACCTGGATTAAATACTAAAATTTATGTGGAAAACGTGGCTAAGCACACTTTAAGAGAACATCTATAAAATTTTCAGACTAAATTGCATGTCTAGACAGACCTAAATGTCTGAAATAGGCAAGTTAGCTATTAGGCTAGAGTAGTCTAGAGTGAAACCACTGTGCGTCCATTTTATATGGACTAACTTTGTAAGAATAAATAATTTAGTAGTTTGCCCAAAGGTCGACGGTCTTCATGGCGCAGTGGTCAATACTAATCATGGCTTGGTGGTAGAACTTGTTGTGAGTCCGCCTGGCTAGATACCACCATCTCATCTGTATGACGCCATAACAGCATTGTTGTGTTCTGGCAGTTAGAGATAAGATAGCCAGTTCCTCAGTGATTGAGGATTCCGGGAGAGGCGCGTTTCCATCAGCCTTACCAATACTTAACATCAGGTATGATGAAGGTTAAGCGTCTCCCCATTGTTCATTAAAACTAGTTGTCCAGGGTGCGCAGGGCGTTTAAAGGATCAGGGTGCCCGATCTACTTAACGTCACTTGGGGAGTCTCATTCCGTGGACCTCAGACCAACACTTTATAAAAAAAATAACAATTTTTTTTTCAACACAACTTTTTACAATAAAAAATATATAAGATATTAAAACTTCTTTATTCACTTTATGCAATAAGTAAAATGAAAAATAATAGTAATTTATTATGATCACACCAAACTCTTAAAGTATTTTTATCTTCATGCGTTAATAAAGCTCAAAGACATTCATATTCCTTACGCTATATTTAAATGTTTCTTCGGTTTAATAAAAAGAATTCTTGGAAATTATTTTCTGTCTGATGAGTTCCTTTACCTTTATGCAGAGGGTCTGAAACATAAACCAACTTCCTTTCATTGAAATAACATAAACATTAAGTGAATGCGAATAAATAGCATATTATTTACAGAAACGAAGGCACTTGGAAGTTTTAATAAAACCTTACATAGGACTGAAACAGAATTCGTCTGTCGGAATCAATACTATCCATAGTAATATTAATAATACGAAATACGAAAGTTATTCTGTCTGCTTCTTACTCGTATATTTTCATGCCTAAGCCACTGAACTAAATTACCTAGTACAATTGCGAGCATCAAGTTCCCAAACTTTTTCCTTATACGCCTCACCCAAGGTTTTGCAAAATACTAGCGCCCCCTTAGGGTCAGAATGTGAACAATTTTTATTAATATTACATTTAATAAAAAATACAGCTGAAGCCGCCGCGCCCCACATTGAATCATTCTACGCCCCCCAAGTGGGGCGCGCCCCACGGTTCGGGGATCCCTGGTCTAGAGTCAATTATGCGTATTAGTTTTGTGATAAGTGGCCAAAGCAATGTTATGAATATAAGAACAGCTAACAAAGGTAAGTATTTCAAATAGTACTATGTGTAACGAAAGTATCTATAACCATTATGGGATGTATTCTGCTGCCCGAAAACAGCAAATCTTTGTGCGATAACAATATTGAAATGTTAAACAAGAACCACTCTCACACTAATTCATGGCTGCCATTTCCTACGTGTAAGCATCAATGATCGATATTCGTTTGAATTCAAAAGTGACAGAGCCATATTTAGCGCTAAAGGTATATAAGGCGACTATCACGAACTGTCAAGAAACACATTTAACGCTAAGCATATTTCAGTCCTGACACTTTTGCCTTCAAATGAACGACTGACAATGTCATTTTAAATAATATGTTTAGTGTTAGTTAGTTTGGTGAAAGTTGCCCTTAAAGTCGGTGGGCGAAAGTCCGCCTAAGCATGTGTTGAGGGCGGCAGATTATATTAGACTGTGGAGCGGTTTCCAACAACTTTCGTCCATCAAACACGTTTAGAGCTAAACATTATAAAAAAAAAAACAACGGGTTGCACTCTGGGAGTGCCGGCAGAAGTGAAAACCCCTTAAACGAAAATAACAATCAAAATCCACTATATCTTGACCACAACTTCATAAAAAGTTGATGAAAACGGAGACCAACTTGATTTGGCAGGTAAATCCACCGTCCTACGCTTTTTCGATCAGGTCACGTGTCCTGACGCGAGTTTAAGATTTTATACCCATTACAGAAAAAGTGCTCAACGCCGCTAAAGAAGTTTTCACTTCAAAAAGTCTTTGGGACTAGCACGAAAAACGTTCGAAAAGGTATTAAAAGTATTCAAAATCATCACGTCAAATATAGGGTTTAGTTTCGTTTACGTCCGGTTGGAACGCTGCTCAGCTCAATCATAATAATTTTATAAATGCGAGGTCAGTTTTTGTTTGATGCTCTTTTACGCTAAAACTGCTGAACGGATATGCATGAAATTTTGCACAGAGATAGTAGATAGGCTGTATTAAAACATAAGATACTTTTTCTATAAGTAGGTACTAATATTGTAAATAAGAAAGATTTGATTATTGTTTGTTTGTTTGCAACTAATAAACTCAAAAACTACTGAGCGGATCTAGATGAAATTTGGTACACAGATAGAGATAGCCTGGTTATGAACATAGGATACTTTTTATCCCGATATTCCCACGGGAACAGGAACCACGCGGGTGAAACCGCGATGAACCGCCAGTATTCCAATATTCCGATGGGAACGGGAACGCAGGGGTGAAACCACGGGCGGCAGCTATT